>OX578150.1:93748504-94466004 GCA_951213105.1 Amaurobius ferox
GTGATAAGTTTTAAAATATTACCGAGGAATGTATTGCATTTTAGACATGTTTAAATAAAATTGCATTGAAGTTGGAAAGTGTTACATAATCAATGCTTTATACATGATTGATCTTTCTTGTTAACACTTTACAACATAGTTGAAAAGTGTTTATGACTTTGTTCATTCTGTCTGTCCGTTAGCACGATAACTGCCTTAAAAATGACTTTATCAAAATGAAATTTTATTATGTTGTTCAAACGGTCTGTGGAACCTATGGGAATATAAATGAATAATATCACCCAATTAGTTTCGGATTGAACCCGGGTTGAAAAAATGAAATACATTGAACCCTGTCGGACCTAATTTTTCAAACATTTTTTAAGAGAATTTAAAATTCACAAATTGCTTCGAAAGTTTTAGGAAATATTCAAATTATCCCATAAAATATATAAAAAAACATTTCAGCAAAATATATTCAGTAGTTTTTAAATAAAAATTAAAATAATAATTTCACCCTTTATATTGAGAGATCACGTGAGCATTATATGAAGCGATCACGTGACCCACTTCAAAATAAAATATGGCATCCATCTTGTCTCAAAATCGTGATTTTTAAAGTTCTTTTAAATTCATATTTGGTGTTGTATCCGTCCTAAAAACGCTTTATTTTTGCTTAAATTCTGTGCATCTACATATTGAAACAACGCAATTACAATATAGTTGAGTTTAAATGATCATTCAACTTTGATTATTTCTACAACGAAGCCTACTTTTCAGTTATGGAGAATGTAAATACCAAAAGATGTAGAATGAGTTGAATAAGAATTGCTGCATTTCTTTAATGCGAAATTATTTAACTCATGGAGTCTGCAATATAGCTGATATGAATGAAACATTCATTGATTTTACGCAGAGAAGCAAACGATTTTTTTGGACGAAGTTTTAAGCATAGAGTTAAATTACTTGTACCTCCATGGTTTTAAGTTTTTAAATAAAATAAATTATTATAGTATTGTGATAAATGAAAGGATTGGAAAAATGTTTATGAATGAAATGTTGCTTTTATAGAGAGCCAGGCGTGTTATATTTCGATGATGTCATTTGAATAAAATTAATTTGTTTTCGATGAAGTTTTCAACTATAATAAATTATGGTAATATTATGATAATTTTAAAAATATTACTGAGGAATGTATTGCACTTTATAGATGTTTAAACCAGGCAATTTATATTTCAATGCCATCATTTGAATAAAGTTCATTTTTTTAAATGAAGTTTTAAGTTTTCAAATATAATAATTAATTGTAGTACAGTGATAATTTTAAAAATATTACCGAGGAATGTATCCCATTTTAGAGATGTTTAAATAAAATTGCATTGAAAATAACTTGCAATAAAATTGCAAGTTGGAAAGTGTTTCATAATCAATGCTTTATGCATGATTGATCTTTCTTGTTTTTATTTACATATACTTCTGTGATCGCAATATGCAAAAATGTAAATAATTAAATTAGCTATTATGGCATAATATAGTATTAATCAGGTGTTTCTAAATATACTTTCTGATGTACAAGGTCTAATATATAGTTAAGTAATTACATATGGACCATATAAATTTCCAGCTAAACTTTAAACTTCGCTTTTTCTGAAATAGCCTGCATGAAATGGAAACCTATTCAAGACAGAAAGTTTTTCCGGTCCCCTTAAATTCCATTTAAGGCAGGTTCGACTGTACATATATTTTTTAACAATGTCTGGTGCTTGGTATTCAAAATAATCCTCTCAAACAAAAATTGGCTAAGTTAGGTTGTTCCACATTCAATATTATAAGTGTGCAAAGATTTAGATTTCAAGTTCACAGAAGGGCTTTTGACTGGTCTGGAAAAACTTTCCAACCCAGCTCTTTTGACCGCCTCTGGGGAGGGAAATCTAATATCCAGTCCCATTAGATTCTGTCACATGATTGATATTCTTAGTGCAAAGATTCAGCCTTCTAAATCACTGGGAGGGGCTTTTACTGGATCTGGGAAGACTTCTTGAAGAAAACCATTTTCTTCATCCCCATGGAAAGGGGGGGGGGGGTAAAAAATTTGGCTTTGTTAGGTTCTATCCAACGATTGATACTATAAGTGTGCAAAGATTCAGACATCTAGGCCACCAGGGAAGGCTTATGGAGGGTTAAAAAAATACTTTTCTTACCCCCCTCCCCATTTTCTCTGTAGGGAAGGAATGGAAAATCCGGCTATGTTTGGTTCTGTCCCATGCTTGATATTTAAAATGTCTCCTATTGTCTTCTAGGGCAATGAGTTTTCTGGAGGATCAAGACAAACAAAAACATGTTAGGCAATTATTATGTCGATAATTATTTTCTCTCATACACGCGTGTTTTTAGTGAATTCGATATTTCAAAATGACAGAGAATAATTGCAATCTATGATATAACATGTAGTGTCCTAATACGGTGGTGCAACTCAGGCCTATGGACCACATGTAGCTGGTTGACTATTGTTAATTAATTTTGTTGCTTTTTTGCATACAACATGCAGACTGGAAAGGAGGTATCAGGCAACTACAGCACTCTACAGTAACCAATTGCTATTAAGATGAAGTCTTGATCATATGACCCTCTAGGTGATAAATTTTGCAAAATACTACAAACTTGGTGACCTGGATCTTAAGGTCGGATAAAGGCAATTACTGTACATGTTGCTTTTCTGTATAGAGTGTATTAAGACTGGGAAAACTGTATAAGAAATTGCAACAATATTATGATCTGCAATATAAGACAAAAGTTTTTTTCAATTGAGAGAATTTTTGTTTTGTATTTTATACTAAAATTTTCAAATTAGATAAGAAATATATGTTATAAAATATTACACATTTAGCGCCTGTAAATGTAATGACTATATGACAAACCATGGTACAACAAACAATGATACCAATTTAGAATTTCAAAAATAAATTTGAATCCAATAAAATCTGTGATCTGAAAGTCTGGCAATATCCAATAAGACCCATGGAAATTATCTCTCTATATTAAAAAAAAAGCTGTTTGACAAATTTCTCGTTCTCTGAATTCTTTGATTCGTACTGCAGAAACTATTGCATATAAAAATATGAAATTTGGTACACTTGTAGAAAAAGCTTTGGGAAATAGGTTGAAATAAACCGTTTTTTTTATATATATTGTAGTTTAAGAAATGTTTAATATCAAAGTCAAAATATTTGAGATGCAAGTTCGTGTCCTGGATAGCAAGAACACGAATTTTTGCAGGATGGAGCCTCTTTTTTTAATTTCAATGTAGTTTTTGAGATATGTTACTTTTTATGCACTTCTGAAGTGAACTTTTCTTTCGTATCAGCACGTCTCGTCTAATGATTTCTGTCTCGTACCGTAAAAACTATAGCATACAAAAATATGAAATTTGGTACATTTATAGAGAAATAATAGGGCAACATGATGAAGTAAACCGTTTTTCGATTTAAACTGTAGTTTGGCATAAAATAGCTCACGAAATAAGTTAATGATCAAGGAATTTAGTTTTTGAATTCCCTGGGCTAAGAAAAATCCCTGCTTTCCCTCTTGTGGAAAATAGGCAGGGATAGAAAAGAGAATTTTGAAAGTAGAATTTTTAGGAAAGATAGATATGAAAAGAGCGCAAAGAGTAGGAGACGAAGCCTCCTGAGGGGGGTTGCGTCAGCGAAGCGAGTAGGGGGCAGAGCCCCCTAGTTGGTAAAATTGCAATAACTGTATCACATACTAAGTCAATATTTAAGAAGTGTGAGGTTTATGTATTTATGAATGTTAACGTTCCTTGGGCCTGTGAGTAAAAAGTTTTCACACAAGCTTTATGAAGAATAGCATAAATCCTGGCCATCGTCAATTGCAATAAAACTAATGCAGCATAAAGTGACAGATATTTTAACCATAAACCTGTTTCTAATAAGGTGAATAAACCATTAAAAATATGTAAAAAAGTCACTTTCAAGTTATAGGCGATCATTACAGTAAAGGCAAAATGTATTTTATCCTCTTTTGCTTTATGGATAGGAGTAGGAGATTAAAAATTAAATCTTTTATATATTAATGCAATGCAAAATTTGAAATATTTTGAGGCATATACCTGCCCCTTATTAAACTTCACAAACTAGTGAAAAAAGTAAGTAAATATATTAAGCCATTTTTGAGTTATAAGCAGCTATGACTAATATAATCCAGCATGTGATTCAACATTGTAATAAACGTTTCTTCTAAATTTCCCTTTTAAATATTAGATAAGAAATAAGATGTGTAGTAAATTTTCAACAGAAAACAAATTAGTACTATAAAGAAACCATTTTTTGTATCACACTTTAATAGAGCAGATCAAAATTAACATTATCCACTTTATGATTAAAAGTAACAAATGGTTAAGTGTATAATACAGTTGACTTAAATACAGCTTTTTAAAAATCTTTCATGTACACAGACTTAAAACTTTAATAAAATAATACAAGAAAAAAAAAAGCAAAAATAAAAATAAAAAAGCATCAGTATAAAAAATATCACAGAAATTAAACATCAGCATCATCAAAACAATTCTAAATAAACAAAGAATTGTGCATTTCCTTCAATTCTTCATGTTTAAAACAATCTTACATCCAATAATACACCATTCTTGATTTGTTTCAAAATATTATTCTATTTATAAGTAAGGATACAGTTACTGAAAATTGCTAGTAGACACTATATGCTTTTCAAGTAACATTGCCGAGTAACTTGGAGTTCATTCTTCCACAATAGGAATTTAAAAATATTTTAAAACAATTGATAATGACACCAAGATTGGTTACAAAAACATAGATGACTAGAGTGATATATGCACCAATATTTTATACAAATTCAACCAAATGTCATATAATATTTTGTGCCTCTTAAAAGTTAATAACGACTAGTTTGTAAAGCAGAATAGTAATACTGGTATTTTAAAATTTATTTTGTACAGTACTGAAATATTGGTAATATCTGTATTTTAAAGTTTTAAGAAATCAGATAAAAAAAAATACAAAAATAAAATATTTGGTACAATTATTTCAAATGCATATATTTAAAATAAATATTAGATAAATATTATGTTTCCAAATCAACCAGCAATTTTAATAACTGAAATACTGCTTTTTTTTTTTCCTTTGTAGTGGAAAAATTTTCAAACTGTATAAAATTCTTATATTTTACATCTTTGAGATATGCACTGCAGATTTTGTTCTAGGACATTTTTTCTTTAGCCACATTAGACACTTTAAATTTTTAATACTCTCTATTTTATAATTTGTAGCCACAGAATTATTATTTTTTTTATATAATTTTTGTTATATCTATTGCATTGTCTTTATAAAAATCCTATACTTTCCGTGCAACTTTCTGAAAAATAAAATTATTTTAACACTATATTAATTTGTTTTGTGCAATTGATAAAATATTTTAAAATAGCCATGTATGAGATTGTAATAAAAAAAAACCCCTATCATTTTCTTAAACAAATTTTGCTCCTTTAAAAAATATAGCCATTTCGATCTTTTTATTGAAAATAGCAAACTCGGCAATTGACAGCACGATGATTGCATCATTGTTTTCAGAACAGAATAGGCATCAATTTACTTTAGCAGCAATAATTATAATGACATGAAAAAGTTGTGTTAATAACACAGAGATAAATGAGTAAACACTGGATGCTGTGATGCAGTATCATATAATTGAGGTCCATAAGCAGGTATGGTCCAGATATAAGCTGTGGGTTTAATATATTAATTTAAATACATGCTGTACATTTAATATTTCATTTAACTAGATTATATTTTTTATTTTAAATATTTCTAACACCAGTATTTCAGCACTTGCAAATATTATATGACATATAGATACCAGAATACTGAAATCGTATACTGCCAATATGATAGACTAGATGTTTTAGACAAAAGACAGGTAAAAAACTGAAAATATCAGCAAATCACCTTAATACATGTTTTACAAGAATACAAAAGCTAAAAAAATTATCCTGGCACAGTAGTTCTCAAATATTCTTGTTTCAAAGTACAAGGCTTTTGTTATGAATTGTGGGGTACGAATAACAATTCCATGTTGCAATGAAATAAAACATGTCTATCGGTCTTCTGTTTATACTGTAAACTCAGTAAGTACAATTATAGTATAGACAGAAAATTCCACTTATTTAAACAAAGTTTCAAGAGATTCACAAGTATTTGAATGATGACCATTCAGGGTGAAGATGCTGGCCAAGTGCTTCATGTTTAGACATACTATATATCCCAGTTTGAATGGGATAATAGCAATACAGCCAGAATATAAATTTGCACTGGTTATATAAATGAGTGTACAATTTTCAAAAATAATGGATGCAGATTGAGTTTATCTTTTCAAAATTAAAAGGACACTGAAAATTTAAAAATTAATACTTGTTTTTACCCAATGATACTTGTCATTTTAATTATGCAAGCAACAAAACAAAACATTCCCAACTACAAAACTGATGAATTTTACAAAAGTGTCATGTCACTTAAAATATGACATCACAACTTACTGCATTACTAAAAATACGATGTCAAAACTTATTGCATTACTAAAGATGCGATGACAAAGCTCCTTGCATATTTATTAAAAGTATGGCATTGAATACAGTAGACAAGTACTCCACTCAAATTGGCAGCAATTATAGTTACCCTAATCACATGCAATAAATACCGCCCCCCCCCCCACCCAGTAAGGAAGTAATATTTTAGAAATTAAAGCTAGAAGATAAATATGCTTCTAAAATAAAGTGTGTCTTTGTAGATTTTCAAAATCAAATTCAAAAGCATTTGTTCCAGGCTATGAAAACCATCACACTTAATCTGACAGTCTGAGGCTCTAGCCTGCAATATACTTATCCACAAACTCCCTAAGTTTGCTGATAATTTCATGAATCACTTCGTTACAGGCAGATGGACAGCAATCAAGAACTTATACCCATAAAGTTTGTCATCCATAATAAATATTCTAGTAAGCATTTGCTAAAGAACATTCTATATATATATATATATATATATATCTTTATCCTTAGTCTTGGTCTATAGTTACTCATTTGTAACAGATATGCTAGTGATGGGTTTTTTTTGTACATACAGTAGTTTATGCGTAATTTTCAATTAAAATCTTTCAATTTATATATATATATATATATATATATATATATACATTAAATTTTTTACAAATTTCAATACAGATTTTTAATAACGAATCCTAAAACCATCTATTTCATTTAAAAAAAAAAAAAAAAAATCTTATTTATTCTAAACTTTAACCAAATTCCATAAAAAGGGTTATACGGTTGGCTTTCTGAACGTAATTGAGTCATCTTTTTACGGTAAACTGTAACCGTTGGTTATTTAGATCACGGACATTTAAAGTTGATGACTTGGTACTATATATATTGGGGATTTGTGTTGTATAAGGCATGATTTCGTTAGGGAGTAACTTGAGGTCTTGTTTGCACAAATTCTAGTGTTGTGTTTGGCTTCAACGATCATGGTCTTTTGTTTCTAAATAGATCTTCTTAGGTATAATGGCCTAGATGCGGAATGGTAGCGGCATCCGGGAGTGTGGCCATGGCGTAAAGCATGCTGAACCGGGGTGAGGGGGTCACAACCCCCCCTCTGCCAATTTTTGGTACTTTTATTTTTCTTATTTCTTGTATCATATTTGATTTTCAGATTTGGACATTTCCTTTTGGATATATATATATATATATCATATCAAGGAAAGTTAATACTCAACAATTTTACAGCATGCCTGGTGAACTTCACAGCATGTTTTTTGAGAACCACTGGCATAAACTGACATTAGGAATGTAAACATAACATAAAAAAGATATGCATTTTAATATGAAAGGAAGTATAAAAGATGAACAATAAATAAAAATGCATTGAGTTTCATTTGGACTGCAGCTGCAAGAGATGCAATACTTCACATCCATTTCAAAAAATAGTAAAGAAAAATATCTAAATAAAAAACATACATATATGTTCCTTTATTACAACACATAACAGCTCAGACATGGCATACAAAACGACACTTTCACCATCGTACCAAAAGACATCTTGGTGTCATGTAACATCCAAACTGAAAAAAAGAGCATCACAGCAAATATACTGATGAAAATAAATATATAATCCGGGTTTATAAAAGAATAAAGAGATAAAAAAAATGTGCTTCTAATACATTCTATACAAGGAAGAATATCTCATTACGTAAAATTATTTCAAACACCTAAATCTATAGTACAATAACAGTCAATAAACTTAGAATTTTTCAACATTAGACTAGTTAACATTCAATGTTCAATAAATAATTAACAGAAATTAAATGCAAATAATGGAATACAAAATATGTAAGTTCATACAGAGAAGGCAAACAGCACTTTGTATGTTTTAACCTCTCAATAATATAACAGAATCTTATAGCATACCATTATTAAAAACAAACAAACAAAACAATAAATATAAAAATTAATATTGTTAAAAAAATATGTGCCCATTGATATATTATCTAAGTAATTTTAATTTAAATATTGAAGCCTTAGATCAGAAGTTCTCAATCTTATCCAATAAAATGTACACCTACAACAAAGCT
Source organism: Amaurobius ferox (assembly GCA_951213105.1). Classification (NCBI taxonomy): domain Eukaryota; kingdom Metazoa; phylum Arthropoda; class Arachnida; order Araneae; family Amaurobiidae; genus Amaurobius; species Amaurobius ferox. The sequence continues at coordinate 93,757,151 of OX578150.1, forward strand.
GTTTCATAGCACACTGTCACAAAATTACATAGGTGTATATGGGTTTTATATGACTTAGCACAAAATCAACAAACTAAATTATCGAGCTTAATTTTACAAGTAAAATTAATTTTTATCAATGTAAAATTATGTATATTTCTTTCTTTCATTTCATTTAGTTAAGATTAATTGTTTTCTATTTTTTAGAACAGCATACTTTTATATGGCTGATTCATTCAAAACTTACATGCCATAAAACAGATGACTGTATACCAGGTGAGACTTACTGAAATAGGGCTTAATCATATAAATCAGTGGCTCCCAAATTATTAAACCCAAGGATTATTTAGTAATTAAAAAAATGTGGACCTTTTAATAATTAAAAAAATTACAGATCCTTTTGACATTGTATCTTGAAAATACTTAAAGTTATATGTATTAATATAAACATTTAGTTTGTAGTAAGGAACAAAATTTATAAAAATTAAAAATTATCAGTTCGGGAAATTCGCATGGGATGCATATAAACATTGAAAATATTTTTGCTAGCAACACTACGTTACTAAAATCAATCAATACAGTTGAATGTGAACAATGGTGCTGCTTTTTAGAAATTAGAGTAGCAATGTTTGCTTCCATTAATGATAATTTCATTGTCAAGTTATTTTCATACTTTTTGTATTACTCATGGGGGCCCCTTAGTTTATCATGAACCTCACTTTAGGAACCACTGATATAAATTAAGAATAAGTGAAAAAGAATACTAGAATATGAATTTTTTTTGCTAGCATTTCGAATAAAAAATAAAATTTTAAAGAGGCTAACAGAAATTTATAACATACTAAAAATGTACCCAATATAGAAAACTATGGAACCCTAAGTATATTTAGCTGATTGTCCTCTAATACTTAACTTCTAAAGTTTTTAAATCCATAAATACATCCAACTAATCAACTGACACAATTTGAAGATCATTCCAAAGCATATAAAAGACAAACATACTGCAGAATGTAAAATATTTCAAGTTTGAAATCTCAATAAATAAGGAATTAACTATTTGACAATATTTGAATTATACATGTTATTTATATTTGAACTGTACCTTGTAATTAGGAACACTGATATAGTCAATGCATTCATCACATTATAGAACAATTCACACTAATTGAATGATTTAAAATGTTGATTTTAATTTTAATATAGTTAAATCTAATTACATCAAGCAGTAAATATCATAAGTTTTGTCAAATAATCTCTGAAACAGACTAAATTGATTTAAAATATTTCAATGTGTAATTAAAATGCAACTTAGATTTTAATAAGTCAAAAATAACAATATTACACTGCAAACTTTCTTAACACGAGGTTTCAAAAGCATTTGAAATTTGAGAATAACTTATAAAGTTAAAAGGTTCTGATGAAGTATATATGGAATTTAAAGAATTTTACCTCACAAAACCTGGTAACTTTAAAATTAGAATATTTCTGGAGATTTAGTTGGTAAAGGTAAAATTTTTCAAAATAAACAGATGCTAAAATCAAACATGTATAGCTGGAAAACACTACAATATCTAAATATTTGAAATTCTGAATTTCAGAATATATATAAAACAAGAAGTTAAAAAGTAAATACCACTTTCTAAAATTTAGATCATTTACTATTCTAATCAATTTATTTTTCAGTATATATCAACCTTGTACACAAAGAATTTTCCTTATGCTTAAATTTTTTTATCCAACATTTTGAATGGAGCCAAAAAGCTCAAAATAAAACAAACAAAAATAGGGAAAAAACAAAAGGCGTGAAAACCCAAGAATTACCCACTAGCTGATCTATGACACCAACATGAAATACAACTGCTAACATACAACATTGAAGTGCAACAAATTTTAAATGCAGAATTTTACTCACTTGGCAATGAAAGTTTAAGGCAAAACACATGGACAATTAATCAATAAAAATTAAAAGTAAAATGTATAGATATTCCACATCATAAAACCTGAGATACTATACAAAATTTTATGAACTAGAAAATTTAACACTGGAGGAATCGTTAAAAAACATCCCTCCACCCAAAAGCACATTTCGGTACAAAGCAAACCCAAGATGACTGGGTAGGTCACATGGCAGGACAGTCCCAGGTTCCCGCTAAGCAATCAAAAAGGAATCACTATTTATAATAATAAAAGAAGATGTCTGTTGGTAATGTAGCAGATAATCTAAGTGGCCCACAGCTATGAAATTTTGGTACAGTAGAACTTTAGGTCAGGCTCAAAAACACCTCAGTAATATGTATTCTGAGATAATATTTTTGATCTTTTGAAAAAATGAATTAATGTATGCAATTGATCTCTGCTTTAAATCTCGAGCAATGCTGAGTACAATTTCTAGTAGATTACAAAGGAAACATTAAAGGGTACAACATACTAATTTAAAATAATATAAGTCTACAGATTCATTACATTTAAAACTGCAGATAGGTAATTGCAATTTTCTAGGTTAAAATAAAATAACCAGATTTAAAAAAATTGAAATGAATAATTTTTGCAAATAAAAGTAATAATATTAAAACCTATTAAAAATATGTTTTAATACAGCAGACTCTTGTTAATGTGTAACAAGTTGTTTGATAGGGTACCATATACTTTGCTGACTGTCAGCCATTTTTAATTATTTTTACCAAACTAATATTATCAATACAGCACATATATGATACTTCAATCATGCAATTTATGTTTTGACATGTTACAACATGTTGTTATAATTCATTCTCTCTAACCAGTGGTAGATTTTTACACCCTATATGCCTTTGATTTTTGTAATACTCAAAAATATGAATGAACTTATGTTTTTTCAATTGAAATTAATATAATCTGGCAAATATTCTAATTGATAGTCTTCAGTCTAAAGGTCCTATTACACAGAGCAATTTTTATTGCCAGAACTTTGACAACTGCACCCATCAACCATATTTTAGAATTCTCTGATTGGTTGCCATTATTTTGTCCCCTATTAGTATTTAGCATGTTTAGCGTCAGGTCTTATATATGCCAGAATATCACAAACTTCTCTCCACAAAGCATTTTTTTAGTGTAATTGTGATCTTTAATGTCATGTATAATTGTGTGATTAGATAAGAATTCATTGAATCACCGTTCCATATTTGCTATCCACCATAGAGTTCCATTTGAAGCCACCATCTTTGATGCAAATAAAGACAGAGCAGTATGATGTCAAATTTTGTCATCCTCTGATTAGATTGCGCTCAGGATTGGATTAACTTTTCTTGCAGTGCACAAAAAAATAAGAGGCAATTCAGGGGCAAGTTTACTTCTTATTGAAATGTATGGTGTAGCTGAAAGCAATTGCTACATCTAATAGGACCTTAAGAATCACCAATTATCATGTGTCTACTATGCAGCAAAAATCACATCATGTAGAATAAAATGCAAAAACTCACTCAAAGATATTATAAGTGATATAGAAATAAAGAATCAAGGAAATTTACTGGGGAAAAACTGGTTCTGTCCTGCACTTCAGTTTGCTGAGACTATCAAGTACACATGGTCTGCCAGAGATGAGAAATTGAAAATGCTCAGTGCAAAGTGATTTAAAGCAATCTACATCCCAAATGCTCCTTAAATAAATAATTTCACACAAACTCACATTACAGATGTTTCACAATTGAATCACTTTATAGGAAAATTAGAAGAATTTAATCTATGTACGATAAAACTGAAATATGCAATTTCATACTAAATAAAAATGATGCAACTTTGTTTAGTAAAATTGCTTTTCATTCACAAAAAAACCAAAAACAGTTTTATTAAAAGTGGGGTGCTACATATTTAAAAGTTTATTTACAGTCGAGTACCCTACACAAAACAAAACTAAACAAAATTTCTAATTCATTCATCAATCAAATTTCTTCCTAAATTTTGACACCATCATTACCCATCTCTGGCTGATGATTCGTTATTTTCCGACTTACTCACAGAAAATGCTTAAGAACACTTTATAATGGATACACGAGAAAGATAAAATGAGTATTCCATTATTATAATAAAGAGTACACAAAGTTATTGAAAATAGGTACAGGTACAGAGTATCACCACCAAACTGTTTATAGAGAACAAGTGGATGATAACTAATAATTAAATTATAGAGAACAAGTGGATGGAGAAAATTAACATGTTAAAAACAATTAAAATTAACAGTTTATAGAGAACAAGTGGATGATAAGGTATGAATAAACTTTTATTTTAAATGCTTAACTTCTTGAACACTTACAAAAAATGGGGCTTTAACTTGAAAATATGAACTGAAGGAAGTAATTAACAAATACATACAATGCATTTATCGGACAGAGTTATTGATATTCTGAAAATGTCAAACAATAAAATATTTTGATTATAAAAATTTGCATTTGATTGACACTAAAATATTAAAAAGTAATTATAGAGATAATTGTAATAAGTGAAAGAATTGTTCTGTTTATCATATTTTTATGAACAAACCTTGGAATTAAAAATGTAAATTGAGTTAAAAAACATTTCCCCTAAATTTTACATTCATTAATAAACATTAAAAATTCAAATTAAAAAATACATAAAACAAAATAAAATAAAAACGGAGGAGCTTATTTCTTTTTCTTTGTGAGATTCAATAATCAAGAGTGATTTATCTAATTTTGAATGTTTTGTTAAATTTAAGAATATATAAATTCAACATATTTTGAACTATTGATTTAAATCACACCAAACATCCATATCAGTGTTGAGCTGATTTAACCGAATTGTAGCAACCAATATGCTGGTAAAAATGTTATATATTTCACTATGAGTACATGTTATAGTTTGAATTAATAAGGCATTCAGTAGCTTAACAAATTAAGCTAAAGCAATATAACAAGAGTTGATGAATATTTGCATGAATTTTACACAAATTAGAAGTTCCGTTACATGACATGATACTCTGATCCCTGTATTACAAGAACTGCAGGTCTGAGTATTATATCTCTGCACATAAAGCACATGTATTGTGCTTCCATGCATTCTTTGATAATTAAGTTAAATGTTTGACACAATTCCAATGTTTCAATTTTCATTCCAATGCTATAAATTTTACATATTTTTCACAATTTAATGAGTACTTTGAAAGATTTTAACAGCCCGTACATTAAGATTCCCACATTATAAATGATGCCATTTTGGATATCTTGTCATTTTGGGAGCACAGATAGAGATATTATTTGGGGCTCTTTTTAATGTTTTTATACAAGCTATTAACCATATAAAGACAAAAACTTCCAATTTGTCCCATTCTTATAATTTTGGGGTTCAACAAGCCTTTTGATAAAGCCTGCTTACATTTTTAAAGTACTCCATGCATGTTTAAATACACTAGGATTTCACACATTTTTCTATTAAATTGCCCCAAATTTCTTAATTTTTAGAGAAAGTTGCAGTAAAAATTATCACTATATTTAAGCTCTTATCGAAACATATAGCACTCAAAATAAGATGAATGGAAAATATAATGTATGCAAGCCATTATAACATAAAAATTAGTCTACCCTAATTTATCTCAATTTCAAGACCATTATCTATCATGTAGTACACAATTGATGATATGTAGCGAACAAGGACTAACAGACTATAATTTTATTGCTGATTTTTGCAAGAACTATCATTTTTTAACTTTTAACACAAAAAAAATAAAAATGTTCTAATATTTGAAGTACTTTTAATTAAGAAGTTTACTTTAAGGGGGGGGGGGGAGTACACTTTATATGACCTCTGAGAAAAAGAAAAGTATTTTTAAGGACCCTTAAGAAAGAACACTGGGAACCTTGTGCACGTGGACTGGCATATACATCATACAAAAGTTATGCATTTGGAAAAATGGCCTAATTTAGGAGAAGTTTGAACATCCAACTACACACAAAATAGCTTTGGTGATGGTACTCTAACAGCTGTCAAAATATAGTGAAGAGACAATGCACCACTGAACATTCCTTTAAAATACAATTAAAAAAGAAGCAGCACTATTAGACTACTTCTAAAGGAGAGTAAAGTGTAATTTCTATAATAGCACAAAATTGCAAGACTCTCGTGTTGCGCATTTTTCCAATTTTTTGGTATACAAGATGCACTTACAAACCTATTATTCAATGGAAAATGTAATGCACTTAGTATTTCGTCTACACTTATGCACAACATTGCATATTCACATCATAAGGCTCACATTAAATCCTAATATTTACAAGGTCAACTAATAACAATCATATACCGAGAACACACTACTCTTTCACATATGATGAGAAATAAACAAAAAAGTTCTTTTACAATTATAGAACAGATTTTGAAAAATCAAATTCTTCAATAAAGTTTTACTATCACAGACTTTCCAATCAGGCAAATAAAAAATAAATCTCTCGGGTATAAAAACCAGAGAAAAATATTTTACACCACTCACGTTGGGCATATCTAACATTCGATCAGAATTTATGAATTCATAAATAACCAAGAAATGTTGAATTTTATTACACTCATCTTGTTTGCCAAAAAACTGGAATGATGCATGGTTTCAATGACAGTTTTTTTCTGAAGATCTGAGACTTCTAATGTTCGGAAAAAACTGTTTCTTTGGGTTGAACACAAACGTCATGCAGATACTGAAGATTTGGAAAGTCTTGAGCACATGTGCAAGCTTGCGAGGGTATAAGGATGGACTACAATGTCTTGGATCTAACTACTGTACTTTGAATAAAAGTAAGCTGAAAAATGGAAAAGTATTCAAGTTAATTTTATTCCAGGTTTGGGTGACTAACTATAATTTTCAGAAAAAAAGCAGCATGAACTATGCCAGGGTGCAAAATAAGGGAATATTATTTAGTAGCAAAATGCTAATCAGAATTTCATTTGTGTAACAGTTTCGACATTTTGGTATTTATTTCACAATTTCTTAAAAAATGTACCTATAAGTATATTGAGATGTAAGGTTTGAAAATAAAAACTAAAACAACACGACTTTTATTTTATTTTATTTATTTATTTATGTGCAATAAGATTACCATCAGCAAAATCATGTTCTTATTCAGAATCTGACAAATAAACATATTTTGATCACTTTTTGGGCTTTTAACTGGTTTGGAAAAAAAAGAGAAATATGCAAGCGCAGGAGGGAACTTTGTAGTAAAGAGTAATTTTTTATGAAAAGATTTTTTTTTTCATTCGTAGACCATTTGTCATGATTTTTAAAATTACGTTGTAAAATGAGATGCAAATCAATTTTTACATCGCAAAATGCAAATTTTCCATCACAATTTGCGATGTGATACTGCTTATTTTGCACCCTGGACTATACTCATTTAATTAATAACAATTGAGGATTTTAAAGCACTTTAAGCAATTTGAATCCAGCTGTATGATGTAACTGACCTTGTTGGTCACAAGAGATACAAAATTGAGGCACATATAAAAGTTTTTTTTTATGTTAGTGTAGTCACTGCTGATGAGTGTTAATAATAGCGAAATTCTTGCAATTATGATGATTACTTTACTGTGAGCTTGAATCCAAACCTACATTTCCTGCTTCAAAATAAAAGCCGGAAATGGCAGAAATTGTATTGTTTAGTTGTGGCATTTCACAGAGTTATATTTTTGTTCATATTTTAAGTTTTTCCTTTATTTCACTGTGGCAATCAGTTGAGGCCTTTTGTCTGGAAATTACAGTATGATAAAACATAAAATGTAATAAAAATTAAACATGACATCAGATTCTAGTGCAATGCTTATGATTATGTTACCAATATACAGGACCCCCACTAAGAATTTTATATTATTTGACAGTAAATTAGCCCAATTGAAAAGAAGTCAAACTTCATGATTGTTAGCCAACGTTATTATCCAGGTAGGCATCTGTTGTTATTATTATACTGATTTACAAAAGTTGCTCAGTCTCACACTTTTTGAGATTCTTTTTCACTTTTACTGTTTAATTCTGTACTGTTCAGAGATTTATTTTCCCAATTTGGCAATATTTATATGCTCATTTAATACCAAGATTAAATTTTATGCATTTTATTCAGTGTTTCAAAGAATGATACCAGCAACTATCGGCACAATAGTCTGCGAGAGCTTTTTAGAAAATCATTTGCCAGTTTTCATGAAAAATTATTATTTCTCCCCCCCCCTCAAATTTATAATTTATTCACTTTTGGTGCCCTATAGGCGAATGGCTAATGCAGGTCCTGAACATATACCAACTTCTTTAAATCAGTATATGAAGAATAAAAAAAAAATTAGTATTTTCATACTATTATTGCAAGTATACAGGGTGTCCCAAAAAGATTAAACTGCGCTTTAATTCTTTACATGTTGGAAATAAGTGGGCAATGTAAATTGCAAAAATATTGAAAGTAAGGTAGGAAATAAGACTACGTTAATGAAATAGTCCTTCCATTAATTTTTAAAAAGTTACATTTTTTAAATTTTTATAAGACCCACTAAGACAAATTTGGTCAATCAGAAATTTTTTATTTTTAATGCAACAAGATCATTAGAAAAACCCGCATATCAGTATCTTTAAAATTGAGCAAGTTATATTTAATTGAAAATTGAACATTGTGAATGAGGACCATATGTCATATTAGAAATATAAATTTGTGGCATATCACAAAAAAGATAAAATTGGATGATAATACATAGGATACCCAACCGCGTAGTGAGTTATATTTAATTGAAAATTGAACATTGTGAATGAGAACCATATATCATATTAGAAATGTAAATTTGTAGCATATCATAAAAAAGATAAAACTGGATGATAATACATAGGATACCCAACCATGTAGTGAGTATCACTGCTTTATATGATCTCTGTCTATGTAATTCTTTATTTAGATGCATTTGTGATAAAAAATTTTGATACATATTAATGTATTTTTGATCTAAACAATTTCCATTGTCAATTTGTTTATGATCCCTATTTTCACTGATGAAACAGCCTTTCACATGGTATGTAAAAGGGGCATAAGTCAGATTTTTCCTTTATTATAATTCAGTTGATTTTAAAGATACAGATATGCAAGGTTTTTTTTAATGATCTTATTGCATTAAACATTAAAGTTTTCTGATTAACCCAATTTGTCTAAGGCGATCGTACAAAAATTTAAAAAGTGTAACTTTTTAAAAATGAATGGGAGGACTATTTCATTAACGTAGTCTTATTTCCAACCTTACTTTCAACATTTTTGCAATTTACATTGCCCACTTATCTCCAACAGGTAAAGAATTAAGCAAGTTTCAATCTTTTTGGGACACCATGCAGACTGTACCAGGGGTGGACAAGTACTCTAATAACAGCCCATAAAATATTTTTTATGTACTTTTTAATTTTCAAGAGCCACAGAAAATTTTATTTTTAAATTGTATGCCGTCTTTAGGCTGTACTATATTAAAAACAAAAGAGCATGAAACTGTTCCACTGATATCAGCAATGAGAAGTTAATAACTGATTTGAATCTCAAATATTTTAAATCACTTATATATCCAGTCTTGCTAAAATAATGTTAAAAATTTTAAGATAATTTTACATATCTAGGCATTTATAATGTATATCATAACCTTCCTATCACTCAGCTTTTATTTTCAGATTTTCTTCAGCAGGGAAAGCAAAAAATTTTATTATATTATATATATCTTCACTTCAAACTTTTTTTTTCATTAAACAGTTATTTTCCTTATACATATGCCATTATGTTTTAAAATTATTTATATTTTAATATGCAGATTAATTGAATGACAACAGATATTTCATACTGTATTCAGCAATATGGCATAATATATGAATAAATCATACTTTATTAAAGGTAACAATATAATTGTTTCCATATTTTCTTTTCAATATCTTCAACTTTAAGTAAATCGTTATGACTTTGATTTTGTTTTGAAAATATGCAAATTTGCCAAAAATAAAATATAAATATAAATAGCAGGATAAAATAAAGTCTAAAACTTGAAGTTCAAACTAAAGCACGGGAATAGACAAAACCTACCTACTTGTCTAGTTCAAAGTCCCATTGTAGAGAATTTTACAAATTTTGTAAAGGTGAAACCACGAGAGAGCAAGAAAATAAAATATTTGCAGGCATCACATGTAAAGATAGGCTGCAAATAAAAACATTTGTATCAACAAAATATATTGTATAAATTTAGAAAATTTCAAAATATTCTTTGAGAATCAGCAAAGTAAATTAGCCATATTAATAAAAATATTGTTGGAATGTTTTTATTAGTTTCACAAGTAAATCATGTTATTCCCAGTGGCAAAGCATCAGGAGAAACAAGGCATTCAGTGTTTACCTAAATAATTTACAAGCAAGTTAACTTTCATTTCAATTAAATATTATTCAAAATAAATGTATAAAATATATATATACATTTTTTTTGTTTTTGTAGATAAATAAAGAAGTATGCAGACATATTTACTCTGACTGTCAGCAGACTGTCAAGTGCTGGAATATTGTTCAGGAGAGACATGTCTCAAAATATTTACCCCACCAGGTGATATAACATTGGAAAAGGAATTAAATGAGAATGCATGTGCAACTTTTTTATTAAACTGACGTACATGCCTGGGTAAGCATTTCTAAGCTGGAGGATTTCTTGGTTAAGTGAAGATTCCATATTTTAATCCACAAAAGTATTTCACTTTTTGTGTCCGTGTGAATTTTTTCACTTGTGCAAACACAGTGTTTATCGCCTGAGGACCCTAAAGATTCATTTTAAAAGTTAATAGCAAATTTGATTTAGAAAATCGCTAAATTATAGGGATTTTGACATTTTTTATATGTTTGGTATTTTCTATGTGAATTATAAATCAAACTTTTAACAAGTGCAGGGCCAACACATTTTGAGGTTGAAAAAAGTGACCCTTTATTTGCTATAAGGTGATAAAAAAATGACTAGAAAATATGCAATATGATCAATAATTTAAGCTTAGATTAATGGTTCTCAACCTTTTAAAGCTTCTGGAGATTTGCTTCCCTTATCTGAGCTGCTGTTAATCAGGCTGAGCCCTGCACATTTGCTAGAGTATATTAGGTTATATAAACCAGGATATATGGATCCATGTAAATATCTTTTTGACATTGCCCTGTTATTCATAGCTTTTCTATAAAAGTGAATATGTTTCTAATATTGAATTGTTTCACAGAATATTCTTTTATACTTTTAATCAATAAAGAGTTTATGTTCTGGGGTATAGTTGCTTATTTATTTTTCTATATCTGCATCACTTTTATGTATAAAAAAGGAATACACTAGTACTTTTTACCTATGAAGCAGCACTAATGTTTCTGAGACTTATTTTCTGTCATCATTATAAAGGGGTTCATTCCAGAATTAAACTCAAAACTTTTGGCATAGAGTTATGACAAGGATCTAGACAAATGAGCTGCAGAAACTGATGATTTTCTTTTTTAAGAACAGTGATCTTTACAATTATTAACACATAGAATTAATTGTAATATTTAGAACATAACTACATGCAACCTGAGACTAAAGACTTCCAATGAAACATGAAAAATACTGATTGGAATAATTTTACAATTCTTTAATAATCATAAAACAATAAAAAAATTTCTTCAAAACCTTTCAAGGAAAGAATACTCTAATCTTTGCACTGTTTCTATTTTTATGAGCAACAAAGCTTAATTTCCATAAAATTTGATAAAAATAGTTGGTGTCGTCAGTTAATGTTGGTGTTTGTGTTTCTAGGACTCATTTGGAAGTTTCTTGAATTAAGAAGCTTTGTTTCTTTTAAAAGAAAGCAACAGACTTTTTCTTTGCAATAAGAAATATTAAGGACATTTTTAGTGTACATAAAAATGAAAAAAAAAAAAAAATAGGTTTAAGAGGCTAATACTCCCTAGACTCAACATCTCCATCTTTTAAATTAGCCCTTGTATACATAAAATGACCACAAAATACCAAAAGCACCCAAACTGTTCACTCCTGTTGCCTGAAAGTACCATTTTTATTTGTGGCTGTCTTCATTATTTAAAATGTATCAAGCAAGTATATTTGGCTATGAAGTCATGTTTAAATGTCCAATAAGAGTATGTATAAATGATAAATCTTTTACTATTTGTGTCATTTGTGAGGAGGAGGGGGGGAGGAGAAATGCAGAGAATTATATAATATATTGTGCAGATTTCTTAATTTGTAATAACTCATAATTTTTTTAAAACAAATATCTGGATTTATTTAGTATTAACAAATGTATGGAAGATGTACTATAATACTGCTTTTTACAATATACACCCCCCTCCCCTCAAAATTTACCTGTGCACGGTACTGCTTAGAAACCAGTGATTTACCTTAAAAAATAGACAAAATCCTGATTTAGTGAAATGACATGAAATGGGTTAAGGTAGTTCAAATATTAAAAACAACTGTCCATATCTTAAAAGAAGATTCTTATTTTTCTGCATGTATGAATTCTGTAGCAGAAAATCAAAGCTTCAGACAGCTACAAAATTTTGTACATAGTTGAACACCAGGGACGACACACCTTCTTGAGATTTTTCTTCTTTTCAATTTGAATTAGTATTTTAGTCAGTTTATGTTGAATTACATTGTCCTTTTATGTTGATTTTGAGTGGTTTTCATACAAATTGGTTCTTCAGTAATTGAAAATATTATCCCAGAGTTTTCATCTTGACATCATAGGAAAGATCGAAGAATGTTCTTTGAACTGAACTGTAGGACGATTCATTCCTATTCATTTATTTATTTTTAAATGCATTAAAATATGCATGTTTTAGGTTGATTTTTATTTTACTTTAGCTATAAAACTTTGGATGCTGATTCTAATCAAAGAACACATATCAAAATTCAAGAATTAGACATTAAAATTTAACAATCAACTTAATGGCATTGATGTATTACTGAAACAAATCTAGAAATAAAATATGTATATTTACCTCCAATAACACCAACAACAACTACTCCAATAACGACCATTATTATAATCATCTAAATAAAAATTACAAATATGTAAGAGTTGTGAAACACTGTAAAAATATAATTTCAACACTTTTTAAAATATTAAGCTGAATGAAGTAATATAACCTTTTGCTACAAATATCAGATCTCCTTCAGAATAGATGGAAATATAAATATTAGTTTAATATGGTTTATTATCCCATTAACATCATACCTGCCAACTAAATTTTTTGATAAATTCAGAAGATTTCTTTCAGAATTTTGGAAGATTATACAAAAATTTGGTAGATTTTTCGATATAATCTTAGGATATAAATGTATTTTTTAAATACAAAATTTACCGTTATAATACATTCACAAACGTTAAATATTACACATAATCAAAAGATATTGAAGATAAAATTTCAAACTGGTATTATTGTTTCAATCTATTCCAATGCTGAAAATAGCACTTTGAAGAACAGTTACCATTTGCTTTATTTTTTCAAATAAAAGTTTGTTCATAATTACTGCTGTCTTGGTCCTTGCACAACCATATGGTTTTGCTATTTCTGATTTTGGAAACATCTTCCGAAATAATGGTCCTGTATGATCCACCACATTAAGGGGCAGATTAAGTTCTACCAAGAACATTGAAGTGATTGACATTCATTAATAATAACCTCATTGTCCCCATCATTTTCATTAAATGAGTTAATTTTTGTATTTTCCTCACTTGTAGAATTTTTGAAGGTTGATGAAATTTTTTTTCGTTTTTATTATTTTATTTGCGGTCAAGAAATTTAACAAAAATAAAATATAATAAAATTTATATGTAATAAAATTTCATGTAATTTACAAATTTTTTTAAATTTGAAAGAAAGTCTTCTTTGATCAGAGGAATATATACAAAATTGGAAAAATTCCGTGAAATTCATCAGAAGATATGTAACATCTAGTGCCCTTAAATATGAACCATTGGAAATTTATTTGGATACAAATTTCACATTTTATAAATATAGAACAACTTTAATGAAAGTTAATATACATTTTTGAATCAATAAGTAGTTCTAAATTGTGTATTAATGATCTGTGGGTCTCTGTAATTTTGCATATCCATTTTATTGTCATTTGACATTCATACACCGACAAATTATTGATTTATTAACGGTAAATAAAAAACATGTGGATTAAGTTGTGTTTTTCTTGTGTATTAGCATTTTATATTAACAGGAATGTTTACTACCATTTAAGGATTTAGAGCACTTTTGGGGGCAGGTCTACAAGGTTTAGAAGCAGCTCATTAGGAAAGTTTTAACAAACTACATTCTGTTTTCGACCTTGTATTAATTAATTTTTTCCCAACACAAAATATACAAATTAAAATATAAAAACGAATCACAAATGACATTTTCTAATGCAGAGATGAACTTATATGCTCAAGGTGACTGTAAGCAGACCACTTCTTACAGGCCTTATGACATTACTATATTTTGTGTTCTTATGTGTTTTAATGAATTATTTCAATTTATATAAATAAAATATATTCATTTAAAAAGGAAATACCAGTACTGTCTTCGATAGCGGAATTTGAGATGGTTGAAGAGCACTTTTAATTTTTTAATATTTTCTTTTTAAAATTAATGGTAGGATCACCACTAACATTTTCTAGAGCTCCTGTTGAAATTGCCTTTTCAATTATCAGTATTTCAGCATTTTATTTTTGAGAATATAGAAAATAATTATTTCCTAATTGAGTAAAAATTGATAATAATTTCAAATAAAAAATTTCGAATATATTGGTATTGAATAATAACAAGCATTTAAATTAACAAATACTCTGAACACTGTTTTGTGCATAGAAAACCTATAATAATATACCTATAAAGATTGAAAAGTTACCTTGTATTTGAAAAATAAATACGTTGTTGGGCAACTGCATGTAAGGTTGAATAAGGCATTAATCATTTTTAAAAGTAAAAAAGAGCTAGCTTCATCAGGATAAATGATTCGGAGCACTGGCACCACGTAAGTAGGTACGAATGCTCTGTTTTATCTATTCTAACAAAGAAGGCTCTTTTCTGCTTTTGAAATAGGTTGATACCTTATTCAACCTTTAAATATGTTATCCAATGAAGGATTTATGTTTCATATTCTTTCAATTAACAGTCAGAAAAAAAAAATTATAAATTACCTTGCAGTTCTTCCACCAAAACTTCCTTTTCAGTTTTCCTGCTTGCTGTTCAAATTGTGAAGCTCCTTGCTGTAGGGCTTCTATAAATAGAACAATACATATTTCTTTTAATAGTATAATCTTTATACCAATCTTAATAGGAACAAGTGTGCATATATTAAACTGTCAATTTCATATACTGACAGCACAACTTCTGAGTGTCATAAATATAATGTCAATTTGTGTATTTGTGATATTCAGAAGCCAATCACATTTTTTATAACTTGCAATAAAAATAATCATTTTGTAATTCAATAAGACTTTATGAAAATTTTGGTGATTATAAATTCTGCCTACAATTAAAATACAAACTCTAAAATTTTTTCTAAAGTTCCAAATACATTTTCAAAAATAAATATTCAGATTTTTCCTTACATTCTAACATTTTGCGATAAATTTAGGTGAAGTCAATACATGCAATTTCTTATTCATTGGACAGTATATTTTAACAAAGTGTTATTATAATTAAAAAACAATAAAAGATAATTGTCATAGCATTTATTAAAAACATTATTTTGTAAACGCCTTTCTGTTGTGTCAACTAACAATAGCGACTAGACTACTTTACTAACATTAGCGACACCTAGATATAATTCTCAAAGCATTATGGCATTTTCAAGTGTTTCATCCATAGGAGTTTTATCTCCTTTTTAACTCCAAGAATAAAATCCTGTCCTCCTTCTAGAAAGGACAATAAGTTATTGTGAGTGGTTCTGTAACTGTCTGTCTCAACTAAAGCATGTAAATTGATGCTTTTGCAATGAAGTGTTACTTCTTACTTAAAATGTATTGGGAGTAGAGGGTGAAAAAACTGTAATCTGAGTACTACGGAATATTTTAAATGCATTTACAATAGATATCACATGTGCTGCTCAATTGGTTTCCAAAATAAACAAAATAATTGGGAGGATTGTTCCGATCATTTTTCTAATATGTCATGGCAATATTTTCATGCATTTTCCCCAAATAGGAGGTGTTCTTCATTTTATAAAGAAAAGATTCTAGAAACCACTGTTGCAGTTACTTAAGCAGTGCCTCATCCCAAACTATGAATCAGATTTGTCAAAAGAGTGAAAGAAAATTGTGCCAATTCATAGTAATTGCGATACATATTGTAGCAATGACCATATTCCATCACTAGTTTATTTTGAGAATCCCTGTGCTAACACAGGCATGCTATACAAATTATATTAATTATAATTTCTTGGAGAAAATTCAAAAGGTTAAGTGTTATCACTTCATATGCGATATGGAAATCTGGGCCACTAAATTTTTGTCCTCCAAATCTTCAGAAGAGCATTCTATAACCGAATCCCGAAATAAATTTTGCTGAAACATGAATAAACAATATTATTTATAAAATGCAATTTAAAATTATTCTGACTGACCTCTTCAAATACTTACATCAGTCAACTCAGTATTTTCTTGTGGTTCTTTCTTTAGGTTCTTTATAGGATTTCCACATTAAATATATTTTTAAAAACAATCCTGTACTTGAATGAAAATCACGTACAGGATGTGGACATACATTTTCGGCTGAAAACTTTGGTTTATTTAACAAAAGATTCTCTTTTATTAAATTTATAGAATTTTGATGTATTTTAAATATAGCAAAAATTTGCATTTTGACACGATCGTTTTATATTTCATTTTATTTTCAAATACAGTCAAACCTTGATAAACCGTCACCTTACCGGACAAATCTATAGTGACGCTATAAGAGGGGGGATGGTAAATGTGAGTTAAAGAGATTTTTTATATTAATCAAGATCAGCCGTTTTAGAAACAAAATAGGACACATATATACATAATGTTTCTGATTGTTATTTAAAATTTATTCATACAAATACTATTTCAAAATGTACCTTACAATCTGTATAAATAAAATTGAAAATCTGTCTGTCTGTTTGTCCCGTCATCACGGGAGAATGGCTGAGCCGAATTTCATGAAATTTTGTAGGTAGCCTGGAAATAGTCCCACTTAAAATTTAGTCCATGTTTGGAGTTTCTACGATCAGTGGTTCTCGAGATATTAGTAAAAAACGAAATTTTCATTTGTCTCATCATCAAGAGAGAACGGCTGAACCGAATTTGATGAAATTTTGTGGATAGCCTTGAAATAGCTCCCCATAAATTTAGCCCCAGCTTCGAGTATCTAAGACCAGGGGTTGTCGAGATATTAATGAAAAACGAAACCTTTTCCTAGGAGTTCTACTCTCTAACTCCGTGGTTTATCCAAATGAAAAGCTTGAAAATCCTTTGAAAGTGAATTAAAACTTTATCTTTGAGTTTGGTGGGAGATTTTTTGTGCTAATTAGTCACTTTCTAACAGCATGAATTGTTTGAAACATGATTTAAATGAGAAATCTATCTCCATGGTTTATTTTCACAAGCTTTTACTGAACAAAAGTATAAAGAAATCAAAACGGTTATTTAATTTCACAGTTTATGAGGAAGATTCTATCTTATATCATGTTGCTCAGAAACGCAATTGAATTACATCTAATTAATTTTAATTATTATTTTTTCGATTTGAATAATAAATAAATGGAAATAAAAATATATTTTAGAAAAGAACGATTTGATTTTTCTTATAGTATTTTTGACTGGATAATATCAATTACGGTCTTCAGATATACACGTTATTATTATTGATATTTTCGGGTATTATTGATTCAGGAATTATTGATATTTTCAAGTTATTATGCCACTGTTTTATTATGACAAAAATTGTTTAAACTCATATATTGTACGTTGTACATGTAATCTTCTACAAATACACGGGTATATCTTCTAATCTATGAGAATATAAGTAGTACAGGTATATTGGCATATGTTTTGATATATATTGGCATATATTGGAATCAATTACGACCTTCTGGTATAAAGATTAACCCTCCGACTGCTCAATTTTTGGACCGAAATCGTTTTAAAACTTGCATATTTCAAATCTATATATATTGGAGAATTGAAAAATGCATTTTTTCTTTCTAGAAAATATTTTTTTATATAGATTTTTATGATGAGAAACTAAGTTGCCAGAAAAACTAATTTCAGATGTTATCACCAAAATAATTCTTTTTAAAATAAATTTCAATTGAATTACAGTTAATTTCTATTTATTGCATAATATAAAAAGTAAAATGTATAAAATTTAAGAATATATAAAGCACTGAGAAAAAAATACCTTAGAAATGCAGTTTAGTATGATAGAGTTCGAAGCAGGGTTCAAGGCAAAGTCCAACTTCACAGTCTTTGCACCAGATTCGTGCTTCTTTGCGAATTTTTTTGCCATTTGCATCTTTTCTTGAACAGCATACAGCACACTGTCTTCGAGGCTCTCTTTTTATGGGGTTAGGTGGTATGTGGCTTGGAAAATGACGAGCTGTCAATCTCAAAGGGTTCAAAGTAGAACTCGGTCTTCCAGGACAACCGCTTTTATCTGTATCAGAATATTTTTCGATACTTTCTTCAACAATTCTCAAACGAAATTCCAAAAGTTTTATAGTTTGTGTTGGGTTTTGCTTTTTGTAAAGTACATACGCATTCCACAACGATTGATCTAAAAACTGTCTGAAAATTTTGATATAATACTTCCCCTGTTGTTTTCGGAGCGTAGGGTAGTAGGACATTTCTTGGTCGCATAAATCGACGCCACCCATTGTATTATTATAGTCACAAACGACAACTGGTTTCATAACAGACTTTTTAGATTTGCATGTCACCAAATAAGAGCTTGCATTATGAATAGTACTCATAAGGCAGACACTTTTCTTGTCCTGCCACTTCAGAGCCATAACCATACCTCTTTGATAGGCAACTATTTCACCCTTGGGCACTTTCTCTTTTCCAAAATTGACAGGGAGGTCTTTTCTGGTTTTATTCACTGTCCCATAAGTGTCCGTCTTTTCTGTAACTAAGATGTCTGCAAGCTGGGGAGACATATAAAAATTATCAATAGTGACACAATAACCTTTTCCCAGAAATCGATCCATCAAGTGTAAAACAATTTTGGTGGAAACTGGATATTGGCTGCATTTCGGATTATACACTGTTCCATCACCTGTGTATATGAGGAAATCTGAAATGTATCCACTTTCTGCTTCACAAAGAACAAAAAACTTTAAGCCAAATCTTGCTCTTTTTTTGGCAATAAACATTTTCCACTGTAGCCTGCCTTTGAACCGCATCAAACTTTCATCTAAACTAAGATTTTTCCCTGGTATATAGACTTCTCGAAATTTTCGTTGAAGATGTTCCATTAGTTCATAAATTTTATTCAGTTTCGGCCATGGGTGTCGGTCTTTATCAAATTCCTCATTATTAGTAAAATGAAGAAACTTCATGAGCAATAAAAACATATTTTTTTCAATTACTTTTGCAAAGATTGGTGTGGATAATAGTGACGCTTGGACCAATAATGCTCTTGTTCTGGCTTCTTTATGACTAATTGGAGAAACAAAACTGCAAAAAATAGTCTTAGTTCTTCAACATTCGTTTCTGTCCATTTTTTCCAGCGTGATCCCTCTTTACAAACTGTTTTATAGATATATTGTTGAGCGTATCTACTGGTTTCGTGGACTATCATTCGTAATATTTGATCGTCAAAAAAAAGTTCAAAATAGCTCAATATGCTTGCATTGCTAGCTATATTCACAGTGATTCCAGGATCTCCACTAAAAGGAACTGAAGGAGGAGGAGAAGGAATATTCTTTATATCAATTTTGCACCACTGCCTAATGCTTTGCAAGTTTATTGAATCATGATCAGATTCATTGCTATATGAGGAGCAGTCCGAAAAATCACTATCACTATATAAACTAAAATCGCTTTCAGAATCTGAATCAGGAATATACACTCTGTCAATCGCTGAACGTTTTCTAGCAGCCATTTCTGATAAGAAAAGAGCGGAAAAAAGTGAAGTTTGAGTGGTAATACTACGCGCTTTCAAATACACAATTTAGTGGACAACTAATGACATCTGTTGGTCAAAACGTAAATTAAACGTCTAATACTGTATATGATTTATTTAAGTGCTTAAACGGGGAATAAACGGGATGCGCTCATCAATAAAGGAAGAAAAACACATGCCCGCGGAAATCACGGGATGAGCAGATTTTGCTACATTTGAGTTGCCCATGGAAATTGCGGGATGAGAAGACAGAGTGTTAAGGGGATTATTGATATTTTCAATTTATTACGTCATCTCTTTTATTTTGGCAAAGATTTTTGAGACTCATATTATAATACGGGTAATCTTCTAATGTACTAATACAGGTTATATCTTCTAATATTCACGTATATAAGTAGTACGGGTCCTATACAATTTTAATGCTTTCATTTTGCATATATTTATTCAATTCCTTTTTTTTTTGTAAATTTGCTTACAAAAGGGGCCAGGATGTTTTATTCTTCAGATCTGCCCGTGAAGATAATGTTTCATAGTGAGAACAGATATTCTTAAACTTCTCTTTAGGAGCAATAAATTTAATATTTTAACAGAATTTGCACATGATTGGAATTATAAGTTTGTTTATATTATATACTCCGTACGAAGAACGGGTATGCTGCTAGTGTTACTTAGGAATTATAGTATGTTTTCAAAATTAATTGCATAATACAGATCAAGAAATGAATACAAAATACTACTTACAGTTTCATTTAAGAAAATCTTTAATGGATGCTTGTTTAAATTTCAGTTTGTTACTTTCCGCAATTTTTTCAATTTTTCCCACCATTGCGAAATCTTTATAGTCTATTTTTTTTATCAAGAAATTAAAAATCGTTTAACAGTGTTTATTGCAGTTACAGCATCCTTATACGTCGTCACTTGATCCGGTTTATTATCACTTTCATTGGTAGACTCAGAACAGGTTGAAATTTTTATTTCAGAAACAATATTCAGCACTGAAATTTCTGGTAAAATCACGATTTCACTGCCCACAGATTTTATTCATCCGAATAAAATTCTAAACCACGTTTTCATAGTTCATCTGTAATTCCAATAAAGGGCCATCATCTTCACTTTCACTCTCTTCAGGATTGGCTTCTGAAGAATTTATTTTGAAACTTGCGTGTCTGAAGCAATTGGCAATAGTTTTGGTAAATATCACGCTCCAGCTTTTTGCTTTGTAAAAAATTGCATCAAGCACAGTAACTGAAAAGGAGGATTTGTCATCAAGGGCTTTTATAAAATCCTCCATGAGAAGTTTTCGGTAGTTCAATTAATAATTTTGAATAATCTCTTGGTCCATAGGTTGCAATACACTAATCGCATTTGGTGGTAAGACTATTTCTATGGCTTCTAAATTTCTTACTTTGGTGTGAGATGTGCAGTTGTCTACAACTAAAGCTATTTTTCTACATTTCTGCAAAAATCTCGTGTCTGAGTTCTTGATTGCTTTTTTCCTCTGAATATCTCTGAAGTCATTCAAGCTTTGGAGTTGGCATCATAGCTTACTGGCAAAAATTTTACACACTTAAAACACTAGAGTTTTTAGATTTTCCTATGGCAATAGGTTTCAATTTCTCACTGCCATCTATGCTGGATCCGTGCAAAACAGTTAAGTCTTTCTTTTCTTCCAATGCATTAATCCTGCTTGAATGCAAGAGTTTTTTTGGACAAGACTCTGTAAAGCAATCCATATTCATTCACATTAAAAATGTTATTTGGTCCATATTGTTCACATAATTTTTTTAGCAAGCACTGTGTTTTTCCAATCCAGAGCAACTTTTGTATCAACATCAGCTGCTTCTCCATTGATTTTTTTAAACGATAACTTGTACTTATCGGTTATAGGGACCAAGAAGCCAAACACGGCAAAATGTAGGAACCCCGCCAAATTCTGGTTTATACCGGCTCAATCATATTTTCTGATTGCTGGTGTGGCTACAAAACTGAAGAATTAGAAGAAGCCGGCTTTCAATACTTGAAAGTAAACTATTGGTATAACTTCATGGATCCTGAAACTGGGGCTCATATGCAGACCATAGAAAGACTCTGGGGATCAGAAAAATGGCATAACAAAAAGCATAGATGCGCTGCTAGACAGAACTTGGACTCATATCGCACAGCATTTATGTGGCGAAGCATTACCGGTAGTGATAAATGTAATGACATTTTATCGGCAATAGTTGAGTTTTGGCCGCGACAAATTTCAATGTAACACAATAGTTTCTTGTTAAGTAAAGTTGATCAAACCCCATTAAGTTTTAATCATTGTGTTTGTAGTGAAATTCTCATATCAGATTATATCGCCAATGTTCGTGTTAGCGACAACTCGGAAGAGCAGTCACTAACCCATGGTCTCTATAACTGATAAGTAACCGATAACTTATGTCATATCTTCAGCCGATCAAACCATTTTAAATTCTTCTTCTCCGAGTTCGGCAGCAATTTAAAAGAACTTTTTCCTTCAAAATTAAACTAGAAATTAGCACATTTTGTGTCCTGGTGTATTTCATCCATATCATGAGAGCTTTCTCGATTTCTTCATAAGCAGACACTTGTCTTTTTCTTTTTCTATTGTCACAGAGTTCTACAGCATCTTTTGATGCTAAAATGTCATTTAACAATGTTTGAGAAACTTTCGTGAGCTTTCGATTGATTTGACTTTTCAAACTCTTCAATTTTCTTTTTTTCAGAAAATGTTAAAATTTTAAGCTTTGTTGACATTATGCTCAACGGCACACATGCTTCAGTTTCCCTTTCAAACTGAAGAAATGCCGGAAAACCAGCAATAACTCAAGAAAATTAACAATCAAACGCTGCAATTAGAACATTCCAAGAATTACCCTCTAGTTGTCGTTCTCCTACAAATGCCAGGGGCAAAACCAGATCCCCATTGTACAAAGTGGGTGGGAGAAAGGGGACTGAGAAGTTTCTGTTTCTGCCACTGATTCTGACCTCTAAACTAAAAAGGAAGTAACTTGCTCGGCTCTTGAATTTGCAAAATGGAGGTTCTTGTGTCTAAAACTGATGGTTTAAAAGGGCATGACACTTTTAAGATGACGGCTTATGAGCTTTTTTTAATCATTATTTTCCTATTCAGTTGGTCGGAACTTCGGAAAACTGATGGTTTAACCAAGTGACGGTTTAATGAGGTTTGACTATATATTCCATTTTTACAATCTGTTTGCATCTACTAATATTTTTACATTTATTTTGCTTTTTATATAGAGATATTATCTTTCAAACATATTAGTAATGAAATGAAGGTATTAATTATGAATAAGGTTATCAAATTATTATTTATTTAGGCATTTAGTATGATTTAGGTTCATAAGAAATACATTTGGAGAGCACAGTGAAAATCTTTTTGTAAAATTTTTCAGTTTGCTTATTTTGCGAAAAAATTAAATGAAATTTTCAACTGCTAATCAAAACCATTGAATTGCTACCCAAGATAGATTTTGTGTTGCAAGTGTTACTACACAATTTTTTTCCCTAATCAATTCCTGAACTGTTGCCAAATTTTTAAAACAATGATAATTTGTCAACAAAATGTATGCATTCTTGGTCATATATCATTAACTAATCAACAATGATATGCTAAAAATATCATATATGTTCATATCTGTTTTTAAATGATTACACAACATGCAAATAAAATTGGAACAATGTGGACAATGAAGATGGAAATCCAAAGATTTGTGAAACATATATCTGCTTACAACAAATTATTTGCTAGTATTTTACATATTAATCAAGTTTGTTATGTTTAAAAATTCCCATTTGTCACTTCGTCTTTCTTAACTAATTTTTAACAGCTAACTTTATTAATTTTATATAAAATAATAAAGCATATTTATGGCTAAAAATTTAAATCTTTTAAATTTAAGGCTATGTCTGCAATGTTTGGCATTTTTGGTATAAATATGCATTGCCTAAAAGATAGAATTTCCTAAACTTCGCAAATGTCTACAATAAAAGTTGTACATTTATTTTAATTTGGAAAAAAAAAAAGTATGTTAGTAATTGTACTTTTATTCTATAAAAGCTCTTAGTCAAATGCAAATTCATTTGAAGGCATATGATTTTTTTTGCAAGCACAAAAATCAGAAGAATATACAAAACTTGAAGTAAAACTTTAATAAAAAGCAAAATATATTTAAATCAATCCCAAGCAAACACCCGTATCTTCTAAACAATAGCTGACCTGGTATGCATTTAATCAGATAAGGTCCCCTATTATGCTCAAAAGAGTGACTAACAGTGCTAACTGCGTGGAATCAATTACTTATGGTCAATGAACATGAGAGTAAAGCACCTTTTCTTGAATGTACATGGGAATTTGGGCATCTGCTTAAAAGTTTGCATGTAGAGGAGTTTTGAGATCCTTCGACATTAAAGGGCTGCAGACTAAGAAATTCTTTAAGGTTTTTATCTTTTTTATTAAAAATATTATTTTTAATGCTATTGGAATATAAATATTATCGTGAAATGTAATTACATATTTTTAAATTTAAGGAAATATAGTAAAAATAAATTCAAGAAAAATAATTACCTGCTCTGTCATCAAGCTCCGATAGCTTTTGATCTCTTTCCAATACCTTTTCGACATTTGTCCGCATAATATCTACAACCTATTATATTAATAAATATAAAAAATATAAAAGTAATATAAATATAAGAAAATCACTAATTATAATGATAAAATTTACATTATTTAAACTTAAATGCACAATATGTGAAGAAATAAGATGATTTGATTTTAGACGTCTTCCACATATCTTTCAAGAATTCAATTACCATAAGAGACATTTATTTTACATTTTATTACAATGAGTGAGGGGCTCCATCCCATTTTACTACACACTTATTAACCCAGTTTTAAACATGTACAAATAAAACTTTTTAAAAGTGGTTTACAATGATTTTGTTAAAAATTGCATAAAGATATAGTTCTTTTCATGAAGTAAGTCATTCAAAAATAGTTTTTAAACCCCATCAAAACCATTGTTATAAAATAATTGATTGGGTATCAATCAGAATGATTACAGATTTACTTTTCCTTACAGGGTTCCCACTCTTCATAAGTAACAAAAAATAAGGACTTTTTAAGGACACAGAATGCATTTACGCTTTATTACAATGGTTCAAGCAAGAGTTTATACAACAAAAATAATAAAATTATAAAAAGTCTAAACACATGGCAAACAAGCAGTTGGTGATATCTCCCTTTACTTGGTAATTGCACTTATTTGAAATTGCCTTTTAACTAATCGTTATTTTTCCGTGGGATGAAAAATGTAGATTTTTGCTCAAATTGTTTTTTCTCCACAAAGAAAAAAAATTACCTTTATAGGAAAAATAAGTAATTAAGAACCTTTGATGAAACATAAGTACTGTAATTTCCTGCATTTAATATATTAAAAAACACTCTGAATTTTGAAGGTGTGGGTTGCCATGAAATATCAGCAACAATTTCTTGCAAACAAAAAAAAAAATTATTGTGTAATATAAAATATAAAGAAGCATATATAAAGAAGCATTGTGCTAATATAAAATAAAATATATTTTGTTAAAATTTGTTTTTTGAAATAATGATCATTAAATTCACATCATCATCATCATGTCATACACAACATAAATGTCATCATTTTAACTATCTTTCTATAGATATATGAGGAAACAAACAATCAGGTATGTCAATTTTATTTATGGATTATACAGCACTGCAGTTATTACAAAAAATGTTTTTCTCTGAAAAATATGTATAAAAATTATAGGCAGGAAATTACAATACTTTTAAGTCCCTTAAAAATGAAAAAGAAATATAAGGATTTTCTATAAACTGTGGGAACCCTGTAATATATAGATACAACAAAAATAAATGCTCTAATCATTCAGTTTTATTAAAACTTTAATTATATAAATATGCCTTTAAATAAAAAATGAATAGATAAAATTGTTTTTAGCTTTATATTCAATAAATGCCTTTATAATATGACACATGACTGGATTTTTCAAATATGGATTATATATTGTTGAGGAAAGAGGTTTCTTTATTCAGAATAAAGATTTCTGGCTTAATTAAAATTAGACAAAATTGGTACATTTACATAAAAAAGTTAATTCCCAATATTTAAACTGTCTTCTGTCTTATATAACACAGCACACATCTTGCTATTGTTTAAATATTAGAAAAGATTGGAGTATTAATCATACATTTCTGCAAATTGTTACAATAGTTTAAAAATAAATGTAATATGATAAAAATATCCATTAAAATAATGGAAAAAAAAATGAAATAATTTAACAAAGGTAAAAATATGAAGATGTTTTAAAATAAAAAATTAGCTCTCTTAATATATTTTAAAAAATTGAAAAATCACAAGTGAACAATTTTTCACACTTAAGGAACTATAAAAATAGCATGTTCTGCGTATGTTAATAACAGTGGTTTAAAGAATACCCCCAAGTAAAAGACAGAATTAAAAATATAAGAGATATACTTATAGTAAAAATTAATGAAAAAATGGCATGTGAGAAAACTGTGAGGAAAGAAAACCCTTTTAAAATAAAATATGTGAAATTTTATTAATATATTTAACATATGCCTAGTATTTCACATATCAAAAATGCTTAAATCTCATAAAATGTGTAATGTTTTCATGTAAAAAAAATATGCTTTTTTTATAAAGTAATTTTTTTTTAATTTGATTCCTTTTTTCTCTACAAAGTGCCCCCTTTTAAGAAGCACTTTGCTCTTTTTTAATCTAGAAAGCACACTATTAGTGCTACTTTAAAGTAATATCAGCACAAGAATAGAAACAGATCTAGACCTGAAAGCTAAATCTGAGGTTTTAGCTCTAAGATAAACTTAGGATAATCATACAAAAAATCATAGGAAAATAAAGGTACAACAAAAGGAAGATTGCAATGAATATATTACTGTTTTATATATACCTCGTTAACTTGGGCCTGAGTCTGTTGTATCCTTCTGGAAGCAGCCTGATGCTGTGGGTTGGGTGGCTTTGGTTCCCCTTCCCCTTCAGGAGCACCTTCTTGCCCCTCAGCTGGAGGTGGTGCTGCAGCTGCATCTGGTGCTGACCTAAAAGGTTTTAGTTTTTATATTTTACTATAAATTTAATTATAGAATAGACAAAAGAATGTAGGTCCAAAGATAGCCATATTATAAAGATAATGGTTCAAACAGGTTGGCCTATTGGGGAAAGGACACTACTTGAGTTGGGGGCTTGGACACCCAATATATATATATTAGGATGGAAAAGACAAGAAAAATTCACAAACAGAGAAAAATCAAATATGGAGAGAGAGGGTCATGATAAATGTCTCTAGCAGACCACAATTTATATGAGCAGCCCTGGTCCAAAACAGTAGAATACTAGGCTTCTGTTACATTTTGCATAGCATAATATTTACAAAATGTTTCATTTAGAGAAACTCCTCTCTACAAACTGCATGCAGATTTTTTAGCCTTATTAATTATCCAAAATTGAAATTATGACTAAAAATGTTGGCAATTTGCTCTAAAATTAAAACTTAAGAAACTCCAAGAGCTTCCCTTAAGTTTCCTATCTCGTACTGCTCATTTTAGAGTATTAAAAAATTTAAATATTTCTAAAACTGACAAATCAAATTTTATATAACAGGAAATCAATGACAAAGTTATTTTATTTCACTTTTCTATTAGACTTACAAATGATATTAGTCAAAATATTGGATTTGCATATGATGTTGTTTAACAAACAGTGAGAAAAATAAGAAATTTTTCACAAAAAAGCAAGTACAAGTAAGGCCTGATATTTCTTGATGTGTTTCACTCATTATTATATCCCAGGATTTGCTTATCAAAATTAAACAGTTTATAAGGACTTAACTCCAAAACTAAGTATTTTTAAAGACTTTTAAAAATGTCATCAAATTTTTAATGGGATGTGATAAACTCCTAGACACATGGGCGCTCATAGGAAAGGGTAAAGGGGGTGCATTTGCCTCTCCCTGGACATTCAGGGTCATACAGGCGGACATCAAGCTAGTAAATGTTGTATGTCTTATCTTGAGTTTGCACCCCTCCCCCCTCACTTGGAAAAAGTACTATGGGCATCCCTGCCTAGATCAGCATTTACCAAATTTTTAATATTTGCAGACATTCTGAGATATTGGTGATATACATACATCCCTTCTCTCCAATGGCACAATCACTCATTGGCAAAATAATTACATTAGTGTGCTATAGGATCCATATTGAATGAACAAAATCTAGTATGGTAACTATGAATTGCAATTTCAGGCTTTTTTTATAATCCGAAGATTTTAGAATTAAAAAATTTTCAATCCCAGGATCTTACGGGATTGGGAATTTTATCTTACTGTTTACTCCACTTTAAACAAACTATATTTTGTACTCCTACTTTTTTATTTATTTATACTTATATAGTACCTATTTTCTATTTATTTGTACTTATATATTACAAGTATTTAAATGACAATATCCCATTGAGACTTTCAGATATAATGAACAATAATATAAAAAAAATAGATCTTTTGGTAACTTTTCACAGTCATTATGGCATATACTCATAAAAAAAGTGTAATAGTAGTAAACCATCTTCATAATTAAAATCAGGGTATATAATTTTTTTAATAAAAAATATCACATTTCTCTAATTTAATGCAAATATTTTTCAAACTTTTAAAATAATTTCAAAATAGTACTTTATTTTATAAAAAATTCAATTTTATACCCATTTCGTGAATTTTAAGAAATAAAGTAGAGGTTTTTCGCATTATTAAAACCATATAAAACTTTTGAATTTAAAATATTCATGCAATGGTTTTTATTAATAAGTTGTACATTATATTTATATAATCAGAGGCATAACCTGTAATATTGAAAATTATTTATAATGTAAAATCCATTTGTGATGGATCTGTACAGGATTTTCTTTTCCTGTCTTGCATGAAAGAACTTTGTAAAGGATGCAATATCTAATAACTTATTAACTTTGTAAAGTGTGAGGGAAAAAGAAAAAAAACTTAGATTGATACATTTTCAAGTTTTAAGAAAATTTGAGCAAGAGAACTGGATTTATTTTAAGACCTGCAAAAAACGATTAGTTCTCAAAATTATTGTTTTTGAAGTCATAAGCTTCATTGGTTTATGTTTCATTTGAAATAAAACATAACCAATTAAGTTTAAACATTTATAAGTAATTAGTGATCCGATTCATACCGAAATTAATCAGTAAAATCAAATATTTAATACATGATTAAACAAAATAATGCCACAGGAAGATATTTAAATGCAGAAAATTCGACAAATGAGATTTCTCACAAGTATTACAATAGTTTTTCAGTTTACACCTTGATTAATTATTAATCGTCCGAATATTTAATTGGCTTAAAACTTCAAAGAAATAAGAACAAATATACACTGAAAATATAATTTATCTGTAACTATCAACCTTTAAATCGTACAGAAAAAATATTTAAAACGTTCCTTGCAAATTTTTATTGTAAGCCGGCTGATTGATATAAGACGACTTTCAGGGGTCAATAATTAAAAAAGTAGCAAAACTTGCCAACATTAACTGATTAAAACATGCGTTTCTTTTTAGCAATATATTTAAAACAATTTGCACAATTTGTTATAACGAAACATGTGATCACCAGTATCTAAATTAACTCAAAAACATATGTGAATCTCATACGTAAAAACGCCATCACTTTGACACATTGAGTACGCAAGTTCAACCTTATTTGCATTAATTATTAAATGCATCAACTATAATAAAATTAATATACGCAATTTTGACTTACATTATAAATATGTGAAATGATAATCAGTTCAACGAAAGAACTGAGGATATATTAAAAAGCAAATTTTATATACAAAACAATATTTCGGGGATTGCACTGCAGTCTCCTACACGCAGTGACGTAACGAACGGTCATCGATAAAAGTAGGAGTTGTTTTCTTATAAAAATCTAGAGGCAAGAGAAACATTATATGCAACTCGGATTGCAAAACTGTTAATTTCATGTGACGTCACGCTTGGCAAATCCATTGATCTATATCCCTCTTGTAGGTATATATAGCAGCATACTTTAGCAAACTATGGATCGATTTTGTGCTTTGTAAGTCCGAAGCAATTTTAACTCCTGTGCTAAGGGGGAGAAGAAAACGTTTATTAGGAATATCTGTTGTTATTGTTGTTGAATATCTGTTAAGCACCGTAGTGTATGGATGTCCAACCGGAACACTTTCTGATAAATAACGAAACTTGTGAATTAGTAACATAAATAACTGGGTGAAATCAAAATATTTGTTTATGATTTTTTATAAGTTTATAACCAAAATGTGACAAATGCACCTTTTGCTTTGTTTATAGTAATTCGTGAGGTGAGATCATCGACCTGAGATATCAGCATACTTCATATCTCAGCTTACTTTTGGTGTAGAGATAGCTCACTTTTGGGTCAAACCACTGGATCACATGTAATTTCAATATTATAATGATTTATTATCATGATCAGTACATTCATCATAAAATCTGACAAAAAAATGTTATGATCATATTTCATTGAAGAATTAGTATTTTTACAGGAAAACTTTTTTGTGTGAACCTTGCTCACATTATCAGTTCGCAAGTTACAATGCTATTGTTTTGATTACGTTCTCTTCAACTGTATATAAATATTTCTGAAAGCATTTGAATGATTTTTTAAATGTAATTTATAAATTTTAAACACACAACAAATTTGTACTTTTGGGCGATGTTGTAATACTTGCATATCAATATATCATCAATCAGGCATCGCGATGTTACGATATTTCGCGATGTTAGCCGTACATTTCGTATACTGTAGAACCTCGATTTCTAACGTAATTACTAACAACGCGTAACTACTACGATCATAACTTATAACATCCATTGACATACATTATGTTTGGTTCCCATTCGATCGTCGAGTCCAGGATATGCCTTTGACACTAAACTTAAGTACTACGCGACATTCTAACGCGAAAACTAATTACTGCACGACCATCTAACATGAATTGCTGAATTTATTACATCCAGGGACTGGTGTTAATTGGGGACCCCCATACGCTCATGGCATACCAAATACATGTAAAAACACATTACTAAGCAAATGTGGAAAATTAGGATCACTGTCCCAAAGACACTTTTGTACATGTAGAACTTAGAACTTCTTATGTAAAAGCAAAACTTTAAAAGATGTATAATATTTAGAACTATTAACATATTTTCAAAATTTAAAATAAAAACTAACATTATCAGTTTATATTATGCAAATAATTAAATAGATAGTTATTTCTGATTAAAATAATTTAACACATATAAAATTTAGGATCCCCCCTTCTGGTGATTTGGGGGCCTAGGGCCGAGGCCTCGGAGGCCCGTGCATTAATCAGGTCCTGACTAAACCACCCCTACTGGTAAAGCACTAAAGTAACCGAGACGAGAGCTTATAATACATACTAAAACTGTTGAAATCAGAATGATAAAGCCGGAAACAAAAAATTTATAATTTTTGCCTTATTCTGTTTGAGCCACAAACTGCCTGCTGGTTGCTCGCTACACACTAAAGTATCCGGAAGAATGAAAGAAAATGATAGACACCAAGATTGCAGAAATTGGACTGATAGACGCGAAAACATAAAAACATACAAGAGGTAACATATCTTGGTTGGCTAACCCCCTGCGAAATTGAGCTCATCTAGGTAACAGCGTGGATCAGATTTTGCAATCTGTGTCCAAAACCGTCGGTGACTAGGGTTATGGCTTGAGCCACAATCTAGTAATCTTCTGACTCTTCCTGGTGATAAATTGCGTTGACAGTTCCCTCTGTGACTGAGGACATAGGCCTCGAGTTTTCAAAATCTCAGGGGGGGGGGGCACAATCCTATAAAGTTATACAAAAGATTCACAAAGTCGATAAAGATATTATAACTTGCAAGACCTGCTTGAAGAAAGTAAGCATATGTCAGTTAGGTGGCTACAATTGTTTCGAGGTCATTATAATTCTCTACTTCAAGTCAAAAGAACAGTATGCGCCCTTAACAACCTCCAAGAACGAACTACCCAACGAACGGCAGTAGTTGTTACGCGCGCATAATGTTATTTTAGCCTGAAAAAGGGGGATTATAATGCCATCGAAGCAACTGTAGTGACCTAACTGACATATATATGCTTTCCTCAAGGAAGTTTTGTAAGTTATTATCTTACAAGCAGTAGTTTTGGAGAGGGATAACCGAGAGGTTAAGTCACGGGATTTGTACTCGGAGGACTCGCAACTCGGAGTTTGTACTGGAGTTATGATATGTAACGAAACTTTAAGATTTTGCAAAATATAAATTTACGTGAATCTGGATGTAAATGCTATTATGTGAGTAAGATATGTAAAAACAAGTTTCATTAAGAAAATTTAAACGTATAAATGAAGGACTTGGAGCATCAACATGACTAGCGACACTTTCTGCCAAACTGGGATTTCTCCATCAAATAACACCTAAATGGTATGCAGCAATTTCTGGAAAAATCCCACTTCTGTTAAAATTGTAGTATTATCATGTTTCACCAATCCCTTTAAATGAAAGACCTAATATAGTTATACTATTTAATTCAAAAGTACCTATCAGTACCATTTCATAGAATGCAATGCGCAGAGCCATTATAACATATATACTTACCAGTGTTGCGCTTAAATCAAAATCTGCATGTTTAATATAATATCAGGTCTTTCAGCAGTTTGGAGATTTCTCACGCAAAAGGAAATTTTTGCTGCTTTAATTTAAATTTATCCATGAGATATAAGTATGTTTATATTTAATTAAAAAAACCTTTACGAATACCACAAAATATTGCGTTCTTTTTCATCAAAAACCAAAGTGAAACCTTTATTAACAGAACCAAAACATCACACTGCCTTCAACACCACTCATCTCAGACCACACCAGTTGAACATATGCCAAGTCTTCCTACAAAACACAACCATTTTTCCACAAGGTTCCTACGAATTCGATATTTTCAATTTTCTCATAATTTATATTTCTAACTTTCTTTGCTTAAATGACTTTGTTGTTCGCTGCCAAATGTCCGGCGCTTATCAGGAATAAAGCCACCCGCGGGACTTGCAGCTTCAAACTGAATGAATGCCACCTGTGAAGGCGGCACTGGTATCGAGAAGTAATTACAGATAAGATCTCTTTAGGTAGACCAAATGAGTAATCTCTACTTCGTGGTTATCCTTTATAGTTATTACTGGAGGGATACAGCTATTTTTTGTAAATGCCAATTCCATGGCTGTAAATATTCTGCTTCTCTTTGAATTAGGTGGTCAGTAAGAAAAGTTCTGGTAACCAGATGTTTTTGTCATTACCGTAAACATGTTTCCTGGGAGTAAAAGGAGCTTGATTGTTTGCTTGCGAGATAGTTTACGGTGCTGTGGTAAGGAAGATGTGAACAAGACTGAACTGAAATGTGACATTTACGTTAATAGGATTTTCTTTCAATTATTTTTATGTTTAAAAAATTTCATTTTCTTGCATTTAGTAAAATAAGAAGTTAGAAAAAAAATCTTGAAATTTCCCAGAGGGGGCAAAGCCCCCTCTGGAAAAGTTCAGCGGGGGGCTCGTGCCCCTCTGCCCCCCCCCTTCTAGTCGGCGCCTATGACTAGGGATTAGCAAAAAAGAGATTTCGATTCCGATACTCCCCATAATATGGTGTAAACTTCATGATCACCTGGGGATGTTTGCTTCTAACCTGATCGAATTGACCAGGTACATATGCTCATTGTCTGTTTGCTGTCCGATAACATGTCCAGAAAAGCAAGTGTTTATGATAAACGTTAGGATGGCTGAAATCGGACCATCAGATTCAGAAATAGAAAATTAAGTAACTTGTGTCATCACAGAGTTGTCCCTGTATATTATGGTGGTCGCTCCTTACGCTCTAAAGTGTTTGGGAGAAGGAATATGTTTGAAAGACATGAAGATTGCCGAAATCGGGCCTATATAACTAAAAATATATATAACTCATGATATGGTCGGATTCCTCTCGATACGCGCCAAAACGTCTAAAAGAAAGAGGACTTTGAAACTAAACTGAAATCGAACAGATAGAACCAAAAGTAGAAAACCATATAACCTATAACATGGTCGGCCCGGTGTTCACTGGCTGTCTGCTACACAATAAAGTATCCGGAAGCAGAAGATCTATTAATAGACACTAAGATTGCTAACCCAATACATGTCAGTTAAAATATCCGAGAGAAGGAGGGCTTAGACAGAAAAATTGTTGAAATCGAACCACCACTAGAATAAAATATAGAAAATATACAGGGTGTTTTAGAATTCACGTTCAAGGATTTATTTCGTCGGTGGTTGTTAGCAAATCCACACTTCCAATAAGAAAAATCTGATGTGGGCAGCACATGACTTTCCCTGCAGACTTATATACACATTCTCTTTATTTTAATTAAATTTTATTAACTTTTAATTCAATTTTCGTTCTCATTTTGTACTTGGACTCATTTTCAAAGGTGGTATAGAGTAAAACGAAAAACTAAAATATCTCGAGAACGGCTAGTCCTAATGTAATGGGGTTGGTCTTATTCTTTTCTTCGCTATAAATTACGTACTAAACAAACATTTAATGGATATATTTGAGCATACGTAGTTCTTCAGTTTAGATTATGACGATTTTGGAGGGCCATTTTGAAAAAAAGGCAGGTTATTTTTTTTTCGAATCATACCAAAATCTAATCAGCACCAGGGTGACCCACAAATGACTCATCTGCCGAATTTTGTGAAATTCGGTCCATTAGTTTTTTAGTTACAATGGTTACAAGCTTTTGCGGGCCATTTCGCAAATAATAGGCGGGTTCTTTTATCCCGAATCGTACCCAAAACTAATTAGCACCAGATTCGCTCACAAGTGACTTACCTACCAAATTTTGTAAAATTCGGTCCATTAGTTTGTTAGTTACAGTGGATACAAAATCTGCACAGACACACAGACACACACACAGACGTGACGCTAAAAATGGTTTTTTCGTATTCTAGAGGTCTCGAAGCGTGTAGATCCGTCGAAAACTCGAGTTGTGATTTTCGGTATGATTCCAATACTTTCCCTATATATTACCATGTATTGCAGGGAAAGTAATTATCAGAAAGGACAGCAGCATTATGTCGTAACATTTTGTTGCAAGAGAGTGGTATAAGCAAAAAAAATCTGATGTGGTCAACACATGACTTTCCTTATATAATGCAATGAATTTACTACTTTTGCAGTTAAAAAAATGTTATTCTTATAGTAGATACTTATATTCTTTCCAAAATATTGAATTTTCTTCAATTAGTTGTCATTTTGATTGATTTAGCGTCATTTTTATCCATATGGCGAGATTTTTGTTAATTTGGCAACAATTAAAAAAGTCGCCAAGTTGGCGACATTTCGCCAAATTTGTTGCCAAAATTTCGCCAAGCGTTATGGACGAAGAAATAAGTTATTCTTACAGCAGATAAATAACTATTGACTTTCAAATACAAAAGTATTACTCAAAGTATCTTTTTTCATGAATGAAACGAGCTAGATCCACGAGAATGATGTCACCCAATTTATAGCATGGTGTTACACATGAAAATTGAACATGCTTCGCAATAGAAAATATTTTTTTTCATTTTATAACTTTTTGATAGTTTTTTTTTAAATGTGCAATATCTTGAGAACGGTTCATGTTAGCGTTCTAAAATTTATGTCAATCGTTTTCTAATGAAAAATTACATAAGAAATGTCTATTTGCGTAACTTTATTAGCGGTTTTGATTTTTTGACGAATTTTTCAAAATTTCACTCAAAAATTTAGGGGTGGGGTGGGGGGTTCTGAACATTCGATTGCGTATAAAAATAATAGGCTTTCAGTGTTTACGGATTGTGATTTTTGTACCAAATTTCGTTCGAATCGGTCCATTCGTTCGACAGTTATCGTCTCCACAGACTCACTGACACATACACACACACATACTTTCACACACACACACACACACACACACACAGACATCACTTTAAAAAAAGCTTGATTCGTGATCAGGGATGCTTGAAACGTACTCTCCCGTCGAAAACTCGAATTCGAATTTTCGACCCCGTCACAATACTTTCCTTATACATTATGTCTATAAGGAAAGTAAAAATGGGGATCATTTAGATTTTTTATACAATCCCCCTAGTGAAAAGGATTCAATTAGAAAAAGTTGCTCCTCAAACTGATTAGTACAATAAAACCGATCCCACATTTCTAACTTATAAACTCGTTGAAATACTAAAATTCTGAGCATTTCAGATTGGCGGTAAGACCGTTTAACCGCCAAGCAGTTTCTGTCATGATTGATATTTCATTGACACATATTGATTTTTCACGATTATGAATTCTCCTGAAAATCTGATATTTTTGCGCATGAATTAATGTTTATACAATTATCCGGTGAGCCAACAGTCGATTCGTCTAACTGGCTGTAAAATGGTTAACCGAAAAAGTTAAAGAAAATAATAAAGATTTCGCATTATATCCTTTTCGGCTAACCAGATACGCATAAATTTTAGCACTTGGTTAACTGAATCGACTGTCGATTAACCGAATAATTGTTTAAGAACAAATACCCGTGCAGAAATATTGGCCTTTCAAAGGAATTCATAATTGTAGAAAGCCAAGATGTGTCGATACAAACATAAATTTGCAGTCTTTCCCTAATTGACGGAAACTACTTGCTGGTAAAATGACCTTTCTGCAAGTTAGAAATGTTCAACATTTTAGAAATTATCATTGTAATATCTCAGCGAATTTTTAAGTTAGGTAAATTCGGCTTTATTATACTAATGCGCGGGAGGCGCAACTTTTGGCGCAACTTTCGGCGCAATGCTCGGGTCTGTGACCAACCACCGACAAGACACACTATCCGACACAGAAAATGCAACACCATGAAAGAACGAATAGAGTATGATGATCAAGGACACACAGATAGAGATGGCATATATAAAAAACCTGATGTGAGCAGCACATGACTTTCCTTATATAATGCAATGAAATTACTACTTTTACAGTAAAAAAATAAATTATTTTTATAGTAGTTATTTATATTCTTTCCAAGATATTGAATTTTGGTCAATGAGTCGTCATTTTCCATGTCGTCATCATCAATGAGTCGTCATTGATTTAGCGTCATTTTTATCCATTTGGCGAGTTTTTCGTTAATTTAGCAACATATAAATAGTCGCCAATTTGGCGACATTCCACCATATTCGTCGCCAAAATCTTGCCAAGCGTCATGGACGAAGAAATAAGTTATTCTTACAGCAGATAAATGACTATTGGCTTTCAAATACAAAAGCATTACTCAAAGTATCTTTTTTCATGAATGGAACGAGCTAGATCCACGAGAATGATGTCACCAAATTTATCGCATGGTATTACATATGAAAAGTGAACATGTTTCTCAATTGGAAATATTTTTTTTTTATTTTATATGACTTTTTGATAATTTTTTTGAAAAATGTGCAATATCTCGAGAACGGTTCATGTTCGCGTTCTAAAATTTATGTCAATCGTTTTCTAATGAGCAATTATATAAGAAATGTCTATTTGCGTAACTTTATTAGCGGTTTTGATTTTTTGACGATTTTTCAAAATTTCATTCGAAAATTTAGGGGGGTTCTGAACATTCGATTGCGTATAAAAACAATAGGCTTCCAGTGTTTATGGATTGTGATTTTTGTACTAAATTTCGTTCAAATCGGTCCATTAGTTCTTCAGTTATCGTCTCCACAGACTCACTGACACACACACACACACACACACACACACACACACACACACACACACACACACAGACATCACTTCAAAAATGTTTGATTCGTGATCAGGGATGCTTGAAACGTGCTCTCCCGTCGAAAACTCGAATTTGAATTTTCGACCCCCCCGTCACAATACTTTCC
This sequence comes from Amaurobius ferox, assembly GCA_951213105.1. Taxonomy (NCBI): domain Eukaryota; kingdom Metazoa; phylum Arthropoda; class Arachnida; order Araneae; family Amaurobiidae; genus Amaurobius; species Amaurobius ferox. The sequence continues at coordinate 93,795,338 of OX578150.1, forward strand.
TTATACATTATGTATATAAGGAAAGTAATAAGTGATGTTAATTCCAGAAGGAAATTGCAATTCAGTACTGGTCGCAATACAGTAATGATACCAGTGTCGCCAAATTAGTCGCCAATTGTTACTTATTTGATGATTTTTACTACTGTTCAATTTTATATATTTTTAGGTGAATTTATTTGAAAAACATACAATATCTCTTGAACGGCTAGCTTTCTAAAGTTTGTGTCATTCGTTCTAGAATAAAAAATCTGATGTGGGCAGCACATGACTTTCCCTGCAGACTCAAATTCATATTTCATTATTTATTCTTTATTTCCTTAAAAATTCGTTAGATTGAGTTTTATTGTACCAAATAACACCAAATTTGCCTTTTTTAATTCAATTTTCGTTTTTATTTGGTAATTGGACATTTTCCCGAAATCGGCGTAACAAAAATGCAAGAAATCTGAAATATCTTTAGAACGGTTAGTCCTAAAGTATAATGGAGTATGTTATATTCTTTTCCTCGTCAAAAATTGCGTATAAAACAAAAATTCATTTGATATATTTGAACACATACTTTCTTTCCATGTATTGCAGGGAAAGTAAAAATACGTACAAAATACTTACTATTAAAATGATTATGTTGTAAATATTTTTAACCAGAAGAAGAAAAATTATTTCTAGGAGCTATCACATAATTTCCCGAGATATTATCCGATTATCGTAGTGACATGAAATTTGGCAAACCATTGTCTTCTGTGGTATACGTCCAGGAACCGCCAATGGATGAAACACGCTTTTAGGGAATAACTCGAGAACCGAACATGTTTATTTATTTATTTACAAAAGTGCAAAGTCCCAGTGACCACTTCCAAGATAAAATACAATACAAAAAAATCTGATGTGGGCAATACATGACTTTCCTTATACTTTCCTTATATCTTTCCTCAATGAATTTACCACTTTTGCAATTAAAAAATCTGATGTGGGCAGCACATGACTTTCCCTACATACTTATATACACCTCTTTATTTTAATTCAATTTAATTCACTACTAATTCAATTTTCGTTTTTATTTGGTAACTGGACTCATTTTCAAAGGTGGCGTAGAGAAAAACGAAAAAACGAAAGTATCTCGAGAACGGCTAGTCCTAGTGTAATGGGTTGGTCTTATTCTTTTTTTCGTTAAAAATTACGTATAAAACAAGCATTTAATGGATATATTTCAGCATACGTAGTTTTTATTTTAGATTTTGTCGATTTTTGCGGGCCATTTTGCAAAAAAAGGCAGGTTTTTTTTTTCTCGAATCGTACCAAAATCTAATCAGCACCAGGATGACTCATAAGCGACTTATCTACCAAATTTTGTGGAATTCGATCCATTAGATTTTTAGCTAGAGTGGATACAAGCTTTTGCGGGCCATTTCGCAAAAAAAAAAAGCGGGTTGTTTTATCCCGAATCGTACCCAAAACTAATCAGCATCAGATTCGCCTACAAATGACTTATCCACTAAATTTTATGAAATTCGGTCAATTAGTTTTTTAGTTAGAGTGGATACAAAATCTGCACAGACAGACAGACAGACATACACACACAGACAGACACACAGACATACAGACTCACAGACACACAGACACACACACAGACATACAGACTCACAGACACACACACAGACATCACGCTAAAAATAGTTTTTTCGTAATCTAGAGCTCTCGAAACGTATAGATCCGTCGAAAACTCGAGTTCCGATTTTCGACATGATTCTAATACTTTCCCTATACATTACCATGTATTGCAGGGAAAGTAAAAAATGTTATTCTTATAGTAGATACTTATATTCTTTCCAAGATATTGAATTTCCTTCAATTAGTCGCCAGTTTCATTGATTCAGCTTAATTTTTATCCATTTGGCGAGATTATCGTTAATTTGGAAACATTTGAAAATGTCGCCAAGTTGGCAACATTCCGTTAAATTCGTCGCCAAAATCTCGCCAAGCATTATGGACGGAGAAATAAGTTATTCTTACAGCAGATAAATGACTATTGGCTTTCAAATACAAAAGTATTACTTAGCGGTTTTGATTTTTTGACGATTTTTCAAAATTTCATTCGAAAATTTAGGGGGGTTCTGAACATTCGATTACGTATAAAAACAATAGGCTTCCAGTGTTTACTGATTGTAATTTTTGTACGAAATTTCATTCGAATCGGTCCATTCGTTCGTCAGTTATCGTCTCCACAGACTCACTGACACACACACACACATATACTTTCACACACACACACACAGCGATCACTTTAAAAATGTTCGATTCGTGATCAGGGATGCTTAAAACGTGCTTTCCTGTCAAAAATTCGAATTCAAATTTTCGACCTCGTCACAATACTTTCCTTATACATTATGTATTGTATAGAAGGAAAGTAATATTTACAATAAGTGGTATATAAAAGCACTAGCAGGGGAATAAAAACATTAAGATCACTAGGAAAGTTGCTGTAAAGTTTATAAAAGTTATTAATTGAAGTTATGACAGGAATTGCCAATATTAGTACTAAAATTCCTTGCAGCAAATAAACTCATAGACCTTGTTGAGTACTAAAGAACGTGATCTCATTAAAGACAGGGATACAGTCAATTTTGTTATTGAAGAAAGAAAATAGGATGTAATTAATTCATTCTGTTTTGGATAAACTTATAGACCTAGTTGAGTACTAAAGAACAAGATCCCATTACAAAAAATCTGATGTGAGCAGCACATGACTTTCCTTATATAATGCAATGAATTTACTTTCTTTCCAAGATATTGAATTTTCTTCAATTAGTCATCATTTTCATTGATTTAGCGTCATTTTTTTATCAATTTGGCGAGATTTTTGTTAATTTGGCAACAATTAAAATGTTGCCAAGTTGGCGACATTCCGCCAAATTCAATCGCCAAAATCTCGCCAAGTGTTATGGACGGAGAAATAAGTTATTCTTACAGCAGATAAATGACTATTGGCGTGAAAATACAAAAGTATTACCCAAAGTATCTTTTTTCATGAATGGAACGAGCTAGATCCACGAGAATGGTGTCACCAAATATATCGCATGGTATTACATATGAAAAGTTAACATGTTTCTCAACAGGAAATATATATTTTTTTAATTTTATATAACTTTTTGATAATTTTTTTGAAAAATGTGTAATATCTCGAGAACGGTTCATGTTAGCGTTCTAAAATTTATGTCAATTGTTTTCTAATGAAAAATTACATAAGAAATATCTATTTGCGTAACTTTATTAGCGGTTTTGATTTTTTGACGATTTTTTTCAAAATTTCACGCGAAAATTTAGGGGGCTTCTGAACATTCGATTGGGTATAAAAACAATAGGCTTCCAGTGTTTACGAATTGTGATTCTTGTACCAAATTTCGTTCGAATCGGTCCATTCGTTCGTCAGTTATCGTCTCCATAGTCTCACTGACACACACACTCACACACATATTTTCACTCACACACACACACACACACACACACAGACATCACTTCAAAAATGTTTGATTTGTGATCAAGGTTGTTTGAAACGTGCTCTCCCGACGAAAACTCGAATTCGAATTTTCGACCCCGTCACAATACTTTCCTTATACATTATGTATATAAGGAAAGTAACAGGGATACAATCTATTTTGTTATTGAAGAATAGGATGTAATTAATGTAGGATGTAATTAATGCTTTCTGTTTTGGATAAATTCATAAAACTAGTTGAATACTAAAGAACATGATCTCATTAATGACAGGGATATAATCAATTTTGTTATTGATAAAAGAAAATAAGATGTAATTAATCCATTATGTTTTGGATGACACTAATTACGTTTTTAATTTTATGTAATTGCTTGTCTGTGGTGACGATGTATCTCTCGAACATATTGAGCAAATTATATGAAATTTGGTACGATTATTTCGATCCATGAACGTCAGAGGCGTATTGATTTTTAAAGTAAACTTCCCAGGGGAAAGACCTTAATTTTTCGAACATTTTCTTTTCAAAAATCGAAAAAAAATTAATAAAAAGATTATTATATTAGGGTTATAAAGAGATTATTATTGGTAAAAAAGATAATTATACTAGCAAAAAGTTGGGCTTTAAATATATTTGCGAGTATGAAGTATGATAGTTGTGAAAGATATCAAATTAAAATGTAATTTTACAAATAAATTATGAAATTAGAAGTGTAAAAATTTAATTTCAATATTTTAGAATCCCAATACAAAAAATCTGATGTGGGCAGCACATGACTTTCCTTGCAGACTTATATATACACACTCTCTTTATTTTAATTAAATTTAATTCACTATTAATTCAATTTTCGTTCACATTTGGTGACTGGACTCATTTTCAAAGGTGGCATAGAGAAAAAACGAAAAAACGAAAATATCTCGAGAACGACTAGTCCTAGCGTAATGGTGTTGGTCTTATTCTTTTCTTCATTAAAAATTACGTATTAAACAAGCATTTAATGGATATATTTCAGTATACGTAGTTTTTTATTTTAGATTTTGTCGATTTTTGCGGACCATTTTGCAAAATAAGGCAGGTCAGTTTTTTCCGAATCGTACCAAAATCTAATCAGCACCAGGGTAACCCACAAGTGACTCATCTGCCGAATTTTGTGAAATTCGGTCCATTAGTTTTTCAGTTAGAGTGGATACAAGCTTTTGAAGGCCATTTCGAAAAAAAAAGGCGAGTTCTTTTATCCCGAATCATACCCAAAACTAATCAGCACCAGACTCGCTCACAAGTGACTTACCTAGCAAATTTTGTAAAATTCGGTCCATTAGTTTTTTAGTTAGAGTGGATACAAAATCTGCACAGACAGACAGACACACAGACACACAGACTGACACACAGACACACAGACACACACACAGACGTAACGCTAAAAATAGTTTTTTCGTATTGTAGAGGTCTCGAAACGTGTAGATCCGTCGAAAACTCGAGTTGCGATTTTCGACATGATTCCAATACTTTCCATATACATTACCATGTATTGCAGGGAAAGTAGAAATCTGATGTGGGCAGCACATGACTTTCCCTGCAGACTTATATTCACGTTCTATTTATTTAAATTAAATTAAATTCACTTTTAATTCAATTTTCGTTCTCATTTGAAAACTGGACTTATTTTCAAAAATGGTGTAGGAAAAATACGAAAAACTAAAATATCTCGAGAACGGCTAGTCCTAGTGTAATGGGGTTGGTCTTTTTCTTTTCTTCGCTAAATATTACGTATTAAACAAACATTTAATGGCTATATTTGAGCATACGTAGTTCTTAAGTTTAGATTTTGATGATTTTTGCGGGCCATTTTGCAAAGAAAGGCAGGTTATTTTTTTTAGAATTATACCAAAATCTAATCAGCACCAGGGTGGCCTACAAGCGACTTATGTACCAAATTTTGTGAAATTCGGTCTATTAGTTTTTCAGTTAGAGTGGATAAAAGCTTTTGCGGGCCATTTCGCAAAAAAAGGCGGGTTCTTTTAACCCGAGTGGTACCCAAAACTAATCAGCACCAGATTCGTGCATAAGTGACTTACCTACCAAATTTTATGAAATTCGGTCAATTAGTTTTTTAATTAGAGTGGATAGAATATCTGCATAGGCAGACAGACACACAGACAGACAGACACACAGACGTCACGCTAAAAATGGTTTTTTCGAATTCTAGAGGTCTCGAAACGTGTAGATCCGTCGAAAACTCGAGTTGCGATTTTCGGCATGATTCCAATACTTTCCCTATACATTACAATGTATTGCAGGGAAAGTAAAAATCTGATGTGGGCAGCACATGACTTTCGCTGCAGACTTATATTCACGTTCTATTTATTTAAATTAAATTTAATTAATTTTTAATTCAATTTTCGTTCTCATTTGAAAACTGGACTTATTTTCAAAAATGGTGTAGGAAAAATACGAAAAACTAAAATATCTCCAGAACGGCTAGTCCTAGTGTTATAGGGTTGGTCTTATTCTTTTCTTTGCTAAAAATTACGTATTAAACAAGCATTTAATGGCTATATTTGAGCATACGTAGTTCTTAAGTTTAGATTTTGATGATTTTTGCGGAACATGTTTCTCAATAGGAAATATTTTTTTTTCATTTTATATGACTTTTTGATAAATTTTTTGAAAAATGTGCAATATCTCGAGAACGGTTCATGTTAGCGTTCTAAAATTTATGTCAATCGTTTTCTAATGAAAAATTTCATAAGAAATGTCTATTTGCGTAACTTTATTAGTGGTTTTGATTATTTGACGATTTTTTCCAAATTTTATTCGAAAATTTAGGGGGGGTTCTGAACATTCGATTACGCATAACAACAGTAGGCTTCCAGTGTTTACGGATTGTGATTTTTGTACCAAATTGGGTTCGAATCGGTCCATTCGTTCGTCAGTTATCGTCTCCACAGTCTCACTGATACACACACACACACACACACACACACACAGACATCACTTCAAAAATGCTTGATTCGTGATCAGGGATGCTTGAAACGTGCTCTCCCGTCGAAAACTCGAATTCGAATTTTCGACCCCGTCACAATACTTTCCTTATACATTATGTATATAAGGAAAGTAAAAATTGTTGATGCGTGTTCAGGACTTATCCATCAAAATTTGTATGCTGGATGTTCGGCCACATCACAATAATTTCCTTTCACACATGTTTACTAATATGTATCTATGTACGGTATGGAAAGTGAAAATAAATAAAATAACTAAATAAAAAGTAAATTACTACTTGACGTAAACTTTTTTACAAGGAACATAAATATTTCCGTAAAATATAAAAAGTATCATAAATTTAATTTGAAGTTATACAAAATGTTATTTACTTATTGTTTAGTATAGAGTGGGAAAGATCATAATCCCCTTCTCCCATCTTTCCAAGAAGCTATAAATGCACAGCAAGCACTTTCAAACTCTAAGGCTGAAAAAATTTCTGTGGGCTACTTTGACGAACTTCAGTTTTACGCCGGGCCCCATATAAAGTAAATACTGTTTAAAAAATGAAAATAAATAAAATTATATAAAAATTTGTTTTATTTACTCATCTATATAAATAAAATTGAAAATAAGTCTGTGTGTCTGTCCCATCATCACGGGAGAACGGCTGAACCGAATTTGATGAAATTCTTTGCGTAGTCTTGAAATAGCTCCCCTTAAATTTAGTCTAGTCCAAGTTTCGAGTTTCTAAGAAAAGGGGTTGTCGAGATATTAATGAAAAACGAAACATTTTCCTAGGAGTTCTACTCTCTAACTCCGTGGTTCCTTTAAACGAAAAGGTTGATAATCGCTTGTTCACAACGTGAAAGTGAATTAAAACTTTATCTTTGAGTTTCGTATGAGATTTTTACGCTATTTAGTCATTTTCTGAGAGCATGAATTATTTGAAACATGAATTTAAATGAAAAATCTAGCACCATGGTTTATTTTTCGCAAGCTTTTACTCGACAATGAAAAGTATTAAGAAATGAAAATGATTATATCTTATATCATGTTGCTCGGCAACGCAATTAAATTAAATATGTTTGTTAATGTTTTTTTATTATTTTTTCGATTTGAATAATAAATAAATGGATATCTTATAAATGAACGGTTTGATTTTTCTTTTAATAATATTAATTGCGGACTGCGTACATGACTTTAATTTATTTTGGCAAAGAGTTTTCAAGCTTATATGTTGTGTTTAGCTGATAAACTTATATGTATATTGTGTTTAGCCAATAAATTCTTTTAGCAGATAGTTGAAATAGAAAAAGTGTAGAATTGGTACATCTTCTAATACAATTTTAGTGTTTTCATTCAGTATATACATACGGGATCAGGATGTTTTATTCAGATCTGCATATTCAGGGCTACGAATTTGGCGAGATATCGCTAACTTGGCAACTTTTCTTAAATGTTGTCAAATTGACGGAAATGTTGCCAAATTGTTAAAAATGACGCAAATCAATGAAATTAAAATTGTTTTGTTAGAAGAGCGTACTGAAGAGATGTTTCGTTAGCATTTGTCTATCAGACCAACCGGCCTAATTAGTAGCACATTTAGCGAATATTTTAAATGTCACCAAATTGATGAAAATGTTTGTAAATCAATAAAAATATCTTGAAATTGATAAAATTGCGCTAAATAAATGAAATGAATTGTGTTTTGTTAGGGGACAGTATTGTGATGATGTTTCGTCAATTTGTCAAGTGGGACTGTCAGTTCTACAGTCTCACTTGGCGATAAATTTGGCGATTTTTTAAAATGTCGCTAAATTGACGATAATATCGCTAAACCTTCCATAGAGATAGCATTATTCAGACGATATTTTTTCCACCAATTTAATTGAAGGACATAATATCATGTCGCTTAGCAACGGAATCCAATGTGTTTATGCCACAGACGATTTTAATTAAATCTTTTCCGATTTGAATAATCGAAGATATGTATCTTAAATAATAAAAGGCAATGTCTGTCTGCCTTATACATTATAGGTTCAGCGACCGCGCTTCAGAGAGCTACGAAATTTGGCAATCGGAGACCCGGGGGGGGGGGGGACACGTCAAAACCGATTTTTAAAATTTTAATTATTTTTTTTCTTACTTAATATTTTATGCGCTTTCCACCGTTTTTCCCCCTTTTTTCTTCACCATCCAGACGCCGTAGAAAAAAACAAGTCACACGACCGGAAAGAGCAGACAATTGCGAGTAAAATATATATCCATTTGAAATCTCAGGGACAAATTCTAATATTTTTTAAAGATTTTAAAACAAAAGTCACTTTCGGCTCAAAAAAACGAACTTTCGTTTTTAAATCCTCGCATCCGAAAAAGTAGCGAGATTTTCTACTAATAATTTACATTTTTAGAAAGTTCAAACATAAGGCTTTCTTACAAGTCCAATCTGGTCAAGAAATAATCAAAAATGGCCGCAGGATCGAAGTTTAAAGAAGTGATGATTTTAAATTTCTGGGATAATTGTCCGGGAAGATCCGATTTTTCTCCCGCCGGGAACATCATGTGTTTCCATGGAGACGAGTTAGAAAATTACGTGAAATTTTAAATGATGGAATTAAAAGCTTAGCATATGGTCATTTTAAATGGATATTTTAATTTATGGATATTTTAAATGATTTTAATTTTATGGATATTTTAAATGATGGAGCGAGGATATTTTAAATGATATTACGTTATATTTTAAATGATGGGATTATGAGCTTAGCATATGGGCAAATTAAAATTTAATTTTTTTATGGTCATTATAAATTTAAATTAGCGCGCGGGAATTGCACTCGGTAGGCCCGGGTTCGATTCCCGCCACTCCCAAAACTGCCGCCGTGTTCACGTTGAGTACGATCACGTTAAACAAGAGGGTTCGTAAGTCCTTCCGAGAGGTTGGTGGTAGGGGAAGGAGGGTACGGTCCCTGTGGATGCCTCCCCCGCTGGGTTCCGACCTAAAGTGGGTGAATAAAAATAAAGTTACGGAGATTGTCGCGGAGGGCCCGGTAGCCCAGTGGTTAGCGCGCGGAAATTGCACTCGGTAGGCCCTGGTTCGATTCCCGCCACTGTCAAAACTGCAGCCACGTTCACGCGGAGTACGATCGCGTTAAACATGTGGGTCCGTCAGTCCTTCCGAGAGGTTGGTGGTAGGGGAAGGAGGGTACGGTCCCTGTGGATGCATCCCCCACTGGTTTACGGTCTAAATTGGGTGGAACTTCCTGGTCGTCCAAATATAGTTACCTTACACCTTTCTGGTAGGTGGCGCCAGCGAGTTTGCCACGGTCAGAATTTTCAAGGGTAGCGAAGAGGCTGGTCGCCGGCTAGTATAAAATAAATTTCATTGCCATTGCATTTTTGACTGGATAATATCAATTACGGTTTTCAGGTTTAAACATTGTTATTATTGATATTTTCGGGAATTATTGTTTGAGAGATTATCGATATTTTCAAGTTATTATGCCATTGTTTTATAATGGCAAAAATTGTTGAAACTCGTATATTGTACGTTGTACGAATAATCTTGTACATCGTAACAAATGCACGAGTAACAAAAATAATCGTTGTACAAATGCACGGGTATATCTTCTAATCTACGAGAATATAAGTAGTACATGTATATTGGCATATATTTAGACATATATTGGGCATTGGCATATATTGAAATCAAGTACGGCCTTCGAGTATGAAGATTACGGGGATTGTTGATATTTTCAATTTATTACATTATCTGCTTTATTTTGGCAAAGATTTTTGAGACTCATATTGTAATACAGGTAATCTTCTACTAACACTCGGCCATATCTTCTAATCTACGACATTATAAGTACTACGGGTATATCTTCCCATATAATTTTAGCACTTTCATTTTAGCATATATTGGAATCAATTACTACCTTCAGGTTTAAAGATTACGGGTTTATTGATATTTTCAATTTATACATGTAATCTACTAATACAGGTTATATCTTCTAATATTTGCGTATATCAATAGTACGGATCTCACACAATTTTAACGTTTTTATTTTGCATAAATTGATTCAATTCTATATTTTTTGTAAATTTGCTTACAAAAGGGGCCAGGATGTTTTTTTCTTCAGACCTGCCCGTGAAGATAATTTTGTATAACGAGAACAGAGATTCTTAAACTTCTTTCTAGGAGCATTAAATTAAATATTTTAACAGAATATTTTGATTAAAAATATCAGTAGTATATTATATCATTTAGTATACTATAAGAATTTGCTCATGATTGTGAATTTATAGTTTCTTTATGTTATATACTTCGTACTAAGAGCGGGCATGCTGCTAGTTTTACTATATAAATGCACCAGTAAGATGCTTGCTTTTCGCCGTGATAACTAATTTTACTTTCCCTGCATGGTAATGTATAGGGAAAGTATTGGAATCATGCCGAAAATCGAAACTCGAGTTTTCAACGATTCTACACGTTTTGGGACCTCTAGAATACGGAAAAACTATTTTTAGCGTGACGTCTGTGTGTGTGTCTGTGTAATGTATGTATCCACTCTAACTCAAAAACTAATGGAACAAATTTCCTAAAATTTGGTAAGCAAGTCACTTGTGTGCGACCCTGGTGCTGATGAGTTTTTGGTATGATGCAAGATAAAAGAACCCGCCTTTTCTTGTGAAAGGGCCAGTAAAAATTGGCCTTATCCACTCTAGCTGAAAAATTAATAAATCAAATTTTACAAAATTTGGTAATTAAATAACTTTTGGGTTATCCTGGTGCTGATTAGATTTTAGTACGATTCAGAAAAAAATAACAGGCCCATTTTTTTGCGGAATGGCCCACAAAAATCGTCATGTTCTAAAATAAAAATTACTTATGCTCAAATATATCAATTAAATGTTTGTTTTATACGTAATTTTTAACGATGGTAGGAATAAAATCAACTCCAATTCGCTAAGACTAGCCGTTCTTGAGATATTTTAGTTTTTTCGCATTTTCACTACGCCACCTTTGAAAATAAACCCAGTTACCAAATCAGAACGAAAATTGAATTAAAAGCGCGAATTCGGTGAAATTTTAAATAATTATGGGTGTTATTTTGTGCAATTAAACTCAATATAATGAATTATTGAAGAAATAAATTGAACGTAAATATGAATCTGCAGGGAAAGTTATGTGCTGTCCAAATCAGATTTTATTTTATTAAGGTTTCGATTTCGGTTGTTGCTTAATTGGTTTTCCAATCGTCATCTATTATTGAAGCTCGATATATTTTTTTTTTTATTAAAGGTTATTTTTGAAAAGAAAGCTTTACAAACTTAGGTGAATCTGAAAACAATAACAATTTTTGTTCAAATAACCTTAATTTAGGATACATTTTCTCTCTCACTGTGTTGTAAAAGTTTACTTTTGATATGGTGGCGTAAATACGCCACAATTCACTGTTGCTCTGTAAATCAACTATTTCCTGTAATATTTCCGGGACATGTAAAACGTCAAGATGAAATGAAGAATCAAATAATGAAGAATCAAATAGCAATATATCTTGTTATCCCTTTCTCCAAATATCATTTCTACGAACTTCAAAGGGTTTTGATGTGTTCCTTGGAGTTTATGACCACCAGATTCCTACGTGGTAACGCCATTACCATCCCCCCGTTAAACTTTTTTAGCAACGCCACTGCCCCCTCCCCCCCCCCATCTAAAATTTCTTTTTGACGACGCCAAATGGTATGGAATATACTTGTTAATTTTCCTATTACTATTACTTTCCAAAATATTCAAATATAAATTCACAAATCACTAACATTTGCCTTCTGATTTTTAACTGATTTTTTTCTAATGATATCGAACACTGAATAATAGGTTGCTGCCAGTCATGATTATGCATGGACTGTACATTCAGTGCTGGATTACCCAATAGGCACACTAAGCACGTGCTTAGGGCATCAGCAAATTAGGGGGCACCAACAAAATGTTCTTTTTTAGTTTTTTCTTCCCAGAGAATAATATGAGCCTTTCCTCCCACTAAAATTAAATTAAGATAAACGATATTTTTCATTATGATGCAGCATGAGTTTTATCTCCAGTAGCAGTTACCCTTAAAGCTTTTGTGCTACATAGTCCTTTTATTTGTTCTGAAACAGAACATGGTCCTTTGCACATATCCAAGTTGACAGGGCCAGACTTACAGAAGATGGGGCCCAGGGCCTAATGGCATTTGCAGACCCTTATTAAACATTTTAATATTTACCTATACTACCCAAGGTAAATAAATATTTAAGGCATGTTCCCCTTTGGGGGCCTTCTACCAAGGGGAACCAACATTTTCTGTATTTAGGGCCCCAAAGAATCTTAATCCGGCCCTCTGTACATTCAGTATTTTGTTGGTTTCTAAAATCTGAGAAAAACTTCTGAAGTAGAGAAACAAGAAAGCTAAACTTTGTTGTCCATTTTTTAATTATGTTTTTTCCTAAAGCATGGATTAAGAATAGAATTTAAACGTAATCCATCCATGTGACTTGATCGATTTTATATACACTGGAGATTTTAGCAAAATGATTTAAACTCCGGGATATAGAAATTATTTTAAAATGTGACATTATTTTAGTTAATTTAAGATTTGAACAGATTAAAGATATTTTTTTTTTGACCAGTTTTATTTGGGCAGAAATTAATGTAAGTACAAACAGAAAGTGGGAAAATGTACTGTAGTTTTGTAATGAGAAAAGTAAATATACAATTTTAGTGCTGCCATCTTCCGGAAAAGAGAGAAAGTGTATCGTGACTATCTGTTTCTGCGATTTTAATTTTAAGACCAAATTATATTCTGTAATTCTAAGCGAAGAAATCATTTCATTCAATAACTCTTTTTGGCATTGAAACGGCTATTAGATTTTTTGAAATTTTCGACCCACTGTCGATTTTAATTATGCCAGATTATGGAGGTTATAATTTTGCAACAAAATAGAGATCAGTGAACAATTATTGAAATCTCTGCTGATTTGTTCTTCGCTGGTTCTTCTTAGGAAATTACACAAAGTCAACGATTGAGTTTTGTTAGAAGTCCATTTATAATAATCTATATATCTATAAAGGGACGCTACGTTTTGTTATCATATGCTGCCATCTAGTGTGCATGTATGATGTAACAAAATGATACAGTCTTTATGAAATCTGAGAATATTACTAAATTTTAGTACTAATTTTCTATTACTAATTTTCCTAATTACTATTAATAACTATTCCGTATTACTAATTTTCTACACTAAATTTCCGTTAATCCGGTATCCAATGATTCAGCACGCTCGATAGTCTGGCGCGTTTCCTGAACGACATTCTGGTCACGTTTGGCTGTGCTGAGGTACACATTTTTTTGATGGACCAAATGGTTTTGTACGCATATTTCTGTTGCAGTTTCACATTTAATGTTCATTATTTTGTTTTAAATTAATTTTCTTGTTTATTTACCGTATTTTAGTTTGACATCCGTTAATCTGTCACCGCTGAAATCCCGAACGACACGGATTATTGGAAGTTGGTGGTGTTATGCATTTATCACAATTCGATATTGTTTCAAATAACATTATATAATCGTTTATTCTGTATTAAATAAGAAATTGAGTGATAATTCAATATTTGTTATATCATTTATTCAATTACGTTCGATCAATTATTTGGAAATGTACGTATGTGTAAGAATGAGGTCAATTGGAGATAATTGAAACAACGACAAAGTATGCGAATAATGATACTAAAAATGCTGATGGAATGCTATGACGGCTCGTGACGTCAGGAATGGGTGAAGCAGAATCAGTGGTGGGATTCCGCCTCCGCCTCGACAACAAACATCATCAAAACACACCACGCTACTGGAACAAGTATTGTCAAATATTATCTAAAAATAGCCAAATGAGTCGAAAAATTCGCCAAATAATAATGATAATAACCCATTCAGCCAATAACTTTAAGTGAAGCAGAGCTTATCCTGCATCACCTCACGAGCCGTCATCGATGGAATGTACATAAAAAAAAAAAAAAAAAAAAAATTACATAATCACAACATTCGCGATTAAACATGCTTATTTGCAGGTTCAATTAATCAATTGATTGAATAAAATAAGATAATTTTATTTCAAAATTCACACAGAACATCAGAGGTTCATACTAATAAGTAATGTAGTTTCAGGTATGGGAGAAATGGGGCCGGGCTTCTCAGAGAGGCCCTGCTTGATCCCCCAAAACATTTTTGAAATGAGTAGCGGTCAGAGTGTATTGAATGTTTCGAGAAATATAACCTTATTAAATAAAACGATTCTTGTAAATAACAAGCCTTGTTGCATTTATATCAAAACTAACCCTATTAAAGCGTTATAATAAAAATATATATACAATTCTTATAATTACTGAATTTTTTCTCTTGTGAAATAAAAACAGTTCGGTTTAAACCACTTATAGTCATCACTTCATTTTTCTATACAGCATACCACAAGTTATTAATGCAAACAACTACGGTTGCTCTCGTATGAATGTGTTACGAATACATTTATAGCTGAGCTATTTCGAAATTAAACCAAGGGCCTACATCCTACATCAATTAGAACTATTACAATTTGGACTAGCTAACTCTTTTGGCAGAAAAATAAATTTATTAAAGTTATCATTAATTATTATTAAAAAATGAGAGTGAAATTTAGATACAATCAGAAAGGGAAGAGGGCCCAGAGAAGTTCTAGTTCCAGGACATACGATCGCTTTGCAAAGGCCTGCATGTTCTCTCAATCTTAGATTTAAAGAAAAATTAAAATTACATTATAGATGCACTGATTTATGTACAGATTTGTGTAAACGAAGTATTTTGTATTTTATTGTATAGATGGCGCCACTACAAATTTCCTTAACAACCGCCTTTAACACTGGCCATTTCATTTTTAGCGGTCAAGACCGCTATCATCGTAGGCAAAAAGAAAACAAAACTGTGTTTAATAATTATTAAGGCATATTATAACTAATCATTATAAACGCAATTAGAATTTAGCGCAGATTAATCAGAGTACTCAACAGAAAGGATTGGTGATAGTAGATTATTTTTACTTTCCTTATATACATAATGTATAAGGAAAGTATTGTGACGAGGTCGAATATTCGAATTCGAGTTTTCGACGGGAGAGCACGTTTCAAGCATCCCTGATCACGAATCAAACATTTTTGAAGTGATGTCTGCGTGTGTGTGTGAAAGTATGTGTGTGTGTGTGTGTCAGTGAGTCTGTGGAGACGGTAACTGACGAACGAATGGGCCGATTCGAACGAAATTTGGTACAAAAATCACAATCCGTAAACACTGGAAGCCTATTGTTTTTAAACGTAATCGAATGTTCAGAACCCCCCCTAAATTTTCGAGTGAAATTTTGAAAAATCGTCAAAAAATCAAAACCGCTAATAAAGTTACGCAAATAGACACTTATGTAATTTTTCATTAGAAAACGATTGACATAAATTTTAGAACGCTAACATGTACCGTTCTCGAGAAATTGTACATTTTTAAAAAAAAATTATCAAAAAGTCGTATAAAATAAAAAAAATATATTTCCTATTGAGAAACATGTTCAGTTTTCATATGTAATACCATGCGATAAATTGGGTGGCATCATTCTCGTGGATCTAGCTCGTTCCATTCATGAGAAAATATACTTCGAGTAATACTTTTGTATTTGAACGCCAATAGTCATTTATCTGCTATAAGAATAACTTCTTCGTCAGTAAAGCTTGGCGAGATTTTGCTATGAACTTGGCGGAATGTCGCCAACTTGGCGACTTTTTGAAATGTTGTCAAATTAACGAAAATCTCGCCAAATGGATTAAAATGACGCTAAATCAATGAAATGACGACCAATTGTCGAAAATTCAATATCTTGGAAAGAATATAAGTATCTACTATAAGAAAAACCTACTTTTTTTACTGTAAAAGTAGTAAATTCATTGCATTATACAAGGAAAGTCATGTGTTGCCCACATCAGATTTTTTTGTATAGTGAAGAACAATAATTATTAAAAAAATAAAAAATAAAGAAATAAAAAAAATATATAAATAACGAGTTGGGTAGATTGGAATCAAACGTGCTCTCCTCAAAAGCAAAAAATATGATAATTACAATTGACCGTATATTTAACTGTTCATGAAACTAGCGATAAGGCCATACTGCGGAAATCCACATGCCCCGCCCAACCCATCCCAAAATGCCCACTCCCCTACGATAAAATGAGTGGTTCCTGATCCGGTTCGTTTCTACCTTGGAAGGAGTCCGAAACTTGTGATAGCCTGGAAGATTCGTTTTAAAAAGAATCAAAGACATGCCTAGGGTAAACATTTTTACTAATGAGTTTATGAATTTTTTTTTTTTTTTTGCTAGAATAATCCCTGATATTGTAAGCAAGTACTGAAAAAAATTAACCATGGATGCCAAGTCAGTTTCTGTATATCGTATTAGTATAAAAATCGGAGAGGTTTAAAACATATAAAAAGTATTGTAATTTTTAAACATTGACTAAACATTGTCTAATAATTGTATGGATTCCATTCACAGATTGTTTGAAAAATACTTTTTCTATCTTTCTGTGATTCTAGATTGTTAAAAAATTGATTTGTGTGAATATCGGCCAAAATTGTTGTGCATCGGGTTGAAACATATAATAACTAAAAAACTAAATCTAAATTAAAAAAAATAATAACGCTTAGGTGCTCGTATTCGGGTCCCAAAATACCTGTGCACCAAATTTTATGGTCGTACGACGATTAGATTTCTCGTTACAGACTGCATACAGACAGACATACAGACAGATATACAGATAGACAGACCTTCCTTTATTAAGTAAGAAAAGCAGCATACCCGTTCTTCGTACTGAGTATATAATATAAAGGAACTTAAAATTCACAATCATGTGCAAATTTCTATAGTATACAAAATGACATTTTTAATCAAAATATTCTGTTAAAATACTTAATTTAATGCTCCTAAAAAGCAGTTTAAGAATCTCTGTTCTCGCTATACAAAATTATCTTCATGGGCAGATCTGAGGAATGAAACATCCTGGGTCCCTTTTGTAAGCAAATTTACAAAAAATATGGAATTGAATAAATATATGCAAAATAAAAGCGTAAAATTGTATGGAACCGGTACTATATACGCGAATATTAGAAGATATAACCTGTAGTAGTAGATTACATGTATAAATTGAAAATATCGATAAACCCGTAATCTATAAACCTGAAGACAGTAATTGATTCCAATATATGACAAAATGAAAGTGCTAAAATTATATGGGAAGATATACCCGTACTACTTATAATGTCGTAGATTAGAAGATATGTGCCAGTGTTAGTAGAAGATTACATGTATTACAATATGAGTCTCAAAAATCTTTGTCAAAATAAAACAGATGATGCAATAAATTGAAATAAATTACTCGTAAAAGATTGCTCGTACAACGTACAATATATGAGTTTCAACAATTTTTGACGCAATAGAACAATGTCATAATAACTTGAAAATATCAATTAATCTCTGAATCAATAATCTCTGAAAATATCAATAATAATAATGTTTAAACCTGAAGACCGTAATTCATATTATTCAGTGAAAAATGCAATGGCAATGAAATTTATTTTATATACATACCTTTATCATTCAAATCGGAAAAGATTTAATAAAAATCGTCTGCTGGATAATCACATTGGATTTAAATCCGTTGTTAAGGGACACGATAACATTTGCTTCAAATAAATTGGTGGAAAAATTATCGTCTGAATAATGCTATGGAAGGTTTGGCTATATTTCCGTCAATTTAGCGACATTTTAAAAAATCACCAAATTTATCGCCAAGTAGGACTGTAGAACTGACAGTCCCACATGGCGACAAATTGACTAAACATCATCACAATACTTTCCCCTAACAAAAAACAATTAATTTCATTTATTTAGAGCAATTTTATCAATTTCAAGATATTTTTATGGATTTACAAACATTTTTATCAATTTGGTGATATTTTAAAAATTCGCTAAATTGTTACTAAGTAGGATGGTTGGGCTGACAGACAGATGCTAACGAAACATCATTTCAGTACTCTCTTCTAACAAAACAAAACAAATTTCATTGATTTGCGTCGTTTTTATCAATTTGGCGAGATTTCCGTCAATTTGGCAACGTTTAAGAAAAGTTGCCAAGTTAGCGATATCCCGCCAAATTCGTATCTTTGAACTTGCCGATCTAAATAAAATATCCTCATCCCGTTTGTATATACTAAATGAAAACACTAAAATTGTATTAGAAGATATATACTCGTTCTACTCTTTTTCTGTTTCAACAATCGACTAAATGAATTTCTTGGCTAAACACAATATATGAGTTTATTACATAAACACAATATATAAGCTTGAAAACTCTTTGCCAAAATAAATTAAAGGGATGTATGCAGTCCGCAATTAATATAATTAAAAGAAAAATCAAACCATTCATTTATAAGATATATTTTTATATCCATTTACTTATTATTCAAATCGAAAGAAAAATAATAATAAACATTACAAACACATTTAATTTAATTACGTTGCCGAGCAACATGATATAAGATAAAATTTTCCTCATAAAATGCTAATAATTATATAGCCATATTGATTTCTTAATACTTTTAATTGTTGAGTAAAAGCTTGTGAAAAATAAACCATGATGATAGATTTTCTATTTAAATTCATGTTTCAAACATTGAAGTATTCAAACAATTCATGATTTCAGAAAGTGACTATTTAGCACAAAAATCTGGCACCAAACTCAGAGATAAAGTTTTAATTCACTTTCACGTTTTAAACAAACGATTTCCAAACTTTTCGTTTTGAGAAACTAGGGAGTTAGAGAGTAGAACTCTTAGGAAAATGTTTCGTTTTTCATTAATATCTCGAGAATCCCTAGTCTTAGAAACTCGAAATTAGGACTAAATTTAAGAGGCTATTTTAAGGCTACTCACAAAATTTCATTAATTTCGGTCCAGCAGTGCTCCCGTGATGATGAGACAAAGGAATATTTTGTTTTTTACTAATATCTAATATCTCGAGAACCACTGGTAGTAAAATGTCGAAACAGAGACTAACTTTTAAATGCGTCTTTTTCAATGCCACCCACAAAATTTGATCAAATTCGGTTCAGCCGTTCGCCCGTGATAATGGGACGAACAAACAGACAGACAGACAGACAGACAGATTTTCAATTTTATTTATATAGATTAATTTTTACTTTCTTTCTTTTTTTTATTATTATATCGATATATAGATACATAAGAATAGAGATGGGATAGACTCAAGAGATTATATTTTTTATTGTATGCTAACAGATATACAGAGTTGTTCGTTATTAAAAATGTGCAAGTTCAAGTAATATTCTAAATGTGATTGTTCTGTAAGTTTTTACAACATAGTTGAAAAATGTTTAAGACTTTGGTCATTCTGTCTATCTGTCCGTTCGCACGATAACTGCCGTAAAAGTGACTTTATCAAAATGAAATTTTAGTATGTTGTTCAGATGGTCTGTGGGACATATAGGAATGTAAATGAATAATATTACCCAATTAATTTGGATTGAACCCAGGTTGAAAAATTGAAATACATTGAACCCTATGGGACCTGATTTTTCAAACATTTTTAAGCAAAGTTAAAATTCGGAAATTGCTTTGAAAATGTTAGGAAATATTCAAATTATCCCATAAAATATATAAAAAAAAAATGAGCAAAATATGTTCGGTAGTTTTTTAAAATAAAAATTAAAATAATAATTACGCTCATATTATATGAAGAGATCACGTGATCCACTTAAGGGGAAAAAGAAATATGGCATCCATCTTTCTTCCCAGTGTCAGAATCGCGATTTTAAAAGTTCTTTTAAATTTATATTTAGTGTTGCATCCGTACTAAAATCGTTTTACTTTTGCGTATTTTCTGTGCATCTATATTCTGCGCCAACGCAAATATAATATTTTTGAGTTTAGATGATCATCAAACTTTGATTATTTCTACAACGAAGCCTAATTTTAAAGTATGCTTAATGTAAACAAATCAAACTGTAAGATGCGTTGCATAAGAATTGCTGAAAATTTTTAACGCAAAATTATTTAGCTCTTAAGTCTGGAATATAGGTGGTATGACTGAACTATTTATTGATTTTACATAGAGAAGCAGACGATTTTATAGCATTGTCTTTTTTGATGGAGTTTTAAGCATGGAGCTAGAAAGTACTTTTACCTCCATGGTTTTAAGTTTTTAAGTAAAATAAATTATTGTAGTACTGTGATAATTTAAAAAAATATCACCGCTGAATGTATCGCATTTTAGAGATATTTAAGTGAAATTGCATTGCAATTGGAAATTGTTTCATAATCAATGCTTTATGCATGATTGATCTTTCTTGTTTATTAAAATATCTAATTAAATTCTCACGAAAAGATGAATAAGAATCCTTACTGTCGCTGTTCAACATTATCTGCATAAACAAAGCTGAAGAGAAAAACATTCTGGTCTCTTTTGCAAACCAATTTAAAAATAATCAAAGCTTAGTATCCACCTAAACGAAGACGTTAAAATGACAGTAAAAGTTATATTTCTGTCATTTTTATCCCGTTGGAAAAGTCTGTGAGACACAATAGAAAATATATGGATTTAAAAAATCTTTGCCTAAATAAAACAGATGACTTAAAAAATGTAAAATAACAATAAAAAATGTAAAATAACAATAAATCTTATATCCCAAAACTGTAATTGATATAACGCAATCAAAAATATAATATTGTTATTTTATAAAATTTATTTTTATATCAATTTCTTTATTAATTAAAACTGAATAGACTGCAGAAAACTCGTCTGCCGTAAACCCGTACTTGAATTTCCGTTGCTAAGCAACACGATATCTTTTCCTTCAAATAAAGTTTCTGAAAATAGTTATTTACACTTTTCTATTTCTATCAAAATCTTGGAATCAAATTTGGAAATAATCAGTCACTGCGGATTTATATATATATATATATATATTATATATATATATATATATATTATATATATATATGTATATATATATATATATATATATATATATATATATATATATATATATATATATATATATATATATATATATATATATATATATAAAATAAAAATATAATATGATAATCCAATGATAGAATAGAGAGAAGTTGTCATTCAAATAACGTTGACAAAAAATAAGCCTAATATTAAAAGGAAGTATTAAATAGAGAATCATCAATCATTAGGAAAATAAAATGCATATTTCTAGTCATCAAGCTAAAGTTAATCAGCAAAAATCAATGGTGTGGATTCGAAAATAGAAAAACAAAAAATATCTAAGCATTAAAGCTATACACGTAAATAAGCACTAGATCTAAAAATTGTACATTTCGATAAAAATTCATTTTCAAGTCCAAGTATTTAATCAAAATGAACACAAAATATGCTTGTTTCTGAAAAAGAGATAGGTTTTTATCTATAAACTCTTTTTATTTGGACGACAAACATAAAGATTGAGAAATTATATAGGAAACAAGAATACCTGAAACACACTACTAATGTTCTATCCATTCGAGCAATAAATGAACAGATCAATGTTGCCAATCGCAAAAGATAGAAGTAGAGATCTACCATTGCCAGTCGTGAGAAATAAATAACAGTATTGCGAAAAGGCAATAATATGTGATATATTCTACAGTAAAAGTTACAAAATAAAGGGACGTGTAATATATATAGATTCAATCATCTAGATTACTGACGGGAAGCGCGTTTTAAAAATCTTCCGTGTATGCCATTAAATTGAAAAAAAAAAAAAAATGTGTGGAGCATGGCTTTTAGCCTGCAACTTGAAAAATTTTTTTTGACAAAAGTATATCCCTTTATAATGATTCACAACAGATGTTTCTTTTTACTCTAGAAAAAACAAACCTTCTGTAAAACATCGAGTTCTTTTTTACTTTTCCTTCACTCGGCTTAGAAAAAGATATTGCTCGCGCTAGAAATTGTGTGTCAGTGCTAGGGATTAAAATCTCTGATTTTTTTTTTTTTACAACCTCGGGATTTGGAGATTTAGAATTTTTTAATCCCGGGCATCATTTTACTCCATTTAAAGGATGTTACATTTTAGACTTTTCCGTTTTGATTCATTTGTCTGTTACCATATAACTATTACATGTATTTAAACGAAAATATCCCGATCTTCCTATGACAAATGTAAAGAACTAAATTCTCCAACTGGATTCGAATCACGGAATTGACCAAACGGTTACTGGGATTCAATAACCTTCTGGGAAGAAGTTAAACATATATTCTCCTCCTTCAGATTTCATATTGAAGTTGAATATCCGATCACAACGACCACCTCATTCTCTACCATTTTTTTAATACAAGCAAGTACCACGTCTTCCTTATACACTATAATTTTTTTGTATAAGCTGGCATTCTCTCTTCTTTATTCTCTACCTTTTTTATATAAGCTAGCATCCTGTCTTCCTCATTTTTTACTTTTTTTATGTAAGCAAACATCCTGTTTTCTTCAATCTCTACCTTTTTTATATAAGCTAGCATCCTGTATTTCTCATTCTTTACCTTTTCTATATAAGCTAGCATCCTGTCTTTCTCATTCTGTATCCTTTTTATATAAGTTAGCATCCTGTTTTCTTCATTCTCTACTTTTCTATATAAGCTAGCATCCTGTCTTGCTCATTCTCTACCTTTTTTATATAAGCTAGCATCCTGTCTTCCTCATTCTGTACCCTTTTTATATAAGTTTTCATCCTGTTTTCTTCATTCTCTACTTTTCTATATAAGCTAGCATTCTCTCTTCTTTATTCGCTACCTTTTTTATATAAGCTAGCATCCTGTCTTAATCATTTTCTACTTTTTTATGTAAGCAAACATCCTGTTTTCTTCAATCTCTACCTTTTTTATATAAGCTAGCATCCTGTATTTCTCATTCTTTACCTTTTCTATATAAGCTAGCATCCTACCTTTCTCATTCTCTACCTTTTTTATATAAGCTAGCATCCTGTCTTTCTCATTCTGTATCCTTTTTATATAAGTTAGCATCCTGTTTTCTTCATTCTCTACTTTTCTATATAAGCTAGCATCCTGTCTTGCTCATTCTCTACCTTTTTTATATAAGCTAGCATCCTGTCTTCCTCATTCTGTACCCTTTTTATATAAGTTTTCATCCTGTTTTCTTCATTCTCTACTTTTCTATATAAGCTAGCATTCTCTTCTTTATTCTCTACCCTTTTTATATAAGCTAGCATCCTGTCTTCCTCATTTTCTACTTTTTTATGTAAGCAAACATCCTGTTTTCTTCAATCTCTACCTTTTTTATATAAGCTAGCATCCTGTATTTCTCATTCCTTACCTTTTCTATATAAGCTAGCATCCTACCTTTCTCATTTTCTACCTTTTTTATATAAGCTAGCATCCTGTCTTTCTCATTCTGTATCCTTTTTATATAAGTTAGCATCCTGTTTTCTTCATTCTCTACTTTTCTATATAAGCTAGCATCCTGTCTTGCTCATTCTCTACCTTTTTTATATAAGCTAGCATCCTGTCTTCCTCATTCTGTACCCTTTTTATATAAGTTTTCATCCTGTTTTCTTCATTCTCTACTTTTCTATATAAGCTAGCATTCTCTCTTCTTTATTCGCTACCTTTTTTATATACTACTTTTTTATGTAAGCAAACATCCTGTTTTCTTCAATCTCTACCTTTTTTATATAAGCTAGCATCCTGTATTTCTCATTCTTTACCTTTTCTATATAAGCTAGCATCCTACCTTTCTCATTCTCTACCTTTTTTATATAAGCTAGCATCCTGTCTTTCTCATTCTGTATCCTTTTTATATAAGTTAGCATCCTGTTTTCTTCATTCTCTACTTTTCTATATAAGCTAGCATTCTCTCTTCTTTATTCGCTACCTTTTTTATATACGCTAGCATCCTGCCTTCTTCATTCTCAACCCTTTTTATATAAGCTAGCATCCTATTTTTACTTCATTCTCTACTTTTCTATATAAGCTAGCCTCCTGTCTTGCTCATTTTCTACTTTTTTTTTATAAAAGCTAGCATCCTGTCTTCATTCTCTACCTTTTTTGTATAAGATAGCATCGTATCTTTCTCATTCTCTACTTTTTTATATAAGCTAGCATCCTGCCCTCCTCATTTTCTACCTCTTGTACATAAGCTAACATCCTGTCTTCCCCATTCTTTACCCCTTTTTATATAAGCTAGCATCCTACCTTCCTCATTCTCTACCCGTTTTATATAAGCTAGCATCCTATTTTTTCTTCATTCTCTACTTTTCTATATAAGCTAGCATCCTGTCTTCCTCATTCTCTACCTTTTTCGTATAAGATAACATAGTGTCTTTCTCATTCTCTACCTTTTTTATATAAACTACTATCCTGCCTTCCTCATTTTCTACCTCTTGTATATAAGCTAACATCCTGTCTTCCTCATTCTCTACCTTTCTTATATAAGTCATCTTCCTGTCTTCCCCATTCCCTACTTCTTTTATATAAGCTAGAATCTTGTCTTCCTCATTCTCTACCTTTTCTATATAAGATAGCATCCTGTCTCACTCATTTTCTACCTGTTTTATGTAAACTAGCCTCATTCTCTACATTTTTTTTATATAAGCTGGCATCCTGCCTTCCTTATTCTCTACTTTTATTTTTATATAAGCTGGCCCCCTGTCTTTCTCATTCTCTACTTTGTTATATACAGGTCTTTTTATAACAGAATGTCCTTTAAATTCTCTACATTTTTATGCAGGTTAGCATCCTGTATTCCTCATTCTCTACCTTTTATACAGAAAATAACATCTTATTCTCCCCATTCTTAATTCTTTTTTACAGGCTAGCTTCCTGTTTAAACTATTCTTAAAATTTTTGTATCGGTTATAATTTCGTCGTCCTCATTTTCTACATTTTCAATGGGCTATCATCCTGTATTTCTCATTTTTTACTATTTCATACGGGCTAACATCCTGTTCTCCTCATTCAGGAGGACAGTCACAAGTTTTTTTTTTTAAACACGCAAAGCATTCCGTCTTCTTCATTTTCTATTTTTGATGTGAATAACATCAATGTTTGGGGTTTCTGTGGCGAAAAGCGAAGTGTTACGAAAAATGTAAACACTTTGGAAGTTTATATCTCCGAACCTAATAGGTAAAAATGCAAATAAGTTTCATTATGTTTTGTCGGAAATATGGTATAGATTATGAATATATATAAAAATAATTTCAATATTTTAATATTTTGAACATTTTTACTTTCCTTGTATACATAATGTATAAGGAAAGTATTGTGACGGGGTCGAGAATTCGAATTCGAGTTTTCGACGGCAGAGCACGTTTCAAGCATCTCTGAGTGCGAATCGAACATTTATAAAGTGATGTGTGTGTGTGTGTGTGTTGTTGTTGTTCTTGTTGTTGAGACCCAGACTGTCCGACCGACCAGAAAAATTTAGACCGAAAACCCATTGGGGGAGGCATCCACAGGGACCGTACCCTCCTTCCCCTACCACCAACCTCTCGTAAGGACTTACGGACCCACATGTTTAACGTGATCGTACTCCGCATGAACACGGTGGCAGTTGTGGCAGCGTGCAAATCCAGAGTGCAAACCACCGGGCTACCGCGCCCGAAATGTGATAACAGCACGTGGTGTTCCCAGGTGGTCATCCACCCAAGTACTAACCGCGCCCGATGCTGCTTGACTTCTGTGATCTAATGAGAACCGGTGTTTTCAGCACGGTAGGGCCGTTGGACGTGTGTGTGTGTGTGTGTGTGTGTGTGTGTGTCAGTGAGTCTGTAGAGAGGATATCTCACGAACGAATGGAGCGATTCGAATGAAATTTGGTACAAAATTCCTAATCCGTGAATACTGGAAGGCTATTGTTTTAAAACACGATCGAATGTTCAGAACCATCCCCTAAATTTTCGAGTGGAATTTTGAAAAAATCATCAAAAAATCAAAACCTTTAATAAAGTTACGCAAGTAGACATTTCTTATGTAATGTTTCCTTAGAAAACGATTGACATAAACATTTGAATGCTAGCATAAATCGTTCTCGAGATATTACACATTTTTCATATAAATTTATCAAAAAATCCCTTAAATTAAAAAAAAATATTAACTGTTAAGAAATATGTTCACTTTTCATATGTAATATCATGCGATAGATTTGGTGACATTATTCTCGCAGATCTAACGTTCCATTCACGAGAAAAGATACTTTGAGTGATACTTTTGTATTTTAACACCAATAGTCATTTATCCGCTGTAAGAATAACTTATTTCTCCGTCCATAACGCTGGGCGAGATTTTGGCGACGAATTTAGCGAAATGTCGGCATTGGCGACATTTTTAAATGTTGCCAAATTAACGAAAATCTCGCCAAATGGATAAAAATGACGTTAAATCAATGAAAATGACGACTAATTGAAAAAAATTCAATATCTTGGAAAGAATATAAGTATCTACTATAATAATAACATTTTTTTAAACTGTAAAAGTAGTAAATTCATTGCATTATATAAGGAAAGTCATGTGCTGCCCACATTTTTTTTTTTTTTTTTTTAAACCTTAAAGTGTATCTGTCCTAATTAGTTTTTCAAGTTTATTTGCAAAATGTACCGATGTGAAATATTATTTTCTCACGGAATATATATTTATCATAATAGGTGAAAAAAAATTAAAATATTTGTTTTGTGTATTTTTGAGCATTGATTTTCGTGATAGCATAAAACCACATTTTTCGTCGATTCCCTTTGCTAGGGTGGCTTAAACAACTAAAGAAGCTCACATACAAATGCTATTAAGTCGTTAAAACGTCTATCAATCACCTATATATCTATATGAGTGATCTTCAGCCTTTTTCGAGACTAGCGCGCCTCATATCCAAAAACATATACCTCGTTAACAAATAGCAATAAAAAAATACATGTAGGCTCAGTTCTAAATTGAGCCATCAGTTTTGGAGCGTAGGACTAAGATTTGCAGATAGGAGCTTTTAAATAAGATAGCCGAGTATGGTTTCAAAGCTTCTATTACTTTCCTTATATACATAATGTATTACTTTCCTTATATACATAATGTATTACTTTCCTTATATACATAATGTATAAGGAAAGTTTTGTGACGGGGTCGAAAATTCGAAATCGAGTTTTCGACGGGAGAGCACGTTTCAAGCATCCCTGATCACGAATCAAACATTTTTGAAGTGATGTCTGTGTGTGTGTGTGTGTGTGTGTGTGTGTGTGTGTGTGTGTCAGTGAGTCTGTGGAGGCGATAACTGACGAACGAATGGACCGATTCGAACCAAATTTGGCACAAAAATCACAATACGTAAACACTGGAAGTCTGTTGTTTTTATACGCAATCGAATGTTCAGAACCCCCCTAAATTTTCGAATGAAATTTTAAAAAAGTCGTCAAAAAATGAAAACTACTAATAAAGTTACGCAAATAGATATTTCTTATGTAATTTTTCATTAGAAAACGATTGACATAAATTTTAGAACGCTAACATGAACCGTTCTCGAGACATTGTACAATTTTTAAAAAAATTATCAAAAAGTCACATAAAATAAAAAAAAATATTTCCTATTGAGAAACATGTTCACTTTTCATATGTAATACCATGCGATAAATGGGGTGACATCATTCTCGTGGATCTAGCTCGTTCCATTCACGAAAAAAGATACTTTGAGTAATACTTTTGTATTTGAACGCCAATAGTCATTTATCTGCTGTAAGAATAACTTATTCCTAAGTGCATAACTCTTGGCGAGATTTTGGCGACAAATTTGGCGGAATGTCGCCAACTTAGCGACTTTCTGAAATGTTGCCAAATTAACAAAAATCTCGTCAAATGGATAAAAATGACGCTAAATCAATGAAAATGACGACTAATTGTCGAAAATTCAATATCATGGAAATAATATTAGTATCTACTATAAGAAAAACCTATGTTTTTACTGTAAAAGTAGTAAATTCATTACATTATATAAGGAAAGTCATGTGTTGCCCACATCAGATTTTTTAATCTGTTACAGTCAACACATGATATGAAAAGTAGCTTACCTAATTTTTACAAATAATGCTGGATGCATTGCGAACACAAAGCAGATCGATACACGAAATATCCAACGTAGGGCTCCACCATGGCCGTATGCAGGATTTTTTCCAGGGGCGTGTGCTAAAACTAATTGCATTAAAAATTCCCAAATTACTATCAACTTAAAATATGTGTTGTTACAAAGTAAATTTGAATAGATAGTATGAGCATCACATGTTAAGAATTAATGTGTACAGCACTTTTAAAAATTAGCATGCATCAATTTTTAAAAATTTGTGTGTACCACCTTTAAAAAATATTCCAGAATTCTAACCTTCCTGGAGACAAAATAACTAAACTAACACACATTCATAAACATACCAAATGCAATAATCCTAAGTTTTCCATTTAGGTATAAATTAAAATTGTTTTTATTAATACGCACATGGGAGAAAACACACAGTTGTGGTTGAATATTCTACTTCCAAAAAGCATATTTCTTATTTTTTTCTCTCATATTGGCTTTTAATTAAATTAACAATTTTCTAGGGGGATGCTTTGGCATCCCCTGAACCCCCCTGAAAACGCCCATGGGCTCTACGTGGTACAACATTCATGTCGAGATCTGGCAACATGCATGCTTTGAATCTCTCATAAATAGCTCTATCTTTGATGTTCAAGACGAAATCGTACAGCACAATGATCGGTATGTTGCCGTATCACTTTCTGCAATGATTGTTTCAGGAATTTTTGGCCAGGGCCCTGTATGAAACTTTACGGGGGTGAGTTTTCTGTTTTCCTTTTATAAATATATCTAAATGCTGTCACATAAATAGAAACTAGGTAAACATAAAATGTCTGCAAGGGGGGGGGGGCAATAATTATCTCCGGGGGCTTTGTCCCTCCGGATGTATGCCTGAAAGAGACATTGTTTTTCTGGCCAGTTGCGGGATTCTGAAACCTTTGGTGTGCATAATTTAATATTACTGAGTATGAACGTTTTCAGGTCGTCGAAGGAGGCGCCGGTATTGATGTAAATGGACACGGGTGGCTTTTTACTTTCCCTGCAATACATGGTAATGTATAGGGAAAGTATTGGAATTATGCCGAAAATCGCAACTCGAGTTTTCGACGGATCTACACGCTTCGAGACCTCTAGAATACGAAAAAACTATTTTTAGAGTGACGTCTGTGTGTCTGTCTGTCTGTTTGTCTGTCTGTCTGTGTGTCTGACTGTGCAGATTTTGTATCTACTCTAACTAAAAAACTAATTGACCGAATTTCATAAAATTTGGTAGGTAAGTTACTTGTGGGCGAATTTGGTGCTGATTAGTTTTGGGTACGATTCGGAATAAAAGAACCCGCATTTTTTGCGAAATGGCCCGCAAAACTTGTATCCACTCTAGCTGAAAAACTAATGGACCGAATTTCACAAAATTCGGTAAATAAGTCGCTTGTAGGTTATCCTGGTGCTGATTAGACTTTGGTACGATTCGGAAAAAAATATCCTGCCTTTTTTTGCAAAATGGCCCGCAAAAATCGTCAAAATCTAAAATAAAAAACTACGTATGCCAAATACAATATATCCATTACATTTTAGTTTTATACGTAATTTTTAACGAAGAAAAGAATAAGACCAACCTCATTACACTAGGACTAGCCGTTCTCGAGATATTTTAGCTTTTTCGCATTTCTCTACGCCACCTTTGAAAATAAGTGCAGTTACCAAATGAGAACGAAAATTGAATAAAAAGTGAATTAAATTTAATTAAAATAAAGAGAACGTGGATATAAGTCTGCAGGGAAAGTCATGTGCTGCCCACATCAGATTTTTTACATTGTTGATGATCACTTCTGCTGTCCACATATCACCTTAGATATTGGCATACTTGAATATTTCATCGAATTTCTCGTCGACCTTCCAGGTATGGGTTCTATCGGTGTGCTGGATTTTTGTTTGGCTGGCTGCTGCTGCTTTCAAGCGTTTTCGATAATCTCTAGTTCGTTGGGATGATGTTTTCTTAAGCTTCGCACATTCCCCATAACTTGACTGTACCCCTCGTTTCAAATATCACCACTTCTGTTTGCGTTCATTCTGCGAATTCCGCGGCATTGTCGAAAATGTTATCCCGTTCACAGGAAAACGATTTTTAAAAATTTTGGTTTAAGCTACTGCGATATGCTCTTTATATATTTAAATAGATCTAGTTGAGAGCTTTAAAACTATGTCACGCACAGTCGGTTTGCACTCGCGGTTGTTCAATGAACCCCGATTTTGTTAAAAGTGTTCACCGGTTCACAAGAAAACAATTTTTAAAATGCTTAGTTCAAACTTCTGAGAAATGCTCTTTTTACTTTCCTTATATACATAATGTATAAGGAAAGTATTGTGACGGGGTCGAAAATTCGAATTCGAGTTTTCGACGGGAGAGCACGTTTCAAGCATCCCTGATCACGAATCAAACATTTTTGAAGTGATGTCTGTGTGTGTGTATGTGTGTGTGTGTGTGTGTGTGTGTGTGTGTGTGTGTGTGTGTGTGTGTGTGTGAAAGTATGTGTGTGTGTCAGTGAGTCTGTGGAGACGATAACTGACGAACGAATGAACCGATTCAAACCAAATTTGGTACAAAAATCACAATCCGCAAACACTGGAAGCTTATTGTTTTTATACGTAATCGAATGTTCAGAACCCCCCTAAATTTTCGAATGAAATTTTGAAAAAATCGTCAAAAAATCAAAACCGCTAATAAAGTTACGCAAATAGACATTTCTTATGTAATTTTTCATTAGAAAACGATTGGCATAAATTTTAGAACGCTAACATGAACCGTTCTCGAGATATTGTTCATTTTTCAAAAAAATTATGAAAAAGTCACATAAAAAAAAATTCCTATTGAGAAACATGTTCACTTTTCATATGTAATACCATGCGATAAATTGAGTGACATCATTCTCGTGGATCTAGCTCGTTCCATTCATGAAAAAATATACTTTGAAGAATACTTTTGTATTTGAACGCCAATAGTCATTTATCTGCCGTAAGAATAACTTTTTTCTTAGTGCATAACGCTTGGCGAGATTTTGGCGACGAATTTAGAGGAATGTCGCCAACTTGGCGACTTTTCTGAAATGTTGCCAAATTAATGAAAATCTCGCCAAATGGATAAAAATGACGCTAAATCAATGAAAATGACGACTAATTGTCGAAAATTCAATATCTTGGAAAGAATATTAGTATCTACTATAAGAAAAACCTATTTTTTTACTGTAAAAGTAGCAAATTCATTACATTATATAAGGAAAGTCATGTGTTGCCCACATCAGATTTTTATATTTGAATAGATTTCGTGTTCACTCGTGTTGCGCTCACAGTTGCCGAGATAGACTGCGGGGATTGATACACCTAGAAATATCACATCATTCCCCGCATATGAGGAGCTTTGCGCGCACGATGTATTGTGCTACACGAATCACACTCCATGCTGTTTGTGAATGTACCGACATGATTACTGTTTGGTACGTATTTTTAACGATATAACGATTTCAATGGAGATGCATTTTTGTTACAGACGATCGCCCGTAAATCGCATCTTCCTATCCGCGGGGTTAGACATAGTTCTACGTTTAAAAAATCTGATGTGGGCAATACATGACTTTCCTTATATAATGCAACGAATTTACTACTTTTACAGCAAAAAAAAAATAGGTTTTTCTTATAGTAGATACTTATATTCTTTCCAAGATATTGAATTTTCGACAATTAGTCGTCATTTTCATTGATTTAGCGTCATTTTAATCCATTTGGCGAGATTTTCGTTAATTTGACAACATTTCAAAAAGTCGCTAAGTTGGCGACATTCTGCCAAATTCGTCGCCAAAATCTCGCCAGGCTTTACTGATGGAGAAATAAGTTATTCTTATAGCAGATAAATGACTATTGGCGTTCAAATACAAAAGTATTACTCGAAGTATCATTTTTGATGAATGGAACGAGCTAGATCCACGAGAATGATGTCACCCAATTTATCACATGGTATAACATATGAAAAGTGAACATGTTTCTCAATAGGAAATATATTTTTTTTATTTTATAGAACTTTTTGATAACTTTTTTAAAAAATGAGCAATATCTCGAGAATGGTTCATGTTAGCGTTCTAAAATTTATGTCAATCGTTTTCTAATGAAAAATTACATAAGAAATGTCTATTTGCGTAACTTTATTAGCGGTTTTGATTTTTTGACGATTTTTTCAAAATTGCACTCGAAA
Source organism: Amaurobius ferox (assembly GCA_951213105.1). Classification (NCBI taxonomy): domain Eukaryota; kingdom Metazoa; phylum Arthropoda; class Arachnida; order Araneae; family Amaurobiidae; genus Amaurobius; species Amaurobius ferox. Next base: position 93,828,237 of record OX578150.1, read on the forward strand.
ATTTAGGGGGGTTCTGAACATTCGATTACGTTTAAAAACAATAGGCTTCCAGTGTTTACGGATTGTGATTCTTGTACCAAATTTCGTTCGAATCGGTCCATTCATTCGTCAGTTATCGTCTCCACAGACTCACTGACACACACACACACATACTTTCACACACACAGACATACTTTCACACACCCACCCACACACACACACAAACACACACAGACATCACTTCAAAAATGTTTGATTCGTGATCAGGGATGCTTGAAACGTGCTCTCCCGTCGAAAACTCAAATTTGAATTTTCGTCCCCGTCACAATACTTTCCTTATACATTATGTATATAAGAAAAGTAAAAAAGGGAGTATCCTCGTAAATAAAAAACAAGAAAGATCAATCATGCATAAAGCATTGATCATGAAACACTTTCCAATTGAAATGCAATTTTATTTAAACATCGCTAAAATGCGATATATTCAACATTGATATATTTTCAATTATCACAGTACTACAATAATTTATTATACTTGAAAGCTTAACTTCATCGAAAAAAATGAACTTTGTTCAAATGATGTCATCGAAATATAAATCGTCTGACTCTCTATGTAAGAGCAGTGAATATTTCATTCATACATCTTTATTCCAGACTCCAGAGTTAAATAATTTTGCGTAAACAAAATTCAGCAATTCTTATACAACTCATCTTACAATCACTTCTCTACATTCTGCATTCATTAAATTTAGGTTTCGTTGAAGAAATAATCAAAGTTTGATGATCATTTAAACTAAAAAATTTTGTAATTACGTTAGAACAGAATATATATGCACAGAAAATACGTAAAAATAAAGCGGTTTTAAGACGACGGATGCAACACTAAATATAAATTTAAAAGAACTTTAAAAATCACGATTTTTACCCTAGGAAAAAAGATGGATGCCATATTTTATTTTGAAGTGGGTCACGTGATCTCGTCATATTACAGGGGTTGAAAACCCAGGCCGTTCGACTCATCCAAAGGACTTGAGCAACTATTTGAACGGTCGGGAAGCATATCATATGGGTGTAATTATTATTTTAATTTTTATTTAAAAAACCACAGAACATATTTTACTGAAATTTCTTTTATGTATTTTATGGGATAATTTAGATATTGACTATAATTTTCGAATTTTAAATTAAAAAATTAAAAATTTTAATTAAAAAATGTTTGAAAAATTAGGTACCATAGGGTTCAATATATTTCATTTTTTCAACCGGGGTTCACTCAAAACTAATTGGGTGATATTATTGATTTACATTCCCATATGTCTCACAGACTCTCTGAACAACATACTAAAATTTCATTTTGATAAAGTCATTTTTACGGCAGTTATCGTGCGAAAGGGCAGACAGACGCAGTGACCAAAGTCATAAACACTTTTCAACTATGTTGTAAAGTGTTAAAACGCGATTCAACGTACAATTCTATGCTACATTGTTTGAGTTTCACTATGCTTTTCTGGTATATAAAAAACTTTCCTTACTATTGGTTTCTCATCTGGCTGAGCCTTCCATCTGGCGCAGCATGTTTGAAAATTTGATTTGTTAGAATTCCATGTCTTGCAACAGACTGAAACATTTTTTACATAAAATATACTATTAAAATATTATCGTTAGATATTAACAGTCCGCATAAATAGTATTTTAATTTAAACTTTTAGCAATTTCATGCTTTGTAAGGCGAGGCCATATAGTATACTGTTATCTATTTAGGGCTTAACAAATGGCTATGCAAATGACTGCTGTTAAAACATATTGACCTATGACACTTCTGTCCATAAATAAAATAAAATGAAAATTTAGACCTGACAGAATTAGTGTCGATACGAAATCCTCATCGAAAAGTCATTTCAATTTTTGAAATTTTCCTTGGTCACTTTTTAACTTGCTGAAATAGTGATTTGGAAAGAAATCATCTTAAAATCTTATACAATTCTCCCTTTCATATTTGTTGAAAATAAATGCTATTGCAATACCCCAAGAGAACTTCTAATGAAAAAAAAATGGGCGTGGTCAAAGAAACTATTTATACATGTTGGACCGGCTATTAACAATTAAATCTTGTGGATATTTTCCAGCTAATGTGTTTATTAGAACATAATTATAAAGATTTTCAATTTATTTAACTTCTAATAGGATTATATGAGCCTCAAAATATTCAAAACTCATTTAAATTGTTATATGCTTTATTGCCTAGCCGGAAATTTGCTAAGTCCAAAAGTGACGGTATGGAATAATAGAAGCTGTTTCAAAAAATATACGAAATGTTGATGAGTAAGGATTTTGATGATCTAAAAATTCACTAAAAATGCCTTAAAAAATGCCCTTAAAGTTTTACATTATTATGAACTTAAAAAAAGAACGACATGAAAAATAAATGTAGTTAATTCATGATACAAATTTCGAAAGTTTTGAGTAAATACAAATAATTTAAATTGTTGTAATAAAAAATGTATATGTATAAATGCCTGACTTAAAACTTTTATTATCCTGAACTACGATAATTTAATTTCCAATCGGAATTACATTGAATTATTAGGTGTTTCCTAATGTTCTCAAATGTAAAAGATCTTCTATTGTCGGAATATAAGTTTTTATACCGTGAAAATACCTGTTTGCACCACAAAACGAGAAGAAGTGTTGCGGCCCCGGGGGTTTGTTTGTAAAGATGCTAAGACGGGAATTAGCAAAAACACCCATTGCACCAGAAAGTATAGAAAACTAAAAATGAAAAAAAAATCCCTAAATATAGGAAATCTTATAAAAATGCTAAATATTGCCTCAAAAATGCTAAAAATGCCCTGAAAATGCTCAAAAATGTCCATAAAACAGAAAAATAAAAAAAAAATGCAAAAAATGCAAAAAAATGCAGATTTCATCAAAATCAGCGCCTTATTGATGAGGTAAAGGAACTGGACCCCAGAATAATTGCAACCCCCAGCATTTGTCTGGTTCGCGTATGTTAAAATCAGTCCTGGCTGTATAGCCTGTCAAATAACAGGGGGAATTAAAATATAGCATATAAAATTGGTATTTCACTTTTTAATTTCGGTACTTAAAACTAGTTATTACGATCACTACTAAACTGAAAATGAGACTTTATTGCCTGTGAAATTTTAAGTCTCATTTTGAGATTAATTTATCGTTTGCTTTTCTGGATGAAATCACGAAAACCTTGTAAAAGGACTTTTAAAACACAAATCTTTCTCACCACACCCGAAAAAAATTTAATCCTATCCACGGTAAAAAAGTATTTTCAAAATATTTCTTAATAATTTTTTTTCAACTATTACGCCTTTTTATTTTTTTTAGCCAAAAATAAAATGATATATCAGCATGATTATGTAAAACAATATATAGAGCAGACATTGCAAATTGTATTTTATCGTAGAGCACCATTTATTTATGTTTTTAATTTTTGCAATTCTTAATAAAATTTCTCTTTTAGTTTTAAATGAAAAGTTTGTACCTCCCACCAGAACACACAAAATGAACCATAAATTATTAAAATTGCTTTAGTCATTATAAGGCTGTAGGTCTGACCACACTGAAGAGTAAAACCATTAACATTAGTAACGACCATTGTAAAAAGTGCCATGTTAAAGTTAATTTTTCTGAGGTGCTACCACTCCAATTGAAATTTACCCTACAAAGAAAAAAGTAATTAAGTATTTAGCTTTCTTGGATGCTGAGTTACAGACCCCTGGAAATCGGGGTTTGTCAACTATGATATGCACTCGTCAGCAGCAGATTTGGAGATGGTGACTTGGCGAGGCGGAACGCTTCCGCATTCGTAATAAAATCTGATGTGGGTAACACATGACTTTCCTTATATAATGTAATGAATTTACTACTTTTACAGTAAAAAAAAATAGGTTTTTCTTATAGTAGATACTAATATTCTTCCCAAGATATTGAATTTTCGACAATTGGTCGTCATTTTCATTGATTTAGCGTCATTTTTATCCAATTAGCGAGATTTTCGTTAATTTGGCAATATTTAAAAAAGTCGCCAAGTTGACGACATTCTGCCAAATTCGTCGCCAAAATCTTGCCAAGCATTATGAATGAAGAGATAAGTTATTCTTATAGCAGATAAATGGCTATTGGTGTTTAAATACAAAAATATTACTCAAAGTATCTGTTTTCATGAATGGAACGAGCTAGATCCACGAGAATGATGTCACCCAATTTATCGCATGGTACATATGAAAAGTGAACATGCTTCTGAAAAGGAAATATTTTTTTATTATTTTATATGACTTTTTAATAATTTTTTTGAAAAATGTGCAATATCTCGATAACGGTTCATGTTAGCGTTCTAAAATTTATGTCAATCGTTTTTTAATGAAAAATTACATCAGAAATGTCTATTTGCGTAACTTTGTTAGTGGTTTTGATTTTTTGATGATTTTTTCAAAATTTCATTCGAAAATTCAGGGGGGTTCTGAACATTCGATTGCGTATAAAAACAATAGGCTTCCAGTGTTTACAGATTGTGATTTTTGTACCAAATTTGGTTCGAATTGGTTCATTCGTTCGTCAGTTATCGTCTCCACAGACTCACTGACACACACACACACACACACACAGACATCACTTCAAAAATGTTTGATTCGTGATCAGGGATGCTTGAAACGTGCTCTCCCGTCGAAAACTCGAATTCGAATTTTCGACCCCGTCACAATACTTTCCTTAAACATTATGCATATAAAGAAAGTAATAACAATTCAAGTGGTAATTCACAATTGTGCAGTTTTTGCCCATTTAAAATTCTGATGTTGCATAAGATGTAGAGAATTTCAGCCATTAGATATCTTATTATCAATGTTTTCAATTATTATTTACCATAAATAAAGAGTAGGGGAAAAGAGTAGGAAAAAAAGAAGAGTTGGTCAAGTGGAGAGCAAAACATCGGTAGAGTCAGAAAAGTTGGAATTTTACGAGAACAGCACTTGATATAAGTTTTATGAGTTGAGCACATTTTTCGGGGCTAGCTTAATTGAAAATGCATAATTTTCTTTTTATATAACTTAAAAGAACATTTTGGCCTTGTTACGCATTCTCCATAATCTTATTTTTTTATATTTATTCTTTTAGGTTGCATATAGACGCAAAATACTTAGATAATCAGAATACAAGCAAAAGAAACTTGCGAGTCAACAAACGGTGCTCATTCTGACTATTACAATTCCCAAGAGCCTAATATAGGCGTTTGCATATGCCTAAACCTAAAACCACAGCACCACCCTTCGTTAGCCTTTATGTGGTTATTGCCATTTATCAAAAATGAAAATGCTGAAAGTTTCCCTGTATAAAATTTTAAATACTCTATGTGGATTAGCACGTTCTCTGAACGCCCCTTTCTTACCTACTGGGGTTTGAATGAAGTCTGGAATGTGGTTCTTCAACTCAGAACTTTTTCATATTTTATGTGCGGGAAGTTTTAATTCATTTTTCCAAAATGTGATGTTAGTATGACACAGTTTCCCTTAATATTTAAAAGCATGTCACCCTTAGCCCTTATAGGGCCTGACAAATTTTCTCCTCTCTCAGACAGTACAATACATGGCAATTTTTTCAGCCAAAACAAAGACAGTTTTGCTTTACTGTCTTTTTGCATTGCATAGAACAGTGGGAAATCATAAAATTTTGGGAATTCATATACATTTTGCACCAGCAGTTTATAAATTCGGCAATGGAACTATTTCTTGCATGGATTTTCTAAAAACGGTATATAAAATTGCTTTTAAATATATTCTCTTGTAAAACAGAAAATATAGTCAAAATATAGAAAAAGTCCCCCCCCCCCCCCCACATACATATACAAAAGAATATTTCAGGTGTACAAATGCAAGCGCCGGGCCGCATGTGGCCTTAGGATTGAAGACCACTGATCTATATATTAATGGACTAACTTTTTTTGTCTTTTCAGAGCAGTGAATTTTTGCATACTTACAGTTCAGACCACGGGACAGCACCTAACACAGACAGATTTTCGACTTCCCCCAGAGGCGGGAAAAGGGTTTTCTTGATAAGTTTTTCCAGACCACCAGAAGGCCACCAGGGACGTTGAAGGCTGAATGAATGGACTTGAGTTTTTTATTTTTTATTTGGGACGGAAAAATGGGGGAAGAGTCGAAAAGCCTTCCCAGACACCACAAGAGCCTGCCAGTGACCCAGAGGCTGAAACTAATAGTACGACCACGGAACATAATCTAATTGAGTCAGTTTTCTATTAAGACGGCTGTTTTTGACACCAAGGACCATATATTGCTAAGTAAAATAAAACTCATTTAAAAAAATTGCAATTTTATATGTTTAGAATGTTAGTTTCTATGCCTTACCGACGCAGTGGTCGAGTGGTCAAGGCGAGCGTTTCCGCAGCAATCGCTCGACCGCCGCGTTGTGGGTTCGAGTCCTACGTAAGGCATGGATATTTGTGTTGTGGGCGTAGTGTGTTCCGCCCTCCTCTGGTGCGCCTGGGGTAACGTCTTAGGACGGCTAAATGGTTCACGTTCTGGCCGCTGACGAAAGTCAAGTGCCTGGCCATTAACAAAAAAAAAAAAAAAAAAAAAGTTTCTATGCCTTTGACAGGTTTGAATACTAGTAACATATAATACTGTATGTTTCAGCATACCTGTATTTCCATGCTTGAGTAATTTGGTTAAGTCATATGTTCCCGATTTGAAAGTTTTAAAAATTAAAGCTGAATTATTTCATATAATTTTTTTTTTTTCAGTATGATTTGCATTTTCAGAAAAACTGGGGTCTAAAGTTTTATAGGGTCACTTGGCAAGAAAAAAAAAAGTTTAATTAGAAAACTTTCCGTTGTACCGTAACTAGTTTAAATGGAGAAAACGGTGCAATTATTTGCAATATTCGACGAGTTATTGCTTATTGAAAAACTGGAATTTTTTTCTCTCTCTACAAATACAGGGTTAGCTGCAAATAACATTCTGCAGATACGTTTTATAAGTCTGATTTCTACTGATTTCTACTTGAAATACGCCTTGCAGCCAGTCAATCGAGGAAAAATCGTCGTATCGATGGAAAATCCTACTACAATTTTTCCAATGTTGGTAGCTATTATGTTATTTCTATTGTAAATATCTCCATGAATATTGTAGATAATTTTCCCGTTTTTTCCCCCTTTAGGCTAGTTCTTGTATAACGCAATTTTTTCTGATTATCATTTGTTTTTCTTAGGATACCTGATAAAAAGATTGACCACCTGATTTTTAGAAAATACCACCCACCGGGAAAAAAAATATATGAAACAATTTCGTTTTTAAGGTAAAACAAATTTTCAAATTGGAAGAATGTGTGTAAAATTCATTGCTGAAGCACAGCAGCGTCGTCTGAAAACTTTTTGGGTGGGGTTTTGGTAATCTTGTTCCCTATTTATCCAAGTATCATTTGTATGAACTTCAATGGGTTCCGATGAGTTCTTGAGGAGGGGTTATGATCCCCAAAACCCCACATTTGGTGACACCATTGCCGAAGCGCGAATGTCGAGGTTAATTATGTTGAAACACTCTGTAATACATGTATATGCATTACTGTACAAGTACAAGTATTATCTTTTTTTTTGTTTGGTTGTTTGTAGATCGGGGGCTCACCCAAAGGGTTTGGTCAATTATTTTCCCGGCCGGGAAAAGAAGGTGACTTCCAGAACTACAGATTTAACCTATAAACAAAAATCATAGCACATCCTCAACACCAAAAACAATAAAAACAATATGATAAATTATGCAAAGCAGACAGGCCGGTCATGCCGACCATATGCACAAAGTGAAGGACAGAATGAAAGAAAACAAAACGCAGGAACAAACATTAGTCCTGCAAAAATATACAATAAACAAAATGATAACATGACAATTACAAGGACCATCAATATATAAACCAATGACTAATGGCCAAAAGATTAAAGCACCAAAATAAAGGGACAGTTTAAACCGCTCCCAGACATCCCAGAATATTACACTAACCAGAATAACACATCATAAAATTCTTAAAAAGCACAGTTACAAGAATTACAGATAATAACTTAAAAACATGCATAGAAGACACTAACAATTAAAGCAACAATAATACTATAGCCAAAACAACAAAAATGCCAATAGTGCTCTCTTTTTGTAATATTCTTTTACGTACACTTTGTACTCTATAAAATCTTGATACCAGATCGGGTTTGGATTGTTCAAATCGGGCCCAATATGTCCGCTGACAAAATGACGTTCAAACCACAAAATACAGACGTGTTTCTAGTTAATATGATTGTGCAATCGAACGATAAGAATCCTCTTTGTTGGTCAGATTTCTGATAAAATCTCAACACTGGCTCTGTAGGTCACGTGCCATGTTGGGGGATCGGAGAATGTAGGAACAAATAGAAAAAAACAAAAAGCTGACAAATATAAGGAATGGAAGACATTAACCTGAATCGAAATAAATGTTATTTCCCCCTTTTTCCATGTCTGGAGTATAAGTGAAAAAATTGCCGTTGAAGCAAGCATGGCATTGCATTCTATTTTGTGTAAGGTGAAATGTATAAAAATAAACTGTATGTTCGTTCGGAATATAAATTCTCGTATATAAATTCTTAAGGTATAGCGCTTTTTTGTTAATGCTATAAAATATTAGAAGATAATTAAAAAACATTTATGGGTTAGTATGTAAAAGGCTATTGATTATCGGAAAGTTCAAATTAGAAGAACATCGATTTTTTTTTTTGAAAATCGAAAAAAATATATAAATATAGAACTATGTTGAAATTCGTTAGAAAATTGTCATTTCATATGTAATTTTTTTATTTAGAAGGGAATATCATCTTACAGCACTACAGTATGCGCCGTTCTTGAGATGCTATAAGAATTTTGGTCTAAAATGGGAAAAATCTATGAAAATTTAAATATTTTTGCTATTGTCAAGTGACTGAATGCTTTGCTACTACTTTTAAACAAAAATAAATGACACTATTATGTAATAGGAAGGAAAGTCATCTGTTGGACACATTAAAAGCATTATAACTTTTAAAAATGTTAGGACACAATTTATATTTTAGAAACTCTGTATATTTGAAACAATATAAAAGTTTGCATCAAATATTAATTTAAAAACGTATACTTTTTATTCTGGTAAATAAAATAAGTTTGATTTTATATGTCATAAAAGCAAGAAAGATCAATCATGCTATAAAACACTTTCCAACTTCAATGCAATTTTATTTAAACATCTCTAAAATGCGATACGTTCCTCGGTAATATTTTTAAAATATCCCAACACTACGTTAATTTATTATATTTGAAAACTTAAAACTTCATCGAAGAAACAGGAACTTCATTCAAATGACGGCATTGAAATATAAATTGCCCTGTTTAAACATCTCTAAAATGCTATACATTCCTTGGTAATATTTTTAAAATTATTATTATACTGCAATAATTTATTATATTTGAAAACTTCATCGAAAACAAATGAACTTTATTCAAATGACGTCATCGAAATCGTTTGGCTTTCTCTATAAAAGCAGCATTTCATTCATAAACTTTTTTCCATCCCTTTTATTCATCACAATACTATAATAAATTATTTTATTTAAAAACTTGAAACAATGGAGGTACAAGTAATTTAACTATGCTTAAAACTTTATCGAAAAAATCGTCTTCTTCTCTGTGTAAAATCAATGAATGTTTCATTCATATCAGCTATATTGCAGACTCCATGAGATAAATAATTTTGCGTTAAAGAAATGCAGCAAATCTTATACAACTCATTCTACATCTTTTGGTGTTTACATTCTCCATAAGTGAAAATTACGCTTCGTTGTAGAAATAATCAAAGTTTGATGATCATTTAAACTCAAATATATTGTAATTGCGTTGTTTCAGTATGTAGATGCACAGAATTTAAACAAAAATAAAGCGGTTTTAGAACGGATACAACACTAATTATGAATTAAAAAGAACTTTAATAATCACGATTTTGACACAAGATGGATGCCATATTTTATTTTGAGGTGGGTCACGTGATCTCTTCATATAATGATTACGTGATATCTTTATGCAAAGGGTGTAATTATTATTTTAATTTTTATTTAAAAAACTACTGAATACATTTTGCTGAATTTTTTTTTATATATTTTATGGGATAATTTAAATATTTTCTAAAACTTTCGAAGCAATTTGTGAATTTTAAATTCGCTTAAAAAATGCTCGAAAAATTAGGTCCCGTAGGGTTCAACGTATTTCATTTTTTCTACCCGGGTTCAATTCAAAACTAATTGGGTGATATTATTCATTTATATTCCGATAGGTCCCACAGACCGTCTGAACAACATACTAGAATTTCATTTTGATAAAGTCATTTTTACGGCAGTTATCGTGCGAACGGACAGACAGACAGAATGAACAAAGTCATAAACACTTTTCAACTATGCTGTAAAGTGTTAATAATAACGTACGAAATATTTAAAAAAATCTCTTGGAACATGCTCTCTCTGTGCTTTTATAACGAGGACTTGTTGGAAGACCCCTGACCCTGAGCGTAACGACCTTGACTGAAGGGTTCGGGGTGATTTCTTTCGGTGTATCAAATGACACAAGAGTGGATCATGTGACATCACTCCATCTGTCCCTGCCAATCCCTCTCCTCTCTAGATCACAGGGGACGCTGGGGATAAAGAATATCAGCATAGGGAAAAGGTTATGTTAACCACTTGTAATAAGTCTGAGGTGAGGTTCTCGGGTCATTTTTCGTTTAACCCTCTCCTTGCACTAACTTTCGGGATTCAGTTTAACATGTATGTTTAGGTGCCTAGTTATGGGCTGTTTTTTTTTAAAAAAGTGCACGACTTTTCATACATATGCAAATTCGTTTTTTTTTTCATACATTTTGTACTGCATAAATTTAGGTTTAATACGTATTCAATGCAGTTGCCTATAAGATATTATAACTAATTTGATAATAATGATAATAATAATAATAATAAATTAAAACTAATAATTTCCTTTCTGTTTTGAAAACAATTTTTTAAAAAGTTGCTCGCCAATTGGCCAGCGCGAGTGCTAATTTTTTTTCTTTTTTAACTTTGATAAGGTTTTTGATAAATTCATTTGAAAAACTTGCAACATGACGAGAACGGTTTATGCTAGCATTCTGAAAGTTATGCCATTTGTAATAAAAATTACATATTAAATAACTATTTATTTAACAGCATTGGAGGTTCTGATTTTTTAATGGGGAGGGGGGGGGTCTTCCGAGCAATCGAACTCTTGTTTATTGATTGTAATAATCGCCGCACAATTTTTTCGAAACGTTCCATTCGTTCGTGAGATTTCGCTTACACACACACACACATAAGCAGACATCACCTCAAGAATCACCACTTTAACTATATTATCTTTTTAACTATAAATTAAACTATGCATGTATGGAAAGAAAAACAAATCTTTGGATTGTCACAAAGGGTACAAAACTAAAAAAAAAAATAATCAGTTTTTAATCCTACGTATTAGCACTTCATACTAAATCCCTTCTCTACTTCAATTATTTCACACATTTGCATGTTTATATACCACACAGATGCAAGTGGACAACATATGGTGCTGACAATTTCTGTTAATGACCCCAATTTTTCGCCAAGGAAAACGGGTCGAATACGCCAACGCGCCACGCCAACGCCAAGCTTTTAGCATATGTTTCGTCCTTGGCATCTCCGACCAGGAAACACGGTGAATGTGAACAGTTACCGCATCAAATGAGGAAAATGAGCGCAATTGTGTAACAGATACGTTAACTAGCTTAATTTGATGCGTTAGGGGAATTGCTTAATAATGGCTTGCATCAAAAGTCAGAACTTGTTGCCCATCTGATGAATGCTTGCATCTTTGTATGAAAAAATAGATTAAACCGTTGAGAAATTTTGTTGGCAGAAAGAAAATTTTTGTCTATAAATTAGAGATGGAAGAATGACATATTTCTGGAATTCGAATATTAACCAGATCCCGAATATTCGAATACCCTAAACAATTATTCAAATTATTAATAAATAATATTTATATTTCTTAAATATTATTTATCAACTATTTGTAAATAAATATAAAAATAAAATTGTAAAAAGTATATTAAAAACCACAAAAATTTGAAAATAAAATTATTATTCAAAATTTTAATTTATTTACAGTAGGATTCTCATTTTAGGTACAATAAATTAAAATAGCTGAATAATTGACATTGCTTCCCACTTGATGTAGATTTTATAATGGTGAACACATACATTCGAACATGTTCAGGATGTTGTTGTTGTTGTTGTTGAGACCCAGACCGTCCGACCTACCAGAAAGGTGTAAGGTAACTGTATGGACGGCCGGGAAGTGCCACCCAATTTAGACCGGAACCCAGTGGGGGAGGCATCCACAGGGACCGTACCCTCCTTCCCCTACCACCAACCTCTCGGAAGGACTTACGGACCCACATGTTTAACGTGATCGTACTCCGCATGAACACGGCGGCATTTGTGGTAGCGTGCAAATCTAGCGCGCAAACCACGGGGATACCGCACCCTAGATGGCCAACAGCACGCGGTGTTCCGAGGTGGTCACCCACCAAGTACTAACCGCGCCCGATGCTGCTTGACTTCGGTGATCTAACGAGAACCGGTGTTTTCAGCACGGTACGGCCGTTGGCCCTGTGTTCAGGATGTAATATGTTTCGTCTTTTGTCTTAAATTAAAGCAGAGATGTTGAAGAGTTAATCTGAAAAAACTGTTGGCGGTGACGTGATAAAATACTTCAAATATAATTCCTTCAAGCCAGGATAAAGTCTGTTTTTTTTCTAGTAGTCGTAAAGGTTTTTACTTGAAATAACATTTTATTTTAGGTACTTTCGATTTTCTTCTGGAGTATCCCTCTTTTTTTTCCAGAATCTGTTGTTATAATGGCGCGGTATTAGAGGTACTCGAATTTCTTGTAATTTGCTTTATATTCGAGATATAGAATACTTTTGAGTATTCAAGTATTCGCGGATAGTACTCCTCCATTTCCAGTATAAATGTAACAGAAAATTTTATTAGAGCTTTAAAGTTAATATGCAGATGCTAGAGCTGGTGTAATGAAATGAATATGTGAAACGAATGCATAAAATTACTACCAATTTATTGTATATTAGAAGTTAAGCCTGTTAAAGGCAAGGAAACAATTACTGAAACATTTAAAAATACATTTTATTTAACAATTTTATTTTGCTTAACAATTTAGCGTCGAAAATAGTCGTATTAATCGAAAATTGACTCACTTAAGTTTTGTCGACATTTGTATAAGTGTGCAAATTTTCAGTCTTCTAAGATCACCGGGGGGAGGGGGCTTCTGGAGATTGAAAAATGTCTTTTCTAAACTCCCCCATTTTCTTCTCCCCTGGAACGAGAAAATCGAATATTCGGCTCCGTAAGGTTTTATTCCTTGGTCAGTACTATAAACGGGTAAGGATTCGGCCGTTTTGGTCACCGAAGGGCTTCTGGAGGGTCTGAAAATACTTTTTTTTTTAAAACCTCACTTTTTCTTTTTCTAAAAGGAAATCGAATACCCGGCTCTCATTAAGTTTTATTCCGTGGTCGATACTATAAGCGTGCAAAGATTCAGCCGTTTTGATGACCGGAGGGTTTCTGGAGGGTATGAAAAGACTTTTATAAAAACCTCATTTTCTTTGCTCCGAGAGGGTAATCGAATATCTGGCTCCGGAAGGTTCTATTCCGTGTCGATGCTATAAGCGTGCAAAAATTCAGCCGATTTGGTCACGGAGGGCTTTTGGAGGGTCTGAGAAGACTTTTTATAAAACTTCATTTTCTCTGCTCCCTGAGGAAAATCGCAAATCCGGTTACGTTATGTTCTATTTCGTGGTCGATACTACATAAGCATGCAAAGACTCTGCCTTTTTTGGCCACCGGAGGGCTTCTGGAGGATCTGAAAATACTTTCTAAAAACCTTCATTTTTTCTGTTCCCAAACAGAAATCGAATATCCGGCTCCGTTAGGTTCTGTCCCGTTGCCGACATTATAAGTGTGCAAAGATTTAGCCTTTTTGGCCACCGGAGGACTTCTGGAGGATCTGAAAGTACTTTCTAAAAACCTTCATTTTTTCTGTTCCCAAACGGAAATCGAATATCTGGCTTTGTAAGATTCTGTCCCGTTGCCGATGTTATAAGTGTGCAAAGATTCAGCCTTTTTGGCCACCGGAGGGCTTCTGGAGGATCTGAAAATACTTTCTAAAAACCCCATTTTTTCCGCTCCCAGGGGGAAATCAAATATCTGAAACTGTTTGTGTTGCTAACCACAAAGCATTTTCATTTCAGATCACTGTGACTTTTACTTTAATGCCAATGAATAAATGGACTATGATGCTACATGCGACTATGTATTTTGTAGAATGTAGATATAATATATTTTGTAAACACGTCCACTATGCTACGATAAATTATTTTTGAGATATTACAGTTTTTCTTTTTAAATTTTACAACTTAATATTAGTTTAAAATATGTCGTAGCCAATTGTAAAACAAAAAATGAGTTTAAAACCTGCGAATTCGTCATAATTTTAAATAATTAATATAATTTTAAATTATAATACTCTTTTGCACCATTTTTTGCTCTGAAAGGGGTAAAGTCATTGCTTGTGTTAGGAAAGTCACGTGCTACACACGTCAGAGTTTTACTTTCCCTACAACGTTTATGAGATGATGTCTGGGTATGCATGTATGCGTGTGTGTATGTGTATGCATATTAATTGTTTCTGCGTATGTGTGTCTGTTCGTTTGAGGACGTTATATCTCACGAACGGATGGAGTGTTTCAAATAAAATGATATGATTATTGTAATTAGCGAATAGTGGAACACTCCTTCTTTTAAGCGCGATCGAATGTTTGGAAGACCCCCCCCCCCCCCCTTCAAATTTTCAAATGATTTTTTGAAAAATATTATTTGAAAATTCGGACTTTCAATAATGTGAAATAAACAATCATGCCATACGCGACTTTTAAAAAATGATTGATATAAACTTTAGTTGGCAAACACGAACTCGAGATAGTGCACGTTTTATAAATAAATTAAAAAATAATACATGGAATGAAAAAAAGTATATAACTATGGTAAACTATGTTCACTTTCCATACTCAATTTTATGCGACAAATCCATTAACACCATTTCAGTGGATCAAGTTCGTTCCATTCACGGGAAAAGGTATTCTTTGTAATAGTTTTATATTTTGATGCAATGAATTTACAAATAGTCGTTTATTTCAAGGATGTTAGGAAAATGTCAATTGTATTTTAATGAAGGTTTGCACGTGAGTATGAATAAGCCATTTTGTTTGGATTAATAAGTCGCCAAAAGCACCAAATTGTAATTTATGTGGTGTTAATTCAATGCCAAAAACATTGGGCTGTGAGTCTTGCACACTATTATTTTGCTAACAGTGATAACCCTTTCCGGGCGATCGACGCGCCCACGCTTCGATTGATAACGTGTATTCAAGACTGCCGTCCGGAAAGGGATAAAGCAATACCTCAAATAAGAGGAGGTCACGCTTGTTGTGTTGCAAAAGTGGCTTCGGTCACGATTACTATATATGTTATGAAATTCAAAGTATAGAGGTTGATAAATTTGTCTGTTTTGTGTTAAAGATTTACTAAAATTTCTTCTGATGATGAATGCTATCCTTCTCTTTCAATATTTCACTACTTCAATCAACAATTAATTTGATATTTTTTGCCTGTTCAGTGCAATTGAAAGTGAAATTTCAATTTGCAAGTCGGAACTGAAAATCAAAATCTAATGTGCGAAGTAAACAGCGAATTGTTGAGAAAATCTAATTAATCTGTACTTCAAATGGATGTTCGTTATATACCTTAGCAAGAAAATCCAGGTGAGTTTTTAATCTTTTAAATTTAGAACATTTCCATTGCGTAGTTATATTTTTTATCCATGATTGACATTACTTTTATAACTGCATATAAATAGGTGGTATCTTGTTTCATATGTTTCAGTCAGAACAAATATTTTTCGAAATTGTTTCTGATATATATTGCTTTTAAATGCTCCTCAATTAATTTCTTATTTGCATTCCTTGTGGCTCATTTTACGATATTGGTACAGTCATTAAAACGGCGCGAGATGTAATGCATGGAATTTTGTGGTTTAAAATTTGTTATTCATTACGTGATATTTTTATGCATTCTTGGTTATTATTTAGGCGTTTATTTTAGCCAAGTTTCTTAGTAATTATTCAAATATACTTTTACTTTCTCATACGTAGTTTTGAGAAAGTTTTGTTTCCACAAAAGTTTTCGATTTCGAGATTTTGATGCCACTGCATGTTTTAGGACCTCCTGAATGAGTTTTGCTTATTTTTGGAATGATGTCCGTCTGTTTGTCATTTGTCTGTCTGTGGTCGAAATCTAGTGTACTCTATCGCTGTCACAAATATTAATATATTTTCACGAAACTTTTTATCCGGCTTTGTTAACAAAATATCTTGAACTAGATAGCATTTAAAAAATTCGAGCGAAATACAAAATTTATTCGAAATTTTATATTTCCTTAACATGGCAACATTTGATAAAATTGACATAATTATGCACAAAAGGGATTATTTATGGCTTAATGATCACGAAACTTAACAGTTTCAATTATTGCAGTAACAAATGTCTGCGATACAATCTTTGTGTTTGTGACATCATTAGCCACGTCGGGGGGGGGGGGGGAGGGGGAATTGCCTCTTGAGGAGGTACATTATTACTTTCCTTATATACATAATGTATAAGGAAAGTATTGTGACGGGGACGAAAATTCGAAGTTGAGTTTTCGATGGGAGAGCACGTTTCAAGCATCCTGATCACGAATCAAACATTTTTGGAGTGATGTCTGTGTGTGTGTGTGTCAGTGAATCTGTGGAGGAGATATTTCACGAACGAATGGAGCGATTCGAATGGAGAATTTGGTACAAAAATCAAAATCCGTGAATATTGGAAGCCTAGTGTTTCTAAACGTAATCGAATGTTCAGTAATCGAATTGACACCCCCTACAATAATAAATGTTGGAAAACTGAAATTGCACACTTTCTTCTTTTCTAACTATCTACACGTATACCGAATTCGAAGTCTCTATCTCATCGCGAAGCATGCTTTTTCTATCATTTCACCTTCCGAATGTTTTTCTTTGGAATATCCACTCCCCTTAAATATACATTCTTGAAAAACTTCATTCTTCTTGGGTCTTTTATTAAATGATTAGCCCATATACCAAATATCAAACCTCTATCACATTCTAAAGGGGGGGTGTTTCTACTTCATTCCGAAAATCGAACATTTTTGTGTGCGACACCCCCTAAAGTAGAAAATATTGGAAAATTGAAATTGTACACCTTCTTCCTTCCAAATTATCTACCCGTGCACCAAATTTCAAATCTCTATCTTATCCCGAAGTATGTTTTCTTATCAATTCGAAAGTTTTCCTCTGGAGTACTCCCTTAAACGAACTGTTTTGAAAAACTACATTCGTCATGGGTGTTTTCATCAAATTATTAGTCCATATATCTAAATTCAAGCCTCTATCAAATTTTAGAGGAGCCGTTTCTAATTTATTCGCTAAATCGAACATTTTGGTGTGCGGCATCTTCTTAAGCAGAAAATATTGGAAATTTGAAATTGCACACTTTCTTCCTTCCAAACAATTTACCCACACACCAAATTTGAAGTCTCTTTCTTATGGTAAAGTATGCTTTCCTATTATTTCACTTTTCGAACGTTTTGGTGTGGAGCACCTCCTCTATAGAACGTTTTCAAAAATTCGATTTTCCCAGGGGTTTTTTATCAAACGATCGAGCCGTGTACCAAATTGCAAGTCTCTATCTATTCGGGAAGTGCCTAAAAAAGCGTGACAGACACACGGACAGACAGACAGACGGACAGACAGGCAGACGGACACTTGGCAATTAGTATAGATAGATAGATTCATTGATCGCGGATTACTTGCGCCCGCGCTTCGGACGGGCGTATGATTTGTTAAAGTCACCCCTAAAAAGTAAAAGCTAAAAAATTAAACACTATCTACGAGTACCTCAGCTGGTAAAGATTGAAAAATGGTTTAAAATAGGTTAAAAGGAAAATTAAATATAATTTAAAGTGTGATTCCATTTTACAAATATTTTAAAGCGTGAATTCCCATTAAAAACACGGCAGCGCTGCCCTGTTGAAAGCCATGCTTAAATGTTGTTAATTTGTGTTATAATTTTATTAAAAAAAAATAAATAAATAATTAAATTTGTTTAAAATGTTTTATTTATAGGCGCGTTGGGTTCACGAGTTATAAAATTATCTGACTGATCCAATGCGACCCACAAAGTAAACTGAACAGCCCGACAGGAGTATAGACATATAATATATGCAATATATATATACTATTTAAAGGACTTTACAACATATTTAAGTAGCGGTGAAGTGATCTAAATTAACATTGGCGAAATTTTAAATAATCCGACGCAGAGGATTTCCACGACGCATAACATTGAGGTTAACACGTTTCTCTATACCTAGCCAATGATGAATAGCGTCACCTACGGTTACTTGCTTATTACTTTCCTTATATACATAATGTATAAGGAAAGTATTGTGACGGGGTCGAAAATTCGAAATCGAGTTTTCGACGGGAGAGCACGTTTCAAGCATCCCTGATCACGAATCAAACATTTTTGAAGTGATGTCTCTGTGTGTGTGTGTGTGTGTGTGTGTGTGTGTGTGTGTGAAAGTATGTGTGTGTGTGTGTGTGTGTGTCAGTGAGCCTGTGGAGACGATAACTGACGAACGAATGGACCGATTTGAACCAAATTTGGTACAAAAATCACAATCCGTAAACACTGGAAGGCTATTGTTTTTATACGCAATCGAATGTTCAGAACCCCCCTAAATTTTCGAATGAAATTTTGAAAAAATCGTCAAAAAATCAAAACCACTAATAAAGTTACGCAAATAGACATTTCTTATGTAATTTTTCGTTAGAAAACGATTGACATAAATTTTAGAATGCTAACACGAATCGTTCTCGAGATATTGTACATTTTTCAAAAAAAATATCAAAAAGTCATATAAAAAAAATATGTCCTATTGATAAACATGTTCACTTTTCATCTGTAATACCATGCGATAAATTGGGTGACATCATTCTCGTGGATCTAGCTCGTTCCATTCATGAAAAAAGATACTCTGGGTAATACTTTTGCATTTGAACGCCAATAGTCATTTATCTGCTGTAAGAATAACTTATTTCTTAGTGCATAACGCTTGGCGAAATTTTGGCGACGAATTTGGCGGAATGTCGCCAACTTGGCGACTTTTTGAAATGTTGCCAAATTAGCGAAAATCTCGCCAAATGGATAAAATTGACGCTAAATCAATGAAAATGACGACTAATTGTCGAAAATTCAATGTCTTGGAAAGAATATTAGTATCTACTATAAGAAAAACCTATTTTTTTACTGTAAAAATAGTAAATTCATTACATTATATAAGGAAAGTCATGTGTTGCCCACATCAGATTTTTTCAATTAGCTGCGGCCTTATTCGACACAGCTTTCTGGTTATGTTTAGCATGATACAGAGGCTGCATTAGCCATTTAACTAAATTTTATTTTATGTAAAAGTACATCTCTGCAACATTATCGGTATATATCGACATTACTCAAAATATGTTACATTTAATTTTAGTAATCTCATACTCTATGGAGAGATGGAATAATATTATCCGTTCGGGTTTAACTAAGATCTGTCCAAACGGTTTCCGTCGAGAAAAATTATATAAAAGCAGCCATATCTCCTAAACTAGTTTAATGGTGTTACAAAATTTCCTTTGACGATAAGAACTTGCGTATCAGTAGCTCAAAGTTGGGGAGTTAGCTGGCAAGTATGAAGATCCTGGCAGCAAGGTTTTTTACAATGGCGCCCGAACAAATCAACCCTGCAGCTTAGTGAAAAGATGTTGAAGGTCTAAAAGTGACCCCAGTACTACTAGCACGGATACTGCAGACTCAGATATATTTGGAAAAATCTGATGTGGGCAACACATGACTTTCCTTATATAATGTGATGAATTTACTACTTTTACAGTAAAAAAAATAGGTTTTTCTTATAGTAGATACTAATATTCTTTCCAAGATATTGAATTTTCGGCAATTAGTCGTCATTTTCATTGATTTAGCGTCATTTTTATCCATTTGGCGAGATTTTCGTTAATTTGGCAACATTTCAAAAAGTCGCCAAGCTAGCGACATTCCACCAAAATCTCGCCAAGCGTTATGGACGAAGAAATAAGTTGTTCTTACAGCAGATAAATGACTATTGGCGTTCAAATACAAAAGTATTACTCAAAGTATCTTTTTTCATGAATGGAACGAGCTAGATCCAAGAGAATGATGTCACCCAATTTATCGCATGGTATTACATATGAAAAGTGAACATGTTTCTCAATAGGAAATATTTTTTTTTCAATTTAAATGACTTCTTAATAATTTTTTTGAAAAA
Organism: Amaurobius ferox; assembly: GCA_951213105.1. Classification (NCBI taxonomy): domain Eukaryota; kingdom Metazoa; phylum Arthropoda; class Arachnida; order Araneae; family Amaurobiidae; genus Amaurobius; species Amaurobius ferox. The sequence continues at coordinate 93,848,831 of OX578150.1, forward strand.
TGTACAATATCTCGAGAACGGTTCATGTTAGCGTTCTAAAATTTATGTCAATCGTTTTCTAATAAAAAATTCCATAAGAATTTTCTATTTGCGTAACTTTATTTGTGGTTTTGATTTTTTGACGATTTTTTCAAAATTTTATTCGAAAATTTTGGGGGGCTCTGAACATTCGATTACGTATAAAAGCAACAGACTTCCAGTGTTTACGGATTGTGATTTTTGTACCAAATTTGGTTCGAATCGGTCCATTCGTTCGTTAGTTATCGTCTCCACAGACTCACTGACACACACACACACACACATACTTTCACACACACACACACACACACACACACACACACACAGACATCACTTCAAAAATGTTTGATTCGTGATCAGGGATGCTTGAAACGTGCTCTCCCGTCGAAAACTCGATTTCGAATTTTCGACCCCGTCACAATACTTTCCTTATACATTATGTATATAAGGAAAGTAAAAAGGCCAACAGTCACGCAGAATATTGACTTAAATAAAAATCGTAATAGCAGGAGGCTAACCTGAAGTAAAAGTAGTAGTAGGTGGTTAGTCAGATTGTCAGTTACCCGCCAATCTGACATTAGAGAGAGGAGAATGCATAGTCCACTCTGAAGAAAAGAGCGTGCAATTTCGTCCTAGTAGTTCAACGGTAGAGCATCGCCTGGCCAGTTCGGAGATCCAGGGTTCGATTCTCGGTTGGGGCAGCATGGCTCTTTACAAAATGGATTTTTATGTGAGAAGGTAGCATTATCAGTTCTGATATTTACATGACTTTTATATTTAAATTGACTTTCATTGTGGTTAGTATCTTGGAAATATCAGTGCTTAGTTAAATAGATGTATGTTACGTAAACAAAAATTTTTAAAATTGATTATTTTAAGAATTTGTGCAATAAAAAATGTATTTGAGTGCATTTCGCATGTTCGAAATTTGTCTGAGAGATTATTGAGATGTTAATGGCAATACGTAAATATAATAACACAAGCAATATCGCAAGCATCTACAGAGAGACTTGTACCCCATAAAACGAGCATAATGATTGGTTTGCCTAAAGTTTGTGACTCATAATTTTGACAACAGCGGGATGCTTTATTTAGGAGGTCTTGGTTAAAGTCATTGAGTATGTAGGGAAAGTGATGTGCTGTCCTTATCAGATTTTTAAATATCGAAACATAGAGAATCTAAATTTATAAACCGACGATGTAAAGTTATTCACTGCATCCCACAATAAATATGGTAAAATCAATTTACACCAGACGAAATATATTTCAATTTTAAACGAAATATTATGCCAGACAAACGAATAATTCAGAAATGAAATGGTTGCTTCAAGATATGTTTGAAATTCAGACAGATATTAATATTTAAACATACTTCCAAATTCATTATTAATAAATAATCGGAAAGTTTGAACAAGATAATCTTATCACAAATGCAATTATCTTATCTTTGGGGATTTCGAAGCTTTTGAAACACTTTAAGAGCGTATCAAATATTGATATAGACGAGATATGCATTTCCTGAAATGTTCTATTCAAAATTCTACGATGCGCTTTGTTTGGTTTTAAATGTCAAGGAGACGGTTTTGTAAATCAATTTAAATGCTGCCACTTGATAGACAATTACGTCTAAATTACATTTACTAGACGTCTGATTGATTTTTCTTGGATTTTTATCGTCGAGATGGCAATATGTGAGCTGATTGGTAAAGAATATTTTGTAGCAGACGATAATATGTTAGGATTTGATAGAACTTGTTTGGAATAGTTTAAATAGATTAAAGTAAAGTTTCATCTATGGAAATAAAAGTAAGGAGTTACAACTTCATAAAAAAAATGCCACTATAGTTTGAGACAATCATTCAGGTGGCGCTGGGATAAGATAAGTACTCCTACATTGTATGCATTTCTATAGTAAAGGCTTAAAATATTTATTTAAACTGTCAATTTTGTAATTATTAGCGGAATTCAAAGTAGAACTGAAAGAATAAAGAATATTCCCAAGTATTCAAAATTTTTTACCTTTCAATTTATTTTTATTTCTATATATTTTGTACTCTAAGAAAAAATACAGGTTAATTACACTCATAATTAGAGAACACTAAATTTAAAAATAATCAAAAATACATATACTAAATACAACGCATTTCTGCTGTGTCAACTAACAATAGCAGCTACTTTACTAACACTAGCGACACCTAGATATAATTCTCAAAGTATTACGGCATTTTCAAATGTTTCATTCATAGAAGTTTTATCGCCTTCTTTCTAACTCCATGGTTTCATCAATTTGCAAACACAACATATTTAATACGTACATATGTTTAGAAATACACTGGCTTCCAAAAGTTAAGCACGGACGGTAAAAGTAACAAAAATGGAAAAGTAAAGCTTTGATTGACTCAAAATTGTACATGAAAGTAGCAAATGTGTTTATGCATTAAAGAAAACAAGAATTATGTACAAAGATGAAAAAAATATTTATTTTTCGTAAGTCATATGATGACGTCATATTTGGGTCATTAACAAAATGATATTTAAAGGCAAACAAACCAAACATTATTATGGTATGTGACCACCCCGGACCTTCACACAAGCTGTACAACGATTTTCCATCCTTTCAATGAGCTGATCAACCATCGCAGATGCGAGCAATGGCCATTCCTCCAACAGGGCAGTTTCCAACTCTCTGAGACTGGCTGGAGGAGGTAAACGTGCAGAGACAGCACGTCCGAGGGCATCCCAAAGGTTTTCAATGGGATTACGGTTGGGGGAATACGCCGGCCACTCCATACGACAAATGCCATCACTCTCCAGGCATTCGTCAACGATGTTAGCTCGGTGGGGACTGGCATTATCGTCCATAAGGAGGAAAACAGGACCAACTGCTGCAGCCTGAAATTGCCTGTCTTGCAATGGGGTCTAGGATTTCATCCTGATACCGAGCAGCCGTCAAAGAATCACCTTTAAAGATGTGCAGCTCTGTGCGATATTCCATTGAAATTCCAGCCCACACTATGACGCTGTCACCTCTGAATGAGTGATATTCGATGATGTTCGTGGCCTGATTGCGTGCGCCTCGTTCTCTCCAGACCCTTACACGCTTATCATCTGATTCCAGGGCAAATCTGGACTTGTCCATGAACAGGATGTTGTACGAATCTGAGACAGCCCAATTGACATGTTGACGACATCACTTTAATCTTACCCCTCTGGCTTGGACGATTAGTGGAACACAAAAACGTGGTACTCGGACGTACAGTCCCTTCACTGGAGCCTTTGGCGCACTGTACTGGCAGATATTGTCTTACCAAGTGCTGCTGCAAACATGGATGCAACAGTTGTGGAGGTCGCTTGTCGATTCCGCTTTGCTACTATAGCAATACACCGATCATCAGAGGAGGTGCCAACACTTAAACGATCGGGTACATATCTCTGGACAACTGTTCGACTTGTTTGGAATTGTTTTAATAATCGAGAAATTACCGAATGATCAACGCCGAAGAAAACAGCGACATTTTTGATTGACTGTCCTGCTTCAATGCGTCCGACAGCATGCCAGCGCTCACTATCTGTCATTCGTCTTCTTTCAGCCATAGAAACACGAACATCATCAAAAATAATCCTACAAAAGCTATAAATACTTCGTATCATCATTTAAATGCACCTCTTCGAACCCATCAGAACGCTGGAGTCTTCAACGACTGTCTAATTAGCATATATCCTGACAGTCAATCGTGATTGGCTGTAACATACGATATTTGTATACTACCATTTACATCCGCAGCGCTTTTCAGCCACTCAAATTCAAATACGCTTTTGAAAAATGAAAATTTGCATTGCGTGCTTAATTTTGGGAAGTCGGTGTACTTGGAGTTCGAGGCTCCACTCATCCTTCTCATACATTCATATTTTATGCTTTTTATTTCCACCCACGCTTTGCTCAGCGAAATGACTAGTGGTCATTAAATGTGACGCCTACACACTTAATAATAGTTCTGAAAACGTGCAGAATGAGATAGTCTAGTGGTGTCTAAAAACCAGATAATTTATTCTTAAGATCAACAAAATGATGATTAATGTTTGGCTACATCGATTTTCCTTAAAATATGCTTCCATCGTATTTCCTCTGCACAATTCTGTGGTAAAATAAAAATACTTAAAAGCTTTATTAAAACTATTAATTAGAAGAAGTGTTACATACTCGCTTGTGAAAGTATTTATTCTAAAGCTTCATACTCTTTTACTAGAACAAATTGACAAATAATGAATTTTTACTTTTCCGTGCGCTTTTTGTAATAGCCATTTCATTGTAAAAACTATTAAACCAGCCTTATATTAAAAAGTAGAAAACTTTGTTAGACGTAATGGCATTTTATCTTGACGGAATGAAATATAAAGAACGAGGTGGACGTATGTACTGAGAAGGCGACAATCTTAAGCGGAATTTAATGACAAACATACGCAGTATAAAAAATAATGCAAGTGTTCTTTAATTTACTAAAGTGTTTTTATATATTCCATATGTAAGCTGAAAGCAAAATGTACTATTCGAATGTTTTTTCATATGTAAGAAGAAAAACAAAATGTGCTATTCGAATTGTTTTATTTATTTTTTATTTATTCATTATTATTTTTTTTTGCACTTTTGATGTTTTGCGAAACCTATTTGTGAAAAATGTGTTTGTCCTTAATATAAAACTGATAAAGGATTAGTCTGTACCAGTTTTACATCTCTTAGTCTTTTAGTCTATCATATCTCTTAGTCTGTTAGTCTTTTACTTATATCTTTGAGTCTATTACTTTATAGCTCTTTGTCTGTTAGTCTCATAGTTATTATATCTTTTAGTCTATTAGTTTATATCTCTTAATCTGTTAGCCTCTTAGTTATTACATTTTTTAATATATTAGTTTATATCTCGCAGTCTGTTAGTTTTTTAGTTATTATATCTTTTAGTTTTTTAGTTCATATCTCTTAGTCTGCTAGTCTTTTACTTATATCTTTTAGTCTATTACTTTATATCTTTAGACTGTTAGTCTCATGGTTATTATATCTTTTAGTCTATTAGTTTATATCTCTTAGTCTGTTAGCCTCTTAGTTGTTATATCTTTTAGTTTTTTAGTTCATATCTCTTAGTCTGTTAGTCTTTTACTTATATCTTTTAGTCTATTACTTTATATCTATTAGACTGTTAGTCTCATGGTTATTATATCTTTTAGTCTATTAGTTTATATCTCTTAGTCTGTTAGCCTCTTAGTTGTTATATCTTTTAGTCTTTTAGTTCATATCTCTTAGTCTGTTAGTCTTTTACTTATATCTTTTAGTCTATTACTTTATATCTATTAGACTGTTAGTCTCATGGTTATTATATCTTTTAGTCTATTAGTTTATATCTCTTAGTCTGTTAGCCTCTTAGTTGTTATATCTTTTAGTCTTTTAGTTCATATCACTTAGTCTGTTAGTCTTTTACTTATATCTTTTAGTCTATTAATTTATAGCTCTTTGTCTGTTAGTCTCATGGTTATTATATCTTTTAGTCTATTAGTTTATATCTCTTAATCTGTTAGCCTCTTAGTTATTACATTTTTTAATCTATTAGTTTATATCTCGCAGTCTGTTAGTTTTTTAGTTATTATATCTTTTAGTCTTTTAGATCATATCTCTTAGTCTGCTAGTCTTTTACTTATATCTTTTAGTCTATTACTTTATATCTATTAGACTGTTAGTCTCATGGTTATTATATCTTTTAGTCTATTAGTTTATATCTCTTAGTCTGTTAGCCTCTTAGTTGTTATATCTTTTAGTTTTTTAGTTCATATCTCTTAGTCTGTTAGTCTTTTACTTATATCTTTTAGTCTATTACTTTATGTCTATTAGACTGTTAGTCTCATGGTTATTATATCTTTTAGTCTATTAGTTTATATCTCTTAGTCTGTTAGCCTCTTAGTTGTTATATCTTTTAGTCTTTTAGTTCATATCACTTAGTCTGCTAGTCTTTCACTTATATCTTTCAGTCTATTAATTTATAGCTCTTTGTCTGTTAGTCTCATGGTTATTATATCTTTTAGTCTATTAGTTTATATCTCTTAATCTGTTAGCCTCTTAGTTATTACATTTTTTAATCTATTAGTTTATATCTCGCAGTCTGTTAGTTTTTTAGTTATTATATCTTTTAGTCTTTTAGATCATATCTCTTAGTCTGCTAGTCTTTTACTTATATCTTTTAGTCTATTACTTTATAGCTATTAGACTGTTAGTCTCATGGTTATTATATCTTTTAGTCTATTAGTTTATATCTCTTAGTCTGTTAGCCTCTTAGTTGTTATATCTTTTAGTCTTTTAGTTCATATCTCTTAGACTGTTAGTCTTTTACTTATATCTTTTAGTCTATTACTTTATATCTATTAGACTGTTAGTCTCATGGTTATTATATCTTTTAGTCTATTAGTTTATATCTCTTAGTCTGTTAGCCTCTTAGTTGTTATATCTTTTAGTCTTTTAGTTCACATCTCTTAGTCTGTTAGTCTTTTACTTATATCTTTCAGTCTATTACTTTATATCTATTAGACTGTTAGTCTCATGGTTATTATATCTTTTAGTCTATTAGTTTATATCTCTTAGTCTGTTATTCTCTTAGTTGTTATATCTTTTAGTCTTTTAGTTCATATCTCTTAGTCTGCTAGTCTTTTACTTATATCTTTTAGTCTATTACTTTATATCTCTTAGTCTGTTAGTATCATAGTTATTATGTCTATTAGTATCATAGTTATTGTATCTTTTAGTCTATTAGTTTATATATCTTAGTCTGTTAGTCTCTTAGTTATTGTGTCTCTTAGTCTGTTAGTCTCTTAGTTATTATATCTCTTAGTCTATTAGTTTCTTAGTCTGTATCAGTTTTATAGTCTGTGTCAGTTGTCTATTTAGCCAGGAAAATCTTTTAAATCCTAAATAATTTTACAATGAAAGGGCCACGAGTGTACACGTTAGGTGCATATATGAAAAAGCGACCACGCCCAATCGAATAAAAGTGATTACAGCGACCCGTACCGCATAATTTAAGAAGTTAGGATAGGGAACGAGATAGCGAGATAAACTATAAAAATTACATGCAAAGTTATCGAGCACTTTCTGATCAATAAGGATCAATTCCAGAAACGTCCGAAACGCATATATGAAAGGCAATAAACACCCGTCAAAAAGTCTATCATCAGGACCTGTGATATCTGCAATGAATGTCAGATTTGAGGTAATATTCTTTCTCGAATTCAAATATGCAGTGTTGTTGACAGACGGCATTTTGAACAGACTGTACACATGTTTACTGTGCATGTATGCATTGTTTATTTTAGCATTGTTGAATATGGCAGTCATTTGCAAATCATTATATTGTGTTATATAAATGCCTTCTGTGATAGCTTTATCCCTGATTTCTATTGATTAGAATATCGTCTATAATGTATTACTTTTCTCTCTTGTTGCTTTCTTTCTTTATATACAATAATGTATAAGGAAAGTATTGTGAATGGGTCGAAAATTCGAATTCTAGTTTTCGACGGGAAAGCACGTTTCAAGCATCCCTGATCACGAATCGAGCATTTTTGAAGTGATGTCTGTGTCTGTGTGTGATTGTGTGTGTGTGCTTATGTGTGTGTGTGCTTGTGTGTGTGTGCTTGTGTGCTTGTGTGTGTGTGTCAGTGAGTCTGTGGAGACGATAACTGACGAACGAATGGACCGATTCGAACGAAGTTTGGTACAAAAATTACAATCCGTGAATACTGGAAGCCTTTCAATTTATTACATCATTGTTTTATTTTGACAAAAATTGGTGAAACTCATATATTGTACGTAATATGGGTAATCTTTTACAAATCCACGGGTATATCTTCTAATTCACGAGAATATAAGTAGTACAAGTATATTGGCATATATTTTGACATATATTGGCATATATTGGAATCAATTATGGCCTTCAGGTTTAAAGATTTTGGAGATTATTGATATTTTCAATTTATTACGTCATTTGTCTTATTTTGACAAATATTTCTTAAACTCATATTACAATAAGGGCTAATCTTCTACCAATAAACGAGCATATTTTCTAATCTACGACACTCTAAATAGTAAGAGTATATCTTCCATACAATTTTAACGCGTTCATTTTGGCATATATTGGAATTAATTACGGCCTTTAGATTTAGAGATTACGGGATTATTGATATTTTCAATTTATTACGTCATCTGTTTTATTTTGGCAAAGATTTTAGAAACTCATATGCTGCAGTACGTATAATATTCTACTCCATGGATATATTTTCTAATATTCGCGAATACAAGTAGCAAGGGTCCAATACAATTTTAGCGCTTTTATTTTGCATCTATTGATTCAATTTCATATTTTTTGCAAATTTTTTTCTAAACGGGACCAGTATGTTTTATTTTTCAGATCTGCCCATGAACAGGTATTCCTAAATTTCTATTCCTGCGAGAACAGATATTCCTAAATTTCTTTTTAGGAGCATTAAATTAAATATTTTAAAAGAATATTTTGATTAACAATGTCATTTAGTATACGATAGGAATTTGCACATGATTGCGAATTTTAAGTTCCTTTATATAGTTCCTTTATATTATATTCCTTAGGCTTCGTTCCGAAGGAGGTTAAAATTTACAGTGACGTGGCTGTCGGAACATTACATTAATGGTAAAAAACCCCTCAAAAGGAGGGTAAAACGAGGGTTTAGGGAAAAGCTATCTCCTCCTACAAAAATAAAATTAGAATATCGATTTTTGGTTTGAATGTGAGACAGACAAATGTCTAAGACCTTCAATACTCACGCTGTATTTTCTACTCTACAATAGACCCATTCGATCTACTCACGCTAAACTTGGACCAATCAGTTTTGTTCCTTTTCGACTTTCTTACAAGAGGCGATGCGGGCAAAAGAAAGGGGCTGTAAGAGGGGACGGGCCTTTTGCTCCCGCTGCACGAGCGCAGTACTTACTAAAAAGAGATTGCTATAAAAACTGGTTGCGATAAGTGACCGCTAAGCTCTCTTGTAAACCCAATAAAATATATTCAAGAAAGATTATTTAATTACTGTGTATGTTCGTTAATATTGGTTTGAAGATAGATGAAATAAAATTAACAAAAATATCTTAGCTTTAATTCCATTTTTTTTACTTTCCCTGCAATACATGGTAATGTATAGGGGGCCAACGGCCGTACCGTGCTGAAAACAACGGTTCTCGTTAGATCACCGAAGTCAAGCAGCATCGGGCGCGGTTAGTACTTGGTGGGTGACCACCTCGGAACACCGCGTGCTGTTGGCCATCTCGGGTGCGGTATCCCCGTGGTTTGCGCGCTAGATTTGCACGCTACCACAAATGCCGCCGTGTTCATGCGGAGTACGATCACGTTAAACATGTGGGTCCGTAAGTCCTTCCGAGAGGTTGGTGGTAGGGGAAGGAGGGTACGGTCCCTGTGGATGCCTCCCCCACTGGGTTCCGGTCTAAATTGGGTGGCACTTCCCGGCCGTCCATACAGTTACCTTACACCTTTCTGGTAGGTCGGACGGTCTGGGTCTCAACAACAACAACATGGTAATGTATAGGGAAAGTATTGGAATCATGCCGAAAATCGCAACTCGAGTTTTCGACGGATCTACACGTTTCGAGACCTCTAGAATACGAAAAAACCATTTTTAGCGTGACGTCTCTGTGTGTGTCTGTCTGACTGTCTGTGTGTCTGTGTGTCTGTCTGTGTGTCTGTCTGTGCAGATTTTGTATCCACTCTAACTAAAAAACTAATGGGCCGAATTTCACAAAATTTTGTAGGTAAGTCACTTGTGGGCGGGGCTGGTGCTGATTAGTTTTGGGTACGATTCGGAATAAAAGAACCCGCTTTTTTTTGTGAAATGGCCCGCAAAAGCTTGTATCCACTGTAGCTGAAAAACTAATGGACCGAATTTCACAAAATTCGGTAGATGGGTCACTTATCGATTACTCTAGTCACGTATAGGTCACCCTGGTGCTGATTAGATTTTGGTACGATTCAGAAAAAAATAACCTGTTTTTTTTTGCAGAATGGTCCGCAAAAATCGTCCAAATCTGAACTAAAGAACTACGTATGCTCAAATATATCCATTAAATGCTTGTTTAATACGTAATGTTTAGCGAAGAAAAGAATAAGACCAACCCCATTACATTAGGACTAGCCGTTCTCGAGATATTTTAGTTTTTCGTATTTTCTCTACGCCACCTTTGAAAATAAGTCCGGTTACCGAATGAGAACGAAAATTGAATTAAAAGTGAAATAAATTTAATTAAAATAAAGAGAACATGGATATAAGTCTGCAGTGAAAGTCATGTGCTGTCCACATCAGATTTTTCAAAATGTAGTCACTCGAAACGAAATGGAATTTCATATTCGCATTCCTCTGGTAAAATTACCTCTATCTACTAAATTGAATACAAATGAAAAAAAAAATAAATATTTAGACAAATGTGTGTGCGCAGTTTTTCTAAAACATTCAGAAACTCTAGCTTCAACTTCGTATTTATATCCGTAAATAAAATGTATTGCGTATATTAATTTTAATGCATATCGTCTGAAAACTGATATTTTTTCATATTCCTGTGTGTATAATGAGATTCATTAAAGAGAGAAAGAAACAGCAGAAAAATCCTTAAATGTTTTCTATATATATAAAGAAAACATCGAATTTAATATTTTCAATTTTCTGTTATAAAGTATAAAAACAATTTGAAATATATATATATTACACCTGATTTTATTCTCTTATAATTCTCTTATTCTATATAATTCGAAACTAAAATATAGCATTCAAAGACTTCTTGGAATTTTTTTTTTTAATTTCTTTAAAAGTTAATTTCAGTTTTTCTCGTAGCTAGAATGGCCTAATGGTTAAAGTGTTGAGCAGCGAACACGCTGATTTGCTAATAGCATGTTCTGCCCTATCCTACCATGAACTGCTTTCTCGACAGCAGAAGTTCGTGTATTTTCTAAACAATCTCTCAGTTAAATTTAAACAGATTAATTTGGCTCGTTGGTTTGTGAGCTAGCTGGCTCAATGGTCATGTTACCTTCCACCAAATCTAGATGCTCTGAGTTTGAGTCTATTATATCAGTGTAATTTTTTTATCAGTCTCATTTAAGTTTAAATATATTACTTAAGATCTTCGGTGTGTGAGTTAGCTGGCTCACTGGTTATATTACCTTCCATCGATTCCAGGGGTTCTGAATTCAACTGCATTCAGTCGTTTTGGTACATGTGTATTTTTTTATGTCTCTCAGTTGAGTTTAAATAGATTAATTAAGTTCTTCGGCTTGTGAACTGGCTGTCTCACTGGTCATGTTACCTTCCACGAATTCCAGAGGCTCGTGATGCTTGGCTTGATTTCGAGTCCAATGAGTCGTTTTAGTACATGTGTATTTCCTTTATCAGTCTCTCAGTTAAGTTTAAATAGATTAATTATTATCTTTAGTTTGTGCGCTGGGTGGCTCAGTGGTTATGTTGTCTGTTACCAATTCCGGAGGCTGAGGTTCGAGTCCGTCTATTCCCATTGAATATAGCAATTTACATCGTTTTGGTATCAATGCTTTTTATGATCAGTCTCTCCGTGAACTTTAAATAGATTAACGAGGATCAACGTGGTGTGGACTAGCTGGTACAGTGATCATGTCGTCTGTTCCATAATCTAGAGGTTATGGATTTGAATCCACCCGCTTGCATTCAAAGTAGCAAGAGGTGCCGTTTTGATATATGTGTTTTTTACGATCAGGCTCTCTGTTAAGTTTAAATAGATTAATTAGGACTTTTGGTATATGTGCTGGCTGGCTCATTGGTCAGGTTGTAGGCTTCAAATTTCGGAGGCTGTGGGTTCGAGTCCATTCATTCTTATTGAATATAGCGAGTTGAGTCGTTTTGATATCTGTGATTTTACAATCGGTCTCTCCGTTAAGTTTAAATAGATTAATTAAGATTTTCTATGCACGAGCTGTCTGGCTCATTAGTCATGTTGTCTGCTTCAAATTCAAGAGGCTGTGGGTTCGAATCCAACAAGTCGTTTTGGTGTCTGTGCTTTTTCTGATCTGTCTCAACATTACGTTTAAATAAATTAAGTAGATTTTTCGGTACATGAGCTGGCTGGCTTAGTGGTCTTGTCTTTCTACAATTTCAGAGGCTGTGGGTTCGAGTCCAACTACCTGTATTGAGACGTTTAGGTATTTGTGTTTTTCTCAACAACCTGAATTTTGCTACCTAAAATTAATAAAAAGTATTTCATTATTAATATTATTTGACCGGAAGTGACGCCACAGGAAATGACGTATCGGAAGTGACGCTACAGGAAATTACGTACAGGAAGTGCCGTCGCATGACGTCACTTCCGATGCGTCATTTCCTGTTCATCCACTAAATGGGTTGGTAAAAACACTAATCCACTAAATGGGTTGGCGGAGAGAAAGTGACCTAAGGCGACCTAACTAATCAAGAACCCCAGATTCTCCATGAACTTCCCGAAAACGCGATAAAACCCGTTGATCTTCAACACTACAATTTTAACCAAGAGGGAACCGAACCCGAGCCTAAAGCCCCGCAACCTGACGCCCCAAGCCTCTCGGTCAAAAGGGTGACAACTGGTGATTGAATTTTGGTGTATTTAAGTTTAACATTTTAGCATGTCTCTTTAAATAAGTTGAAAAGACACGGCTAAAATTAGCGCGGACAGAACTCTCGACAAAAACATCCTCTACATTCTAACACTATAATTTTTTCCTTTTTCCCCAAGAGGGAATCGAACCAGAGCCTAAAGGCCCCGCAACTTGATGCCCTAAGCCTCTCGGCCAAAAGGAAGCCGATTGGCGACCACTTTTGGTGTATTTAAGTTTAACATTTTAGCATGTCTTTTTAAATAATTTGAAAGGACACTGCTAAAATTTTCGAGGACAGAACGCTCGACAAAAACATCCTTCAATAAGCAATATTGCCAAGACTTTAATCAACGTTGGGGCTAGAATCATAGCAAAATTGGCTTGATTTCAAACCTCTATTGATAGTATTTACAAGCAACATTGCAAAATGTAATCATTTTACGGATAAATTTAGCAATTTTTGGTTGCCAAACGTTTAAAAAAATGGATAAATCTTATTATAAAATGAAAACTGGCAATACTCCCCCGCAATTGTGCCATAAAATGTGTATGAAGAACACAACATAAAATGGCGACTCCTTTCAAAATAATTTAGCATATAGTTTACTAGCATATCAATAATTTATCATATCAAACTCGTTTGATTGCTTATAAAGTCTTCGGCAGCATTGTAACGGCATTAATGGTTCTGTCTCCACAGTAGTGCAACGCTGATAAAGAGCAAAGATAAACTTTCCACATTTTTAACCTGTTTTATAGGATGCTCGTTTCGCAGTAGAAACACGCGCTATGACCGAAGTTAACACGCATTGGCCTTGCAAATTTAATCATTTACATACTTGGTATAAAGGAATTTGCATTCGAAATTTCCAGATGATCGGTTTTTTTTTTTTTTTTGCAAAAGAGTGTATGTGATAAACGAAACTGATGATATTGAAAATAATGAAAAAACTGACTTTTTTTTAAATATTATGCTACTTTATTTGAATTATATGGTATTCCCCGTGCAGTGACCATAAGCCCATATTATATGTCGTAAACGAAGCAAATGAGATTGAAAACACCGAATAAACTTTATTGGAGTTTTGTTACTTTATTAGAGTCTTATGATATACGCCAGAAAAGTTACCATAGATCCATATTATATGTTTTCAACAAAACAGATGAAATTAAAAATAGCAAATAACTTTCTGAAATTTATTAGAGCTTTATGTAACTTTATTGGAGTTTTATGATATTCGCCATACATTTACCATAGGCTACATGTTGTAAACGAAGCAAATGAGATTGATAACAGCGAATAAACTTCTTGAAATTTATTGTAGTTTTATGTAACACAACATTTATAGCATAGGGCTATACATAAGGCGAATGTGCGATTTTGAAGAGTATTCATTACAGCATCAAGCATAAAACATAGATTTATTTACAAGAACATACTATCTGTATTTACAGAAACATTACGTAGATAATGTACAGGAACATTATTGAAATAGAGCTACATCATAATTCGCTTACAGGTAGCATCCGAAATACGAATCTCCGAATCCAAGGTTTTTCCTTTTCGGGGCACCTGTGAGAAAACTCACGTATCCCCATATCGGAAATATAAGTTCTTAGAATAGTAATCTCCGAATGATGGTGATAAAGTTCGGAGGCTCGTTTATAAGAGCCAGGGCAGAAGTGCTGCGAATGCGACCGACATATGCAAATCTAGAGTCTCTCTGGAGAGCAAGAAAGTTTTATGATAATCACTTGATCAGTCTTTATACAAATCGTTGGAGGAGCTTCGTGGTGGAAGATGATTGGTCAGATATCTGTGTGGATGTCTCTTTTGAATCCTGTAAGGGTTTTAGTAGAAATGCGGGTTTCAAACTTGATCAATGCAGATGTTGCTTTTTCGTCCTCGAATATTCACTGGGTAATGTATGTGCTTGCACACACTAGGAAATGTCCATCGTATGGGGTCTGCGACGGTCGTCATACGAAGTACAAAATTATGTGTTAACTTGGGAAGTTCTTTGATGCGGGTTTTTGTACAGCTGTTGATTCGTCTTTGAGTTTTCATGTCGGCCAGTAATCCGAATTTTGCTAGGAAGTCGGCACCTAAAATTGCTCGGAAAACATCGGCAATTACGACATTCCAAATGAATTTTTATTGTAATCCAAATTTTAAAATCAGTTTTGTTACAAACGTTTTTAATTTGGTTCGTTTGTTGCTTATAACGGAGAAATCTTTTTTTACTATAGCAGTAGTGTTACTTCGAAAAACCGATATCATTGCTCCGCTGTCGACTAGAAACTGTATAATAGTATATGAGACAGCTTGTCTCATAGGAATAAGAGCCTGTTCTCAAGACTTTTATGCATCGTCGTTGAAATGTTTGAACCAGCTAGTTTTCGGTTAAAAAACTTACTTTGCACACTTGCGAGCTTGTCCTTGAAATTTTGAGTGATACCAATACATATCGACATTTCTGGATTGCAATCGATATAGAGTTCGTAGTTTGGATCGAACAGTAGTGTGCAATTTTATTTTAATTGCTCTACGGTTTCCGTCAGGTTTGCAACTTGAGCTTCGAAGTGCAAAATATGACTATTCTCTGCCACTTCTGATATCGAGAGTGATGTGGAAACACCGCATATATCATCCGCCATTTCAGAAATCTTCTGTAGCGATTCTGAACTAATTGATAAGATTTGTTGTACATGAACTGGTAGTCGTTGAAAAAACAGCGTGCGAAGTACGTCTTCCTGCATTTTTGTCCAGGAGCGATCTTGCATTTCGCGAAGTAAATGACTCGGTTTCCTATCTCCTAACTGCAATTCCTGCAAAAGGTTGCGATGTTTTGCGACTTCAAAATCTGCAAAGTGCGTAATGATCCTATATTTCGACACAGAATAAGGTTCATTTTCAGGAGGTGTGCGAATTATATCTGTGGCATGAGTCAAGATATCACAATCTATAGAGCTGCAATTGTGCAATGGAATTTTGTTTTTTCATTTACGATTCCGTAAAACAGGAATTGAGAGTTCAGGTGCAAAAACCACAAATCTGGGTTTTCCAGAACTGAGGTGCCTTGAAAGCAAATCTTGTGAGTTCTACAGAACTAAAAATCTGCTTTCGGAGCTGAAGCGCTTTTTGCATCGCTCGCTGGTGTCAAACGAATTTCGATAGACTCAGTTGTAGTCATAGTTTCGTTAGGAACTACGGAAAACGTACCTTTTCAGACGTCACTTAAATTGAAGTAGATACTCACATAAATTGAAGTATCTAGTTTGCGGTGAATTGGAGCCTCAGGAAAGTTGGATCCACCACGTCTTCGGTAAGTTGGATTGGAGACATTACGTTTTAGTGAAGTTGGAGCCACCAGATCTCAGGGTCACCACTCTATGGCTTAGGGTCATACATAAGGCGAAGT
The DNA here is from genome assembly GCA_951213105.1 of Amaurobius ferox. Taxonomy (NCBI): domain Eukaryota; kingdom Metazoa; phylum Arthropoda; class Arachnida; order Araneae; family Amaurobiidae; genus Amaurobius; species Amaurobius ferox. The sequence goes on from OX578150.1 coordinate 93,864,942, forward strand.
TGCGATGTTGAAGAGTATCCGGCAAGCATGAAACATAGATTTATTTACAAGGACATTACATAGATTATATACAGGAACATTACATAGATTATATACAGGAACATTACGTAGATTATATACAAGAACATTATTACAATAGAGCTACATTATAAAGCGTGCAGCATCCGAAATACGAATGTCCGAATGATGGTGATAAAGTTCGGAGACTCGCTTATAAGAACCAGGGTAGAAGTGCTGTGCATGCGGCATATGCAAATCTAGAATCTCTGTGGAGAGCAAGAAAGTTTTATGCTAATCGCTTGATCAGCGTCTTTATACAAATCGCTGGAGGAGCTTCGTCATACATTATCCACGCAAAATATTCACGCATGGTTGAAAAGTGTTTACGACTTTGTTCATTCATTTTGTCTCTCTATCTGTCCGTTCGCACGATAACTCCCATAAAAATGACTTTATCAAAATATAGTATGTTTTTGAGACGGTTAGTGGGACATACGAGAATGAATATGAATAATATCACCCAATTAGTTTTGGATTGAACCCGGGTTGAAAAATTTAATACATTGAAACCTATGGAACTTAATGTTTCAAACATTTTTTTAACGAATTTAAAATACACAAATTGCTTCGAAACTTTTAGGAAATATTCAAATTATCCCATACAATATATACCAAAAATTTCAGCAAAATATGTTCGGTAGCTTAAAAAAATTAAAATAATAATTGCACCCGTGTTATATGAAAAGGTCAAGTGCCCCATCTAAAAAAAAATATGGCATCCCTCTTTTTGCAAATGTCAAAATCGTGATTTTTTATTTGTATTTAGTGTTGCGCCAGCCCTAAAACCGCTTTACTTTTGTTCTTGTTGAGACCAAGACCGTCCAACCTACCAGAAAGGTGTAAGGTAACCGTTTGGACTGCCAGGAAGTGCCACCCAATTTAGGCCGGAACCCAGTGGGGGAGACATCCACAGGAACCGTACCCTCCTTCCCCTACCACCAACCTCTCGGAAGGACTTTTGGACCCACATGTTTAACGTTATCGTACTGCGCATGGCACGGCGGCAGTTGTGGCAGCGTGCAAATCCAGCGCGCAAACTACCGGGTTACCGCGACCAAAATGTGCCATCAGCACGCGGTGTTCCCAGGTGGTCACCCACCCAAATACTAATCGCATCCGATGCTGCATGGCTTTGGTGATCTAACGAGAACCGGCATTTTCAGCACATCAGGGCCGTTAGCTGTCGCTTAAACTTCGATGTCAGTATCTCGGTATATCTGCAGTGTATGACAGCTCGTCTCAGTGCAAAATAGTCGCTTTACTTTTGTTGTTGTTGTTGAGACCCAGACCGTCCGATCTACCAGAAAGGTGTAAGGTAACTGTTTGGATGGCCAGGAAGTGCCACCCAATTTAGACCGGAACCCAGTGGGGGAGGCATCCACAGGGACCGTACCCTCCGTCCCCTACCACCAACCTCTCGGAAGGACTTTCGGACCCACATGTTTAACGTAATCGTGCGCCGCATGAACACGGTGGCAGTTGTGGCAGCGTGAAAATCCAGCGGGCAAACCACCGGGCTACAGCGCCCGATATGTGCCAACAGCACGCGGTGTTCTCAGGTGGTACCTCGCACAAGTACTAACCGCGCCTGATGCTGCATGACTTCGGTGATCTAACGAGAACCGGTGTTATCAGCACGGTAGGGCAGTTGGCCGTTCGAGCGCGGAGCTTTCCCTGACCATCTTTTGAGCTGTCTGGGGCTTGCTAAGGAAGATATCTATAAAAACCCTTTGTTGGTTTTTAATTTCATTGTAACTTTTGGGCTCTTGGACCTGATCCTTAGCCTACGGCTAGTACGAGCGGAAAAAGTCACACACATTTTTCTTTTTTTTATGTAACAATAGTGTAGTCAAATACAACTTCTGGATGCTTTTATACACACAGATTTTTAATGCAATTCAATTTTGCTATTTAAATGACACTTTTTATTTTATGAAAAAATATAGTAAAACTTGTTTTCACCGCTCTCATTTCTGGGTTGCATCCTAGGCAGATGATCAATATACAAAGGGCTGTGATCTAAAGTTTTTAATATTGTAGAGTCATAAAATACTTATCATGGTAATGTTACTAATAAAAAATACACGAGTACATACTTTGAAAGATGTTTATGGGTCTGAAGGGAAGGGAAGATCAATTATTAAAGTATTATTACATATTTTGCATCCCTGGGAGGTGGGGTCATACATAATCTATACTCATGTCCTAAAGCTAAGAATAATTATATACATTTCAATAAGAGAAATACACATTTTGCTCTGTCACTCTTAATGTACTTTACATAGAAAAAAAAAACCTTTCTGTTGGAAATAGAAGAACTTAGAACACTTAGCAGATACACAACAAATTGAAATATCGCATATCTATTTTATGAAGTGTATATCCATGATTAAAAATTGAAAAGGCATTGAAAAATGATTTGGAGTAATAAATTTCTTCATATAAAAACATGAAAATTCATTATAGAATAACGTTTCACTTTATCACAAATTTATCATCTGAAGTCATTTTTCTATGATTTTTATGATTTAACTTATATATAAATTTTTGATGAAGGATTCACGTATTAAATGCATTTAAAATTTTAATTTGTTGTATTCAACCGATGTAGCGCCTTCTACCGCAGAACATTGTCCCTACGAGCCGTTTACAACGGATTTCATAATGGACTAATTCTGTTATAATGGCTATATACATTTTATTTTATTTATAGCCAGACAGAAAAAAAGTATAAGTTTTTACGACGGAAAATATTTAAGTATCATTAGATTTAGCCAAATTTAAAATATATTTTTATTTTTGCATAATCTTAAGGTAGACCAATAATATCATTATAACGATATCGTTTATATTGAAATAACTTCGTTCAATATCAGAGGCTGGGAGAAATATATCCCTATATCTGCTTATAGCGCTACGTGATATCTCAATGGTCACCAACCTTTGTAATTGATTGACTAAGAGACGATCGTAGCGCCAAAGCAGAGCGTAATTGAAATCAGATAAACACATTAGATATAACGGCGAAATGTACTGGCCAGACATTTCACAGTGAAATTTTTATAATATTATGCTCTACCTGCATTCTATACTTAGTAAGGCTATTGAATATCAGTACCATTATATGCACTAATTTTTCTATTTTAACTCATTTTCCTAAGTTATCGAACTTAGGAAAATAATATATTTCTTTAATATATTTAATATATTTCTTAAATATATTATAAAATATTGAAAATTTTTATCTGTACATAATGTTCTGTAAATTTTCGCAATTATTTTATTAATAGCCTTATTACATTTAAAATGCTATTTCCCATTTCATATTTGATAATCAATTCTGGCTATAGTTTTATTCTACTGTGGCGCGATTAAATTTTTTATTTCCAAGTTCATTTAATTAATAAACCTTAGAATTTCACCATAGCAACTAATTTTTATAATGTTACATGGTGCTAATTTTTATTTGATTAAATGCCATCCATATCTAACACGGAGTTCTTCATGATTTATAATATGTCATGTGCTCAACATTTTTTAATTTCACAAAGTCCTTGATATATTTATTGACAATAATAACTTTATATTATTCTGTGGCAACTTTTACTGTTTATTTACTTACTAGCCGCGATTACTCGACGTTGATCGGGATTTACGATGCAAAACTCTGATAAAAATTACACCCGAAAATAAAGGGCCGTGAATCTTATACATTGTTTTTTCACCGTGAAAGAAGTAAATTCATTGCATTAAATGTATTGCATAAGAAAAAAATCATTGCATTATATATGTCATAGTTTCTTCCTGTATACGGCACGCCCTCCGCAGCTATGGGTGGCTTTGGCTGGCATTTCGTTATATACATTCGTTATATACATATATACATTATAAATATTTTTCATCATTATGGAACTGCAATCTCTCACGCAATATCTTGCTCTACCAACAAGAGCACTCCCCACCCCCCCTCAATGCAACCAACCAAATAATTTGCCTCAACCTGAATTCCCCCAGAGGAATTAATATGCCTAAAGTCTCACCAACTGTCAGCAATTATGGTGTTAGGATGGTTGACTATAAAAATGTCCATCAGTCTTGCTCTTCGCAACCAGTAACATCTGTACCTGTTCATGTACCAGTTGTACCAGTCACTCCTGCCTCGTCAAGTTTCCTCTCAGCCTCTGATTATAAACATATCAGATTATAAACATATTACAAATAAACAGCCTCAGATTATAAACATATTACAAATAATCAACTAGAATGAACAACTACTTAAATTTACTGTTGATATTAATTCTGTTGATATTAATAATTTTTTGCAAGAAGTTTGAACATTCTAGATATGTGTTTATTTCACAAAGCATTAGACGCATTATTACACTTGTATCAGACCTAGCTGATCTAGCCATTCTATTCCATTCTTTAGACCTAGCATTGTTCATGATAGGGAACAAACGCCCTTTCAACAGGATCAGAAGTATCTGACAGACAAAAACCATAACTCAGCTGGAATTCGGTATTAAATTTTTTTTTGATCCCTGACATTCTTCAAAATTTGAATCTTTGCAGTTTTTTTCCTTCACAGTTTATTTTCATCATTTTCTTTGTGTTACAGTTCGAAGACTACAATTTTTTAGCTATCACCACTTCATCAAACAATTCATTTAAGTTTATAACCGCATTTCAAAGAGTTTCATTAACTTTTCTGCAGTTGTTGCAATCAATTGCAATCACGTTCGTTTAGAAAAATAAAATGTTCTTTCTCATTGAAAGTTTATACCAGAAGTTAAATTTCAAATGGAGACAAAATGGCAAACCGGCCGGGCCTTTGCGAGGTAACTTTAAACCGGGACAGTCCCGGCCGAAACGGGACGTATGGTAAGTCCACCTAAAAGGGATACTGAAGTTTTCTCACTTTAATCAAAGCACTAATCAACTCGCAACTACTGCAATGCTTTCATCTTTGTACTTTAGATATTTTAAACTTTGGTTTCTCAAAAACTAATAAAATTATTTATTGCTTATATAGTTTAAATTAATGGAAACAAGTGCCCAATATATGATGTAGCCCCTAGCTATATTTAGTGGCAAAATTGTATATATATATATATATATATATATATAGTGTATATATATATATATATATTGTGTATATATATATATATTTTGTGTGTATATATATATATATATATTATTAATATATATATATACATATATTGTGTATTAATGGATTTTCCCCCTAAATTTTCGAGTGAAATTTTGAAAAAATCATCAAAAAGTCAAAACCTCTAATAAAGTTACGCAAATAGACATTTCTTATGTAATTTTTCATTAGAAAACGATTCACATATATTTTTGAACTCTAGCATAAACCGTTCTCGAGATATTGCACATTTTTCAAAAAAATTATCAAAAAATTATATACAATAAAAAGAAATATTTCCTATTAAGAAACATGTTCACAGGGCTCATCTGTGAAAACGTGAATTCATATCGAGGTAGTATGCATTATTAATTTGGAGTGACGAGAAGCAGTTGGCAGGATCATACTTCTGACTGGTCATGACTGTCTCAGGGCTCATCTCCATCGAATCGGACTTGCTGCTTCTCCGGATTGTATTTTATGTCACCTAGGACAGACTATGTCTGGAAAATATTTGGACAATTGTTCTGCACTAGTGACTTTTAATTCAATCATTAAGAAATACTAGAGAGCTAGTTCTCTGTCTAAAGGCCTATTGCTCAAACAACCGGCATTTGCAACAGGTTTTAAACATTCAAAACGCATTTTATTTCACAAATGTGTTGGCCAATGCAAAATGGAGAGGACAGAAAAGAAAAGAAACGTCGGCTAAACAGAGAAAGTGTGAGAAGATGGCGAGCATCGTCAAAGTTAAGAACCTTTTTAAAAAAATTTGTAAAGAAGAGGCCGAAACGCATAGACTGCAAATTAAGAAGGGATCTCTACAGAAATCTTAAATCCATCCCCAAATTGATGGAAATCACGCCAAATGCGAGGTAATGGTTTGCAAATTTTGAATTCCGTGTGACGGACATACATTCTACTTTTAAATAAATAATTTACACAACGTGTTTGTCAAAAATTTGACCTTGAGCCTTGTTTATCTTCAAGACATAAGCTAATTGGGCAGGAAACTGGCGACAATACAGAATAAATGGAAATGTCGCAGATTTCCTTTTCATTCTTAATGAATATTTATTATACGTATGATGCAATTTGAAATGTAATTAATAACTTACCAAAAATCAAACTTCTACAAAGCATGGGAAAATATATAGTTACGATTCTTTAAATGTATAGCATTGTAGTAAATTCATAATTGTTGAATTTTACAAACACTCATAAAGTTTCGCAAACATTGTTGTTATGAACAAATAGAACATTTCTCAATCATTATTGTCATGAACAATTGCGTTTCATTGTTGGGAACGCTATTGCCATTAAAAAAAACATTTATTTCAATAAAGATCTGAACTACCTGTATTTATGTATTTTGAATAGTTAAAAATCTAAATATTACTGATTTGAGATGCCAACATCATTTTTAACAATGAAAATTTTAAATATGAAGATACAACAAACAAATTAAAATGGCTGAAGACACATGGCAATGCATTATAAATCCTCATGCCAGATTGCAAATCATTTCATGCCATAGGTCCAGCGTTAGCACTGACACAAAATTTCTCTATTTTGAAAAGGATTTGGACAGCGGCTATATCGAGCATTTTTACTTTCCTTATATATATAGTATAATGCATAAGGAAAGTGTTGTGACGGGGTTGAAAATTCGAATTCTAGTTTTCGACGGGAGAGCACGTTTCAAGCATACCTGATCACGAATCGAACATTTTTGAGGTGATTTCTCGCTCTGCGTGTGTGTGGTGTGTGCGTGTGTGTGTGCGTATGTGTGTGCGTGTGTGTGGTATGTGTGTGTGTGTGTGTGTGTGTGTGTGTGCGCGTACGCGTGTGCGTGTGCGTGTACGTGTGTGTGTGTGCGTGTACGTGTGTGTGTGCGGTATGTGTGCGTGCGTGTGTGATATATGTGCGTGTGTGATATGTGTGCGTGTGTTATATGTGTTCGTGTGTGGTATGTGTGCGTGTGTGGTATATGTGCGTGTATGGTATGTGTGTGGTATGTGTGTGTCGTACATGTGAGTGTGAGTGTGTGTGTGGTATATGTGCGTGTGTGTTTGTGTATGTGTGTGGTATGTGTTTGTGTGTGTGGTATGTGTTTGTGTGTGTGCGTGTGTGGTATGTGTTTGTGTGTGTGTGTGTGGTATGTGTTTGCGTGTGTGTGTGATATGTGTTTATGTGTGGTATGTGTTTGTGTGTGTGTGTGTGTGTGGTATGTGTTTGTGTGTGTGTGTGGTATGTGTTTGTGTGTGTGTGTGGTATGTGTTGTATGTGTTTGTGTGTCGATATATATGTTGTATGTGTTTGTGTGTGCGGTATCTGTGCGTGCGTGTGTGATATGTGTGCGTGTGTGTGGGTGGTATGTGTGCGTGTGTGGTATGTGTGCGTGTGTGGTATGTGTGTGGTATGTGTGTGTGTGTGGTATGTGTGAGTGTGTGTGTGTGTGTGTGTGTGGTATGTGTTTGTGTTTGTGTGTATGTGTTTGTGCGTGTGTGGTATGTGTTTGTGTGTGTGTGTAGTATGTGTTTGTGTGTGTGTTTGGTATGTGTTTGTGTGTGTGTGTGGTATGTGTTTGTGTGTGTGTGTGGTATGTGTTTGCGTGTGTGTGTGGTATGTGTTTGTGTGTGTGTGTGATATGTGTTTGTGTGTGTGTGTGATATGTGTTTGTGTGTGTGAGTGGTATGTGTTTGTGTGTCAGTGAGTCTGTGGAGACGATAACTGACGAACGTTTGGACCGATTCGTACGAAATTTGGTACAAAAATTACAGTCCGTGAATACTGAAAGTCTGTTGTTTTTATATGCAATCGAATGCTCAGAACGCCCCTAAATTTTTGAGTGAAATTTTGAAAAAATCATCAAAAGTTCAAAACCTCTAATAAAGTCACGCAAATAGACATTTCTTATGTGATTTTTCATTAGAAAACGATTAACATAAATTTTTGAACGCTAGCATGAACCGTTCTCGAGATATTGCACATTTTTCAAAAAAATTATCAAAAAATTATATAAAATAAAAAAAATATATTTCCTATTGAGAAACATGTTCACTTTTCATATGTAATATCATGAGCTAAATTTAGTGACATCATTCTCGTGGATCTAGCTCGTTCTATAAATGAAAAAATATACTTTGAGTAATACTTTTGTATGTCAACTCCAGTAGTCATTTATCAGCTATAAGAATAAATTATTTCTCTTTCTATAATGCTTGGCGAGATTTTGGCGACGAATTTGGCAGAATTTCGCCAACTTGGAGACTTTTTAAGATGTTAACAAATCAAAGAAAATCTCTCCAAATGAATAAAAATGAAGCTAAATCAATAAAAATAACGACTATTTGACGAAAATTCAACATTTTGGAAAAATATGTAAGTATATTCTATAAGAATAACCTATTTTGTTTTTACTGTAAAAGTAGTAAATACATTGCATTATAAAAGGAAAGTCATGTGCTGCCCATATCAGATTTTTTAAATTAAAGTCAAATTTAACAGAATGAAATTCTGCGAGATAAACAGTTCATAAATTCATAACAGAAATTAGATTTAGCGTAGCCTGGCAGGCTTATGCTGAAAAATTATATTATATTTGCATCAATACAAATATTTTATATTGAGTTAAATTTGAAGTAAGAAATTGGAAAAATAAAATCGTGTTTTGTGTCAATTATCATTTCAAAAGTGTTCGAAATGAGTTCAACAGATCTTAAAATTTGTCGAAGCTTTATTATTTTTATTTTTCGAAAGCAAAATAAATTATACAATTTGTTATATATGCAAGTAATTATATGCATATATACAGATCAAGCATTAAAGATGATTATGTTACTCTTAAGCAGTTGCAGAAAACTAAGTTAGTAGTAAAGGAGTATAATAGTACATATAAGATATTGCATTGTGGTCAGAAATAAAGATACGGTCTTGGAATATCAAAATCTGGGACACAAGTCCTCATTTCCCATCGATAAGAAATCACTCGGAAAATCAACTTATTTGTTTGTTCAAGTAGAACTCTGTGGTATTCTGTACGTGATTATATTTCAATTACTTTTCAATTAATGGGAGTTAAGTAATAAATACATTTCCTTGAAACGGATGCTGAAAAGCGATAATTTTAAATTTCTCCTGCTACAGCTTTTCACAAAATTTTTTCGAAAATTTAGTATTTCGTAAAAAGAGCATAGGCAAGAGTTTTTCATCAAAATATAAAAATCTAATCCTGTGAATAAAAGTATTTGATATTTAATGAAAGTGCATTTACTATATTTTAGAAGAGAGTACGAAACATTTTCCGTTACATATTTTTTCAGTCTAGTAGGTAGGTGATCGGATATGGCTGTTGCGTTCCTATAACTGACTTATTATGCGTCTGTAGCTTAATATGCAGCCACCAGCGTAGAGCAACTGATGTCCACTATGACAGCACTACAACTATCAAGTTTCATTGCTGTCATTGAAGGTAATGGCTATTTTATGTTTAAGAGCATAACAATCACGAAACCGGTCAATGGATGTTGGATCGGAAATGGGGGCATCGGGAACGCCTCTTATAATTGGGTTTTGAAAATGTGAATTCATATCGAGGTTGTATGCATTATTAATTTGGTGTGACGAGAAGCAGTTGGCAGGATCAGATTTTTGACTGGTCATGACTGTCTCAGGGCTCATCTCCATCGAATCGGACTTGCTGCTTCCCCGGATTGTATTTTATGTCACCTAGGACAGACTATGTCTGGAAAATATTTGGACAATTGTTCTGCACTAGTGACTTTTAATTCAATCATTAAGAAATACTAGAGAGCTAGTTCTCTGTCTAAAGGCCTATTGCTCAAACGACCGGCATTTGCAACAGTTTTTAAACATTCAAAACGCATTTTATTTCACAAACGTGTTGGCCAATGGAAAATGGAGAGGACAGAAAAGAAAAGAAACGTCGGTTAAACAGAGAAAGTGTGAGATGATGGCGAGCAACGTCAAAGTTAAGAACCTTTTTAAAAAAATTTGTAAAGAAGAGGCTGAAACGCATAGACTGCAAATTAAGAAGGGATCTCTACAGAAATCTTAAATCCATCCCCAAATTGATGGAAATCACGCCAAATGCGAGGTAATGGTTTGCAAATTTTGAATTCCGTGTGACGGACATACCTTCTACTTTTAAATAAATAATTTACACAACTTGTTTGTCGAAAGTTTGACCTTGAGCCATTTTTATCTTCAAGACATAAGCTAATTGGACAGGTAACTGGCGACAATACAGAATAAATGGTAATGTCGCAGATTTCCTTTTCATTCTTAATGAATATTTATTATACATATGATACAATTTGAAATGTAATTAATAACTCACCAAAAATCAAACTTCTACAAAACATGGGAAAATATATAGTTACGATTCTTTAAATGTATAGCATTGTAGTAAATTCATAATTGTTGAATTTTACAAACACATATAAAGTTTCGCAAGCATTGTTGTTTTGAACAAATAGAACATTTCTCAATCATTATTGTCATGAACAATTACGTTTCATTGTTGAAAACGCTGTTGCCATTTCAAATAAACAATTATTTAAATAAAGATCTGAACTGCCTGTATTTATGTATTTTGAATAGTTAAAAATCTAAATATTACTTATATGAGATGCCAACATCATTTTTAACAATGAACGTTTGAAATTTGATGATACAACAAAGAAATTAAAATGGGCGAAGACACATGGTAATGCATTATAAATCCTCATGCCAGATTGCAAATCATTTGATGTCTAGGTCCAGCGTTAGCCCTGATACAAAATTTCTCTATTTAAAAAGGATTTGGACAGCGGCTACATCGAGCATTTTTACTTTCCTTATATATATATAGTATAATGTATAAGGAAAGTATTGTGACGGGGTTGAAAATACGAATTCTAGTTTTCGACGGGAGAGCACATTTCAAGCATCCCTGATCACGAATCGAACATTTTTGAAGTGATTTCTCTCTCTCTCTCTGTGTGTGTGTGTGTGTGTATGTGTGTATGTGTGTGTATGTGCGGTATGTGTGCGTGTGTGTGTGCGGGTACATGTGTGTGGTTTGTGGGCGTGTGTGTGTGTGTGCGGTATGTGTGTGTGTGTGTGCTTGTGTGTGTTGTTGTTGTTGTTGTTGAAACCCAGACCGTCCGACCTACCAGAAAGGTGTAAGGTAACTGTTTGGACGGTCGGGAAGTGCCACTCAATTTAGACCGGAACCCAGTGGGGGAGGCATCCACAGGGACCGTACCCTCCTTCCCCTACCACCAACCTCTCGGAAGGACTTTCGGACCCTCATGTTTAACGTGATCGTACTCCGCATGAACACGGCGACAGTTTTGGCAGTGGCTGCAATCGAACCCGGGCCTACCGAGTGCAACTCCAGTGCGCTAACCAATGGGCTACCGTGCTTGTGTGTGTGTGCTTGTGTGTGCGTGTGTCAGTGAGTCTGTGGAGACGATAACTGACGAACGAATGGACCGATTCGAACGAAATTTGGTACAAAAATTGCAAACTGTAAACACAGGAAGCTTATTGTTTATATACGCAATCGAATGTTCAGAATCCCCTTAAATTTTCGAATGAAATTTTAAAAAAATCATCAAAAAATCAAAACCTCTAATAAAGTTACGCTAATAGACATTTTTTATGTAATTTTTCATTAGAAAACGATTGGCATGAATTTTAGAACGCTAACATGAACCGTTCTCGAGATATTGCGCATTTTTCACAAAATTATTAAAGAGTCATAAAATAAATAAAAAATATTTCCTATTGAGAAACATGCTCACTTTTCATATGTTATACCATACGATAAATTGGGTGACACTATTCTCGTGGATCTAGCTCGCTCCATTTATGAAAAAAGATACTTTGAGTAATAAAGTTATGTATGCATATATGCATTATACATTTAATACATTTACTTTTGTATTTGAACGCCAATAGTCATAAGAATAACTTATTTCTCCGTCCATAACGCTTGGCGTGATTTTGGCGACGAATTTGGTGTAATGTCGCCAACTTGGCGACTTTTTTAAATGTTGCTAAATTAACGAAAAACTCACCAAATGGATGAAAATGACGCTAAATCAATGAAAATGACGACTGACTGACGAAAATTCAATATCTTGGAAAGAATATAAATATCCACTATAAAAATAATCTATTTTTTTTTACTGTAAAAGTAGTAAATTCATTGCATTTTACAAGGAAAGTCATGTGCTGCTCGCATCAGATTTTTTGTTGCTGTGTTTGTAATGCCAACATTTTAAATGCTTCTCAAGGGGAGCTGCAATACCATTTTATTTTATCGAGTTACTTTAAGGAAAACTTTAGCAACGTATATAAGCACAAATAAAATGATAATGCAACATACAGCTATTTCGAGGTTATGTTAGATCGGACCCCTTTTGTATCTTTTTTGCACCCATTCCTTTTTTGGGTTTCGGGCTTGTTGGTCCTCTTGCACTAACGAAAGCGATCCAACGTAACCTCGAAATAGCTGTATGTTGCATTATCATTTTTTAACACTTTACAACAAAGTTGAAAAGTGTTTATGACTTTGTTCATTCTGTCTGTCTGTCTGTCTGTCTGTCTGTCTGTCTGTCTGTCTGTCTGTCTGTCTGTCTGTCTGTCTGTCTGTCCGTTAGCACGATAACTGCCGTAAAAATGACTTAATCAAAATGAAATTTTAGTATGTTGTTCAGACGGTCTGTAGGACCTATGGGAATATAAATGAATAATATCACACAATTAGTTTTGGATTGAACCCGGGTTGAAAAAATGAAATACATTGTGACCTATGGGACCTAATTTTTCTAACATTTTTTAAGCGGATTTAAAATTCACAAATTGCTTCGAAAATTTTAGGTAATAGTCAAATTGTTCCATAAAATATATAAAAAAAAATTCAGCTAAATATATTCAGTAGTTTTTTAAATAAAAATTAAAATAATAATTACACATCTTATATGAAACGATCACGTGACCATGATATGAAACGATCACATGACCCACTTCAAAATGATATATGGCATCCATCTTGTTTCAAATTCGTGATTTTTTAAAGTTCTTTTTAATTCATATTGAGTGTTGTATCCATCCTAAAACTACTTTATTTCTGCTTAAATTCTGTGCATCTACATAGTAAAACAACACAATGACAATATATTTGAGTTTAAATTCTCATTCAAATTTGATTATTTCTATAACTAAGCCTATTTTTCACCTATGTAAAATGTAAACAGCAAAATATGTAGAATGAGTTGTATTAGAATTACTGTATTTCTTTAACACAAAATAATTCAGTCCATGGAGTCTGCATGGCTGATATGAATGAAATACTAATTGATTTTATAAACAGAAGGACGATTTTTTTCGATGAAGTTTTAAGCATAAAGTTTATGAATTGTAGCTCCATGGTCTTAATTTTTAGATAAAATAAATTATTATAGTATTGTGATGAATGAAATGGAGAAAGTTATGAATGAAATCCTGCTTTTATAGAGAGATCCAGGCGTGTTATTTTTTCTATGACGTCATTTGAATTAATTTCAGTTGTTTTCGATGAAGTTTTTAAATAAAAAAAATTATTATAGTATTGTGATGAATGAAATGGAGAAAGTTATGAATGAAATCCTGCTTTTATAGAGAGATCCAGGCGTGTTATTTTTTCTATGACGTCATTTGAATTAATTTCAGTTGTTTTCGATGAAGTTTTCAAATATAATAAATTATCGTAGTATTATGATAGATTTAAAAATATTACCGTGGAATGTATTGCATTTTAGAGATATTTAAACCACGCAATTTATATTTCAATGCCGTCATTTGAATGAAGTTCATTTTTTTCAATGAAGGTTTAAGTTTTCAAATATAATAAATCAATGTAGTATTGTGATAAGTTTTAAAATATTACCGAGGAATGTATTGCATTTTCGACTTTTTTAAATAAAATTGCATTGAAGTTGGAAAGTGTTTCATAATCAATGCTTTAAGCATGATTGATCTTTCTTGTTTTATTTGTGCTTATATATGTTGCTCAAGTTTTCCTTATCTTTCGCACAAAGTGTATTTTACTCACTGATGGTTACTTTACTATAGATAGATTTAACTTGTTCACTTATGGAATTTTCCTTACAAAGTTTTTGGGGTACTTATGGAACCCTATACAAAAGGGAAAATTTCAGGAACCAATTTAGGAACCCTGTATAAGATGGCAAATTTTAGGAACTTTCTTAGGAAACTTGTGCAACAAGGACAGTTTCAAGAACATTCTTAGGAACCCTGTATAAGAGGTAAAATTTTAGGAACTTTCTTAGAAACCCTGTACAAAGGGAAAATTTTAGGAACCCTCTTGGTAATTCTGTATGAAAGGGAAAATTTCAGGAACCTTCTTAGGAACCCTTTACAAGAGGAATAATTTTAGGAACCCTCTAAGAAACCCTGTACAAGACAGAACATTTTAGGAACCCTGTTAGGAACCCTGTTAGGAACCCTCTACAAAAGGGAAAATTTCAGAAACCCTCTTAGGAACACTGGACAAGAGGTAAAATTTTTGGAACCCTGTACAAGAGGGAAAACTTTAGGAGCTTTCTTAGGAACCCTGTACAAAAGGGAAAATTTTAGGAACCCTCTTGGGAACCCTGTACAAAAGGAAAAATTTCAGAAACCCTCTTAGGAACCCTGTACAAGAGGGAAAACTTTTAGAGCTCTCTTTGGAACCCTGTGCAAAAGGGAATACTTTAGAAACCCTTTTAGGAACCCTGTGCAAAAGGGAAAATTTTAGGAACCCTCTTAGGAATCCTGTACGAAAGGGAAAATTTCAGGAACCCTCTTAGGAACCCTGTACAAGAGGAATAATTTTAGGAACCCTTTTAGAAACCCCGTACAAGAGAGAAAATTTTAGGAACCCTGTTGGAACCCTGTACAAAAGGGAGAATTTCAGGAACTCTCTTAGGAACACTGTACAAGAGGTAAAATTTTAGGAACCCTCTTAGGAACCCTGTACAAGAGGGAAAACTTTTTATAGTTACAATTCTTTAAATGTATAGCATTGTAGTAAATGTTGAATTCATAATTGTTGAATTTTACAAACACACATAAAGTTTCGCAAGCATTGTTGTTATGAACAAATATAACATTTCTCAATCATTATTGTCATGAACAATTACATTTCATTGTTGAAAACGCTGTTGCCATTTAAAAAAAACAATTATTTAAATAAAGATCTGAACTATCTGTATTTATGTATTTTGAATAGTTAAAAATCTAAATATTACTTATTTGAGATGCTCTCATAGGAACCCTGTACAAAAGGGAATATTTTAGGAACTCTCTTAGGAACCCTGTACAAAAGGGGAAATTTTAATACATACTTTTAACTTAAACATCCCCTGAATCGCATTTTGGATTGCGATGAACTTTTTTTTTATCATGTAATGGCACAGAGTCCAAGGAATAATTCTAAAGTATCATTCATTCTACAGCGAAGTGAGAAATAACCAGAATTAAGGACTGTTTCCGTCTGTCTTTTTGTTACGACTGCTTATAACTGAAATACGGCTCAATGGATTTATATGCTATTTTCATTGTCTTGTTAAACTTAATAAGGAGCAGAATTTTGGCTACAAATATTTCAACATCTGTACTGTGTTTTTAAATGGAAAAGAAAGTTCCAACCTACGCTTTAAAGCTATATATCTCCTGAACTACAAAATCGAATTTGGTGATTCCGTTTTCAAGCAATGAGATTGGATCCAACTAATGTTTTAATACAAGTTTTGTTCTCTTATGCCTATGCGCGGAACAACGGGAATACAAATATACAGCTTTTTTACCCATCTGCTTTAAATTTAGGTACGAAAAGTAATTGGATTCAGGAAGGCAATTAGTTGCCAGAGAAAATTCGAAAATAAAAAAAAAATCTATGAGGAATGGAAAATCACAGTATATTGAAACAATTGACTAAATATTAGGTTATCTCAAAGTGGCAAGAATTGTTTCCATTCGTGTTTTTTGGAGATGAACACATGTTATGAAAATCAGACTGACATAATTCATGGAAATTGGACTGACTAATTCATGAAAATGGGACTGGCACAATTAATGAAAAATGGATCGACATATTTAATGAAAATCGGACTGACGTATCCTAGGACAATTGGACTGACATATTTCTTGAAAATCGAACGGCTAGGTTTCAATCTAAAGTTGATACACATTTCACATGCGCATTCACACACCTACGTATCGCTAAATAATTGCTTTATGTTGAATGCTCACAAAATGTGCAAATCCATCTAAAACTCCTTCGAATTTTTGACAACATTCCAATACTTTTTGCATAATACTTTCTCAATAGATTGTAGAAAAGGAAAATGTAGCGTTTCATTTTCATATGTTCGCACACATATATTTAGAATAAAGAAGGCAAATTTATATTTGTATTTTTGCGGATGAGAAATCAAACGTGAATAAAACTTGCGAATGGTAAAATAAAAAAAAGCTGAAAAAAATATTGCAATAAATTCAATATTTTTGAAAAATAAAAGAAAAATCAGAAAAATCTTTTCTTTTTTAAATGAAGATTATTTGCTTTTAATATCCTAAAAAGAGAATTCTTTTTCTAGCTGTCATTTTTTTTTTTTCATAAAAGTCCAGAAAAAAAATTAAAGTTTAGTGGCAAAAGAAAGAAAAAAAGGAATAAACCGCACAAATCGGAAATTTTCTGGAGTGTCAATCGAAAAACCACAGTAGGTGGACTTCTATGCTCGACTCTAATAAAAAAGTGGCTAATATAAAATAAAAAATACCCCCCTCCCCTTTTTGAAAGAAGTTCTACTTTGTTTTTTATCTCATGGAGCAAGATTTCTTCCGCACTGACGCTTTTTATGTTTCTGCCAGCCGTTCTCTGAGAAAGTTTCAATTCACTCAAAACTTCGAAATTTATATTTATTAAAGGTGTTGAAGAGAATGCCTTTAGGGAGAAAGAGAAAATAATATTTTACAGTCGGAAATTTATATGTACAATTAACCTAAAAATGGGCTTACCATATAAATTGGTTTCCAAACAGGGACAAAATAAAAAAATCCGATGTGGGCAGCACATGACTTTCCCTGCAAACTTATATCCACGTTCTCTTTATTTAAATTAAATTTATTTCACTTTTAATTCAATTTTCGTTCTCATTCGGTAACCGGACTTATTTTCAAAGGTGGCGTAGAGAAAAAACGAAACACTAAAATATCTCGAGAACGTCTAGTCCTAGTGTAATGGGGTTTGTCTTATTCTTTTCTTTGCTAAAAATTACGTATTAAACAAGCATTTAATAAATATATTTGAGCATACGTAGTTCTTTAGTTTAGATTTTGACGATTTTTGAGCATTTTTGAGCATTTTTGACCATTTTGCAAAAAAATGCAGGTTATTTTTCTTAAGTATACCAAAATCTAATCAGCACCAGAGTGACCCATAAATGACTCATCTGCCGAATTTTGTGAAATTCGGTCAATTAGTTTTTCAGTTAGAGTGGATACAAGCTTTTGAAATCCATTTCGCAAAAATAGGCTCTTATATCCCGAATCGTACCCAAAACTAATCAGCACCAGACTCGCCCACAAGTGATTTACCTATCAAATGCTGTGAAATTCGGTCTATTAGGTTTTTAGTTAGAGTGGATACAAACTCTGCACAGACAGACAGACAAACAGACACACAGACACACACACACAGACGTCACGCTACAAATGGTTTTTTCGTATTCTAGAGATCTCGAAAGGTGTAGATCCGTCGAAAACTCGAGTTGCGATTTTCGACTAGATTCCAATACTTTCCCTATACATTACCATGTATTGCAGGGAAAGTAAAAATCTGATGTGGGCAGCACATGATTTTCCCTGCAGACTTATATCCACGTTCTCTTTATTTCAATTAAATTTATTCCATTTTTAACACTTTACAACAAAGTTGAAAAGTGTTTATGACTTTGTTCATTCTGTCTGTCTGTCTGTCTGTCTGTCTGTCTGTCTGTCTGTCCGTTAGCACGATAACTGCCGTAAAAATGACTTAATCAAAATGAAATTTTAGTATGTTGTTCAGACGGTCTGTAGGACCTATGGGAATATAAATGAATAATATCACACAATTAGTTTTGGATTGAACCCGGGTTGAAAAAATGAAATACATTGAGCCCTATGGGACCTAATTTTTCTAACATTTTTTAAGCGGATTTAAAATTCACAAATTGCTTCGAAAATTTTAGGTAATAGTCAAATTGTTCCATAAAATATATAAAAAAAAATTCAGCTAAATATATTTAGTAGTTTTTTAAATAAAAATTAAAATAATAATTACACATCTTATATGAAACGATCACGTGACCATGATATGAAACGATCACATGACCCACTTCAAAATGAGATATGGCATCCATCTTGTTTCAAATTCGTGATTTTTTAAAGTTCTTTTTAATTCATATTGAGTGTTGTATCCCTCCTAAAACTACTTTATTTCTGTTTAAATTCTGTGCATCTACATACTAAAACAACACAATGACAATATATTTGAGTTTAAATTCTCATTCAAATTTGATTATTTCTACAATTAGGCCTATTTTTCACCTATGTAAAATGTAAACAGCAAAATATGTAGAATGAGTTGTATTAGAATTACTGTATTTCTTTAACACAAAATAATTCAGTCCATGGAGTCTGCATGGCTGATATGAATGAAATATTAATTGATTTTATAAACAGAAGGACGATATTTTTCGATGAAGTTTTAAGCATAAAGTTTATGAATTGTAGCTCCATGGTCTTAATTTTTAAATAAAATAAATTATTATAGTATTGTGATGAATGAAATGGAGAAAGTTATGAATGAAATCCTGCTTTTATAGAGAGATCCAGGCGTGTTATTTTTTCTATGACGTCATTTGAATTAATTTCAGTTGTTTTCGATGAAGTTTTCAAATATAATAAATTATCGTAGTATTATGATAGATTTAAAAATATTACCGTGGAATGTATTGCATTTTAGAGATATTTAAACCACGCAATTTATATTTCAATGCCGTCTTTTGAATGAAGTTCATTTTTTCAATGAAGGTCTAAGTTTTCAAATATAATAAATCAATGTAGTATCGTGATAAGTTTTAAAATATTACCGAGGAATGTATTGCATTTTCGACTTTTTTAAATAAAATTGCATTGAAGTTGGAAAGTGTTTCATAATCAATGCTTTAAGCATGATTGATCTTTCGTGTTAATTCAATGTTCGTTCTCCTTCGTTAACCGGATTTATTTTCAAAGGTGGCGTAGAGAAAATACGAAAAACTAAGATATCTCGAGAACGGCTAGTCCTAGTGTAATGGGGTTGATCTTATTCTTTTCTTCGTTAAAAATTACGTATTAAACAAGCATTTAATGGATATATTTGAGCATACGTAGTTCTTTAGTTTAGATTTTGACGATATTTGAGGGCCATTTTGCAAAAAAAGGCAGGTAATTTTTTTTCGAATCGTACCAAAATCTAATCAGCACCAGGGTGACCCATAAATGACTTATCTACCGAATTTTGTGTAATTCGGTCCAATAGTTTTTCAGATAGAGTGGATACAAGCTTTTGAGGGCCATTTCGCAAAAATAGGCGGGTTCTTTTATCCCGAAACGTACCCATAATTAATCAGCACCAGATTCGCCTACAAGTGACTTACCTATCAAAATTTGTGAAATTCGGTCAATTAGTTTTTTAGTTAGAGTGGATACAAAATCTGCACAGACAGACAAACAGACAGACACACAGACACACAGACAGACAGACAGACAGACACACAGACACACAGACAGATACACACACAGACACACAGACAGACAGACACAGACACACACACAGACGTCACGCTAAACATGGTTTTTTCGTATTCTAGAGGTCTCGAAACGTGTGGATTCGTCGAAAACTCGAGTTGCGATTTTCGACATGATTCCAATACTTTCCCTATACATTACCATGTATTGCAGGGAAAGTAAAAATCTGATGTGGGCAGCACATGACTTTCCCTGCAGATTCAAACTCATATGTTCTTATTTCTTTAATAATTCATTAGATTGAGTTTAATTCAACCAAATATCACTAAATTTGCATTTTTAATTCAATTTTTGTTTTTATTCGGCAATTGGACATTTTTCCAAAGGCGCCATTACAAAAATGCGAAAAATTTCAAATATCTCCAGAACGGTTAGTCCTAGAGTAATAGAGTTGTTCTTATTCTTTTCCTCATCAAAAATTATGTATAAAACAAGCTTTTATAATTGATATATTTGAACATACGTAGCTTTTTTTCAGATTTTGGCGATTTTTGAGGGCCATTTCGTAAAAAAAAACAGTTTTTTTTTTTCGAATAATACCAAAATCTAATCAGCACCGGAGTATCCCACAAGAAACTTATCTACCAAATTTTGTGAAATTTGGTTAAATAGTATTTTAACTAGAGTAGATACATGAAATTTTTGCGGGCCATTTCGTAAAAAAATGCGGGTTCTTCTTTACCGAATCGTACCAAATTCTAATCAGCACCAGAGTATCCAACAAGTAACTTATCTACCAAATTTTGTGAAATTTGGTCAATTAGTATTTTAGCTAGAGTGAATACATGAAATTTTTACGGGCCATTTCGCAATAAAAGGCGGGTTTTGTTTTTACGAATCGTACCAAAAACTAATCAGCATCAGGGTCATACCCAAGTGACTTACCTACCAAATTTTATGAAATTCGGTCCCTAAATTTTGTAGTTAGAGTGGATTCATACATTGCACAGACACACAGACAGACAGACAGACAGACAGACAGACAAACAGACGTCGCGCTAAAAATAGTTTTTTCGTATTCTAGAGGTCTCGAAACGTATAGATTCATCGAAAACTCGAGTTGCGTTTTTCGACATGATTCCAATACTTTCCCTATACATTACCATCTATTGCAGGGAAAGTAAAAATCTGATGTGGGCAGCACATGACTTTCCCTGCAGACTTATATTCACGTTCTCTTTATTTTAATTACCTTTAATTCACTTTTAATTCAATTTTCGTTCTCATTTGAAAACTGGACTTATTTTCAAAAGTGGCGTAGAGAACATACAAAAAAACTAAAATATCTCGAGAACGGCTAGTTCTAGTGTAATGGGGTTGGTCTTATTCTTTTCTTCGTTAAAAGTTACGTATTAAACAAGCATTTCATGGATATATTTGAGCATACGTAATTTTTTTATTTTAGATTTTGGTGATTTTTGCTGGCCATTTTGCAAAAAAAAGGCAGGTTATTTTTTTCCGAATCATACTAAAATCTAATCAGCACCAGAGTGTCCTACACGTGATTTATCTACTGAGCTAGAGTGGATACAAGCTTTTGCGGGCCATTTCGCAAAAAAGGCTAGTTCTTTTATCCCGAACCGTACCCAAAACTAATCAGCACCAGATTTGCCCACAAATGACTTACCTACCAAATTTTATGAAATTCGGTCAATTAGTTTTTCAGTTAGAGTGGATACAAAATCTGCACAGACAGACATACAGACACACAGACACACACACAGACGTCACGTTAAAAATGGTTTTTTCGTATTCTAGAGGTCTCGAAACGTGTAGATCCGTCGAAAACTCGAGTTGCGATTTTCGACATGATTCCAATACTTTCCCTATACATTACCATGTATTGCAGGGAAAGTAAAACACTAGATAAATAAAATTATTTATTCAATACAGGAGAACAAAATTGAAACCTGAAAATACGCAATTGAACCAGCTTGTAGCTAGAGTGAACTTTTTAACGGAATTTTTAACTATTTTTAATTTTTTTGCAAGAAGTTTGAACATTCTAGATATGTGTTTATTTCACGAAGCATTAGACGTATTATTACACTTGTATCAGACCTAGTTGATCTAGCAATTCTATTCCATTCTTTAGACATAGCATTGTTCATGATAGGGAACAAACGCCCTTTCAACAGGATCAGAAGTATCTGACAGACAAAAACCATAACTCAGCTGGAATTCGGTATGAAATTTTTTTTTTGATCCCTGACATTCTTCAAAATTTGAATCTTTGCAGTTTTCTTTCCTTCACAGTTTATTTTCATCATTTTCTTTGTGTTACAGTTCGAAGACTACAATTTTTTAGCTATCACCACTTCATCAAACAATTCATTTATGTTTATAACGGCATTTCAAAGAGTTTCATTAACTTTTCTGCAGTTGTTGCAATCAATTGCAATCACGTTCGTTTAGAAAAATAAAATGTTCTTTCTCACTGAAATTTTATTCCAAAAGTTAAATTTCAAATGGCAAACCGGCCGGGCCTTTGCGAGGTAACTTTAAACCGGGACAGTCCCGGCCGAAACGGGACGTATGGTAAGTCCACCTAAAAGGGATACTGAAGGGATACTGCAATGCTTTCATCTTTGTACTTTAGATATTTTAAACTTTGGTTTCTCAAAAACAAATAAAATTATTTATTGCTAATATAGTTAAAATTAATGGAAACAAGTGCCCAATATATGATGTAGCCCCTAGCTATATTTAGTGGCCACTATCCATTTTCACAACGCTTCCCGCCGATGAAAGGGCTTTTAGTCACTAATCTACATATATAAAGAAGAAAAGTGTGTATGTTCCAAAAGTTAAATTTCAAATGGCAAACCGGCCGGGCCTTTGCGAGGTAACTTTAAACCGGGACAGTCCCGGCCGAAACGGGACGTATGGTAAGTCCACCTAAAAGGGATACTGAAGGGATACTGCAATGCTTTCATCTTTGTACTTTAGATATTTTAAACTTTGGTTTCTCAAAAACTAATAAAATTATTTATTGCTAATATAGTTAAAATTAATGGAAACAAGTGCCCAATATATGATGTAGCCCCTAGCTATATTTAGTGGCCACTATCCATTTTCACAACGCTTCCCGCCGATGAAAGGGCTTTTAGTCACTAATCTACATATATAAAGAAGAAAAGTGTGTATGTTCCAAAAGTTAAATTTCAAATGGCAAACCGGCCGGGCCTTTGCGAGGTAACTTTAAACCGGGACAGTCCCGGCCGAAACGGGACGTATGGTAAGTCCACCTAAAAGGGATACTGAAGGGATACTGCAATGCTTTCATCTTTGTACTTTAGATATTTTAAACTTTGGTTTCTCAAAAACTAATAAAATTATTTATTGCTAATATAGTTAAAATTAATGGAAACAAGTGCCCAATATATGATGTAGCCCCTAGCTATATTTAGTGGCCACTATCCATTTTCACAACGCTTCCCGCCGATGAAAGGGCTTTTAGTCACTAATCTACATATATAAAGAAGAAAAGTGTGTATGTATGATCCACAATAATTGGAGAAAGGCTGAATTGAATTTCATGAAATTTGCCTTGGTAGTCTTGAAATTACCCCACAAAAACATAGGCCATGTTTCGAGTTTCTACGACCAGTGGTTCTCGAGATATTAGTGAAAAATGACACTTTTTCCTAGGAGTTCTACTCTCTAACTCCATGATTCATAATGAAAGAGGTTGGCCATTGTTGGTTTAAAACGTGAAAGTCAATTAAATCTCTGAGTTTTGTGGGAGTTTATTGAACGTATGAAAATCGCACTTTTAAAAATCGCAGGTTTGAGAAATGAATTTAAATGGAAACTTTCACCATGGTTTATTTCTCACAGGTTAACTCAATACTGAGTTTTGTAGGAGTTTATTGAACATATTACACACTTTTGAAAGTCGCAGGTTTGAGATATGAATTTAAATGGTAACTATCACTATGGTTAATTTCTCACAGGCTTACTCAACAACGAAAAGTATTAAGAAATCACAAGAAAGATCAATCATGCCTAAAGCATTATGAAACACTTTCCAACTTTAATTTTATTTAAACATCTCTAAAATGCGATACATTCATCGGTAAAATATCACAATCGGCCCTATATGTTCCGGTGATTTGCCATGAATTTACCATGCAAATTTATGATTTACCATGCAAATCATAGTTTTGCATGGTAAATCCTGAGCAACGCCGGGTAATCGCTGCTAGTACTTAATAAAAGAAAGTGTTGACTATCAGAAACCGTTTTAAAGTAAATCATAAAAATGTTGTATATTTTATAATTGCGATATGTAGAACAATATTTCATATTCGTTAACTGTATCTCGCATTATTTTCAACTTTTTCCGTAATTTTAATCTCAACACTAATTAATTATAACTATAATTAATTATAACATTATTTTCAATAGTTTTATTAGATGTGTAAGATTAGATAGCAGACAATTTTGGTATTTGAAGCATAACTGTGTTAAAATGTTTACAAATGGAATAAAAAACTGTATACAAAAATTGAATTATAAAATATAATAACAAGAAAGATCAATCATGCATAATGCATTTTTGATTATGAAACACTTTCCAATTAACATGCAAAATGCGATACATTCAGCGGTGGTATTTTTTTAATTATCACAAAACTACGATAATTTATTTTACTTGAAAATTTAAAAGTTCGAAAAAAATGAACTTTATTGAAAGGACGTCATCGAAATACAAATCGTCTGGTTCTCTTTGTAAAAGCAGTGAATATTTCTTCATACACTTTTATTTCAGATTCCAGAGTTAAATAATTTTGCGTGAAAAAAATTCAGCAACTTTTGTACAACTCATCTTTACAATCACTTGTTTACTTTCTGCAGCCATTAAAATTAGGCTTCGTTGTAGAAATAATCAAAGTTTGATGGTCATTTAAACTCAAAAATATTGTAAATGCGTTGGCGCAGAATATAGAAGCACAAAAGTTACGCAAAAATTAAGCGTTTTTAGGACGGATGCAACACAAAATATAAATATCAAAGAACTTTAAAAATCACAATTTTTACTTTTGTAAAGAAGATGGATGCCATATTTTATTTTGAAGTGGATCACGTGATCTCTTCATATTGTATGGGTGTTATTCCTATTTTAATTTTTATTTAGAAAGCCACCGAACTTATTTTGCAGAATTTTTTTTTATATATATTTTATGGGATAATTTGAATACTTCCTGGAACTTTCGAAGCAATTTGTGAATTTTAACTCTGCTTAAAAAATGTTTGAAAAATTAGATCCCATAGGGTTCAATGTATTTCATTTTTTCCACCCGGATTCAATCTAAAACTAATTGGGTGAAATTATTAATTTACATTCTCATATGTTCCACAGACCGTTTCAACAACATACTAAAATTTCATTTTGATAAAGTCATTTTTACTGCAGTTATCGTACGAACGGACAGACAGACAGAATTAACGAAGTCATAAAAACTTTTCAACTATGCTGTAAAGTGTTAAAAATGTCACACATTTTATAATTGCTATATGTAGAACAATATTTCATTTTCGTTAAATGTTTCTTGTCTTATTTTCAACTTTTTCCATCAGTTTAATATCAACACTAATTAACAATAACATTATTTTCAAAAATTTTATTACATATGGAAGATTAGATTGCAGGCGATTTTGGTATTTGAAGAATAACTTTATTAATATATTTACATATGGAATAAAAAACTGTATAAAAAATTGAATTATAAAATACAATAAGAACCGTTTGTTATATCTATAAATTAAAACATCTGAAGAATGGTTGTATATTTACTGATAAAGTTAATTAAGGTAAATTAGGATATTTTTATCTGCGTAGAATGGTATATATAAGAATTTCATGTATATAGCTTTGTGTATATATTCTCGAGTTACAGTTGGAAGAATGTTGGAACAAAAAAGTCTGAGATTTATAAATTTTTCTAACAAAATTCGAATAATTTATATTTTTCTCATAACTTATAGGCCAAGTTCTACATGTACTCAAAATTTCAAGGTTCTACCTTCAGAAATTGGGGCTGTGTAATTCATCCCTTAGTTAGCTAGGCCCACTCAGCAGTATGATGTAGAGATTAAATACATAAAATAGTTCCCCCTCTCAAATGGTGTTTTATGACCGAGAAAAGAATTATCTACAAGACTAAAAGTTCAGATAAAAGCGAAGTTCACCCACGCTATAAAGGAATAGAAGTAATAGTGGAAAACAGTGCACAAAGACCACAACATAAAGATTGTCGCTATAGATATCAGATCCCGTGCGCGAGGCTATATAGAAGGTTTTTGCGATAAATAAATCCATATTCCAATCCATTTAAAGCTTTGCAGAAATGGGAGGTTTATTTGAGTGTTTGGTTGGCTGAGCACAATATCTATTTGAATGCTTTTTAATGGTACTCTGATGATACTATTATTGACTAGTGATGATCAAGGGCAGATCTTATATGTTCAGAGCCTCTTCTTGGGGGATCCTACGACATTATCATATTTTATGTACCCATAATGGATAATTTTTACCTCATTAAGGGAAAGTCACATTAGCACGTATTGTAATTATGACAGGGTCGTAGCCAGGAAGGAAATTGAAAAGGGGATGGAGGGAAATCCAAAGATTTCTCAACAGTCTTAAAGGAGGCGCTCACCAAAAACAGGATTAATTATTAGCATTTATGAACCTTAATAGTTACTATTATATATTTCAATTCATATAAATTATTAACAAATAATTTCACGTTTATATTTGTAAGCTAGAGCTGATTATTAATATCCATATAACTATTATACGTCAATATTAATATATAATAATTACAGGTGATTTTAATGTAAGCATTAACAAGTAATAAAACTCTTAATAATTTGTAGAAAAATACTGAAAGTTAATACAAGTTAATGTATAATATTAACTCTTACCTACGTATCAGTTGATTTTGAACCTATAATGTATAACAGTGAACCACACAATAATACAAAACTATCCTCAATATTATTGCCATAATGATTAAATTTTTTTAAATATATAAATAAATTGACCATTAGTATAATTAGAAATTCAGCTAAATTAAAATATCTTTAAAACGAAGTAATTCATAAAAAAAATTCGCAAAGAAATTTTTTATGCAAAGTTTGAATGACATTTTATATGAAATTCCATGTCACTATTAAAAATTTAATATTTTTATCAGATGGGCTGTGTATACCGCTTGGGGGAGGGGGGGGGGGGGGCTCAGCCTCCTCTTGCTCCTTCCTGGCTATGGCCCTGAATTATGATAGTCTTATAATTCATTATTTTAATTCGCATAAATCCAATAAGAAATAATCATGTAAAATAGATATATTAATTTTAATAAAATGTAAAAATCGAACTCATATATCATGAAAAATATACAGAAGGCTCCTAGAAAAACCTGAAGCACCATATTACCTTTGCCAAGAAATATCATCCCATTTATCAACAATAGGTCTATTTATATTAGCAACTTTGATCGATCGAATAAAAGTGCTACAGCTTCCCTAACGGATAATTAAAATTAAGATAAGGACATAACTTCAGCTTTCTATTTGCTGTATCTGATGTGATAATGTGAGTTTTGAGTGAAATTTTGTAAATTCATTTTGGTTTTATTCGAAGTCTCTTGTCATTCACGAGAATAATCCATTATCAAGTGAACTTGATGCTGATGAGCAGGGTTTCCAGGCATTTTATGGGTAGATTTAGCCATTTTTTTGGAAAGTTTAACACCCAAAATTGGCTAAACCTAGTGATAAAATGGTTAAATTTGCTGGTATTTATAATGGCTATCTATGAAATATATTTATTTTTTGCTATGATTCTAGCTATAATGTTTATCCAAGTGTTGGTAATACTGGTTATGAGGGTTTTACATATATCTTTCACGGAGTGGTCAATTGATCTGCTACACAAATGTCGAAAATTTGTTTATATGTAACAAGGCGATGATTAACTTTGGGGTTTTTTGTGATTCATAACGGGGTCCGTTGTACGTCTGTCGTACCTCCGTCCAGAGTTGTTGTCAATAAATTGGAAATAAAACAAAAGTGATATGTGCCAAACGCTTGTTATGAAATTATGCGGTGAATGCACGCAACTTAAAATTGTGAAGTACATTCAAAACTTGCGTCAGCCAGCCAACTCACAGAATAAAGGCAGAGATAAAGAAATGATGAATAGCGGAGGTATCAAAAATTGCTTCGAAATATAAATTGCATGCTCGTATTGCACACAGTCCATGCAATATACTTCGTTAGTCTTTGGTATGCCTTCATATTTCCATTCTTAGACCGATTGAGCTATCTAACGTCATCAATATCTGTGAAAAGCTATTTTGCAAATTGAGGCCTTGTGGCAGAGATATTTTCCAACGTGCAGTATCAGGCACAATTTTTGCAGTATGAAAAGAATTTGTGCAGTACGAAACTGGAATTTGTGCACCGTGAAAAAACAAATTCTTATTATTTAGTGTTACTGTTGGGATTTATGTTATTAGTTATTTTTTCATGATAATTAAGCTTGATTTTATATTTTCAGAATGATTAAAACTGAAGATTTTAAGTTGAATGGCTTTTCTTGAGTGTTGAATCCTTTTATTTAAGTGCGTAATTTGTTTTACGTGTATGAAGTAATGATTCATCAAAAAAAAAAAAAAAAGACACAGTGACAAAAATTCATATTTCACATTTTTCTCAATCTAATTTCTTACGCTTTGGACAGCGCTATTCAACTTCTATAAAATAGGGCGTAATTTTTTTGATTAAAATATTTTTTGCTTCCGTTTGAAATCACTTCAACAATATTTATGCATCACATTTATTACAGTTGCATATCTCAATAAGTATCAATATTTGTTCATTTTTAAAATAAATTTTAGTAATTAAGTAAGTTTTAAATATGTTATCTAAGCATTATCCTTGTAAGAGGACAGTTAGTTGGGCATTTTTTCATTAAAGCTTAGAATTTATGCCCAAGTTGTCTAAAGAAGGACAGTATGCCCCCCCCTCCCGAAATGAAAAATTTAGGATATTTAAAAAAAAAAAACCTAGGAGATCCGCCCTATACTCGCTGCTTGCTAATCACACCAATTCGCTTCCTGAGTCAAGAGCTTTATCTTCTCACTTACTGGGGCTTTGTTCCATTCGCACCCTCCGTTCTTTCAGGAATTGCCAGAATAACGTACCAGAACTGGCGATAAAACGACGTTTGGCGTGTGACGTGAAAGAAGGGTTCTGTGGTAGTCCACATTCTGGAATAATGCGTACAAGACAAAGAGACTCGAGGGACGCGAAATTTGTCAAACAACGGCGGTGGCACCAGCTAATTTTTTAAACGGAGATAACTAACACAGCTATCTATATTTCAAATTCAGAAATTTTGAAATTTTTCTCGAAAATTTTTAAAATGCATGGATTTTCTTACTCACTGCTATTTATATGTTGCGAATGGTGCTTGCTCTCCTGTGATGCAGTACGAAATTTTTCTCAGAAAAAACCCTGCCTTGTATTAGTAATCATTTGAACACTCAGTGTATAAATACGCAGAATTTTCAGAGCATGCATTATTTATGTGCAATTTTTCAAGAAAAATAATCATTCGACTAGTCAGTATATAAATACGCAGAATTTTCAGAACATATACATTATTTATATACAATATTTCTAGAGAAATAATCATTTTAGTGTATAAATACGCAGAATTTTCAGCACATATACATTATTTATATACAATATTTCTAGAGAAATAATCATTTTAGTTTATAAATACGCAGAATTTTCAGAACATGCATTATTCATGTACAATATTTCTAGAAAAATGTTCATTTGACCACTCAGTGTATAAATGCGCAGAATTTTCAGAACATGCATTATTTATGTATAATATTTTTAGAAACATAATCATTTGACCACGCAGAACATGCATTATTTATGCACAATATTGCTAGAAAAACGATAGTGTCCCCTAAACGCATCTTTCTCATGGATTAATGAATGTGATGAGTGATGATCTTTTTTCAAATAACATTTCATGGATCTGAAAGGGTTTATCCCCACTTTTTAAAGACCCGAGATAAGCATTCTCTGCATGCTATTGATTGGCTAAATGGGACGAGAGCAAAAATCGGGTGCTTTACAAAGACCCCGACATAAAGATCCTTGTTTTAGATAAGGGAGCATCGGTGACATTGTTGGGGCTTCATCAAAGGCTTTCTGGGGGAAAATAAATTCGTATTTGAACCTATTAATAGCCTGTTTGTGAAGAAAGGAGGGATGGATGATTACATACAGGTTTGAACATGAGTCGGGACGTTGCCCCAGGTTGAAATTTCTCTAATTAAAATATACGGAATTCGGTTAATGGAATATCCCTCTTAGAACATCGATCCCTCTTAGAATCTCCTTACCGATATCTTTAAAAATATGGATCTGTTATTATTTATATCACTGATAAATATTCTTTAGCTATTGCAACGTATTTTTGGAAGTGCAATTTCAAAGTAAGAAAACGAATTCAAGGATCGGGATTATGTAAGCTTTACTCATATAAGGAAAAAATGTTAACACAAGCAAAATACAGATATTATACCTTCCACATTCCTTGGACAATCTTCAAATATCCTGATGTGTAGCGACGTATGAGATGTAGCGACGTGTGAGATGTGTAGGGACGTGCGAGATGTGTAAAGATGTGTGACATGTGTAAGGACGTGTGAGATGTGTAAAGACGTGTGAGATTTGTGGGGACGCGTGAGATGTGCAGGGACGTGTGAGATGTGCAGAGACGTGTGAGATGTGTAGGGACGTGTGAGATGCGTAGGGACGCGTGAGATGCGTAGGGAAATGTGAGATGTGCAGGGACGTGTGAGATGTGCAGGGACGTGTGAGATGTGTAGAGACGTGTGAGATGTATAGGGACGTATGAGATGTGTAGGGACCTGTGAGATTTGTAGGGACGCGTGAGATGTGTAGGGACATGTGAGATGTGTAGGGACATGTGAGATGTGTAGGGACCTGTGAGATGTGTAGGGACGCGTGAGATGTGTAGGGACGCGTGAGATGTGTAGGGACGTGTGAGATGTGTAAGGATGTGTGAGATGTGCAGAGACTTGTGAGATGTATAGGGACGTGTGAGATATGTAGGGACGTGTGAGATGTGTAGGGACGTGTGAGATGTATAGGGACGTATGAGATGTGTAGGGACGTGTGAGATGTATAGGGACGTATGAGATGTGTAGGGACGTGTGAGATGTGTAGGGACGCGTGAGATGTGTAGGGAGTGTGAAATGTGCAGGGACGATCGAGCTTTGTATCAGTGTTTGCCCTTTGACACTTTTCTTTTTTAGCGCTACCTCTAAAGAGACTTTAAAAATAATTCGGTCTGAACGTAGTACGTTAATAATCATAACATAGTACGTACATAAACAATATTCACAACTTGTTTGTCAAAAGTTTGACCTTGAGCCTTGTTTATCTTCAAAACATAAGCTAATTGGACAGGAAACTGGCGACAATACAGACGTTAACGACAATACGACAATACGACAATACAACTAGCGACAATACATAAATGGTAATGTCGCAGATTTCCCTTTCATTCTTAATGAATATTGATTATACATATAATACAATTTGAAATGTAATTAAACACTTACCAAAAATCAAACTTCTACAAAGCATGAGAAAATATATAGTTACAATTCTTTAAATGTATAGCATTGTAGTAAATGTTGAATTCATAATTGTTGAGTTTTGCAAACACACATAAAGTTTCGCAAGCATTGCTGTTATGAACAAATAGAACATTTCTCAATCATTATTGTCTTGAACAATTACATTTCATTGTTGAAAACGCTGTTGCCATTTCAAAAAAATAGTTATTTAAATAAAGATCTGAACTATCTGTATTTATGTATTTTGAATAGTTAAAAATCTAAATATTACTTATTTGAGATGCTCTCATAGGAACCCTGTACAAAAGGGAAAATTTTAGAAACCCTCTTAGGAACCCTGTACAAAAGGGAAAATTTTAATACATGCTTTTAACTTAAACATCCCCTGAATCGCATTTTGGATTTCGATGAACTTTTTTTTATCATGTAATGGCACAGAGTCCAAGGAATAATTTTAAAGTATCATTCATTCTACAGCGAAGTGGGAAATAACAAGAATTAAGGACTGTTTCCGTCTGTCTCTTTGTTACGACTGCTTATAACTGAAATTCGGCTCAATGGATTTATATGCTATTTTCATGGTCTTGTTAAGCTTAATAAAGAACAGAATTTTGGCTACAAATATTTCAACATTTGTACTGTGTTTTTAAATAGAAAAGAAAGTTCCAACCTACGCTTTGAAGCTATGTATCTCCTGAACTGCAAAATCGAATTTGTTGATTCCGTTTTCAAGCAATGAGATTGGATCCAAGTAATGTTTTAATATAAGTTTTGTTCTCTTATACCTATGCGCGGAACAACGGGAATACAAATCTACAGCTTTTTTACCCATGTGCTTTAAATTTAGGTTCGAAATGCAATTGGATTCAGGAAGGTAAATTAGTTGCCAGAGAAAATTCGAAAATAAAAAAAAATCTATGAGGAATGGAAAATCACAGTATATTGAAACAATTGACTAAATATTAAGTTATCTTAAAGTGGCAAGAACAGTTTTTAATCGTGTTTTTTAACGATGAACACATTTTATGAAAATCAGACTGACATAATTCATGGAAATTGGACTGACATAATTCATGAAAATGTGACTGGCACAATTAATGAAAAATGGATCATATTTCATGAAAATCGGACTGACGTATCCTAGGACAATTGAACTGACATATTTCTTGAAAATCGAACCGTTAGGTTTCAACCTAAAGTTGATACACATGTTGATACAAACGAATTCAAGGATCGGGATTATGTAAGCTTTACTCATATATGGAAAAAATGTTAACACAAGCAAAATCCAGATGTTATACCTTACGCATTCCTTGAACAATCTTCAAATATCCTGATGTGTAGGGACGTATGAGATGTAGCGACGTGTGAGATGTGTAGGGACGTGTGAGATGTGTAAAGACGTGTGAGATGTGTAGGGACGTGTGAGATGTGTAGGGACGCGTGAGATGTGTAGGGACGTGTGAGATGTGTAAGGATGTGTGAGATGTGCAGAGACTTGTGAGATGTATAGGGACGTGTGAGATGTGTAGGGACGTGTGAGATGTGTAGGGACGTGTGAGATGTGTAGGGACGCGTGAGATGTGTAGGGAGTGTGAGATGTGCAGGGACGATCGAGCTTTGTATCAGTGTTTGCCCTTTGACACTTTCCTTTTTTAGCGCTACCTCTAAAGAGACTTTAAAAATAATTCGGTCTGAACATAGTACGTAAGCCAGATGGTAATTCTAGCTGGAAAAAATCATAATTATTAAGGGCTTTATGATATTGATTCGCAATTTTCAGTGTGTAATTAACAGGCCATTCATCGTTATCTTGCCCTGCGGTTCACAGCTTCTTACCACCTGCGAGCATTTTGTGGCGAGTTCCCGATACAAAATATAGTATATATATGTATTTATATATTAATACACTGACTTTCAAAAGTTAAAAACGCAATGCAAATTTTCATTTTTTGGAAGCTCATTTGAATTTGAGTGGTTGAAAATCGCTGCGGATGTAGGTGGTAGTATGCAAATATCGTATGTTACAGCCAATCACGATTGACAGTCCGTATATGTGCTAATTAGGCAGTCGTTGAAGACGTCAGCATTCTGAAGGGTTTGAGGAGGAGGTGCATTTAAATGCTGATACGAAGTGCTTATAACTTTTGTAGGATTAATTTTGATGATATTTGTGTTTCTGTGGCTAAAAGAAGACGAATGACAGATAGTGAACGCTGTTGTGCTGTCGAATGCATTGAAGCAGGACAGTCAATCAAAGATGTCTCTATTTTCTTTGGCGTTGATCATTCGGTAATTTCTTGAATATGGAAACAATTCCAAAACAAGTCAAACAGTTGTCCGGAGACCTGTGCCCGGTCGTCCAAAGGTTACCATCCTCTCTGATAATCGGTATATTGCTATAGTAGCCAAGCGAAATCGACGAGTGACCTTCGCAACTGTTACATCCATGGTTGCAGCGGCACTTGGTAAGACAATATCTGCCAGTACTGTGCGCCGAAGGCTCTACTTGAAGGGACTGTACGCCCGAGTACCACGTTTTTGTATTCCATTAACCGTCCAGCCAGAGGGGCAATATTAAAGTGGTGTCGTCAACATGCCAATTGGACGGTCTCAGATTGGTGCCCCGTCCTTTTCACGGACGAGTCCAGATTTGCCCTGGAATCAGATGATAAGCGTATAAGGGTCTGGAGAGAACGAGGCACACGCAATCAGGCCAAGAACATCATCGAACATCACGCATTCAGAGGTGGCAGTATCATTGTGTGGACTGGAATTTCAATGAGATATCGCACAGAGCTGCACATCTTTAAAGGCGGTTCTGTGACAGCTGCGCGGTATCGGGATGAAGTCCTAGACCTTATTGAGAGACACTGCGCTGCAGCAGTTGGTCCTGATTTCTTCCTTATGGACGATAATGCCCGTCCCTATCGAGCTAACATCGTTGACAAATACCTGGAAAGTGAGGACATTTCTCGTATGGAGTGGACCATTGAGATGCCCTCGGGCGTGCTGTCTCTGTACGTTTAACTCCTCCAGGCAGTTTCAGTTGGAAACTACCCTATTGGAGGAATGGCCATTGCTCCTATCTGCGATAGTTGATCACCTCATTTAAAGCAATGAAAATCATTGTAAAGTTTGTGTGAAGGTCCAAGATGATCATATACCATATTAATGTAAGTTTTGTTTGGTTTGTTTGCCTTTAAATATCATTTTGTTAATGATCCAAATGTGACGCTATCATATAACTTACGAAAAGTAATTATGTTTTTCATCTGTGTACATAATTCTTGTTTTCTTTAATGCATAAACACATTTGCTACCTTCATGTATAATTTTAAGTTAATCAAAGCTTTACTTTTCATATTTTTTTTATTTTACTGTCCGTGCTTAACTTTTGGGAGCCAGTGTATTAGAGTGAGAAGATTCACCGTTCTAATTGGCCGGAGGGCATCTAGAGCATTTGAACAGTCAAAGAAATTTGAAGCTATTATTGTGGTAAAACTGAATCTGTCGGCATCCATAAAAGCCCACAAAATTAGGGGTCATATCAATTCTTTTTGACGCTGTTCCACGCTGACGAATATATAATAAGCACAAAACTAGTTCGTGAATGCTGCTATCTGCGATGGGAGTACTATTATGCTTGTAAAGGCACTCAATTGTGTCTGTTCAACCCGTAGTGTCTGTATTTTTGTACATCGTTGAAAATAGTTCACTTTATCAAAACAGAAGAGAGAATTAAGAAAAATTTATTCTGATTCTTCTTCTTTTACTCTTCTAACGTATTGGATCCCACATCTCCAGTTTTTATATTTTATAGCCCTTGCTAAAGGAAAGTAATTTTTGTACTGTTAACACAGATACACTTTTTGAACAAATCTGATGTCTAGATTTCAAATGGATTTCCGATTGCAAAAAACTTTCTTGAACGTTCTGTCAGTTCACGAAATTATACAACCGGTTTTACTCTAAAACTACTCAACTGATAAGAAGCGATGTGTTGTAAAGATAGCTGTAAATATGTATTTCAAAGCAGCGTTTTGTTTGATTGAAAATAATGTCCGTGAGGTTTGTGGTGTACGCATGCGCAATTAGTATTTTCCCCAATATTTTAAAACCAGTTTAAACTATGAATGATTTAAAACCAATTGTAGTACAAAGGTTGGCCAAGAGATGAAAGACAAAATAACGCACATATATTTTTTTAACACTTTACAACATAGTTGAAAAGTGTTTATGACTTTGTTCATTCACTCTGTCTGTCTGTCTGTCTGTCTGTCTGTCCGTTAGCACGATAACTGCCATAAAAATGACTTTATCAAAATGAAATTTTAGTATGTTTTCAGACGGTCTGTGGGACCTATGGGAATATAAATGAATAATATCACCCAATTAGTTTTGGATTGAACCCGGGTTGAAAAAATGAAATACATCGTACCCTATGGGACCTAATTTTTCAAACATTTTTTAAGCGAATTTAAAATTCACAAATTGCTTCGAAAATTTTAGGAAATATTCAAATTATCTCATAAAATATATAAAAAAAATTCAGTAAAATATGTTAGGTAGTTTTTTAAATGAAAATTATTTAATATAGGGAGAAAAAACAAATTTAATTAAATTCTTACTCTTGCTATATCCTCCAGAAAGGAAAAAGAGATATATTATATAATAAATATCTTTTCAAGAGTTAAATTATTTTATATATAAGAGAGGTTTCACATTTTACAATAAATATGGTCGATAACAATTTTTCAAATTTTTAAATAAAAATAAATTATTATAGTATTGTGATTAATGAAATGATTGGAAAAATAAGTGTTTATGAATGAAATGCTGCTTTTATATAGAGGCGATTTATATTTCGATGACGTCATTTGAATAAAGTTCATTTGTTTTCGATGAAGTTTTCAAATATAATAAATTATTGCAGTATTATGATAATTTAAAAACTATTACCGAGGAATGTATCCCATTTTAGAGATGTTTAAACCAGGCAATTTATATTTCAATGCCGTCATTTGAATGAAGTTTTTTCTTCGATGATGTTTTCAAATATAATAAATTAATGTAGCATTGTGATAATTTTAAAAATATTACCGAGGAATGTATCGCATTTTAGAAATGTTTATATAAAATTGCATTTCAGTTGGAAATTGTTTCATAGTCAATGCTTTATGCATGATTGATCTTTCTTGTTTTACTTATCCTTGCCGTGCATAGTATAAGCATGGAACTATGCGCGGAAAGATTTTGATATGATTCTGACATTCCTAATCTGGGGATTTCGAGATTTTTGGCTGTTGTCCCTGGATTCAGAGTTCTGAGAAACCTGGATTACCATTTTTAAAATTCTTAATTGGCCATGACGCCCTTTTTTGAGCAACAAATCTACCTAATTCACACGATTTTTATAGTCGGGATGTGTTGAATGCCATAAAAGAGGGTAGTTTTAATACTCCTCTGTGGCATTTATTGTTTTGTCGACAAGCCACGCCATCAGGGAATTACATTTTAATAAAAAACAACAAAACACGGAAAAAACAACTAAGCCAATTCACTTTTCCCTGTCACTGTGGAACAAGAATAATGTACAGTGCTCTCCAAGTAATTGGGAATCACTCGTGATCTCTAGCAACTAGTTACCGAACCGAGTTTTGGGTATCCGGCGGCGTATGCTTTTTCTTA
Organism: Amaurobius ferox; assembly: GCA_951213105.1. Lineage (NCBI taxonomy): Eukaryota > Metazoa > Arthropoda > Arachnida > Araneae > Amaurobiidae > Amaurobius > Amaurobius ferox. Next base: position 93,902,430 of record OX578150.1, read on the forward strand.
CCTCTTGCGTACCTCCAGTTACATGAGGCAAAATAAGTCTAGTTGCATGAGGTAAAAGAAGACTAGTTGCAGGAGTCAAAAGAAGTCTAGTTGCAGGAGGCAAAATAAGTCTAGTTGCATGAGGTAAAACAAAGACTAGTTGCACGAGGTAAAAGAAATCTAGTTGCAGGAGGCAAAATAAGTCTAGTTGAAGAAGGTAAGTCTAGTTGCATAAAGAAGTCCAGTTGCATAACGATGTCTAGTTACATGAGGCATGTTGTATAGGACATAAAGAGCGTAGTGTAAATACAATGGCGCTCTAGGGAATTTAACCTGCAGGTTAGTGTAGTGATGTTGAGGGTTGGAAAGTGACCCGAGTACGATTAGTACCGACTAGACAAACGACCACATATAAGATAATAATGTGGATAAAAAAGTAAATAGTATCAGGTGGCTAACCTGAAGTAAAAATAGCAGGAGGCGGTCAGTTAGATTGTCAAGTTGCATTTCGATCTGACATTAGCGGGAGAAGAATGCAGAGTTCAATTCGACGATAAGAATTTTCAATTCCGTCCCAGTAGCTCAATGGTAGTGCGCTGGCTAATCAGTACAAAGATCCGTGGTTCGATTCCCGGTTGGGGCAGCAAGGTTCTTTACAAAGCGTTCCTTTCTATGAGGAGGGCAGCGAAACCCGTATTTTCTCTCCATGACTGCACAATTTAATAGTTTAATTTCCTTTGTTGGAAAGTAAATTTATTAAAAATACAATTGACACCTTTCTTCTGATTTTGCTTTAAAAGTTAAACAGACAGATCAAACGTAACGAATTGCAGAAAAGTTTGTACCAAATGTGAAATTTCCGAACCTGGAATGCCTCATAATAAAAGCTTTATTGATCTTTTAGATTGTGGTAAATTGATAAATGATTTTTAAAGACCCTTTTCTCTTAAAATTTAAAAGTATATATAATGAAATGCAGATTATGGATTTTTTATTGAAAGTAAGTCAAAATTCTACAAACGGCAGTGATCTTTGTCAGACGTATTTTCAATTACAGACCCTCGCGGTTGGGAGGAGTTCCAACTGAAATGAAAAAATCAAAATAAAATTTAAGACTATACGTCGTTATCATGGTAGACTTTTTATATTCAATATATATTACTTTCCTTATATACAGTAATGTATCAGGAAAGTATTGTGACGGGGTCGAAAATTCGAATTCGAGATTTCGACGGCAGAGCACGTTTCAAGCATCCCTGATCACGAATCGAACATTTTTGAAGTGATGTCTCTGTGTGTGTGTGAGTGTGTGTCAGTGAGTCTGTGGAGACGATAAAGGACGAGCGAATGAACCGATTCGAATGAAATTTGGTACAAAAATTACAATCTGTAAACACTCGAAGCCTATTGTTTTTATACGCAATCGAATGTTCAGACCCCCGTAAATTTTAAAGTGAAATTTTGAAAAAATCAAAACCTCTAATAAAGTTACGCAAATAGATATTTCTTGTGTGTAAATTTTCATTAGAAAACAATTGACATAAATTTTAGAACGCTAACATGAACCGTTCCCGAGATATTGTACATTTTTCAAAAAAATTATCAAAAAGTCATATAAAATAAAAAATATTTCCTACTGAGAAACATGCTCACTTTTCATATGTAATACCATGCGATAAATTTGTGACATCATTCTCGTGGATCTAGCTCGTTCCATTCATGAAAAAAGATACTTTGTGTAATACTGTTGTATTTGAAAGCCAATAGTCATTTATCTGTTGTAAGAATAACTTATTTCTCCGTCCATAACGCTTGGCGAGACTTTGGCGACGAATTTGGTTTAATGTCGCCAACTTGGCGACTTTCTTCAATGCTGTTAAGTTAACGAAAAACTCGGCAATTGGATAAAAATGACGCTAAATCAATGAAAAATGACGACTCATTGACGAAAATTCAATATCTTGAAAAGAATATAAATATCTACTACAATAATAATATATTTTTTTATTGTAAAAATAGTAAATTTATTGCATTACATGAGGAAAGTCATGTGCTGCCCACATCAGATTTTTTTATATTTAAAATGCGACCAAAATTAAACGATTTTACTCTTAAAAAACGTTTAGTTTTTTTTCGATAAAATGGTAAGGAATTCCTTAATCAAAAATAGGCCGCGTAGATAACTACGTGCCACTTGTTGAAATAATGATGCTAAATTTCAAATATATTGGCCGAAAATTAGTTAAGATACCGTGGAAACAGATTTTCAAAATTTTATTTCGGGGAACAAAAATACACTCCTTTAAAGTTTTTAGAGCGCAGTCCAGTATGTTTGTACTTTGCCTATATAATCGTTGTGTCTCAACCATTTTCACTTTTCTTATATTACATAATGTATAAGGAAAGTATTGCGACGGGGTTGAAAATTCGAATTCGAGTTTTTGACGGGAGAGCACGTTTCAAGCATCCATGATCACGAATAGAACATTTTTGAAGTGATGTCTGTGTGTGTGTGTGTGTGTGTGTGTGTGTGTGTGTGTGTGTGTGTGTGGAGACGAGAATTGCCGAACGAATGGACCGATTCGAACGAAATGTGGTACAAAAATCACAATCCGTGAATACTGGAAGCCAATTGTTTTTAAACGTTATCGAATGTACAGAACCCCCCGATATTTCCGAGTGAAATTTTGAAAAAATGATCAACAAATCAAAAGCTTTAATAAAGTTGCGCAAATAGACATTTCTGATGTAATTTTTCCTTAGAAAACGATTGACATAAACTTTAGAACGCTAGCATGAACCGTTCACGAGATATTGCACATTTTTAAAATAAATTTATCCAAAAATCCCATAAATTAAAAAAAAATATATTAACTGTTGAGAAACCTTTTCATGTTTCATATGTAATATCATGCGATAAATTGGTGACATCATTCTCATGGATCTAGGTCGTTCCATTCATGAGAAAAGATACATTGAGACTTGAATAATACTTTTGTATTTGAACACCAATAGCCATTTATCTGCTATAAGAATAACTTGTTTCTCCGTTTATAACGCTTGGCGAGATTTTGGCGACAAATTTGGTGGAATGTTGCCAACTTGGCGACTTTTTTAAATGCTGCCAAATTAACGAAAATCTTGCCAAATGGATTAAAATGACGCTAAATCAGTGAAAATGACGACCAATTGACGAACATTTAATATCTTGGAAAGAATATAAGTATCTACTATAAGAAAAACCTATTTTTTTACTGTAAAAGTAGTAAATTCATTGCATTATATAAGGAAAGTCACGTGTTGCTCACATCAGATTTTTACGTATTTATTTATGAAATTTGAACTAAACTATTTTTGAGGCATCGCTTTTAAATAATAATAATAATAAAAATAATAATAATAATAATAATAATAAAATAGTTATTTATTTTTCCGACCCACTTATACTTGCCTCAATCCTAACTTGATACTTCAAAGGCATAGAAAAAACTGTAAAATTCCGTGAAGTTTTAGAGTTAGTCAATGCACGCATAATGTGCGTGTAAAGAAAAACTGAGTTAATAGTCCACAGCTTATTTAAATTTGCCTTGCTGTTATAATAGATGCACATTGCCTATAAAAAGAAAAAAATCTGATGTGGGCAGCACATGACTTTCCTTATATAATGCAATGAATTTACTATTTTTACAATAAAAAAAAAGTTTTTCTTATAGTAGCTATTTATATTCTTTCTAAGAAATTGAATTTTCGTCAATTAGTCGTCATTTTCACTGATTTAGTGTCATTTTTATCCATTTGGCGAGATTTCCGTTAATTTAGCAGCATTTAAAAAAGTCGCCGAGTTGGCGAGATTTCGCGAAATTCGGCGACAAAATCTCGCCAAGCGCTATGGACGGTGAAATAAGTTATTCTTATAGCAGATAAATAACTATTGGCGTTCAAATACAAAAGTATTACTCAAAGTATCTTTTCTCATGAATGGAACAAGCTAGATCCAGGAGAATGATGTCACCCAATTTATCGCATGATATTACATATGAAAGTTTCTCAGCAGATAATATAATTTTTTTAAATTTATGGGATTTTTGATAAATTTATTTAAAAAATGTGCAATTTCTCGAGAACGGTTCATGCTAGCGTTCTAAAATTTATGTCAATCGGTTTCTAAGAAAAAATTACATTAGAAATGTCTATTTGCGTAACTTTATTAAAGGTTTTTATTTTTTGATGATTTTTTTAAAATTTCACTCGAAAATTTAGGGGGGTTCTGAACATTCGATTACGTTTAAAAACAATAAGCTTCCAGTGTTTACGGATTGTGATTTTTGTACCAAATTTCGTTCGAATCGGTCCATTCGTTCGTCAGTTATCGTCTCCAGAGGCTCACTGACACGCACACACACACACACACACACACAGACATCACTTCAAAAACGTTTGATTCGTGATCAGGGATGCTTGAAACGTGCTCTCCCGTCGAAAACTCGAATTCGAATTTTCGACCCCGTCACAATACTTTCCTTATACATTATGTATATAAGGAAAGTAATAAATCAGTTACTAACATTCTGAAAACCATTTGGCAGCTGCTATGAAGAGTAGTTCTCTTGACATTTTCACATATAAATATAGTGAACAAAGAACCAGCATCTTCACTTGCACTTTCCACATGCGACTGATGAGATAGACTGTCGCGAAATTTCAACTGGAGTTTAGACTGGCGTCATTAAATGATCATATGTGTAACATGTGTAAACATGCCTTTATGGGAGGAGAATGGGCTCACGTGCTATCAGAAACTGAAACTACGGATTTTCGCTGAGATACTGGGTTGGGACAGTAGTTTTTCCTACAAATTTGGAGCGAATCTTGTATATACTAAAAATTTATTTTAGACTCCTTTATAAAGACTGAATTCTTAAAAATCTAGTTGTGCTCACAAGTTAGTATACACACATTTTTTCCGAAAAAGAAGGCGTCTTAACAATTAGATATTTTTTTTATACAAAATACAAAACTTCATTAAACCTGTTGTCTGAATTAAAAATCAACACAGAAACACAAATACTTGCTTTGTTAGTTTAACATCATATACGGTTAATTTAGAGTAACAGCCGGTTTTGGAGACAAAGAACAGCCTCCATAGTGCTGTACTTCATTTTTCTTTTGACGTAAATAACATCTATGATCAGGTATCTTGCCGAAATCGAAGTGTGACGATAAATGCAAACACTTGGGAAGCACATATGAATATGACGCACATATACATATTTCAAAAATTTAATATTTTGAACCATTTTGTTTTCGAAAAAAAGTTTTTGTTCCAACGAGTTTTTGGTTTATTTTCAGTAGAAACTGAACTATAAATATATATGTAAACAATAAACAACAAGCATGTTCATTAGGAAATCCACTTGCTGGATCAACAATTTATTTTTACAAGGGTCTTTTGAGCAATGGTATTGTCAGTTTGAAGAAGATTGACAATTTTCAATTTCTAAATTTTTGTAATGTTATATTTCGAAAACTAAAAATGCTAAATATGATGAAAATATAATTTATAGCCCTTTGAAAGCTCCAACAAGGATATGTAATTAAATTATAAATTAGGTTCTTAGTTTTTAAACTATAAATATTACGTAGATTTTGATGTAGATATCAAAATTTTAACGTAGACAACAAAATACCATAAAATGCAAAGTTAATAGAATTCATGCCAACGTTCTTCAATTTACAACTTGCATCAGATCTTGAAAAATCTTCTACGCTTGGTCAGACTTGTACAGACTTGATATTAGATTGTAACTTTGAGATATTAAGATGTTTCAATTCTGTATCCAACCTTAGTTTCCTTAGGCCCATATTATATGTTGCAAACGAAACAAATGAGATGGATCAACTTATTGAACATTTTATTTTGAGTTTTTATTTTTACATGAAGTTATTCCTGCTAAACCACACCGGTTCCATCGAACTGGAACTGCTGCCAATTTTTTAGTTATTCTTCGTTCTTCATTTTCGCAAATAATTTTTTTTGTAGGACGCATATGCAGACATTCCACATTTAGGGCATCCCTGAACTGTATACAGCTACCTTTGCCTGATAGATTTGCAGCCAAATCGCCTTCTTTTAGGAAGCACAATGATTTTCAAGTGATGTCAACACGTAAAAAAGTTTCATTAAGTTGAATGCACAGACACACTACCAGGGGCTTTTTGCAGCATTCACGTGTGTCCAAATGGCGCACCCTGCCTTCACATCCACAATAGCAGGGGGAATACATGCGTACCCGTAAATGGTATATGGGTATGCATGCATGCTCGTAATTATTTGGAATCTACTTTAAACTTTAGGCCCGGTCACAATAGTTCTTGTTTGCATAAGAAGAGCAATCTTCTTCTTTCTTATTCCTAGTCTATCTAGACAAGTCCATGCATACCATGAGACTGAAGGAGTCTCAAAATTTTATCGGGTTCTCAAAAAATTAAATTATGACAGAAGTATGGAAAGAACAGTAAGAGTGTCAATATAATCCAATCTAATAAAATCGGAGAACTGCCATCATTGACAGAAGAAAGTTCTCTTGTCAAATTCTTTTTGTAACATGAACATATTCTGTTTCTTGACCGACAGCTGGATTTATTATTTCTACAGTACATCAGGGCGTATATATTTTTTAACAATGTAGCAGTGTTTCAAAATGTACTTTACAATGCTGTTCTGGATAAAGTAAAAAGGCTTTTATGTGCATAAAAAGAACACTAAAACTAAAATTGAGTCTTATCCAATCTAAATCGGGAATTGCGAGTTATCGGCAGAGCGTAATGTTTTAATTAACAAGAACATTTTCTTTATTATACTGGGAAGGTGAGATTATTTATCGAACAGTTGGTTGAATATTTTTGCAGTGCACCAAATATTGTGGGGAATAAAATAAATACCACCATTTCCCATTTCCTACTATTTGACGGCGCTAAAATAATTCTAATTCAGTCCAATTGGAGTGTTGCAACTCATTGGCCGAAACAATAAATGTTTAATGAACAATAAAATCTTCTTTATTATGCGAGGAAGTCGAGCTGCGGTTCTTTACACAAAAGATTAGCTGGTTGCATATGTTTACAGTATACCAAATATTGTGGGGAATAAAATAAATACCACCATTTCCCATTTCCTAATATTTCACGGAGCTAAAATAATTCTAATTCAGTCCAATTGGAGTGTTGCAACTCATTGGCCGAAACAATAAATGTTTAATGAACAATAAAATCTTCTTTATTATGCGAGGAAGTTGAGCTGCGGTTCTTTACCCAAAAGATTAGCTGGTTGCATATGTTTACAGTATACCAAATATTGTGGGGAATAAAATAAATACCACCATTTCCCATTTCCTAATATTTCACGGAGCTAAAATAATTCTAATTCAGTCCAATAGGAATGTTGCAACTCATCGGCCGAAGAATAAATGCTTAATTAACAATAAAATATTCTTTATTATACAGGGAAGTTGAGCTATGATTAACCCAAAAGATTAGCTAGTTGCATATTTTTACAGTATATGAAGTATTGTGAGGAATAAAATAAATACCACCATTTCACCCTATTTGCAAAAGAGAAATCACATCATCATGCATGCATTCCTTTTCACGTGCATAGAAATAACAGTAGCGTGCGAAAATTAATTCTAATCCTGGCCAATTGCAGAGTTGTAAGTCATCGACGGATTATATAATTTCAAGCAAGAAAATCTACTTTATTATGCAAAGAAGTTGAGCTGGGTTTCTTGATCCAACAGACTACTAACAAACATCCAATTGACAATTTTTCGGAATGAAATAAGTATCACCATTTCTAAATATTGGTTTCATAGAAACTATTGCACCGCTCGTGAATTTCTATTTATGTTATTAAAAGGAACGGTAGAACACGAAAAATATTCTAATCCAATTTATTTCGAGAGTTTCAAGTCGTCGCTAGAAGCATAAATTTTTAATTAACAAGAAAACATCTTTTCTCCTACAGGGAAGCTGAGTTGAGAATATTTTTCCAACAGATTAGGGAATTGCATATTTTTACAGAGTACCAATATTATGGGGAATGAAATAAACATAACATATTTCCCAATACATTTGTGGTGAACAAATAGAAACATTACGTTGATTTACCTTTTAAATAATAAATGAATCTTTGGATTGAATTATATTGAAGGTGATCATGAATCAAATAGTTCGCACCTTGTGTGGTAGCCGCAATAACCCACAATTACCTATTTGTACGACTTCCTTGAAGGAATCATTAATTAAAACACTGCACATTAAATTCTCCATTTTTAACTTTTAAAATAAATTATTTATTCATACATATTATTGTTATGATTAAAATTACATTAATTTTAATAAACTGTCATGAGGAGAAAATGCACAAAGTGAGACCAGGTCTTAGAATATTATTTCAACAATTTTTAAATCAACAATTGACCTAATATATATGCAGACTGGAACATACCTCCGTTTGTCAGTCTGTTGTTCAGCATGCTTGGAATATTAACCGCTTCTTTTTCTGACATTTGGAGTCAGCTTTCTCTTTTCTAACTCATTCTCAATACTAAAAATAACCACTACACTGCTTGAAAACACGATTCGCTGAACTTTTGGAAAATCATTCTGCTTATGAACAACACTGTTTGAATTTCATGACCGCTCTCTCTCGCTTCTCAACAATCATTATTATATAATCACGACCCTCTCTCATTGCGTTTGGATTGTCATTCTACTTGAATATTCATTGAATTATCTCCTTGTTACCACATCATTTTGCCTGAGGTCCAGATACGTCCTCCTTGCGTTCTCATTGGTTACTCCTCAGTGCGATGTAGCATCATTGCATCATTGGCTACTTTAGTTTCCAATGATGCTTAGTTTAAGCCTTGGCCCTAGGAGATATTTTCTCCAGCCACATCCGCAATTTGTGTGACTTGAATTTATTGGGGTCATCACCCTCCGGTCCAAGACTGTTGTAAAACGGTGCCTCAAAGTCTGTGCTTTATTTCGTTGTAAAGTTGTAAATAGTCGCATATATCAAAACTGCATAATTGCCTCCTGGTTTCACAACACCCAATTCTGATTTTACACGATAGATACGTTCCCGAAGAATGCGCGTAAAAAAATTCGTGTAAAAATATAATGTACCTTTGGAAAATTAGAAGATTGTTTCCAAACCTAAAAATTCAGTAAAAGTAATGAGATAAACTATATGAAAATTCTTGTTAGAAATTTATCAATTTTGCGTGCTGAACATTTCATTTTATAAAAATAGCACATATAATAAAAATATATTACATGCAGTAAATTTTCATTTAAAATGAAAAAAAAAATACCATTAATTTATGAACACAAAATTATGCCTACAGACGTTGCACATTGTCCTGTTGCTTTCCTTTTCTTTTCTGTCACAGGTGAATTATGCGACACTGTGTAAGGGCTACCAAAAATATTTCGGTTGTAATTAATAAAACAAAAGTGGATGTGTTAATTTTTATTAACATCAAACAACAAAAAGGTACTTTTTACTTTTAACACCAAATTCAAATTGCTGATAAAACGGGGAATACCCCAATTCGAGAAATTCCCCACAAATAGAAACTGCGAATTCAGAGGAACAGAATCAGCAAAATTTCCGACCAATTGTGAAGTTGTGAGGAGTGCAATACGAATATTTTTTTTCTTCTTAGAATTAGGGTCGATCGTGCTAAATCGAAACAACTCGCGTAAAAAGATAATGACATATTTTATTAATTCGTATTAAATCAAAATCGTGTATAAAATGTTCGTGCAAAAAACAGAATTGGGCGTATTTGATTCAGAAAAGCCATTGCACCACAGTGAATTCCGATGCTTCACCGTTGAAATACCCATGAAGATTTAACCACCCGCCTATTCTGAATAGATTTATCGATTCCGATGAGTAATGGATTTTCCCATCGATGATGCTTTATGACCACATGAGAAATTATCCAAACTTTTTTTTATGAAACCGCGATAAAAATGGATTTTACGAGTTCGCATTTGTACAACGCGGGGAGGGATGTAGAGGGGCGTCGCACAAAGACCCCCCACCCTATGAAGATCATTCAGATAAGAGGGCTCAAATATTAGTACCGGTGAAGGGCCTTATCACATGCGCTAGGATAGATTCGTATTGCAATCTATAACATTCCCGTACAAAGGGATGTAGGATTGATAGCTAGAGTTCGTTTCGCATTAGGGATTGATGCAAAAGCTTTAAAGGGATGATATATGGATAGTTCCGGAGAAAAGTAATGGGGTGGAATAAATTGAGACATGTCGTTCCTACGGCGAGGTGATGTACCCTCGCATTTTGAAGTTAGATGAAGGTTTGATTACTCTAACACGAAGGGGTTTTATCTAAATATAAAATGGAAAGTTTTTCAAATTTGGCATGGTTATTTTTTCTTTCCTGAGGATAACCCCGTTCATGTCTTGGGTTTCTGAAACCAGCGGTTGTCGAGATATTTTTAAATACGCAAAATTAAACTTTCCATGGAAATAACATTATGCAGATGAATCATTCAAAAAGTTGCAGAGCATTGTATAATTAGTAGGAATCGACACCAGAAGCGGACTAAACGCGCATATGAAAGGCAATAAATACCCTTAAAAATGATGTACAATCAAACCTCCTATAACGCAGTACTCTTACAATGCGGTACACTTATAACGCGGTACTCTTATAACGTGGTTTCCATATAACTCGGAGCAAAAATTGCGACAGTCCTCCCATAACACGGTGCTCATAAAACGCGGTTTCCATATAACGCGGTAGTCTAATAACGCGGTAGTCTAATAACGCGGTTTCTCTATAATACAACTCAAATCGCTTAAGCAGTCTCCCTATAGCATAAATTTTTCGATTACACATTAATGATAGAAATTAATTGTGAATTCCCCTGTTTTTTCATCTACGTACATCACCATTGTTCAATTTCAGTTATCAGGGAAATCCCCTGCAAAGACAGAAATATACAGCACTGCTGTGGCAGCTCGACGATATTATTGGCTGTACCGTACTCACGTGACTTTCTTTATGAAACTGCGCCGCCGAACTTATATTTCATAGCCCCATTCATCCCCCCACATAACGAACCAGCCTGATTTGTATGTTCTGAGTTTCACTTAACGCGGTTTCCATATAACGCGGTACGAATTGTTCTGTTTTGTACTAATTCTCAGTTTCTTATAACGCGGTTCCCATACAACACGGTATGCGGTTTCCATATAGCACGGTACGATATTATATGATTTGCACTGAGTTTCTTATAACGCGGTAAGAATTAATAGCGTTATAGAAGGGTTGATAGTAGCATCAGGATCTCTAACATGATGACGCCTGCAATGCTTATACCCGAAAAAGAATATACTCATATTCTTTTTGTAAGTCAAATGGCCATCATCTCCAACGGATGGCATTTTATATAGGCTCTATATTACTTATAAGTTCATGTAAATATTGTTTATTGTATTTTTCGTGGCACGTACAAGCCAGTAATCTTATTCACTGACGTTATCAACGGAAGGGGGGGGGGGGCATAACCCCCCCTTTCCGCCCATGAACCTATCGGGACTCATTAAAGTTATTTGAAGACACGGGAAACAACAGTTTAGTTGCATTTCCCTAAATTTTTTATTTGTCGATGCTACTGGTATTATTGTGTTAAATCAAAGCCTTCTGTAGCAATTTCAGGTCGATTCCTGCCTAGTAAGCAGTACTCTACAACTTTATAATTAGCTTTTTTCATCTACCTTGATTTGTTGCCGAGTTCGTTATACTGATTTTTAAAATTCTCCGCTAGGGGCGCTGCACTCTCTTTTACTCGATCAGGCATGAAGACTTTATTATTGATAGACTTAACGTGTACACTCAGGGACATTTCCTTACAAAATTATGGGGTGCTTAAGGACTTTTCTAGGAATCCTAGGGAGTTTTAGGGACCCTAGGATCCCTAAGGATTTTTCTAGGACACATGCATGCTTAATATGCAATAGACAGCCGAACATATACTAAGTTTTTGGACAGTCTTTCTTCAGGGCGTGGTAGCCCAGTGGCTAGCGCGCGAGAATTGCACTCGGGTTTCGATTCCCGCCACTGCCTAAACTGCCGCCGTGTTCACGCGGAGTATGATCACGTTAAACATGTGGATCCGTAAGTCCTTCCGAGAGGTTGGTGGTAGGGGAAGGAGAGTACGGTCCCTGTGGATGCCTCTCCCACTGGGTTCCGGTCTAAATTGGGTGAATAAAAATAAAGTTATGGAGATTGTCGCGGAGGGGCACGATAACCCAGTGGTTAGCGCGCGGGAATTGCATTCGGCAGGCTCGGGTTCGATTCCCGCCACTACCAAAATTACCGCCGTGTTCACGCGGAGTACGATCACGTTAAACATGTGGGTCCGTAAGTCCTTCAGAGAGGTTGGTGGTAGGGAAAGGAGGATGCGGTTCCTGTGGATGCCTCCCCCATTGGGTTCCGGTCTAAATTGGGTGACACTTCCCGGCCGTCCAAACAGTTACCTTACACCTTTTGCTTTTCTGGTAGCTCGGACGGTCTGGGTCTCAACAACAACAACTGTCTTTCATTGAATTAAATTGTATAGTATTACATATACTCATCCTTTAATTACCATCTCCACGCTGAATAGATTCGCTCACATGGATAGCTATTATTCGAAAAACATTCAAAACGCGTTCAAAAGGTGTTGAAACGTTTAATAACGTAACAGGAGGAAATCGAAAATGTTCTTTAAACATTATCTCTATATTTCAACACAAGGAAATAATGAAATTTTTTTTCATGCAAAGAACATGCCGCGCGTGCTTTTGCTTTTGAAAGTTATGTTGGGAATGTGTGCCATCATGCACACGAGAATGTGTGGGGCTGACCGTTCTCTGTTGTGACAGATGTTTTCGAGTATTTTGGAGGTGGGGGTTTGAACTGACATTCGGAGTGTTTCAATGTACTTCTCTGCTCAGTTGCTGATATTTCTGCTTTCCCTACACCATATGGTATTGCATAGAGAAAGTATTGGAATTGTGTTGTAAATCAGAAATCGAGATTTTAAGGGATCTACAAGTTTCTGGCACTCTAGAATAAGAAAAAAATATTTTTAGCTTGAAGTCTGTGCGCGCGTATATGTGTGTGCGTGTGGATTTATATGTATCCGCCATGGAGGTAAAAGTAAGGAGTTAAAACTTCATATTAAGAAAACGCCAATATCGTTTGAAACAATGACTCAGGTGGCGCTGGGATAGGATAAGTAGTCCTGCATATGTATTTCTATAGCGAAGGACCTAAAATACTTATTTAAAACGTCAATTTTATAAAAATAAATTATTACCACAATGCAAAGTAAAACTGAAACAATAAAGAATATTCCTGCGTATTCAAAATTATTTTACTTTTCAATTTATTTTTATCTTCATATATTCTACACTCTATCCTACAACTATGGAAAAATACTGATTAATTATACTCATAACAAGGGAACGCTTAATTTAAAAATAATCAAAAATACATATACTAAATACTACATATTTATGTTGTGTCAAACAACAATAGTGGCTACTTTACTAACACTAGCGACACCTAGATATAATTCTCAATGCATTATGGCATTTTCAAGCATTTCATACATGGTTTTATCTCCTTTTTTCTAACCCCATGGTATCCACTCTAGCTCGAAAGCTATTCGACGAAATTTTGCAAAATTTGACATGTAAATCATTTTTGGGTTACCCTGGTTCTGATTAAGATTTTAGTAGAATTATTACTTTCCTTATATACATACTGTATAAGGAAAGTATTGAAAGGGGGTCGAAAATTCGAATTCGAGTTTTCGACGGGAGAGCACGTTTCAAGCATCCCTGATCACGAATCAAACATTTTTGAAGAGATGCCTGTGTGTGTGTGTGAAAGTATGTGTGTGTGTGTGTGTGTGAGTCAGTGAGTCTGTGGAGACGATAACTGACGACCGAATGAACCGATTTGAACGAAATTTGGTACAAAAATCACAATCCGTAAACACTGGAAGCCTATTGTTTTAATACGCAATCGAGTGTTCAGAACCCCCCCCCCCCCCTAAATTTTCGGGTGAAATTTTGAAAAAATCGTCAAAAAAATCACAACCGCTAATAATGTTACGCAAATAGACATTTCTTATATAATTTTTCATTCGAAAACGATTGACATAAATTTTAGGTCGTTAACATGAACCGTTCTTGAGATATTGCACATTTTTCAAAAAAATTATCAAAAAGTCATATAAAATAAAATAAAAAACTTCCTATTGAGAAACATGTTCACTTTTCATATGTAATACCATGCGATAAATTGGGTGATATCATTCTCGTGGATCTCTAGCTCGTTCCATTCATAAAAAAGATACTCGGAGTAATGTTTTTGTATTTGAACGCCAATAGTCATTTATCTGCTGTACGAATAACTTATTTCTCTGTCCATAACGCTTGGCGAGATTTTGGCGACGAATTTGGTGGAATGTCGCCAACTTGGCGACATTTTTAAATATTGCTAAATTAACGAAAAACTTGTCAAATGGATAGAAATGTCGCTAAATCAATGAAAATGACGACTCATTGACGAAAATTCAATATCTTGGAAAGAATATAAATATCTGCTATAAATATAATCGATTTTCTTTTGCTGTAAAAGTAGTAAATCCATTGCATTATATAAGGAAAGTCATGTGCTGCCTAGATCAGCTTTTTTTTATTGAAAACTGGCCAGTAAAAACCGTCAAAATATAAAATATAAGACTAAACACGCTGAAATGTATTAATTAAATGCTCGTTTTATACGTAGTTCCTAACGACAAAACGATAAAGACCAACCTCATTACTCTAGGACAGACTATTCCCAAAATATTAAGGTTTTTGGAATTTTGAGGAACTGACGATGTTTTTTAACTATCCAATGAAATTGCTTAAAATTTGGTAGGTAACTCACTTGTGGATTACTCTGGTACTGATTAGAATTTGGTAAAACAGAGCAATGATGTGATCGATAAAACAGAGCAATGATGTATGTGATCTTCAATCCGTTGCCCCCCTTTTCGTGTGTCTCCCGGCGCATGATTTTGAGCAGACAGGCGATTAACTTTCCGAAAAATTTTCTTTTGGAAAAAGACAATCCTTTTTGTATATTTTGATTATATTTTACGATTTTTTTAATTGCAAATGGACTTAGAAAAATACATATATTAATCCCCACACTGTAAAACTTTCTGCAAATTTTGCTCATTTTTTTCAACTACTTTGTTGATAATTTCGGCAAACTAAGAAAAGCAATTACAGGCGTTCATGAAAATTAATTCCAGATTCATTTCTGAAATATTCAGCTAATTATCGTGTGCCGAAGTGTTATATATATATATATATATATAATCTCCAAATTTAAGCCAATGCTATTCATTTCCTTTATCGGCCTTGTAACCGTTGTTTAAGTGTTTTGGTGATTTTAATATTTCATAATTACTTAGAATGGTTGTTATTATTATATGTTTCTAATATATATATATTATCCAAATGTAATACAATTTTGTATACTACTAAATAAATAATAAGAATATAAATATTCGAAATGTTGGTGCAAAGCTGCCGAACTCTATCGAATACTAACATACATATCCAAATAGAAAAATGGAATACAATACAAATAGAAGAGTAAAGTACCACAAATTGGCTGGGGGGGGGGCATGCTTAACCGGGGAGTGTGAATCACCCCCAGCCAATTTGTGGTACTTTACTAGTATACTTTAATAGTATCGACCCCGGGACAGAACATAATTCCGCCAATTTTCGATTTAAACAACCATTTCCGGTGCTAAGAGCCATACATTTTTAAACACATCAGCTTATTAAAAAATCCCAACTTAATTTTTTAATCTGTTAGTCTCTCCTCCTGTTTGTAACAGGCAAATGAAACATTAAAAGAAACTTATTTAATTTTCACCCAAACTGTAAAGGTTCTCCTTTACTCAACACCACTAAACACTTTTCCTAAAATATCTCTCCCATTCGGTGCTTTAAATGCTTCCTTTAATACCAAGCCAGCATCTATCGTTCCCCGAAGCCACTGCCTGCACCTGTTTCTTTTCAAACTTTTCAAGTGCTTTTTTGGAAAGAGTGAGGTAAGAAAAACCTTCTTGAGTTCCTCACAGAGGAATTTCTACCCCTGAAAGAATCATTTTACACCCTTGAAAAGAGAAAGAAATGCTATTCTTCTTTTCCATGTCATTCTTGAAGTTGATTGCAAAAAGAGTAATTTGTGAATGTAAATACTGGGCTTCCGCGAATGTCTTTAAGGTGGGCAGATCACTCCTGACAGTTAAAATTCATCCATCTTTCACCTTAAGTTCAAAAATTGGTATATAAGTTGATAATCATGCAAACTGAACGACATTTTTATGTTAGAATCTTCTAATTTTTACTTGTACGTTTGTAAAATAAAGTTCTGAAATGTAGTGTGTAAATATATATAGATTTCAGTTTTTGCATAAAGTTTAATGGAGGTTTTTGAAGACAAAAATACATCCATGTGCTGCGTGCATACCACAGGCTAAACTATAGCAAATATACGCAAAATATTTTACATCATGATAAAGTATGTTTTAACTTATACCCAAATGTACAAATATTTTTTAATAAAATGATGCTTTGAAATTTATTCTTTAAAAAAATAATGAAATAACCATTAGAAGTAAAATACAATTAATTTTTTTCAAGATTTGTTTTCATATGTTACGCTTAAATGCAGGTAGGGTTTGTACGCATATACGTTGTTTCATATCTTGTAAAATATTAGTCCAAGGACATTTAGTGACGCTGTTGGAGTAAGGGGACAGTCGGAGTTTACAAATTTGGTCCTTCTTGAGAGCTCGATAATAAAATGCGCATGTTCTTAATTCCCATTTCGTCATATGCGCAGATCCAGATAAAAATAATGTTATCAGCCATGCCCCGGTATAAGCCCCCTCCCCTGTGAGGGATCTTTTAACAAATCTACTGCAGAGAAACAAAGTGGTCATTACTTCCGCACAATAAAATTACAAGATGGTTTCTCGTGGAAAACTTAACAGCTTGTGTATCGTACAACATATTACTGCCCACTTATCGACTATAAGCGAACGCACTACGCAGTTTTAGCTTAGTTGCTACTGTCGTTGACCATATTTATCTCGATTTGCAGTATTATGCATGCGTAAAACTGGTAGTTTCAAACGATCACTTCTTGCTAATTTGCATACCCACCCCGTGTTGCACTTTCGCTGATTGGCTTGCGTTACGCATGTCTGTACAGCCATCCATGTCGCTCTTCATCGAGAATTTGCATTACCAGGTTTGAGGTAACGAACTTGTTGGCCGCTTATCTCTGAAATGCGACGTCCAATCGAAACATCGATAATACGTTTTATGATTGGTTTTCCAGTTGGAATCGTCCAATAAGTTTTCTGTGCTGGTGATTATATATATAAACTGCCAACTATTATCACTCTGTATATAAACTTTCAACTATTATCACTCTGTATATAAACTTTCAACTATTATCACCCTGTATATAAGCAGTCAAAATGAAAAACGTAGGGAGGTGAGTCGAAAGAAGGCTGTAAGGCTGGTAGACTGGTATGTCAAGTAGGCTGGTCATACCGGGTACCACTGTTTTAAGCTAAAGACATCTGATAACTGCTCTATAAAACATATTGTTTACTGTATTAGATCTTAATTGTACCTTAACTTTGGATCTCAACTGCAGTGTCATAGTCATATATTGTTTGTAGAGATTGAATAAAATACTTTTGATGAAAAAGTTACGATGCTACATTTGAAGGATATTTTATCAAATCTACTGTGGAGAAACAATTCGTAAGTATAGTGTTTTATTTCTTTATAATCAGCTATACATGAAATGTATAGTTAAACTTGTTGGTAGATTACAGCTTCAACGACGTCATGTTTTCCTTAATACCAGACAGCTGGATCACATTGGATAATTCCCGAATTCAGTACTTTACGCTCACAAAGCTTACAATAATACAGAAAATTGTGACTTGTATTTTATTTGAGTTTTGCAACATAAAATAAACTTTTAATTATTAAGTTGATATCCCAATTTATTGTTTTTACTTTTTGTTAGACTTTTCACGAGTAATTATAATGAGGGCACTACATTGAAGACTATGTATTTCTATAAAGTTCTTGCATTTTTTCATGGATTAGGATTTTTAAATGCCAACAAGTTTTACTTTGATTTAAATATGTGATCAAATAGGTAGATCAGCTGTATATTGCTACTGTTGCCGCTTACTGGTACATTTAATAAAGCTTTAGTGACCCAAAAATTTGAATACATCCTTGTATTCTGAGAATACATCCATTATTTCTGAGGATACGTTGTAACAGTAAGTGTGTTAGTTTGTGCAATGTGCATACAGGGTGTTTAAAAAAATGGCGACTGTATATCTCTTGAACTATTGGTCGTAGACTCCTAAATCCAATGTAATAAATACTTAATTAAGGCAGACTATCATCCTATGTAAATTTTGTTCATGTAGCACTTTTCTGTAAAAAAGTTCAAAATGTAACTTTTTATATGGTCCCCTTAATTTTTTTTTTAAAATAATTAAAATAATTTTCCATAGTCAAACAAAATATGCTCCATTGTCATACGATCAAGATTACTTGAGATATCATTGATTAAACATCGATTGAACATTGATTGAAACTTTTACTAGAATAACTTTGGCAACATTTTCACAGCCAATTTTGTGTGTCAAAGAACCCCCTTTTTTAAAGATCTTTAAATGAATGAGGAACAATTTGTTAATTGGAATTTCTTTTGAAGAGGGCCTGTATAAAAAATATTCGTTTAATAAACCGTGTCACGTGACCAAAATCATCCTAGTTTAAAATCTATTTCGTTTTAAGTATTTTTTACATTGTTATTAAATGTCTGCAACACATTGTTTTAAACATATTTAGTTGTGCAATCTTTTTGCACGAAACACCCCGGTGTATCTTAATGCACATCTGATTGATTTTCTTAAAATTTAGTATTTAAGTAATTTATATTGTTATTCCGGTAGATAATAAGGCTTTTGCTCAAATCTAATAAATGAAAACTTTGCTAGGATAAAAACAATTTCCAGATATTTTGGTGTTTTGGAATTTTGGTGAGTTAGCGCCATTTGAAAGTTTCGTCAAGTGGCCAAGTAAAAAAAAAATATAATGTGAAATAAGCAATTTTGCTCAATAGTAATCAATTAAGGGTGGGACAGTCCAATGGTTGGCGCGCGGGAATTGCACTTGGTCGACCCGATTTTGACTCCTGTCTTTACCCAAATTGTCCCGGTGTTCATGTGGTCTACAGGCACGTTAAATATGTGACTCCGTAAGTCTTTCCGAGAGGTTGGTGGTAGGGAAAGAAGGGTACGGTCCCTGTGAATGTCGTTCCCACTAGGCTCCGGTATGGATAGGGTGACCACTTCCCGGCCGCCCAAACAGATACCTTACACCTTGGGGTAGGTCGGACGGTCTGGGCCGAAGAAGAAGTATAATATTCAATTGAATGCATATACGTGAAATAAGAAACATGTTAATTTGAGCTTGTTCACTGCAGAGTTTTTGTGGTTTAATATTTAACTCCAGTTTTCTAAAGCATTAGAAAGACCACCATGAAATGTATCGTCATTGGCAGTATTGCCCTTTCTGACCTTTATCATATAATTATCGCTCCCCACCCCTCCTTTCAACTTTAGATCACTCTACGGTTTCTTGAATAAAAATATCTGATGTGGGCAGCATATGACTTTATCTGCATATTGCAATGACTTTACTTATTACATAGCGAAATAATGGTGCATAAGATCCACAGCGCAATGTATTTGACATTGGATAAAGACCACGCAAATTGAAATAGGGCGCTTTTGGCAATTTATTAGTTCAAACAGAATAACTTTTTTATGTTCACGTGCAAAATCCTTATCGAAATTCAATTGACATTTAATTAATATCCCGTGAAATAAATGACTCATTAATATGACGAGAAATAAATCTATTATAAAAAGTATCTTCTCACGTGAATGGAACATACTAAATCCACGAGAATGATGTTAATAGATTTGTCGCATAACATTGTATATGTAAAGTGACCATAGTAGATAATATTTATCACTTTTTTTCATTTTATGTAAGTATTTGAATAAATTTATTTAAAAAACGTGCAATAGCTCGAGATTGGTTTATGTTAGCGTAAAGTTTGTGTTATTTGTTTATGAAAGAAAAGTGCAAATACTTTTTATTAACAGTAATAAATTCTCTGATTTTTTAACGACATTTTTCATAAATTCATGTGAAATTCGCACGAGAAAGTTCATGTTATCGTTCTACAGTTTGTATCAATTCGAACTCTAACAAAAGTCAGTCGGAAATAATTACTTTTCTACCACTCTTGAAAGTCCTGATATTTTATTGATTTTCAGAATTCATTAAAAATTTGGAAGGGGGCGGAGGAGGCATGTCTTCTGACCATTCGATTATGTTTAAAGTAAAAAGCGTATCAGTATTCAGTGATTGTAACCAAATTATTTTCAAAACACTCCATTCGTTCGTAAGGTATCTCATCCACAGATACACGGACGCACACTAACATACATGCATACACACTAGCACACACTAACACACATACACACACACTAACATACATACACTGTACACACACAGTACATACACATAACACAGTACACACTAACATACACACACACACACACACACACAGACCTCAAAAACGTGTCATTGGAGTTTCGGCATGCCCTCTCTTCGTGCTTTTCCGTTGAAAACTCGAATTCGAATTTTCGAATTCAAACTCGAATTACAATATTCTCTCTATACATTATACTATGATTGTATGGAAAGTAAAATTGCATACGAAATGAAAGATAATTATACAATTCTCCATTTATAAAAGGATCATAAAAATAAATCTACGGCGAAGTGAAGAGAAATAAAATCTCTATTCTGAGAAAGAATATCGTCTTTGGTATCGTCAAAAATCTAAATTCAAAATGAAAACCAATTGTTACGGGATTGAATTTCAAAGTTTCAAATTTACTTCACCGTCTGAATATGAAATCAATAGACATGTATGCCATGACTTTAACGCAGTGGTGGGCAACCTTTTTTACTTTCCCTATGTATAAAGTATATAATATAATATATAGGGAAAGTATTGTGACGGAGGTTGAAAATTCGAATTCGAATTTTCGACGGAAGAGCACGTTTCAAGCATACCTGAATTCAAATTGAACGGTTTTGAGGTGGTCTTTCTCTCTCTCTGTGTATCCATGAGTTTGTGGAAGCAATATACGAATAACGAACGAATGGAACGTTTCAAATGCAATTTGGTATAAATATCACAATCGGTGAATACTGGACGATGATTAATTATAAACGAATTGTATGCTCGGACCCCCCCCCCCCCCTCTCACAGATTTTCGAATGGAATTTCGAAGAAAATCCTTAAAAAGTCAGCTCCTTCAATAATGGTAAGTAAATAATCATTTCTTATAGTAATTTTTCATTAGAAAGCGAATGACACACACTTTAAAAGGCTAGCACGAACCGTTCTCAAGATATTGCACGTTTTTCTAATAAAATTTCAAAAATATTACTTCAATTTAAAAAAAAGTAATCACTATCATGAAATATGTTCACTTTTCGTGCAATATTAGGCGACAAGCTCGCTAACACTATTCTAATGGATCTAGTTCATTCTATTCACAAGAGAAGATAATTGTGTGTTGAAAGCCCAGACCATCTGACTCGTC
This sequence comes from Amaurobius ferox, assembly GCA_951213105.1. Classification (NCBI taxonomy): domain Eukaryota; kingdom Metazoa; phylum Arthropoda; class Arachnida; order Araneae; family Amaurobiidae; genus Amaurobius; species Amaurobius ferox. Next base: position 93,924,314 of record OX578150.1, read on the forward strand.
CTAAGACTTAGAGCAGCAATTTGGGTGGCCGGAGATAATTGTGTGTTGAAGACCCAGACCGTCCGGCTCGTCAACAAGGACTTGAGTAACCATTTGGACGGCCGGAGATAATTGTGTGTGTAATTGTTTTGTATTTTTACTACAGACATTTCGCCAATAGTAATTTATATATAAGAAAAGCTATATTATGTCACAAGTCTGTTTCTTCAATAATGGCTAGTAAATAATCATGTCTTATGTAATGTTTCATTAGAAAACGAATGGCACGCACTTTAAAAGGCTAGCATGAACCGTTCTCAAGATATTGCACGCTTTTCTAAAATAATTTTCAAAAATATTACTTTAATTTAAAAAAACATATTCACTATCATGAAATATGTTGACTTTTCATGCAATATTATGCGACAACTTCGCTAACACTATTTTAATGGATCTAGTTCATTCTATTCATGAGAGAAAATAGTTGTTGTTGTTGAGACCCAGACCGTCCGACCTACCAGAAAGGTGTAAGGTAACCGTTTGGACGGCCGGGATGTGCCACCCAATTTAGACCGGAACCCAACGGGGGAGGCATCCACAAGGACCGTACCCTCCTTCCCCTACCACCAACCTCTCGGAAGGACTTACGGATCCACATGTTTAACGTGATCGTACTCCTCATGAACACGACGGTAGTTGTGGCAGCGTGCAAATCCAGCGCGTAAACCACCGGGCTACCGCGCCCGAAAAGTGCCAACAGCACACGGTGTTCCCAGGTGGTCACCCATCCAAGTACTAACCGCGCCCGATGCTGTTTGACTTCGGTGATCTAACGAGAACCGGTGAGAAGATAGTTGTGTAATAGTTTTGTATTTTTACTACAAACATTTCACAGATAATTATTATATAAGAAAAGCTATATTATGCGACAAATCACTTTCTTGAATAATGGTTAGTAAATAATCATTTCTTATGTAATGTTTCATTAGAAAACGAATTACACGCACTTTAAAAGGCTAGCATGAACCGTTCTCAAGATATTGCACATTTGTCTAATAAATTAAAAAAAATATTACTTTAATTTTAAAAAGGTATTCACTATCATGAAATAAGTTCACGTTGCATGCAACATTATGCGACAAGTTCGCTAACACTATTCTAATAGATCTAGTTCATTCTATTCACGAGAGAAGATAGTTGAATAATAGTTTTGCATTTTTACTACAAACATTTCGCCAATAGTTATTTATATAAGAAAAGCTCTTCTCTTCGTCTATGTTGTGTAACGCTTGTTGATAAATTAAATTTGGCAAACTTTGTGACTCATTTAGCGAAATATCGCCAACTTGGCAATATGTCACTCCATATTGACGAAAATATTGTAAAAATCGCAAAAATGATATCAAACTGTCGGTAAAGACTTCAAATTGATGAATCAATTATTAAAATATTTCAATACATGTACTATATTGCTTATTGCTGATGTTACTGATATTAATAATTGTCAGTTGCGCGAAATTTAAGATAATTGGGTAATTCGAAATAGTTTTACATGTTATCATTAGGAAAAGTGCCAAATGTACAGTTATACGTTGAAAATAATGTGTCTTGGATTTTATACATAACATTTTCACTGTGAAGGCAGTAAATTTACTGCTTTATATACAGAATATCATGTGCTGCCCACATTAGATGTTTGTTTAAACGACCTAAAAAATCAACCAAAATCTGATATTGAGAAGAATCCACTAATAAGAAAACAACTGTTAAAATGTGGTTAAAATATAATGGGGCGAAAACTGCCTTTTCTCAGATTGAAATCGCATCTTGAAATCGTTTTTATGCAATTCATCACTCAAATTATATTTATTTGAAATTGATTATACTTTCTTCAGATGCATATTACAGTGCATAGGTGGAGTGTATATATAGGAGAATATAGTGTATAGTGTGTAGGAAGGTATTGAAACGGGGTCGAAAATTTGAATTCGTGTTTTAAGCATTCATAAACTCGAATCGAACGTTTCTGGGCTAATGTGTGTGTGTGTGTCTATCACAGACGTAGTTAGGTGTGTGTGTGGGGGGGTGGGAGATCAGGAGGATGCCAAAGTACCCCTCCCCCCTGGAAAATTGTTAATTTTTATTAAAAGCCGATATGAGAGAAAAAAATCTGATGTGGGCAACACATGACTTTCCTTATATAATGCAATGAATTTACTTCTTTTACAGTAAAAAAATAGATTTTTCTTATAGTAGATACTAATATTCTTTCCAAGATATTGAATTTTCGACAATTAGTCGTCATTTTCATTGATTCAGCGTCATTTTTATCCATTTGACGAGATTTTCGTTAATTTGACAACATTTCAAAAAGTCGCCAAGTTGGCTACATTCCGCCAAATTCGTCGCCAAAATCTCGCCAAGCGTTATGGACGAAGAAATAACTTGTTCTTACAGCAGGTAAATGACTATTGGCGTTCAAATACAAAAGTATTACTCAAAGTATCTTTTTTCATGAATGGAACGAGCTAGATCCACGAGAATGATGTCACCCAATTTATCGCATGGTGTTACATATGAAAAGGGAACATGTTTCTCAATAGGAAATATTTTTTTTCATTTTATATGACTTTTTATTAATTTTTTTTAAAAATGCGCAATATCTCGAGAACGGTTCATGTTAGCGTTCTAAAATTTATGTCAATCGTTTTCAAATGAAAAATTACATAAGAAATGTTTATTTGCGTAACTTTATTAGCGGTTTTGATTTTTTGACGATTTTTTCAAAATTTTATTCGAAAATTTAGGGGGGTTCTGAGCATTCGATTACGTATAAAAACAATAGGCTTCCAGTGTTTACGAATTGTGATTTTTGCACCAAATATGGTTCGAATCGGTCCATTCGTTCGTCAGTTATCGTCTCCAAAGACTCACTGACACACACACACACACACACACACACACACACACAGACATCACTACAAAAATGTTTGATTCGTGATCAGGGATGCTTGAAACGTGCTCTCCCGTCGAAAACTCGATATCGAATTTTCGACCCCGTCACAATACTTTCCTTATACATTATGTATATAAGGAAAGTAAAACAATAATTTCCTTATACATTATGTATATAAGGAAAGTAAAAAATATGAGAAAAATGTGTTTTGGAATAAGAACTACAACTGTGTGTTTTCTCCAACATGTATATTATTAAAAACAATTTAAATTTTTACCTAAATGGAAAACTTAGGATTATTGCATCTGGTATGTTTATGAATGTCCAATTTGTTAATTTAGTTGCTCTGTCTCCAGCAAGGTTAGAATCCTATTATGTAAGGGGAGATATTTTTTAAAGGTGGAACACACTAATTTTTAAAAATTGGTGCGTACTAATATTTAAAAGTGCTATGCACACTAATTCTTAGAATATGATACTCATACCATCTATTTAAATTTACTTTGTAGCAATACATATTTACTTTGCAGCAATCAATATTACTTTCGTTATATACATAATGGATCAGGAAAGTATTGTGACGGGGTCGAAAATTCAAATTCGAGTTTTCGACGGGAGAGCACGTTTCAAGCATCCCCGATCACGAATCAAACATTTTTGAAGTGATGTCTGTGTGTGTGTGTGTGTGAGTGTCAGTGAGTCTGTGGAGACGATAACTGACGAACGAATGGACCGATTCGAATGAAATTTGGTACAAAAATCACAATCCGTAAACACTGAAAGCCTATTGTTTTTATACGCAATCGAATGTTCAGAACCCCCCTAAATTTTCGAGTGAAATTTTGAAAAAATCGTCAAGAAATCAAAACCGCTAGTAAAGTTACACAAATAGACATTTCTTATGTAATTTTTCATTAGAAAACGATTGACATAAATTTTAGAACGCTAACATAAACCGTTCTCGTGATATAGCACATTTAAAAAAATATCAAACAGTTATATAAAATAAAAAAATTATATCAAAAAGTTATATAAAATAAAAAGCGAATATTTCCTATTGAGAAACATGTTCACTTTTCATATGTAATATCATGCGATAAATTGGGTGACATCATTCTCCTGGATCTAGCTTGTTCCATTCATGAGAAAAGATACTTTGAGTAATACTTTTGTATTTGAACGCCAATAGTCATTTATCTGTTGTAAGAATAACTTATTTCTCCATCCATAACGCTTGGCGAGATTTTGGCGACGAATTTGGCGGAATGTTGCCAACTTGGCGACATTTTAAATTGTTGTCAAATTAACAAAAATCTCGCCAAATGGATAAAAATGACGCTAAATCAATGAAAATGACGACTAATTGAAGAAAATTCAATATCTTGGAAAAAATATAAGTGTCTACTATAAGAATACCATTTTTACTTTCCTTATATACATAATGTATAAGGAAAGTATTGTGACGGGGTCGAAAATTCGAATTCGAGTTTTCGACGGGAGAGCACGTTTCAAGCATATCTGATCACGAATCAAACATTTTTGAAGTGATGTCTGTGTGTATGTATGTGTGTGTGTGTGAAAGTATGTGTGTGTGTGTGTCAGTGAGTCTGTGGAGACGATAACTGACGAACGAATGGACCGATTCGAACCAAATTTGGTACAAAAATCACAATCCATAAACACTGGAAGCCTGTTGTTTTTATACGTAATCGAATGTTCAGAACCCCCCTAAATTTTCGAATGAAATTTTGAAAAAATCGTCAAAAAATCAAAACCGCTAATAAAGTTACGCAAATAGACATTTCTTATGTAATTTTTCATTAGAAAACGATTGGCATGAACTTTAGAACGCTAACATGAACCGTTCTCGAGATATTGTACATTTTTCAAAAGAATTATGAAAAAGTCACATAAAAAAAAATTCCTATTGAGAAACATGTTCACTTTTCATATGTAATACCATGCGATAAATTGAGTTACATCATTCTCGTGGATCTAGCTCGTTCCATTCATGAAAAAATATTCTTTGAATAATACTTTTGTATTTGAACGCCAATAGTCATTTATCTGCTGTAAGAATAACTTTTTTCTTAGTGCATAACGCTTGGCGAGATTTTGGCGACAAATTTGGCGGAATGTCGCCAACTTGGGCGACTTTTTTTTGAAATGCTGCCAAATTAATGAAAATCTCGCCAAGTGGATAAAAATGATGCTAAATCAATGAAAATGACGACTAATTGTCGAAAATTTAATATCTTGGAAAGAATATTAGTATCTACTATAAGAAAAACCCATTTTTTTACTGTAAAAGTAGTAAATTCATTATATTATATAAGGAAAGTCATGTGTTACCCACATCAGATTTTTTTAACTGTAAAAGTAGTAAATTCATTGCATTATATAAGGAAAGTCATGTGGTGTCGACAGTAGATTTATTACTTTGTAACAATCAATATTTCCTATGTAGTAAACATGGTTGATAGTAATTTCTAAATTTTGAATGCAATCAATTTTAGCAACACTGGAGAAAATTCTGCATACGCCAATGGTGTCTATAAATCTGGTCGCGATATCTCAGGAATGAATGAGGTGCTCCGAAAATAATTTGGTATGATTATTAGAATTAGTGAATTCTAAACTCCTAATTGATTTATTTAATCGTAATCAGATTTTTGGAAGATCTGCCAATTTTCGAATGAATTTAAAAAATCAGGATGATCAAATATTCGAAAAATCGATTTAAAAAATCAGGATTAATCATAAATAAATGCTTAATTTAAATGATATTTTTCATTAGAAAATGAATCATGTAAATGTAGAACTCTAGAAAGAACTGTTCTTGAGATTTTTCTCGATTTTAGACCAAATTTAAGAAATATTATTAAAAATCAAAACCTTTTATTGTCAACAAAATAAAAATTTCATACTTAATTTTTCATTAGAAGACAAATGGCATACACTTTAAATCTCTAGCCTGAATCTTTCTCGAGATATTGCACGTTTTTCAAATAAATTTGTGAAAAAATGGAATAAAATTAAACAAGAAAGATCAATCAAGAATAAAGCATTAATTATAAAACACTTTCCAACCTCTATGTAATTTATTTAAACATCTCTAAAATGCGAAACATTCCTCGGTAGTATTTTTTAAATTATCGCAATACTTTATTAATTTATATTTGAAAACATAAAACTTCATCGAAAAAAATGAACTTCATTCAAATGACGGCATTGAAATAAAAATTGCCTGGTTTAAGCATATCTCAAATGTGATACATTCCTCGGTAATATTTTTAAAATTATCAAATGACGTCATCGAAATATAAATCGCCTCTATACAAAAGTAGCATTTCATTTATAAACTTTTTCCATTCCTTTCATTCATACATTCTTCGTTAATATTTTTAAAATTATCCTAATAATACAATAATTTATTATATTTGAAAACTTCATCGAAAACAAATGAAATTTATTAAAATGACGTCATCGAAATAAAACACGCCTGGCTCTCTCTATAAAAGCAACATTTCATTCATGACTTTTTTTCATCCAATTCATTCATCATAATACTATAATAATTTATTTTATTTAAAAACTTAAGACCATGCTGGTACAAGTAATTAAACTCTATGCTTAAAACTTTATCGACAAAATCGTCTTTCTCTGTGTGAAATCCATGAATGTTTCATTCGTATCAGCTATATTGCAGACTCCATGAGCTAAATAATTTTGCGTTAAAGAAATGCAGCCATTCTTATACAACTCTTTCTATATCTTTTGGTATTTATATTTTCCATAAGTGAAAAGTAGGCTTCGTTGTAGAAATAATCAAAGTTGGATGATCATCTAAACTCAAATATATTGTAATTGCTTTGTTTCAGTATGTAGATGCACATAACTTAAGCAAAAATAAAGCGGTTTTAGGACGGATAAAACACTAAATATGAATTAAAAAGAACTTTAAAAATCACGATTTTGATACAAGATGGATGCTATATTTTATTTTGAAGTGCGTCACGTGATCTCCTCATATAATGGTCACGTGATCGCTTCATATAAAAAGTGTAATTATTATTTTAATTTTTATTTAAAAATCTACTGAATATATTTTGCTGAAATTTTTTTTATATATTTTATGTGATAATTTGAATATTTTCTAAAATTTTCGAAGCAATTTGTGAATTTTAAATCCGCTTATAAAATGTTTGAAAAATTAAGTCCCATAGGGTTCAATGTATTTCATTTCTTCAACCCGGGTTCAATCCAAAACTAAATGGGTGATATTATTTTTTTATATTCCCATGGGTCCCAGATAAAATAATGGTAATGCCAGATAAATTGATATTTGGTTGGAGCACTTGGTGGGATGCATTAATTAGCTTTTCCTTAAAAACACAAATTTAGACAGAGAGGTTATCCTCATATAGTTAATTGTACGGTACCTGATCTTCTTTCATATAACTTGGGTAACACCGATGCTTTGTCACACTTTACACTTGCAATACCAGATGAACATGAGCTCTCCTTCGAATTCCTATATCAGAGACGCACACACAACTCTTAACACTGCTACAGCCGCTTACCCTTTACTAGTCCAACTCCAACAGCCTGCCTTGACCAATTCTGACCTTCAACTTTGAGCAACTCTCACTTATATCCCTTTTTCGGTCAGCGGTCTACGTGCTGGAATGTAGAGCTGAGGGCTAATCCGTGGACTTGGGGTCGCCGTCTCGGTTGCCGCCAAACGGCTTAGCGTGGTATGTAAACATGGGGCGTGGTATGTAAGATATGGGGCCACCTGTATACTATCGCCCACCTGCTTAGCGTGGGGATAATCCGCCCGCAATCCTGGTTCTATCATTTTAATCCTTCCAAATATTTAATACTTTAAATTTCAGGCATTACATTCTCATCCCCCCCCCCGCGAAAAAAAAGACCAAAAGTTACTCTCCCACAGTTTCACCCCAGTGGTAAGAAATTGAGTTCACAATGGTTCATCGCAAACACATAAGTTCATCCATCATGAGAAAGGCTGAGTTCCACTTTTTAGCCTCGTACAACTCATAGCTTTGCTAGTTCTTTGTAGTTTCTTGATAGTTCCCTGTCACGTTAGTCCATTATTCATAATTGACATAATGTACCATAAATTACATGAGGATTACCAACATTCAAATTATTATTAAATTGAAAATTTAGATATATATTATTTGCAATGCATAATTTTCATTTCTCCTCTTACAGAATTATTTACATACGACATATCATTACATAACAGCATTCATTACTTTATTATTATTATACATTTTCTTGTTATCATTTCATTTTATAACATATTGTAGTAGTGCAACTATCAACTTCCGATTCTTGGTTATGGTTGAATTCCATACCACCATATTATTTATAAATTACTTTGTTATTTCACTTTTTTTTTTTTTTTAGAACTTGCCATATATGTAATGTCAGAAATACATAACATACTTTTTGAAATATACTTATATCCACAATTTAAAACATACAAACATATACATATACACTCAATTATCACTTTCTATTTATGACATTAATTACAAACTTTTTAACATATTTTTCATATTCTTTGTTTTATGAAATTACTATTTACAACAATTCGAGGGCGAAAATTATACCCTCTGGCATTATAACAAGCCTCATCATCATTTCTATTATTTTCACAGTTTAATTGCTTTTCTTTAGTGACCTTCCCTTCCTTAGTTTGACTATAATAATTTATTTTATTTAAAAACTTAAGACCATGCTGGTACAAGTAATTAAACTCTATGCTTAAAACTTTATCGACAAAATCGTCTTTCTCTGTGTGAAATCCATGAATGTTTCATTCGTATCAGCTATATTGCAGACTCCATGAGCTAAATAATTTTGCGTTAAAGAAATGCAGCCATTCTTATACACTCTTTCTATATCTTTTGGTATTTATATTTTCCATAAGTGAAAAGTAGGCTTCGTTGTAGAAATAATCAAAGTTGGATGATCATCTAAACTCAAATATATTGTAATTGCTTTGTTTCAGTATGTAGATGCACATAACTTAAGCAAAAATAAAGCGGTTTTAGGACGGATAAAACACTAAACATGAATTAAAAAGAACTTTAAAAATCACGATTTTGATACAAGATGGATGCTATATTTTATTTTGAAGTGCGTCACGTGATCTCCTCATATAATGGTCACGTGATCGCTTCATATAAAAAGTGTAATTATTATTTTAATTTTTATTTAAAAATCTACTGAATATATTTTGCTGAAATTTTTTTTATATATTTTATGTGATAATTTGAATATTTTCTAAAATTTTCGAAGCAATTTGTGAATTTTAAATCCGCTTATAAAATGTTTGAAAAATTAAGTCCCATAGGGTTCAATGTATTTCATTTCTTCAACCCGGGTTCAATCCAAAACTAAATGGGTGATATTATTTTTTTATATTCCCATGGGTCCCACAGACTGTCTGAACAACATACTAAAATTTCATTTTGATAAAGTCATTTTTTCGGCAGTTATCTTGCTAACGGACAGACAGACAGACAGAATGAACAAAGTCATAAACACTCTTCAACTTTGTTCTAAAGTGTTAACAAAGTCATAAACACTTTTCAACTTTGTTGTAAAGTGTTAACAAAGTCATAAACACTTTTCAACTTTCTTGTAAAGTGTTAAAAAGTAGTATCATTAAATATGGTCACTAAATATGGTCATTAAAGGCAATATTGTGAAACAAATTGGCTGACATCATTCTCAAGCATCTAGTTCGTACCATTCATGAAAAAACGCAGTTCTTGCAATAATTTTGTACTTGGACGCCAAAAGATTGACAATAGTAAGTTATTTAACAGGACATAAATTAAACGCTCATTGCATTTTGATGAGAATTTTGCACATAAGTATGAATACATGATACTGTTTGGACTTATAATTTCCCAAAAGCGCCCAGTTTTGATCCACATGATAATTTAATGTCGAAAATCTTTATTTTGTATACTATTATTTAGATTATGAAAGCGTAAAGTTGTATTATGTAGTCAAAACTTTGACTACATAATACAACTTTAAAGTTTTTTTTATGTCTACATCATATATATTTTTTAAAGTTTGCCATTGTTTAAGTATGGTAATTGGCATTGTTTTGGATGTTCGCAAATACTATGCAATATTCTACTATTTGATAATTATTAGAATAACCATTACTAGGATAATTATTAGGATAACTATGACTCAGTCGTTTTGACTAAAAATTTCTTGGCGATAATGTGTTTTTGTGCGGAAATTTTTGCACCTTGGGAATGTAGTATTGTAGTATAATATAAGCAGGAAGCAGAATTGTCCTTATAATAGTATCTGTGGACCAGTATTCTTTATAGATCTATGAACTGCTTTTAGAGCCCTTCAGCGTAGCATAATCGATATATGTAATAGTAGCAAGAAAACTTGCTATAACATAGAAAGTTTTCAGAGTCCACTTTGACGATAACAACTTGCAATTTCGTCCCAGTTGCTCAACGGTAGAGCGTCGACTGACCAGTGCGAAGATCCGGAGTTCGATTCCCGGTTGGGGCAATAAGGTTCTTTGCAATGGCTCCCGAACAAATCAACCCTGTAGGTTAGTGCAAAGATGTCGGAAGTCTGAAAGTGACCTTAGCACGGATTCAATAGACTCCGAAAGATTGAGCGCCAATTTCAAAGTGAGAGGATAACGACCACGTAGGATACTAACCTGGGTAAAAATAATAGTAGAATGAGGTTAACCTGAGGTAAAACTAGCAGGAGGTGGTCAGTCAGATTGTCAGTTGCCCGCCATTCTGACATTAGAGGGTGGAGAATGCAGAGTCCACTTCGACGATAAGAGCTTGCAATATCGCCCCAGTAGCTTAATGGTAAAGCGTCGACTGGCCAGTTTGAAGATCCAGGGTTCGAATCCTGGTTAAGGTAGCAAAATTCTTTACAATGACACCAGAACAAATCAGTCCTGTAGGTTAGTACAAAGATGTCGGAGGTCTGAAAGCGACCCTAGTACGACTAGTACGAATTCAGTGGGCTCTGGAAGATTGAGCGCCGATTTCAAAGTGAGAGAATAGCGACCACTCAGGCTACTAACCTGGGTAAAAAGAGTAGTAGCAGGAGGTTAACCTGAGGTTAAACTTATTATTTCAAGTTTTTAATTTCTGGCCATACTATGATGGTGAAAGGACTCAATTGCATTGTTTAATATCCATATCCTGAATTTTTAAATTGAGAATATGGATATTAAACAAAGCTCTTAATATTAACCTTCTTATTCACTCTCAATATCCTAAACTCTCAATATTAACTTTCCTATTTAAATGAATCATAGCGATAAAGGGATGGTTTCATCTCTAATTATTTTCCTCTATTATTATCTCTATTACTAATAATCTATTTCCTATTCACTCTCAATTTCTTAAGCTCTCAATATTAACTTTTCTATTCAGCTGAATCATAGACATTGGGATGGTCTCATCTCTAACTCTATGAATACAGTTTTCCTTTTAGTTTCTTCAGTCTCATGGCTATGAAATTTCATCAGGTTGTAGCAACGCCTTCAAACTAAGATTATGCACAAAATAGTCAAAAAGGTCGTACTCGGACAGACTATTTCTTCAGATCCAAGGGGTAATTTGAAAAACGGATTTCAGATTTGGATTCAGCGAATTTAATTTCGGTTGAATTAGTATACATGAAGTTCTTCAGCCCTTGGCGTTGAAATTTGAACTCTGATATACTGACACTGCGCTTCTAGAACAATGATGATTGTTATTTCTAATGCAGTTTATGTAGATACAATTTTGCGGTTAGTGTTCGATATTTTTAGAACATATTTAAAATTGTTCTGACTTTTATATTTTAATAAAAAGAACAAAAATAATTTGTTATTTGTTGTATTCATAAAAACTGTTATAATAAAAGAAATAAAAAGTAAGTTTTTCTATAAACATAAGTAAAAGACGCATTAGATAGGTAAAATTTTTTCGAACAGTTGTTAGTTCATATTATTGATAAAATCATAAACACGACGTTCTATATCTTCCCCAATTGTAAAAAGAATTGTACTACATTTTTGCATAGGAACTCAGGTAAGGGTCATAGTGGTCTTGGCTCCTATAAGAAATTAAACAAATTGAAAATACTAACATTTATGTTGCATTATAGAAAATTGATATTATTTAGAAAATATCTTCAGGATTCAATTGTGAATAGTCGAGACGTGTATCGTGTATAAGGTCACGCCCATATTTGTCCACTCCCATTCTTAGCATTTAAAATTTTCTTGGCGCCTTGTAATAGTGTTTATTTTTAATAAATATGAAAGACGAGGGGTAATTTTGAAACAGATGATTCCATTCTAAATCAGCATTACTGCAAGTGGAAAACTGACAAAAAAATTATATGAAAATTAAAATAACTTTTAGAAGTGAATTTCATACTGCTACTAATTCCGACATTTCAACTTAAAATTTGTTTTCGTTATATACCGATAAGTTGTAGGTAATGTTTTTGAATAGCAGCCATTTGGACAGGCATTTTGTTAATGGATAATAATTTTCTATCTCCCATAAAGATTGTGAAAATTTAATGTGAAGTACTTTTGAGTAAAGTGGATTACTACCAATAATAATTTAAAATTATATTTTATATAATAAATGACTGTTCAGTTATTATTATAGCTGTAATAAATCTATCCAGAAAGTCCATCCAGAAAGCTGCGTCGAATACGGCTGTGGCTAATTAAAATAAGCAGTCTAAATAACCGCAGATTACACTAGATAGGAGAAAAGTGTTAACCTTGGTGTCTATTGTCCGGCATGGAAATCCACTGTGTAGGATTACTTAAAACGTTGCCAATGCTAATTTAGAGCACTTGGCAACTACTTTGCTATTTTGTAAGGCCATCCAAATAGTATATATACTGCATATATTATATGTTTATTTGCGTCGAGCAGTGCATCCAGTCGGCGAAAAAAATTTTGTAACTTGTGAATCCAACACGATTTTGAATAAAACATTTAAGAAATTTAATTATTTGAAATGTTTTTAAATTGGGAAGAAATTTCTTTTATAAATTACCAACATTTAAGTGTAGCTTTTAACAGGGGCGTATTGGCATGGTTTAATTATATAATTCATATTTTTAAAATATTCGTAAAATGGAAGCATAGTTTAATATTATTCCATTCCTTCCAAACAGTATGAGATGTTGAAAAATTATAAATTATATGTATATATATATATATATATATGGTCAGAATTAAAACACCCTTACTCTGAGCTCTCTATACATCGAAATACTCAGTGTAAAGGCTCCAAAATTATTGAACTTACTATTCAAGACATGGATTACGCGAAAAAAAATAGTTCCAGAAACACCGATAGGTGGCGTTGTACAACAGAAAATATGCTGAAAAGATACAAAATACACCTTGGTAACACATTTTATTCGAACGTACCAAACATTCATATCACAAGGACCTTACCGATGCAGGGAATGCTGCTCAATATGGTTCCCTTCTTCAAGATGTAAAATCTGCAGTCTGTGGACAGATTGTTCAACTGCGGATCGTAATTAGTCTATTGAGATGCTTTTCACATGCAGAGTGATACTGTCTTTCAAATCTGCCAAGGTTACCAGACGTCCTCGATAAACAAGACTTTTTAAGTATCCCCACAGCCAAAAATCACAGGGATTAAGATCTGGAGACCGAGATGGCCAGGTTGTCGGAAACGCACGACTAATTACTCTATCATTAGTAAAATGTTGTCGAAGAAACTGCTGTACACAGAGTCCAATGTGTGGAGGCGCTCCATCTTGCACATAAAGGTAATTGAATCAAGACATTGGTGCTGTTGCAGTTGGGTTACAACAAAATTTTCGAGCATGTTTTTGTACTTCCTGGCCGTCACGATGCATGTCACAGGACCATTGGGAGTAGCCTCTTCGAAAAAGAAAGGCCCAAGAATGAATGTGGCTGTGAATCCACACCAGACTGTAACTTTCGGTGAGTGAAGTGGAATCTCTTGGAAGGTGCGAGGGTTTTCCGTGTCCCAAATGCGACAGTTATGTTGACTGTTCCACTTAGATGGAAATGCGCTTCATCGCTCCATAGAATCTGCCATGGTCACGATGCATCCACTTCAACTCTAGCCAGAAATATCAATTCAAAGGTCAGACGCTTCTCCCTGTCGATGGTCTGCAAGTGGTGATTGTGACTAATTTTGTACGAGAAAAAATGCACAATGTTTCTCAGTACGTTCCGCACTGTGCTGTAGGGAACACCCAAGTGTCGTGACACTCTACGTGCACTACTACAGCCTCTAACATTATCCATTGATTGTTCAACAATAGCGGTGGCAACATCGTCAACGACATCTAAACGAGTCGATTTGCGTCCTCGACCCGGCTGAACTCCAAGATGTCTAGTTTTCTCGAATCGAGCGATCATTCTCCTGAGAACTTGTGGAAGTAATGGTCCTTTGCGCAAATTCTTAAGTCGACGAAACTCTCGAAGTGCAGCTGAAGCATGTCCTTGGTTTTCATAAAACTGCTTCACAAGCAAAGCGCGTTCTGGCAGTGTGACAGCCATCGCTGATAAGAATGAACAGTTTTATCCCCTTTTATGCCCAGAACATAGTAGCTGCAAACCAAGGGTTTATGCAAATTTTTGTACTGCAGTTACAAATTGCAGTAAATGACAGTACAAATTGCAGTGTTAATTGCAGTACTGACAGTACAAATTGCAGTGCTAATTGCAGTAAATGACAGTACAAATTGCAGTAAGTGCAGTTACAAATTGCAGTAACTGCAATGTAAATTGCAGTTACAATGACAGTTTAAGTTTTTTCACTTTTTTATCTTCTTTTTTTTTTCCATATCAGCAAAAGAAATAAAAAAGGAAAAATTCCATATCGCATGTATTTGTTTTTTTGTGATTATTTTGTGTCTTTCAGCATATTTTCTGTTGTACAGCGCCACCTATCGGTGTTTCTGGAACTATTTATTTTTTCACATAATCCCTTTCCCCATGTCTTGAATAGTAGGTTCAACAATTTTGGCGCCTTTACACTGAGTAGTTCGATGTATAGAGAGCTCAGAGTAGGGGTGTTACAATTCTGACTACCCGGTATATATATATATATATATATATATATAATAATAAAAATATAATGGGAAAATCCAATGATTGAATAGAGAGACGTTGTAACTCAAAAACCCTAACTTAAAATATGCCTACAAATTAAGAAGCATTAAAAAGCATTAAAAAGTATTAAATAGAGAATCAGGCATCATGAGAAAAAGTAAACGCTTATTACTAGTCATTAAGCTTAAGATAATCAACAAATATATATATATATATATATATATATATATATATATATATATATATATATATATATATTATCAAATGGCCAGGCACTTGACTTTCATCATTCGCCTATACATCGGCCAGAAACGTGAACCATTCAGTCGTCCTAGCACGTTGCCCCAGGCGCACCAGAGGGGGGCGAAACACACTGCGCCCAACAACACAACATCCATGCCTTACGTGGGACTCGAACCCACAACGCGGTGGTCGAATAATCAACAAATATCAATAGTGATTGTAATATATATATATATATATATTATTGTCTTGCATACTGTATATATCTTTCAATAATATTTCGATAGCATATTTTATATAAAATCTCATTTCATTTAATTAGTAGAGTCAAATAGATACCAATCTTCAGCACCCACCAGATCGGTGCAAGAGCAGGCCCCCAAACCTTCGTCTTCCAGAGAATTGACTCCGGAAGAAGTAAAACTGGTTACTATAGCCATTATAAAGAGGAAGGAACCCGAAAAAGCCAGACAGGCGGAACTAGAAGCTAAAATTGTAAATCAATATGCTAAATCAAAAGAAGAAATCAAAATACGTGAAGCCAAAACTAAACGAGTCAGAGAGGAAGAGCTCGCGCAAACCCAGCTGTTAGAAAAAACGGTTGAAAAAAGGCAAAAAACTACTGAGGTCCAAAAGGATACTCACAAAAATGACCAAACCGCGGTTGAGGCTGAGGATATGGAAGCTGAGACTGAACCTGCTGGTAAAACCAATGATGAAAAGATGGATGAAATCCTCAACCTCATCAGAGGGTTTATCACCATGTTCGACCTAGATGCAATAAAACACCTGTTGATGCAGTTCGCAGAGCTAATACAAAAAAGAGTGATCCAATGCAAATGGTCTTTGAGGCTTTTAAATTAATCGCGGATTTTAAAAATAACAGTGAGAATCAAACCCGCCATGGCTAGGTCCCAAAAAGAAAGCTTTAAAATAATATTTTGGAATGCGAACGGCATATCTCCAAGAATAAATGAACTTAGGAGCTACGTAAATGAAAATGATGTAGATGCCCTGTTAATTCAGGAAACTAAAGTTAGAGAAAATAAAAAACTAAATATAGCAAACTATATTAGCTATCACAACCTAAGCTCAAATACAACTGCTAGAAACCCCCATGGAGGAACAGCAATATATATCAAAAGAAATATTCCCCACGAGGAAATAAACAACATAAATCTTCAAGGAGTAGAAAATACTAGCATAAAAATTAAAATAAATAATGTAAACCCATTTATCCTAACTTCCATATATGTCAAAAACATGAGTGGTATAAATGTAGCTGCGCAGCTGGAACTGCTTTTCTTGCGATATCCAAACACAATACTCGCGGGCGACTTCAATGCACACCACCGAGCGTGGGGCAGCAGGAGAGCCAACATACGCGGTACACAGATACACAGATTACTGAACACAACAAACACCAACATCATTGCACCGTCGAGACCAACCTGCTTCTCAGGTGCCAACGGCTCATTCATAGACTTTGTCCTAACGAGAAACATAGAATACGCTCACACTATCGATACCCTAGATGAATTCGACTCGGATCATTTACCGGTATTGGTGACATTCGATCTGAACACTCCCCTTCCAGCCTCTCTGGGACAAGAGAGGGTGAACTGGAACGTTTTCAAGAGAGCACTTTTTGAGCCGCACTTGGCAGTACCCAACATTATGAGCACGGCGGATATTGACTCTGCCACACACACACTCACAACAGAAATCAAGAGAGCTATTGCCTCTGCCACAACACATCGTGAATCACCAAAAATGCCCTCACTTTCCCACCATGTCAAACAATTAGTTAGGCAAAGGAACAGAATGCGTAAGACATGGCAGGCTAATAGAGACCCTACTCTCAAAAGGGAGCTTAACAGACTCACGTGGAAAGTCAGGGATAAAATTGTCGCAGAAAAGCAGCAACAGTATAAAGAGTTAATTGAATCCCTTAGCCCAGAAGACGTATCGCTCTGGCAATTCGCTAAAAGACTCAGAAAACCTCAAATTAAACTCCCGCCACTAATAGATGGCGTTAAAATCGCGTACTCAGACGAAGAAAAAGCAGAGGCGCTTGCTAGGCATTACGAAAAGCAATTTGAACCAAACCACGATCTAATGTGTCAGGACACCCTAAGAATGGTTAGGCAAACTCTAAACAACTTCAGGAACTCCCCGGTCTCGGCTGAGATTAACCCAGTCTCCCCGCAAGAGATAATTGATATCATCAAAAACCTTAAAAACCGTAAAAGCCCAGGGCACGACAAAATCAGGAATATTGCGGTCAAAAACCTACCCTTAAATATAATATTTTACTTGACCACCCTAATAAACAAAATACTAAAACTAAATTATTTCCCCAAAGAATGGAAGGAAGCGATAATTATAGCGATCCATAAGCCTAGTGAGGATGCCACAATTCCAGCCAACTACAGACCAATCAGCTTACTACCGACACTTAGTAAAATTACTGAGAAAATAATTCTTAATAGACTGAACACGCATCTTAGTGAGAATGATATTATCATTCCGGAGCAGTTTGGATTTCGGCCAAAACACTCCACCACTCATCAATTGCTGAGAGTGGTAGAGTACATATCTTCTGGACTTAATAGTAAGACACCCACAGCTGCGATTTTTCTTGACATACAAAAAGCATTTGATAAAGTGTGGCACTGTGGATTAGCATACAAATTGATCACTCTAAAAGTCCCTGACGCACGTGTCAAACTTTTAATCTCATACCTAAATAACAGACACTTCCAAGTTAGAGTAAAAGATAACTTGTCTACACCCAAGCTCATTAAAAGTAGTGTACCGCAAGGATCCATCCTGGGCCCGACACTCTTTAACATATATCTAAATGACATCCCCAGGACCCTAGACACGGAGCTGGCACTCTATGCAGACGACAGCGCGATACTTGCAAAACATCCTTACGTCTCGGTAATGCACAGACAGCTACAACAACACTTAGACATACTTCAAACATGGCTGGAAAAATGGCGAATAAAATTAAACCCCAATAAATGTCATTGGATTTATTTCTCTAGGAAACGTAAACCTCCGCCGCCTCTGTACATAAACAACCATGCCCTAAAAGCGGAAAAATCTACTAAATACCTAGGTGTAACGATAGATTCCCACCTAACCTGGAAACAGCACGTAACGAACTTAATCAAAAAAGCGTATATGGCCACAGGAGCCTTATACCCAATGATAGGAAACGGAAATCTAAGTTATCAAAATAAACTCCTAATTTATAAATCAGTCATCCGCCCGGGAATGCTGTATGCAGCACCCGTATGGGGATATGCCTGTAAAACTACTATAGACTTACTAGAGACAAAACAAAACAAAACCCTAAGGATTATAAGGAAAGCTCCTAGATACTTAAGAAACTCGGTAATTAGGAAAGACTTCAAAATAAAAACTGTTAGAGCCCAAATTAAAAAGCTAGCGCTTAAATTCTATAAAAATCTGCCATCTGTTCCAAATGAACTACTATTCAATCTGCATGACTATGATCATCGCAAAGCCAAATCACGTAAGAGACCCCGCGCGGTACTTAATATTGAAAATCGGAATTAGGTAAGTCCCAACTTAAATAGTTGATATTAAATTAAAACTCGATCAATGTTTTCTAAAAAATGTTCTTAAACCTTAAACTGCCAAATTGATAGGAAATCCTTAGAATTGCATCAACTCCCCAAAATTACTCAAACTCTAAATGTGCAACAAACTGCCACACTAGGAGCTAAGTCAAATAATAAAAACAGTAAATCAAAAACCTCGAACCTCCAACTATGGGCAAATGAAATAATGTCACAGTATGAAGATAAGAACCACACCTAGAGATTGGAGATTAAAGGCGCTTCGCGCCTGGTGCTCTTTTCTGGACGAAACCCATCTGCTTTATTAGTAGAGTCATTCATTCGGAGCTCAGACTTCGAAGTGTGAGGTTGTGATTTTGCGAAGCTGCTGCTTTTATCTAGTGGTGACTTTTCTTGCTTACGCTTGGGCGTATTATATCAAGTTACGATAGAGCACGTCGGGCTAAGTAATTTTTCAACTTTATTGTGTGCGGATTTCCGCCATTTTGTGCTTTAGCACGTGTGTTTTTACCACGTGGCTCTGCTACTCGTACTACTTTGAACCTGATCTATGATGGATTTGGACAGTGACCTTTTAGTGAAGACGAAGGAGGTTGCTGGTGAGCTGGAGGGTGAAGATGCTCGGCCTCTCAAGGATGCAATGGATGCATATTTTGGACGCCTGCCGGACGCCGGACTTCTTGCCGCGAAGACCCAAGAGGTGAAGGATGCTGTTAACTACTGTGGATTGATCATCTACGTTTTGACCCTGCATA
The DNA here is from genome assembly GCA_951213105.1 of Amaurobius ferox. NCBI lineage: Eukaryota > Metazoa > Arthropoda > Arachnida > Araneae > Amaurobiidae > Amaurobius > Amaurobius ferox. Next base: position 93,944,046 of record OX578150.1, read on the forward strand.
TCCGGGATATGCTGAAGAATGGACTCCTCGGCCAGGACAAGGACCAAGTCTCCCGGATTCTAGGTTCGTTCAATTTTGTAAATTCTTTTTTGTTGTGCTGTGACATTTGTAAATTTAGAAATTGTGATAGTGATATTTATGTAATCTTTAACTCAGTTGAGGTGTTTAATGATAGAATAATTAGAGCTAAAATGTTAGAGTTAGGAATTATAAATGAAATTAAACCTGTTGACAAAACTGAAACGGTTGTAAATCCATGTAAAAGGGCTAGGATAGAGGAGTCTCCCACTAAGGGAACTACTACTAAAGACCAGGATGAAAATTTAAAAGTAAAATGTAATGCTGTTAGTGATAATGTAACTGTAAATGAAATTGTCAAAACTAAGACTTATGCTGAAATTGCCGCGCAACCTGTGCAATTTAAGAGTGCTCCTAAACCAAAAGCGGTTAGAGAAAATAGTATGGAGGTAGAAAAAAAAGAACCAAAAGCGGAATGCTTCTTCATAAAGTTTAGAGATAACTACCAGGCTCTCCTTAAGAAACTAAATGAAATTACAGGAAATAAAGTATCTGGAAAATTGACAGGAGATATGCTCAAACTTATACCTAATGACGCTGACTCCTATAGGGTTGTTCAGCGCCATTTGACTAGCGAGGAAATCCCCTTCCATAGCTTAAACCTCAAAACGGAAAGGCCGAAAAAGGTAGTTTTGAAGGGGCTACCAACCAGCTATGACATTGAGGAGATAAAATTGACTCTAACATCAAATGGATTAGATGTAGTCCGGGTTTCTCAACTGAGAAACACAAAAACCAGATTACCCCTGCCGATCTTTTAAGTCAGCCTTAGGCCTACCGATGACTGGCAGAGGGTCTACAGACTCACAAGATTAGGGTACTTGGCTGTGAAGGTAGAGGCCTTCAGAGCTAGGGGCTTTAAGATTTGCTACCGGTGCCAGCAATTCAACCACTCATCAGAGAACTGCAGTATGCCACCAAAGTGCCTGAAGTGTGGTGAAGGACATTTCACACGAGACTGCAAGAGACCCAGGACAGTGAAGGCGACGTGTGCTAACTGCAATGGAGATCACCCGGCGAACTTCAGGCAATGCCCGAAGAACCCCTGGAACAAGGGAAAGGCACCGGGGTATGCCCCCCCTCCCCCAAAAAACCAGATACCCCCTTGGAGGCAAAAGGCCCTCGGACCAAACCCCCAGGCACCCCCTCAGGGCTCCTCGCACATAGTGCCACAGGTAAACAGGCACGAAACTTCAGCAACTACCAGATCGGTGCAAGAGCAGGCCCCCAAACCTTCGACCTCCAGAGAATTGACTCTGGAGGAAGTTAGAGCAGCTACAGCTGCAATTAAAAGAAGATCGGAGGCAGAAAAAGCCAGACAGGCAAAAGAGGCAAAGGATAGACTGGATAGGAAAGCTAAGGAATGGAAAGATACTAAACGAGTCAGAGAGGAAGAAGAGCTCGCGCAAACACAGCTGTTAGCTAAAACGGGTGATAAAAAACAGAAAACTATTGAGTTCCAAAAGGACACTCACAAAAAAGTGCAAACCGCGGTTGAGGCTGAGGAAATGGAAGCGGAGACTGAACAGGCTGATAAATCTGATGCTGAAAAGATGGATGATATCCTCAACCTCATCAGAGGATTTATCAGCATGTTTAATCTAGATGACATAAAGCGTCTGTTGATGCAGTTCGCAGAACTAGTGCAAAAAAAGAGCGATCCAATGGTAATGGTCTTTGAGGCCCTTAAAATAATCGCGGACTTTAAAAGTAACAGTGAGAATCAAACCCGTCATGGCTAGGTCCCAAAAAGACTCAATAAAAATATTATTTTGGAATGCGAACGGCATATCTCCAAGAATAAATGAACTTAGGAACTATGTAAACGAAAATGACGTAGATGCCTTACTAATTCAGGAAACTAGAGTTAGAGAAAGTAAAAAACTAAACATAGCCAACTACTCAGGTTATCATAATCTTAGCTCAAATACTAATGCTAGAACGCCTCATGGAGGAACAGCAATATACATTAAAAGAAATATTCCCCACGAGGAACTAAAAAGCATAAATCTTCAAAGTATAGAAAATACTAGCATAAAAATTAAAATTAATAATACTAGCCCGTTTATCCTAACCTCAACATATGTCAAAAATATGAGTAGAGTAGACGTAGCTGCGCAGCTGGAACTGCTTTTCTCGCGATATCCCAACACGATACTCGCAGGCGACTTCAACGCACATCACCGAGCGTGGGGCTGTAGGAGAGCCAATGCACGCGGAACACAGATACATAGACTGCTGAACACCACAAATACTAACATTATTGCTCCGTCGACACCAACCTGTTTCTCAGGCGCCAGCGGCACATTCATAGACTTTGTCCTAACTCGAAACATAGACTACGCTCACACTATTAGTACCCTGGATGAATTCGACTCGGATCATCTGCCGGTACTGGTGACATTTGACCTGAACACACCTCTTCCAGCCTCTTTGGGACAAGAGAGGGTCAACTGGGAAGTATTCAAAAGAGCACTCTTCGAGCCGCATTTAGCAGTACCTAACATTATGAGCACGGCGGATATTGACTCTGCCACGCACACACTCACAACAGAAATCAAGAGAGCAATTGCCTCTGCCACAACACACCGTGAGTCTCCAAAATTACCCACACTTTCCCACCATGTCAAACAATTAGTCAGGCAAAGGAATAGATTACGTAAGACATGGCAGGCTAACAGAGATCCCGCCCTTAAAAGGGAGCTTAACAGACTCACGTGTAAAGTCAGGGGGAAAATTGTCGCAGAAAAGCAGCAACAGTATAAAGAATTAATCGAATCCCTTAGCCCAGAAGATGTATCGCTCTGGCAATTCGCAAAAAGACTCAGGAAACCTCAAATTAAGCTCCCGCCACTAATGGATGGCACTAAAATCGCGTACTCAGACGAGGAAAAAGCCGAGGCGCTCGCAAGTCATTATGAAAAACAATTCCAACCGAACCACGATCTAATGTGTCAGGATACCCTAAGAATGGTTAGCCAAACTTTAAATAACTTCAGGAATTCCCCGGTAACGGCTGAGATTAACCCAGCCACCCCGCAGGAGATAGTAGAAATTATCAAAAATCGTAAAAGCCCAGGGCACGACAAAATCAGAAATATTGCGGTTAAAAACCTGCCCCTAAACGTAATATGTTACTTGACTATCTTAATAAATAAAATATTAAAACTAAACTACTTTCCCAAAGAATGGAAGGAAGCGATAATCATAACAATCCCCAAACCAGGTGAGGATGCCACAATTCCAGCCAACTACAGACCAATTAGCCTGCTACCGACACTTTGTAAAATTACTGAGAAAATAATTCTTAAGAGACTGAACACGCACCTTAGTGAGAATGACATCCTCATTCCGGAGCAGTTTGGATTTCGGCCAAAGCACTCCACCACTCATCAATTGCTGAGAGTGGTAGAGTACATATCTTCTGGACTTAATAGTAAGACACCCACAGCTGCGATTTTTCTGGACATACAAAAAGCCTTTGATAAAGTATGGCACTGTGGATTAGCGTACAAATTGATCACCTTAAAAGTCCCTGACGCTCTTGTCAAACTTTTAATCTCATACTTAAATAACAGACACTTTCAAGTCAGAGTAGGAAGTAACTTATCAACACCCAAGCTCATTAAAAGTAGTGTACCGCAAGGTTCTATCCTGGGCCCGACACTCTTTAACATATACCTGAACGACATCCCCAGGACTCCAAACACAGAGCTGGCACTCTCTGCAGACGACAGTGCGATACTTGCAAAACACCCATATGTCTCAGTAATGCACAGACAGCTACAACAACACTTAGACATACTCCAAACATGGCTGGAAAAATGGCGAATAAAATTAAACCCCAACAAATGTCATTGGATCTATTTCTCGAGGAAAAACAAACCGCCGCCGCCACTGTATATAAACAATCATGCCTTACGAGCGGAAAAATCTACTAAATACCTAGGTGTAACGATAGATTCGCACCTAACCTGGAAACAGCACGTAACGAACTTAATCAAAAAAGCGTATATAACTACAGGAGCCTTATATCCAATGATAGGAAACGGAAATCTCAGTCATCAAAACAAACTGCTAATTTATAAATCGGTCATCCGCCCGGGAATGCTGTATGCAGCACCCGTGTGGGGATATGCCTGTAAAACTACGATAGACCTCCTAGAGACAAAACAAAACAAAATCCTACGGATTATTAGGAAAGCTCCCAGGTATTTAAGGAACTCGGTAATTAGGAATGACTTCAAAATAAAGACTGTTAGAGCCCAAATTAAAAAGCTAGCGCTTAAATTTTACAAAAATTTGCCATCCGTTCCAAATGAACTGTTATTCAATTTGCATGACTATGATCATCGCAAGGCCAAATCTCGTAAGAGACCCCGCGCTGTTCTAAACATCGATAATCGGAATTAAAAGATCCCACCACAAACATCTGATATCAAATTAAAACTCGCGACTAATGTTCAAAACTCTAAGCTGTTAAAATGCTAGGTAACACTCAGATCTGCATCAAGCCCCCAAACTGCCTAAACTCTAAATGTGCAAGCAAATTGCCACAATAGGAGCCAGGACAAATAATAAAAAGTAGTAAATAAAAACCTCGAACCACCTTTTAGGGTCACTGAATTAATGTCACAGTATGACGATAAGAACCACATATTGAAATTGGAGATTAAAGGCGCTTCGCGCCTGGTGCTCTGTTCTGAACGACACTCGACTTCAATTAGTAGAGTACTACTACTACCCAGGGATGTTGGATACGTGCTGGAGTGCCTAGCCCGAAGGCTTTTACCTCCGGTCTGTGGATAAAGTATTAACACATGTCATCATTTGAGCGAAATTGATCTGATTCATACAAAAAAGGACACAAAGTCCAGCCTTCCTTATTGGAAGGAGAGTGAAAACTAAGGTGCAGCGGTGCTGCCATCTAGAGGCAAGTTGGGATACAACTTGTAGCATTGGTTACAAGCTGAGGGGGGAGGAGTTTGCGAGATAGATGCTAAAAGAATGTAAGAGGTTAAAGAGTTGCACAATAAGCAGACTGGGAATGCTAGAAAAATTAAAACGATGCTTAGGGAGGTTCATACAAGACTGCACGGGGACGCTTTTTATTCGCCCGCGGGTCATAGTCCTGGAGATTAAACAGAGATTCATTCGGTATTTTTGGTATGTCTCTAAAGAATTTTGTAGTTTGTTTTTTAATAGCCTGTTTAATAGTTTTTACTTTAAAGTCTTTGTGAATTATATCATTACGTAAGTAACGAGGGGCTTTCCTGATGATTCGGAGTATCTTGTTCTGTTCCACTTGAAGTTTTTGAATATTCGATTTACATGCATACCCCCAAATCGGGCATGCATATAAGAGAATTGGCTGCATAATGCTCTTGTATAAGAGAATCTTATTGCTAATATCGAGGTCTTTTGAAAATAAAAGATGATTTAGTGCTCCTACGAGCTTTTTAGTTTTTTTGACAATGTACTCAAAGTGCGTACGCCAAGTAAGCCGGCTATCCAAATGGACACCGAGGTACTTGGCAGTACGCGAAAAAGGGATAGGCTGATTTTTGAACATTAAGGGGGGGGGGGATACGGGCTCCAGAGAGAAAGACTGCCTGCGATTTGGATGCGTTTATCTTGATTTTCCAATTATCGTAATATTTTATAAGTATGCTGATATGATTCTGTAACTGGGTGTGGAGATAATTAATATTTTTGTTGGAGGATATAATACACGTGTCGTCTGCATATAAGCAAAGGGTGGTGTGAGGGGCGCGGGGGATATCATTTACATACAGATTAAAAAGAAGGGGCCCTAGAATGGATCCTTGCGGAACGCCTGCGTTGATGGTTTTAATTTCGGAGAGGGTATTTAGAGTTCGCACATGGAACTTTCTTTTTAGTAGATACGAATTTATAATTTGGATGAAGGGGGGGGGGGGGGAAGTTAAGTTTAATTAATTTGTAGATTATTCCAGGGGTCCACGTCTTGTCGAACGCCTTTTCGACGTCCAGCAGAAGGGCACCTACGTGATTTTTATTTTTAATGGCATTAGCAGTGAATTCAACTACTCTGAGAAGCTGATGGGTGGTGGAGTGCATGGGTCTGAATCCAAATTGCTCTGGGATAATGATATCTTTTTCATTTATAAATTTATAAAGCCTGTTCTGAATGATTCTTTCTGTGATTTTACTCAGGGATGGGAGGAGGGAAATGGGACGGTATGACACAGGGTTAGAGGGGTCAGCTCCGGGCTTTAAACAGGGGATTACGACAGCAGTTTTCCAGCAAGCCGGAAAGTGGCAGAATTTAAGAATTGAGTTGATCATTAAAACTATGTAAAAGATAATGTTAAGTGGTAGGGCCTTAAGGGCTCTATTAGAGATTTTGTCTATTCCAGGGGATTTTTTGTTCTTCAATTTATGAATGATTTCAGTTACTTCTTCAACAGAGGTGGGAGGGACCAGAGGAGGGGGGGGGGGACAAGAGAAAACTGTTAACTGTAGACTGCACATGAGTATGAAAAGCGTTGTTCGGGATATCAATCGCAAATTGCTTCTCGTAGCAATTTGCGATAGCATTTGCTTTGTCCCGTTCTGAAAAAGCGGTGCCAGTGGACGAGAGGAGGGGGGGGGGAGCTGCGAATAGGGTTTCTTAATTCTTTTAATCTCTTTCCAGATGCTATTGTCAGAAGGGGAGAGGGACTCAATATAATTTTTCCAATTATTTTGGTTGTGCTTTTGAATGGCAATTCTAATATTTTTATTTACGGAGTTAAGGTGGGTTTTAGTGCGGGGGTCTCTAGTTACTTGCCAGAGGCGGCGAACAAAATTTCTATACACAATCTGAGTTTGGATGTTATGCGGAAGGGAGTTGTAGCGGGGGGGGGGGGACGAGAGGAGGAAGCTTTAGACAGGGAGTTTTGAATTTCGAGGGTGATTTTTTGGGCAGCTTTATCAATGTCAGCAGGGCAGTTAATATTAGGGATGAGCAGGGTGGTGTTTCTAAGGTTTGATTTGAAATTATTCCAATCGACACAGGAAGGGAGGCTGGAGACGGGGAGAAGGGAGTTTAGCTGAAGGGTGAGGAGGATGGGGAGGTGGTCAGAGCTAAATTCATTAAGAGTTTCAATTGTATAAGGAAGATGGATATTTTTAAGAAGGCCGAGGTCTATGGTGGAGGGGTAAGGGGAATGCGAGTAGTGGGTGGGCAGGGCAGGGACTGCAAGATGAATTCCAGTAGCAGAGATGAATTTTTGCAGAGCAGTACCGTAGGTGTTTCTTCTGCGGCAATTCCAGAGGGGGCTATGTGCATTATAATCACCCAACAGGATGGCACGGTGATTGATATTACTGATACTTTGCAGGTCAGGGGTAATGTCTATTCTGCTGGCAGGTTTTATGTAGATGGACCCAATAATGATGGGCGGGTGGTTCGGTAGAGAGAGCTGAATCATTTTATTTTCAATTACAGTAGTATTGACCGGATTTAATTCATGGTGAGGGATGTTATGCTTAATGTAGACAGAAACTCCGCCTGCATGGGAGGGTTGATTATTAGATGGGTTATTTCTCAGAGCCGTATAATTATAGTAATTTGCAATTTTGAGGGGGCGGGGACGGAGGCCAGGTCTAACTTCTTGAATAAGTATTATATCAATGCTATTATTCTGTACAAAGGAACGCAGTTCAGTGATTTTGCCGCGGAGCCCATTGGCGTTCCACGACAATATGTTTAGGTGACTGAAGGTTTTACTCGCCATGACGGGGGGCGGGGGGACTGTACTAAATACCTCTCCGAGGGCAGATATGATGTTCAATAATTTATCTAGTGGATTAATTGGTTTGTTAATTGTTTCTTTAATTTGATTTATGAAGTTTTTGATTTTATTAAAATTTAAATCCAAGTCAGTAAACATTTGTTTGAATTCCTGAATAATCTGTATTATATATTTGATTTGAGAAGTTGAGGATGTTTCATTGTTAGTCTTTTCGTTCAAGTTTTCTGCAGCTAGGGGGGGGGGGGCAGGGGAGATGTAAGAATGTACGGCAATTTGCTGTAGGGTTTGCTTTCTAGCATTGGCTACAATTTGATTTCTTGGGATGAGTTTAGGGGAGGGGGGGGGGAGCTGAAGTACTTTGGTTGGACTTTTGAACTGCCGCGATTTCCGCAAAGGATCTGTTTTCGTTCTGATTTATGGTGGTGGAGGTTTGGCTGACATTAGTTCTATTGTTTTCCTGCTGTTTAGTTTGTTCTGGTATAGTAGTTTGAAGGCGGGGGAAGTCTGAGGGCTGTAGATTAGGTGGGCTGCTTCTGGGGGGGGGATAGGCAAGTTTGCATTATTTGGCATTTGATTTTTATTTTGTGGGTTAGCGGGGCAAAGTCTGAAATTAGCCGGGTGTGGTCCCTTACAATTTGCACATTGTGCAGGGGTGTCTTTTGATTTCGTGCATTCTCTGGTATGGTGCCCTAGCCCGCATTTAAGACATCTTGGTGGCAGTCTGCAGCATTCGCTGGAATGTCCAAACCGCTGACAGCGGTAGCACATTTTAATTCCCCTCGAATCAAAGTTTGTTACACGTATTGTCATATCTAGAACAGAGGTGACGTTTCTTATATCTTCCCAGCCCTTAGTGGGGTTGAGATAAATCAGGAAAATGGGCAACGGTACTTGGTTTTTCAAATCCCTCAGTTGCGATATTCTATGTACACTATATCCCATAAAGTTGAGTTCTTCCTTTAGTTCCTGAATATTCGTGTTTGGGGGCAGTCCTTTAATGAGTATCTTAATTGGCCTTTCCGCCTTTATGTTAATTGAGTGAAATTCTAGGTTTTGTTCAATTAGGAATCTTTGTACCAATCGGAAGTCGTCTAAGTTTTGTGGGAGAATTTTAATGAGGTCCCCAGCAAGCTGGGCTTTGACATTAGTGGCAGTTTTTGCGTTGATCGCTTTAATGAGCTCTCGCCAGTTATGGGGGCAGTTAACGTAAAAGGGTTCGGGATTATAGGCATTAAATTGGGGGTTCTCAGGTTTGTTATTACCATTGCTATTAGTTTGAGAATTAATATCAGTTTGAGAATTAGTATTATTAGTTATTTCATTTTCAATTTCCTGAGGGGGGGGGGGAGGTGTCCATATCAGACGAAGAAAAAGGGTTCCTTGCAGTCTCTATTCCATTATAGGGCTGAATATTGACCATGGGGCAATGCCTCTTCGGCATCCTGAAGCCGTCCGAGTCTACTTGTGCATTTTGATTATCAGTTCTAGAGTTAGTTTTACTTTTATTATTTAAATTATTATTACTTTTATCATTAGATTCATATTGGTCATCATTAAAATCATTATTTACATTCTGAGAAGTTTGAGTAACATATTCAGTTTCAATACTAGTTTCATTATTATCATTAGTATTAATTTCATTTAAGTTAGCTGCCTCAGCAGAGTTTACAGTATTATCATTAAGATTAGCTTTAGCCACGCACGTGGGTAAGCCATTGCGTGCAATGTAAGCATCTATCTCTGATTTGAAAGGGGTATTACAATCAAAATAATCAGTTCGCTCAAAATGATTTGACAAAGTGTAACACATACCCAAATATTCATCCTGAGTGAAGGTGGAGAGGCCATCAGATAACTTGTGGAACTCGTATAGGAGGAAGTCACCGATGAGTCTGAAGGTGGTCATGGAGGCCAGGTCACTAAGTTCATTTTCAGATGGGATAGTTAGAGTCCTGAATTTGTCAATAATCAATCTAATGTCCGAAGGTACACCTTTTATTGAAGTCTGTGAAGAAGGCTTGGACGCCATGTCCAGTCTGTGAGAGTCGATGAATCGAGATGCAGGATGCACGTTGGGAGAGCACGCTGTAAGCGTTCCACGTGGTAAGACGTCCGACAGAGATGGAGTCCAAAGCAGCAAAAGTCAGAGACACGCTGTACGAAATGGTACAGCAAGGTTCCACGTGGTGAAATCAGAGCAGGAGCGAACAGGAAACGATCCGAGCAGTAGGAGGTCACGTACACGTTCAGGTCACGAGGTCCACATACATTTTTCGTATGTAAGTAAGTATGTACACGTGTTGATTCCCGATCTTTTTTGAGCGTATCTTGACACCGTAAATTAGTAGAGTACGATGTCAGGAATTTTATATCTAGAAAGCTGTACTGAATAAAGTTGCAGCTTATTGAAATTAAGGTTCTTTAATACAAGGATTGATTCTCATTCCGTCAGTGAATCGAAAATATGTCAGCAGCGTAGAATTTCGTGATGTCGTGGTCCCGCGAGGACTTTGAGCGGAGTTGCCGAAACGCAGCAAGTTTTCGTATTATTACAGTAAAAATGTATTTGTTAATTTTGAAGTGGTAATATCTTGACTAAGGCTCTTAAATATACAGGCTTCCGCAACAGCAGCCATCTTGATCCCCAGTTGAAGCGTTGACTGTACCTTGAGAAATAAGAGTCACTATCTCGTCTTTTCTTCGGGATCTCGAGAAAATCAAACCATTCTAAACTGCTTTCTTGTATGATTGGTACAATTTTCAGGAAGCATAAGCACCTATTTTACAGCTGAAGTGCTCATCAAATATGAATAATGTATTAAATGACATGCACTCGCCGTTAAACTAGCACAGGCAGACGATTTTGACGCCAGTCTAGACGATGACTGGACTGCTTGAAGTCAGAAGGGCGGTTGCATCAGCCTGTATATTTAGAAGCCTTAATTCCGATGTTAAGAAATTGCACTGATATTTTAAATTGGGCTGTGCACACAGGACCCAATGACTTTGTAAGGAAATTCAGTGGCGTCACTGGAGTACGATGATAGCCTTAGTTAACAAATCCTGTTAACGATCCCTGTTGAGATCCCGATAACAAAATGAGCAAGTTTCTTACCCCACTGACATTATATGTGCAGAGCCAGATAAAAATAATTAAGTCAGTCACGCCCAGAATGAGAATCCCCTGAAATGAAATAAGTACAGCAGATGGGTAACCGCTTTCAAAAACAAAATGGATGGCTATTAGGAAACGTAATGCTCAGCATAAAAATTCACTGCTTATTAAGGTTACTTAATATTTTGTCAACATTGTTTAGAACAATTAACGGCTTTTTCGCTTTTTTGTAAAGACCTTTAAATATGATGTAAACTGCATATATTATATGTCTGCGTTCTTACCAGAGGGCTGGGTCCGGATTGTAAAATAATTTTGTAAACCGTGAACGCAGCGATCTTTTAGATGATACGTTTTAAACAAATTTAATTATCTGAATTTTCTACATTGGTTGATTGAAGTTCTAAAATAAATGAATAACATCTAAGAGTTGCTTTTAGCAGGAGACGTGCTGGTATGTATCTAATTGAAATTCATATTTTAAAAATATTCGTGAAACTTGTTAAAACTTCCTTCTAATCCCTATTTAAAACTTGGTTTAACATTTACCAGCTGTGCCCGCATATAGTAATTAATTAAACTGCCACTTTTTAGGGAGGATTTTGTTAGCAACAACAGCTAAAGACAAATACGCACCGGACACAAGAAATCCGTGAATGATAATTGCTCTAATCACTAAAAGGAAGATCGTATTTGTTCAACAATTTTCTAAATTTCCAATGGTTCTGAAGCTCTGTTATTCCCTGGCAATAACCCAACTTTTTTTTCCATGAACCTTGTAGAGTCCACTTCGAAAATCAGATCTTGCAATTTAGTCCCCAGCTCAACGGTAGAGAGTCGGTTGGCCAGTTCGAAGATCCAGGGTTCGATTCCCGGTTGGGGCAGGAAGATTCGTTACAAGCTTTACTTCCAATTTGGGGATAGCAATCATGATGAAATCATTAATATTTTGCTCGTGTAATTCGAATATAAATAAAATTTCAATCCATATTAATTAATTAGGACTATTTCAATTTGCAATAAGGAGTGAGTTTATTTGCACAATTCTAAAGTGTTTTCAGTAGGGTCGTTTTCACTATAAGCAAAGCAGTCAAATGCTGGTGACCCGCAATTATCAAAAAACCTATTTCCCTTAATCCATCCACCGTCTCCTGTTTAGTCTCATCCTGGTTTACCACGCCTTGCACATAAAACTTTGAGAAAAAATGGGCGTGTTTTCCTTATTTTTGGCAACGCCCCTTTATAGCAGGTTCTTGTTGTTTTAAACTTGGATTTTGCGGCTTTGTAGTCCGAGCTAAATTGTATACGAATTTCATGCCAGCTACGTGGAAGGAATGAAATTGGCAGTTCAAATAGAAATTCGCAAAATTGCTACAAATAGCAAATTTTCTTGTTGCCATTGCATGAACGCAGAATGCAGAATTTTCTTGTTCCATGCTGATAAACGCAGAATAAGGGCGAAAGCAGCCCATGAATACTGTTATCTGCAATGAGAGTGTCTTCCTTATTTGAGAAATATCTTTATTATGGACTATATTGGATATTTTGTGTAAAATTGTTTTTGTATTTATCGTAGAAATCAGTTTAATTAGTTAAACTTAATACGTAATTAGTTATTGAAAAATAAAAGTATTTAAATGTTATTATGAAATTTTTGACGAAATTTTATTTGGTTCTGGGGCTGAAAATATTTCAACTCGCTATGGGCTCCTTTGTCTCTTTAGTCTCCTTTGGGTCTCTAGTCTCCTTGTCTCTTGTGCCCTTAAGCATCATTTAACAATGTTTAATACTAGATACGCCACTAAAGTTTCTTTTAAAATATTTTTTGCAAAAAATTAAAAAAAATATTTTTTTTTTAAATTTTCAAAATGTTGTGCTTACATTCTTATATCATTACTTCACTTAAAAAATCCGCGCGATTCTAGCCCCAAAATTATCGTTTTAAATTACTCTGACATAGATCTGATAAACATACATGATTTGAAGCATTTTAATAATATAGATATTAAACTATTATACAACACCCTAATGGAGCATAATTACTATACCACCGCTAACAAAACGTAATTAAATTACGACAACTCAAACTCTCTAACTACATGGATCCGTCAAGCAAACGATGAAGCACACTTCATTTTGAATCAAGAATGTTATACTAATAATTTATTCAAACAGGGATATACAAAAAAATTAAACTTAATTTCCCGATATATTAATTAAATATTCCCCAATTAGGCCACATTTTTCACACGTCGCCAAGTTAATGATATTTCAAGAAATTTGTCGCCAAGTGGAAAATATAAAGAAAAGCCACAGAAAAAGAAAGGCTTCTAATATACAGAATGCTTAAAAATATTGACGGACTAAATATCTTTTGAACGATTGGTCGCATGGTTCCAATTTAACGATTGGTCGCATGGTTCCAATTTAATGATTGGTCCCATTGTATCAATTTAACGATTGATCGCATGGTTCCAATTAAACGATTGGTCGCATGGTTCCAATTTAATGGTTGGTCGCATGGTTTCAATTTAACGATTGATCGCATGGTTCCAATTTAATGATTGGTCCCATTGTATCAATTTAACGATTGATCGCATGGTTCCAATTAAACGATTGGTCGCATGGTTCCAATTTAATGATTGGTCGCATGGTTTCAATTTATCGATTGGTCGCATGGTTCCAATTTAATGATTGGTCCCATTGTATCAATTTAACGATTGATCGCATGGTTCCAATTAAACGATTGGTCGCATGGTTCCAATTTAATGGTTGGTCGCATGGTTTCAATTTAACGATTGATCGCATGGTTCCAATTTAATGATTGGTCGCATGGTTTCTATTTAACGATTGGTCGCATGGTTCCAATTTAATGATTGGTCGCATGGTTCCAGTTTAACGATTGATCGCATGGTTCCAGTTTAACGATTCGCATGGTTCCAATTTAATGATTGATCGCATGGTTCCAAGTTAGCGATTGGTGATTGGATCCATGCTCCCAATTTGAGAAATGTGACGGAAAATTTTCAGACTTCGACAGCTTTGTCTACTTGACACGTTTTCGTAAAAAGTACAAAATGTAACTTTTTATACCGGCCCTCCGCAAAAGAAGTTCCTATCAGCGAAGTGTTAATCATTTATTTAAATAACTTTAGTGGAAAAAAATAATCTGATATGAGCAGCTTATGGCTTTCCCAACAGACTCAACTTCATCTTGTCTTTATTTCTGTAATAATTCATTAAATTTAGTTTAATTGCACAAAGTAACATGCATAATTATTTGAAATGACACTGAATTTGCACTTTTATTTCAACTTTCATTTTCAATTGGTAGCAACACGTGTTTTCAAAGGCGGCGTAGCAAAAATGCGACGAAACTAAAATATCTCGAGAGCGGCTAATCCTAGAGTAATGGGGTTGATTTTATTCTTTTTATCTCCGAAAGTTAGGTATAAAACAAGCATTTAATTGATACATTTTGACATACGTACTCTTTTATTTTAGATTTTGACTTTTTTTGCGGATCTTTTCGTAGAAAATTCGGGTTCTTCTTTTCCGAGTCATACCAAAATCTAATCAGTACCAGAGTAATATACAAGTGGCTTATCTACCAAATTTTGTGAAATTTGGTCAGTTAGTTTTTTAGCTAGAGTAGATGCATGCGATTTTTCGCGGGCCACTTTGTAAAAAAGGGAAAGTTCTTTTACTCCTAGTCATTCCCAAATCTAATCAGCACCAGGGTCACCCACAAGTGACTTATCTTCCAAATTTTATGAAATTTGGTTACTCAGTTTTTCAGTTAGACTGGATACATACATTGCACAGACAGACACACACAGACGTCACGCTAAAAATAGTTTTTTCGTATTCTAGAGGCCTCCAAATGTGTAGATCCGTCGAAAACTCGAGTTGCGATTTTCGGCACGATTCCAATACTTTCCTATACATTACCATGTATTGCAGAGAAAGTAAGTAACAACAACATGTAGAATTGCTCTTGAAACGAGTATCTCAAATTTAGGAGTTAAATCACGTTTTTCCATTTAAAAGGAACGGCGAAAATATAGATTTCAGGGGTTGTACATATATTGAATTTCGTGGATAAAATTTGCAATGGAAACCTTACATGTATACTTATCAGCAAGAGTTTTATGCAGTTCCCCAATGGAAAATTTAATAACTAACATCTAGCGTAATTTTAGTTGTAGGATAATGCAACTTTATGTGAAAATATTTATACAAATAAAATAAATTCTGAGGGTCCATATAACAAGTTACATTATATATACAGGGTGTTCCAAAAAGATTGAAACGCGTTTTCATTCCTTACCTATTGGAGATAAGTGGGCAATGTAAATTGCAAAAGTGTTGAAAATAAGGTAGGAAATAAGACTACGGAATGAAGTAGTCCTCCCATTCATTTAAAAAAAGTTTCACTTTTTAAATTTTCACACGACCCCCTTAGACAAATTGGGTCAATCAGAAATTTTTTATTTTTAATGCAACAAGATCATTAAAAATAACCGCATATCTGTATCTTTAAAATTGAGAGAGTTATATTTAATTGAAAATTGAACATTGTGAATGGGGACCCTATACCAAAAAATCTGATGTGGGCAACACATGACTTTCCTTATATAATGCAATGAATTTACTACTTTTACAACTAAAAAAAACGTTATTCTTATAGTAGATACTTATATTCTTTCCATGATAATGGATTTTCTTCAATTAGACGTCATTTTCATTGATTTAGCGTCATTTTTTATCAATTTGGCGAGATTTTTGTTAATTTGGCAACAATTAAAAATGTCGCCAAGTTGGCGACATTCCGTCAAATTCGTCGCCAAAATCTCGCCAAGTGTCATGAACGGAGAAATAACTTATTCTTACAGAAGATAAATGACTATTGGCGTTCAAATACAAAAGTATTACACAAAGTATCTTTTTTCATGAATGGAACGAGCTAGATCCACGAGAATGATGTCACCCAATTTATCGCATGGTATTACATATGAAAAGTGAACATGTTTCTCAATGGGAAATATATTTTTTTTCATTTTATATGACTTTTTCATAATTTTTTTGAAAAATGTGCAATATCTCGAGAACGGTTCATGTTAGCGTTCTAAAATTTATCCCAATCGTTTTCTAATGAAAAATTACATAAGAAATGTCTGTTTGCGTAACTTTATGAGCGGTTTTGATTTTTTGACGATTTTTTTAACATTTCATTCGAAAATTTAGGGGGGTTTTGAACATTCGATTGCGTACAAAAACAAAAAGCTTCCAGTGTTTACGGATTGTGATTTTTGTACCAAATTTTGTTCAAATCGGTCCATTCGTTCGTCAGTTATCGTCTCCACACAGACTCACTGACACACACACACACACACACACAGACATCACTCCAAAAATGTTTGATTCGTGATCAGGGATGCTTGCAACGTGCTCTCTATACAACGTGCTCGCAATACTTTCCTTATACATTATGTATATAAGGAAAGTAATATACTGGAAAAATTTCCAAAGATTCACCTATCAGATATCGATTGGTGAGCTAACGAGCTGATGGTTGAATAAAATGTGCATTTATATATCTCGCTATTCTTCGCCATAAAGTATCTTAATACACTAATATACTGCACCACGACTGTCTGTGACT
This sequence comes from Amaurobius ferox, assembly GCA_951213105.1. Lineage (NCBI taxonomy): Eukaryota > Metazoa > Arthropoda > Arachnida > Araneae > Amaurobiidae > Amaurobius > Amaurobius ferox. The sequence continues at coordinate 93,960,682 of OX578150.1, forward strand.
ATATCGTAATAAAGTCTAGTTCTCTTACTGGTAAATTAATTTATGAGATATCGTGCTATTATACATGGTGTTTTAAAATAATTGCACGAATACGTATGTCGTAAACGATTGGTCGTACCAACGTAAGAATATAACATGGTTCCAAATTTTTATCACAAATGCATCAAAATAAAGCATTACACAGACAGAGATCATAGAAAGCAGTGGTACTCACTACGCGGTTGGGTATCCTATGTATTATCATCCAGTTTTATCTTTTTTGTGATATGTCACACATTTACATTTCTAATTACTTTCCTTATATACATAATGTATAAGGAAAGTATTGTGACGGGGTCGAAATTCGAATTCGAGTTTTCGACCCCGTCACAATACTTTCCTTATACATTATGTATATAAGGAAAGTAATTAGAAATGTAAATGTGTGACATATCACAAAAAAGATAAAACTGGATGATAATACATAGGATACCCAACCGCGTAGTGAGTACCACTGCTTTCTATGATCTCTGTCTGTGTAATGCTTTATATTGATGCATTTGTGATAAAAATTTGGAACCATGTTATATTCTTACGTTGGTACGACCAATCGTTTACGACATACGTATTCGTGCAATTATTTTAAAACACCATGTATAATAGCACGATATCTCATAAATTAATTTACCAGTAAGAGAACTAGACTTTATTACGATATAGTCACAGACAGTCGTGGTGCAGTATATTAGTGTATTAAGATACTTTATGGCGAAGAATAGCGAGATATATAAATGCACATTTTATTCAACCATCAGCTCGTTAGCTCACCAATCGATATCTGATAGGTGAATCTTTGGAAAATTTTCCAGTATATTACTTTCCTTATATACATAATGTATAAGGAAAGTATTGCGACGCGGTCGAAAATTCGAATTTGAGTTTTCGGCGGGAGAGCACGTTTCAAGCACCCCTGATCACGAATCGAACATTTTTGAGGTGATGTCTGTGTGTGTGTGTGTGTGTATCAGTGAGTCTGTGGAGACGATATCTCACGAACGAATGGAAGGATTCGAAAGAAATTTGGTACAAAAATCACAATCCGTGAATACCGGAAGCCTATTGTTTTAAAACACAATCGCATGTTCCGAACCCTCTTAAATTTTCGAGTGAAATTTCGAAAAAATCATCAAAAAATCAAAACCTTTAATAAAGTTACGCAAATAGACATCATATATAATGTTTCCTTAGAAAACGACTGACATAAACTTTAGAACGCTAGCATGAACCGTTCTCGAGATATTGCACATTTTTCAAATAAATTTATCAAAAAATCCCATAAATTAAAAAAACATATTAATTGTTAAGAAACATGCTGACTTTTCATATGTAATATCATGCGATAAATTGGATGACATCATTCTCGTGTATCTAACTCGTTCCATTCACGTGAAAAGATACCTTGAGTAATACTTTTGTATTTGAACGCCAATAATCATTTGTCCGCTGTAAGAATAACTTATTTCTGCGTCCATAACGCTTGGCGAGATTTTGGCGTCGAATTTGGCGGAATGTCGCCAACTTGGCGACATTTTAAATGTTGCAAATTAATGAAAATCTCGCCAAACGGATAAAAATGACGCTAAATCAATGAAAATGACGACTGATTGAAGAAAATCCAATATCTTGGAAAGAATATATCTACTATAAGAATAACATTTTTTTACTTTCCTTATATACATAATGTATAAGAAAAGTATTGTGACGGGGTCGAAAATTTCAATTCGAGTTTTCGACAGGAGAACATGTTTCAAGCATCCCTGATCCCGAATCTAACATTTTTGAAGTGATGTCTGTGTGTGTGTGTGTGTGTGTGAAAGTATGTTTGTGTGTGTGTGTCAGTGAGTCTGTGGAGACGATAACTGACGAACGAATGGACCGATTCCAACGAAATTTGGTACATAAATCACAATCCGTAAACACTGGAAGCCTATTGTTTTTATACACAATCGAATGTTCAGAACCCCCTAAATTTTCGAACGAAATTTTGAAAAAATCGTCAAAAAATCAAAACCGCTAATAAAGTTACGCAAATAGACATTTCTTATGTAATTTTTTATTTGGAAATGATTGGCATAAATTTTAAAACGCTAACATGAACCGTTCTTGAGATATTGCACATTTTTAAAAAAAATTATCAAAAGGTTATATTAAATAAAAAATAAAAATATTTCCTATTGAGAAACATGTTCACTTTTCATATATAATACCATGCGATAAATTGGGTGACATCATTCCCGTGGATCTAGCGCGTGCCATTCATGAAACAAGATACTTTGAGTAATACTTTTGTATTTGAACGCCAATAGTCATTTATCTGCTGTAAGAATAACTTATTTCTCCGTTCATAACGCTTGGCGATATTTTGGCGACGAATTTGGCGGAATGTCGCCAACTTGGCGACATTTTTAATTGATGCCAAATTAACAAAAATCTCGCCAAATGGATAAAAATGACGTTAAATCAATGAAAATGACGACTCATTGACGAAAATTCAACATCTTGGAAATAATATAAATATCTACTATAAAAATAATCTATTTTTTTACTGTAAAAGTAGTAAATTCATTACATTATATAAGGAAAGTCATGTGCTGCCCACATCAGATTTTCTTTATTCGTTACTGAGACATGACATGTGCATTGATTGTATATTCTTGCACTGAAGTTGAAATTTGTGATTTTGAAATTCAATTCCGTAACAATTCGTCTTTCATTTTGGATTTAGATTTTTCCAGACATCACGACGATGATGTTTTCGAATCGAGCGTTTTTTCTGTTGTGATTTTCTCTGCAATTCATTGCATGCGTAAAGAGAAATATTGTGATGGCGTGAAACATTCTATTCAAGGATGCCGATGGATCTGCGCGATTTGAGCATCTCCGGATACGAATAAAATTTTTGAATGATATATGTGTGTGTATAACTATGGGTGGTCACGATATTTCTTGAACAAATTTAACGATTCAACCGGAATTGGGTACGATATTTTCAATCGCTTAACTTAAGAGATCTATTCTTCTTCGACCCAGATATTACGACCTACCCGAAGGTGTAAGGTAACTGTTTGGGCGACCGGAAAATGATACACAATTTAGACCATAACTCAGTGGGGTCGGCATTTACGGGGACCGTACCGTCCTTCCCCTACCACCAACCCCTCGAAAGGACTTACGGACTCGCATGTTTAACGCGCCCGTACACCGCGTGAATACGAAGAGGCTGAAACGATAACTACTTTCCTTATATACATAATGTATAAGGAAAGTATTTTGACTGGGTCGAAAATTCGAGTTTTCGACGGGAGAGCACGTTTCAAGCATCCCTGATCACGAATCAAACATTTTTGAAGTGATGTCTGTGTGTGTGTGTGTGTAAGTATGTGTATGTGTGTGTGTGTGTGTCAGTGAGTCTGTGGAGACGATATCTCACGAACGAATAGAGTGATTCGAATGAATTTGGGTACAAAAATCACAATCCGTGAATACTGGAAGCCTATTGTTTTTAAATGTAATCGAATGTTCATAACTCTCCTAAATTTTCGAGTGAAATTTTGAAAAAATCATCAAAAAATCAAAACCTTTAATAAAGTTACGCAAATAGACATTGTTTATGTAATTATTCCTTGGAAAACGATTGACATAAACTTTAGAACACTAGCATGAACCGTTCTCGAGAGATTGCACATTTTTAAAATACATTTATCAAAAAATCTCATAAATCAAAAGAAATATGTTAACTGTTGAGAAACATGTTCACTTTTCATATGTAATGTCATGTGATAAATTTAGTGACATCATTCTCGTGAATCTAGCTCATTCCATTCATGAGAAAAAATACTTTGAGTAATACTTTTGTATTTGAACGCCAATAGTTATTTATCTGCTATAAGAATAACTTATTTCTAAGTCCATAACGCTTGGAGATATTTTGGCAACAAATTTGGCGGAATGTCGACAACTTGGCGACTTTTTGAAATGTTGCCAAATTAACAAAAATCTCGCCAAATGGATAAAAATGACACTAAATCAATGAAAATGCCGACTCATTGACGAAAATTCAATATCTTGGAAAGAATATAAATATCTACTATAAGAAAAAATCTATTTTTTTTGTTGTAAAAGTAGTAAATTCAATGCATTATATAAAGAAAGTCATGTGTTGCCCACATCAGATTTTTTTTTATTGTATTTTGAGCGTTTGTTATATTCAGTTCATACTGTATGCATGTCTATGCGTATGTGTATATGAGATGTACTTACCAGCTAATGTGCATACCATTGCAAAAATATACATTCAGAAAGAGTATATAAATACTTAGAACGGGATAAAATTGTTTTGTCATTTGTATGATTAGGGTAGTTTTGTGAAATTTAAGTATTTTAGCTGTGACGCGAAAATGATAATTCACGTTAAGATTATAGTACACTTGAAAAAAAAAGTAATTTTTTCTCTTTGCAATGTAAAAAATTCTTTTTATAGAAGTGTAATTTCTTTTGTGTGTCGGCGGTGACAGCAAGCAGATGGAGTCAAAATATTTTTGGGTGAATAATGTCTTATAAAATAAAATATTTAAATATCGAAATTTTAACCACGATATTTACAGAATTATGTGCCAGATTCAAATTACAATTATATGTGCTTTTATGTCTTTGAAAGGGCTAAAATCTACTTGCTTACTGCTCATAGCTAGCACTTTTAGTTATCGGGTTATAATCATTAAATACTTTAATGACAGAAAATTTTCCATCTTCTTCAAATTGACAAGACGATTAGTCGAAAACTATAAGAAATTTGTAAAAACAAATTATTGATGTATAAACCAGATGTCTTACTAAAAATTTTTGTCGCCTCATGGTTATATCTATTTTTCGAAGTTTAAAGATATTTTAAGAGAAGGTAAGTAAAGTGAAGCAAAAACCAGCTTTGTAAAAAACTTTTATTTTCCAGAAAAAAAAGGGCTGGAAATATTACAATATCTGAAATTATCTTTATTTATTCATAAAGGATACCATATTTGCAACAAAAAAGTATAAATTGTTTACATTTGCATCTATTAAATTCGGAGATATAAGTGTCCAAAATGTTTACATTTTTTGTAGGAAAAATTATATATTGCTTTTGAGAAAAATTTCTACATCTGTGAATTTAGTCTATTATTTATCACTAATATAACCATGTTTTAATATTTCAATATCTAGGGATGGAATAGCCCCGTGGTTAGCGCGTGGGGATTGCACTCGTACCGCCCGAGACTCTGCTCAAACTGTCCCCATGTACACGTAGAGTACGGTCACGTTAAATATGTGGATCCGTAAGTCTTTCTGAGAGGTTGGTGATAGGGGAAGGAGGGTATGGTCCTTGTGGATGCCGCACCGACTGGGTTCCTGTCTATATTGGGTGGCAGTTTCCGGTTGTCCAAACAGATACCGTGAACCTTCGAGTAGGTCGGACGGTTTGGGTCGAAGAAGAATATATATTAATATCTGGGTAATAAAAAAATAAATAAATTAATATCTGGTAAACGTAGCAGAGTGTTTGATGCAAAAATATTATTAGACATATCTTGCAAAGCTGTAATGCTAAAAAACTTCCTAAGAACTTGCGTGTGACCGATTCTAACAAAGTACTTACATCAAATAATCTGGAGATTGCTTTCAGATTTTCTCGAAAATAACTGTCTTTCGAAGTTACAGAAAATAGAAAATGAAAGTGTTCTATTTTCAGAAATGCCATGGAAATCTCAGAGGGAGAAAGGAGGAGTTGTGAGGGACGAAGAGATAACATCTAGGGTTGCATTCCATTTCAATGTTGCAGAAAGTCACCAGTTTCAATCATTTTAGAAAGTTTAAAATGATACTTTTATTTCAAAAGAAAGTTGTATCAAGACATGCATTCAATAAAAGCACAGAAAAAGAAGAACTTGTATTTATTTACAAATTGTCATATATTTAGTTACAGTAATAATGGCTAGGACAACAATTTAAAAACGGTTCAAAACAGATATCATATAAAAAAAACTCTTCTCCCTCTCTGACTGTCTGTTCCACTTGGCGAAAATGTTGGCGACAATTTGGTGAAATAGCTCCAATTTGGCAACTTTCGCGACAGATTTGGGAAATTTCGCCAACTTGGTAACTTACCCAACTTGTTAGCTTGGATTCTTAATTTCACAGGGCAGCTTGGATTTTTTATAATACAGGACAGCTGAGATTCTTTATCCTATAGGGTAGCTGGGATTCCTTATCCTATAGGGTAGTTGGGATTCTTTATCCCAAAGAGCACCTGAATTTTTTTTTATCCTACAAAGCACCTTCAATTCTTTTGTTCTACAGGGCAATTAGGTGCCCAATCTTTACAGTACAGAGATTATTTAAAATGTACGGTATAATATACCACAATTGATTTTCAATATAATATATCTTCTAACGAAACGGCTATATTTTAAAGTGTTTAGAAATGTTAATTTATCTTATATGTGATGCGTAGAAGATAAGTTTACAGACCAGCATTCCATTACAAAGAAAAACCGGATAATAAAACACGTCCATCAACTGAAATTCTTTCTTCTGAAGCTAAATGTCTGCGGGGGTATGGAAGTGCCAAAAAAGACCCTTGGGGACCATTTTATTCTATTTTCTTGAACACTAGGTTAAAACTTTCAATTTCTTCCCACTATATTTAGAATTTTTCTCTTCAGTGCTCTATAAAACTGCGTTTAATATCTAATAGGTTCGGTATCACTTCTTGGAAAAATCCATTTTAGAGAAGCTATTTTAGAGAATTTAGCATCGTATTTGTTGTGGGTATCGACTTTTTATAAGATCGTTGTTGACAGATTTGTTTGGATGCTGGGGGAAATGGGCTTTAATAACATTAAATAAAAAAATCTAATGTGGGCAGCACATGACTTTCCTCAATGCAATGTATTTACTACTTTTACAATGAAAACAAAATAGGTTATTCTTATAGTAGATACTTATATTTTTTTCCAAGATATTGAACTTTCGTCAAATAGTCGCTATTTTCATTGATTTAGCGTCATTTTTATCCATTTGGCGAGATGTTCTTTGATTTGGAAACATTTAAAAAAAGTCGCCAAGTTGGCAACATTCCGCCAAATTCTTCACCAAAATCTCGCCAAGCGTTATGGACAGAGAAATAATTTATTCTTATAACAGATAAATGACTATTGGCGTTCAAATACAAAAGTATTACTCAAAGTATCTTTTTTCATGAATGGAACGAAAATGATGTCACCAAATTTATCACAATTTATTACATATGAAAAGTGAACATGTTTCTCAATAGGAAATATTTTTTTTTTATTTTATATAATTTTTTGATAATTTTTTTAAAAAATGTACAATATTTCGAGAACGATTCATGCTAGCGTTCTAAAATTTATGTTAATTGTCTTCTAATGAAAAATTACATAAGAAATGTCTATTTGCGTAACTTTATTAGCGGTTTTGATTTTTTGATTATTTTTTCAAAATTTCACTCGAAAATTTAGGGGGGTTCTGAACATTCGATTGCGTTTTAAAACAATAGACTTCCAGTATTCACGGATTGTGATTTTTGTACCAAATTTTATTCGAATCGGTCCATTCGCTCGTCAGTTATCGTCTCCACAGACTCACTGACACACACACACACACACACACACATACTTTCACACACACACATACACACACACAGACATCACCCCAAAAATGTTTGATTCGTGATCAGAGATGTTTGAAACGTGCTTTCCCGTCGAAAACTCGAATTCAAATTTTCGACCCTGTCACAATACTTTCCTTATACATTATGTATATAAGGAAAATAATAAGGTAAAATATTAAGTAATTCAATAAAGGAATTTCTTAAATGAATGGAGTGTTGTAGTTGGTCGCATAACTGAGCCCAGCCAGTGATGCACGTGTTCGAATTTCGGAATGGCCAAAGAAAGTAAGGTATGTTTTAGATCAGCAATTCCGTACCAGGGTTCCGTGTGGATTTTAAAAGTACAACTTGCCACATATTTTGTAATTGAGTAAAAAAGTCAAAATTGTTAAGTCTTCAACTTGTCAATTATGCTAACACTAAAATATGACAAAATATAAATACGTTTGTTTAAAGCCAGTAATCTAGATGTAAAGAGAAAATGTTTTTGGTTTTTATATTAGCAGTAGTTAGTAAATAGACATAGACAACAAATACTCTTGTAATATTTTATTCAAAAGTGTTAAAAGTGTTAATTACTATTTATTAACCTTACTGCTTTGCACTCCAATTTTGAAATTTATTCTTATCAAACTTTAATATGTGTCAGCAAGATTCCGAAATATTCTGTAAAATACTTCAAGTGTTTCTCCAAATGAAAAAATCTTTGGAATCACTGCTATAAACTGTTTCCCATGCTGTGGAATTCGTACTTATAGGTACGTAAAATGATTTCAAGAGGTATATTGTAAAAAATATGCATCAATTGTTTTGTAAGAATCAGAAATCCAGTTTCTCGATAGAAAGCAAAAATTTTTCTTATTACATAAAAAAAAGTTAAAAAATTAAAAGAACATTTCAATGAAGCTCACTTTAAAAAACAAATTTTAAAAGAACATTTTCTTCCATCAATGCCTGGAGCCCTCTTAATGGATTTGATTGGATTACTTTGGTGCTCTATTGTTTTTTTTTATGCACATTTTCATAACTTTTTCCACCCGTACCCTTAAATTGATCCCGGCGGCTATAGATCCGAAGGCCAGAGAGTGAACTGTTTGGTCACATCTAACAGAAAATCTCCTGTGAGAAGAATGTTTGTGTTTGCGATTTTAGGAAATCTCTTGTCAAGTGAGTTCTAAAATCATTCTGTTTGCTAAAAGAAAACGATTGACGTATCTGAAAATTTCTACATCAGTAATTAAACAAGCCAACCCTATTTTCTAAACCAAGGACCCTATTTGCTAAACCAAAGGTACTATTCTCTAAACCGAAGGTCTCATTTACTACAACAAGAATCCTGCTTGCTAAACCAAGGAGCCTATTTGCTAAACCAAAGAGCATATTTGTTAAAACGAGAACCCTAGTCTCTAAATCAAGGACCCTATTTACCAAACTAAGAACCCTGCTTTCTAAACCAAGGAGCCGATTTGCTAAACCAAGGAGCATATTTGTTAAAACAAGGACCCTAGTCTCTAAATCAAGGACCCTATTTGCTAAACCAATAACCCTGCTTGTTAAACCAAGGAGCCTATTTGCTAAGCCAAGGACCCTATTTGCTAAACTAAGAACCCCATTGCTAAAGTCAGCAAAGGATTTACTAATTTTAGTCTTTGTCCGACAAAAACAATTAGTTAATATTAAAAAAATCTATATATAGAAGAGGCAATTGATTGAAATACACTTGATTGAAGACACTGACTGGCCAAAATATTATGAACAACTTTCTAGCATTTTTTGATCAACCTCAAACTGCTATAATAGTTTAAACATGTCATGGTATGCTTTCTACCTAGTTTACATCTCTTGGAAGTTCATTAATCCGCTTTACACCAAATTATCTTCTTGTTTAGCTAATGAACAAGGGCATAACTTGTATTCGGACTGCGTGTTAGAGAATATTGCAGAAATTTTCGATTGAATTCAAATCTCGAAGTTGAAGTTGCTTTTAGAGTTGAATTCAGTTTTATGTTTCTAGAATCAATTAGTGATAACTCACGATCGATCTGTGGTAGTATTGTAATCCAAAAAAATGTTGCAAGCTATTTTAATAATAAAGTGTTCTATTTACAGTTAAATGTTCAACCAATTAAGCTAATTATTTCAAATTTCTAATGTTTCAGAATTAACAACTGAGCTAAAAATTAAAAATATGGTATAATTGAAACTGAAAGTGGATGAAGTTGGCCTCCTCAGCCAAATTTAGAAGGGAGAGAATGTGAGGTAATTTAAAATAATTCCTTACATGGCGTGAGTGGTGTAACTGTTGGAATAACTGCGCTTGTAATCTAGATGGTTCAGGCTCGAATTATGGTTCCTGCAAGTATTGCTTTGAACTCAAATTAAGTTTAATACCCTACAAGAAATATTTGTAAAATATTTTTATTTGTAAGTTTGAAAATAGGAAATCTAGTTCATAGATCAAATATTTGTTTTCGCAAAGCTCTTATAGTTTTTGAGTAATCGTTTTGTCAAGTTGAAGAAGTTTGAAAATTTTCCGTTTTTAAAAGTTTGATGTTTATATATCGAAATATAAAATTACGCGTTATGAACGGTAAGTAATTTATGGATTAGGATTTTAGTACTCTACATAAAATAGTTATAATTTCGATACTTTAATATCGAAACTATTTAACTATTTTGAAAAAAAAATGGTTTCTCTTTCTTTATTTTAACTATTTTGAAAAAAATAGTTTTAACTTGGAAAAATTAAGTTGTTTTAATTATGTATGTTATTGTATTTACCATAGAACCATCTTATCTGTTGTAAAAGAAACAAATGAGATTGAAAACAACGAATAAATTCGCTGAACTTCGTTGAGTTTTAATTTACAAAGTGTTATTTAAGTAAAACCATTTCGGCTCCATCGCTCTGAAGCCACAGACATTTTTTTTAAATGAATAGCAATTTAACTTTTAAGTTAATTATAAACAACTTTATTTTTTCACGTTCTAAAAAGGTGTGAAATTTTTGGTATGATCACTTTCGTTAACAAGGCAAGGTAGTTCAAAAAGTATGAGAGAACATTTGTTTCGTACACACTTAGTTTCAAAGCACTTAATTCAATGGATGGGATTTTTCATTTTCCATGGTGACATCCCAGTTTTTGAAAAAGGATAAGAGTCGTTGCTATGGCAACTAGGACGTTTCCCGTTTTCCCGTTTCAAGCATTCAACGAGGTAGTGCTACTTGATCCTTCCCCTCCTTCCTTTCATCAAACATCATTGAGTTTTTCTTTCGCTTTTAAAACAAGTTGAAATGTTCACGAATGCATTTTGAAAAATGTGTGTTGGTCGAGGTATTTATGTATTTATGCACTTGCAGTGAGCAAGGAATTATTTTACGAAAGTTTTAATCAAACAAATCCAACTTTTCAAAGCTTCTTAAAATATTAATCGTATCAAAATATTTTATACACAGAGCTAAAAATAAATAGAAACGGGAACAAATAGAGACGTTTTTTTCTCCCATAAGTAATTACTGTATCCGTTTAATGGATGCAAAATTGGAAAAGAATATAAATTCTATCACAATTTTAATAAATTATGCACTCTATTACCAAAAATGTTCCGACATCTATAGGTTAAATGGAAAAAATTACATTTTTCACGAAATCAATACATTGTTGAAACACCCTCCTCTGCAATGACTATCTCGATTCCTCGATTTTTCTAGGCATGCTTTCACCAATTTCCGGCATGTTTCTACTCGTACATGTAACTATTCTTCAGTCAGAAGTCTTAGATGCAGGTTTCCCACTCGTAGTCAAATTCGGCGTTTTACCTCATCCGACAGGAACCTTATTAATTCAAATCCTGATGTTGAGCTGGCTAATATAACTTTTGCTCTTCAAAACACGCTTGGAAAAATTTCGAACTGTGCTATGGAGCCAGATCCTGTTGAAAGGGATAGTGGTCAACCCTAAAGTGCTGCCACATTGTAGGCAGTGCACACTAGTCTAGAATGTTTTGTAGCTCTCTAGAGGTTCATATATGAAGGCACTGCAATCATAGGACATAGTCCTTCCCAGCAGAACCAGATCCAGACCATCACAGATCCCCCTCCGAATTTGATGGTCAATATAATACAGCCGGGAAAAAATTCCCGGGGTAAAAAGAGGCATTGGTTATCCCAGGCACGGTCATCTGATTGGAAGCTTTTGAAACGCGATTAATCACTCCATATGACTTTTGATAGTCTGTTGTGCACGAGTAACAAGCTAAGCATAATTTTTCCTGCTTTAAATTGAATGATGTGGAACTTGTATGCAGCCCACCTACCTACTATGGCAGCTGATGGCATGTAGCTCCCGACGGATAATACGGGTATTAATTAGCTTTGCTGTATAGGATCTCTCGAAAGCCAAGTCTGACGGTAACATTGACTTAACGAGATATGGAGCGAATTTTTTTAATTTCTCACTAGGCATTGCTTGCTATGATTATTTAATTTATGCGGCCTCCTAGAATGCGACACTTTGCTCTGGCACCACCATCAATCTCCTTGATAGTAGCCAAAGTTGATTTTTGAAGTTCCAAAAGAGTTGCAATATTGTGGAGCGGCTGGCTGCACAAGTAGCATCCCACTACCATACGTCTGTGAAAACATGCAAGTTCAGAGTTGCATGGCATAGCAAATTCCAGCGAAGTCTAATGATCTGCCAGCCTATCATGATTAAATTTGAAATCTGGCCATAACGATATTGCCCATATCGATGAACTTGTTCATGACGATATTTTCTACGGTCCCTCAGGTTTTCTATAGTAGTAATGCAAGCTTGAAGCTAACGATAATGTTTTAAGTAAACATATTTGCAATGATAATTTTGTTCTTTTCGGGGCAATGAAGCCTTAGACAATCTGTGAATGCTAAAAAACATTGAACACAAAGGCAGTTGGTTTTACGGAGTTATCCCTTAACGTTACGGCTTGTATGTTGTTACATTAATTGTAATATCTCATAGATTAATTCCTATACCACTAAATGTCCCAGACGTGTACCTAAATTCTCTATGTGGTTTGAAAATGTATTTGGTTTGTGTATTCCCTGCAAAAACCAAGCAAACGAAAATATTCGATTATTCTCCTTGTTAATTAAGACTACATGTATTTTCGTTTATTTTTAATGATCCAAATTTCGTGTAACTTACGTATATTTTGATTGTAGGGGACTTTTGGCCATATAGTGTATATACCACAACATAAAGCATTACATTGAGAAAAGAAAATAGCATTAAAAAATAATGACGCTTGTTAGATAGCCTTGCGTATCGTTAGATAGCCGTGCAATCAAAGTGTTTGTCCTTCAATGATGAAAGTAAATATCAAGTTTTACCAAATACGTGACGTGTGGTAGGTCGGATGGTCTGGGTCTCAACAACAACATACGTGACGAGATGCGTATTCTTAGATATAAGCGTTAAATGCGTATTGTTAGATACATATTGTTAGATATGCGTATTGTTAGATATGTTTACCACATACGTCAATGCGTATTGTTAGATAGCCGTGCAATCAAAGTGTTTGTCCTTCAATGATGAAAGTAAATATCAAGTTTTACCACATACGTGACGTGTGGTAGGTCGGATGGTCTGGGTCTCAACAACAACATACGTGACGTGATGCGTATTCTTAGATATAAGCGTTAAATGCGTATTGTTAGATACATATTGTTAGATATGCGTATTGTTAGATATGTTTACCACATACGTCAATGCGTATTGTTAGATAGCCTTGCAATCAAAGTGTTTGTCCTTCAATGATGAAAGTAAATATTAAGTTTTACCACATACGTCATGTGATGCGTATCGTAAGATATACGCATTAAATGCGTGTTGTTAGATATATATTGTTAGATATGCGTATTGTTAGATATGCGTATTGTTAGATTTGCTTACTAAATACGGCAATGCGTATTGTTCGATAGCCTTGCAATCAAAATGTTTGTCCTTCAATGATGAAAATAAATATTAAGTTTTACCACATACGCCACGTGATGCGTATCGTAAGATATACGCGTTAAATGCGTGTTGTTAGATATATATTGTTAGATATGCGTATTGTTAGATATGTTTACCACATACGTCAATGCGTATTATTAGATAGCCTCGCAATCAAGGTGTTTGTCCTTCAATGATGATAGTAAATATTAAGTTTTACCACATATGTCACGTGATGCGTATTGTAAGATATATGCGTTAAATGCGTATTGTTAGATATATATTATTAGATATGCGTATTGTTAGATATGTTTACCACATACGTCAATGCGTATTGTTAGATAGCCTTACAATCAAAGTGTTTGTCCTTCAATGATGAAAGTAAATATTAAGTTTTACCACATGCGTCACGTGATGCGTATTGTTAGATATACGCGTTATATGCGTATTGTTAGATATATATTGTTAGATATGCGTATTGTTAGATATGTTTACTAAATACGGCAATGCGTATTGTTAGATAGCCTTGCAATCAAAGTGTTTGTCCTTCAATGATGAAAGTAAATATTAAGAAAAATCAAACACACATCCATAACAGAAGGTCTTTATTTCACTTCCTTAAGATGTATAAAAGTTTAAAACAGGCCATAGCGCTTTCGAGCATAAGTATGCTCTTCATCAGTGGCTACACGGAAATAAAGCTTGAATCGTTCATATATAGACCAGATATAGCGACAAAATTTGCATAAATACAATCCACAAAAGAATCTACGTCTAGATAAGGACAGACCGCAAATAATTTTTCCAAAAATTTTTTTACAACAAAAGAACAGCATATTAAATTACAATTCAACTACAGAAATCGAAAAAGGGGGGGGGTGGGGGTGGCAATCAAGCATAATCCCAAAGAGGAAGACGTCAAAGATAACTTTGCAGAGACTTGAATTGCATGGAGTCGAGAATGAGTCCCCAAGCGTAACTCAATTCATAACAGGGTCAAAATTACAAACGGACTCACGGTAAATATAAACAAGAAAGATCAATCATGCTTAAAGCATTGATTATGAAACACTTTCCAACTTCAATGCAATTTTATTTAAACATGTCTAAAATGCAATACATTACTCGGTAATATTTTAAAACTTGTCACAATACTACATTAATTTATTATATTTGAAACCTTAAACCTTCATAAAAAAAATTAACTTCATTCAAATGACGGCATTAAAGTATAAATTGCCTGGTTTAAACATCTCTAAAATGTGATACATTCCTCGGTAATAATTTTAGAATTGTCATAATACTACGATAATTTATTATATTTGAAAACTTCATCGAAAACAACTGAAATCCATTCAAATGACGTCATAGAAAAAATAACACGCCTGGCTCTCTTTATAAAAGCAACATTTCATTCATAAATAATTCCCCCATTCATGTCATTCATCACCATACTATAATAATTTATTTTATTTAAAAATTAAGACCATGGAGCTACAAGTAATTAAACTATATGCGTAAAACTTCATCGAAAAATATCGTCCTTCTCTTTTTAAAATCAATGAATATTTCATTCATATCAGCTAAGCAGACTCCATGGACTAAATGATTTTGTGTTAAAGAATTACAGCAATTCTAATACAACTCATTCTACATATTTTGCTGTTTACATTTTACATAGGTGAAAAATAGGCTTAGTTGTAGAAATAATCAAATTTGGGATGAGCATTTAAACACAAATATATTGTCATTGCGTTGTTTCAGTATGTAGATGCACAGAATTTAGGCAAAAATAAAGTAGTTTTAGGACGAATACAACACTCAATATGAATTAAAAAGAACTTTAAAAATCATGATTTTGAGACAAGATGGATGCTATATATCATTTTGAAGTATGTCACGTGATCGTTTCATATCATGGTCACGTGATCGCTTCATATAAGAGGTGTTATTATTATTTTAATTTTTATTTAAAAAACTACTGAATATATTTCGTTGAATTTTTTTTTATATATTTTATGGAACAATTTGAATATTGCCTAAAATTTTCGAAGCAATTTGTGAATTTTAAATCCGCTTAAAAAATGCTTGAAAAATTAGGTCCCATAGGGCTCAATGTATTCCATTTTTTCAACCCGGGTTCAATCCAAAACTAATTGGGTGATATTATTCATTTATATTCCCATGGGTCCTACAGACCGTCTGAACAACATACTAAAATTTCATTTTGATTAAGTCATTTTTACGGCAGTTATCGTGCTAACGGACAGACAGACAAAATGAGCAAAGTCATAAACACTTTTCAACTTTGTTGTAAAGTGTTAATAAAAAGAGATTCAAAAAGGAGAATATCACGAGGGTTATTACACCGAATCAAAAGGAAAGTCTTTTCAAAAAGAGGCTGAAAATTATCTTTAACAACAAATTGAGCATGAGCCGTAGAAAGTTTGCTATCCCTGACATCCCGAGCATGTTCTGCTAAACGGATGCCAACGGTGCGTTTAGTACTTCCAATATAAAATTTAAAATTACCATCGGTGGATAACAGGGGAACAACATACACCCCAGCAAAGCTTTTAAAGTCATCCCTATCACCCAGTTTATCAGACCGAATACGGTTAAATAAAGAAGAAATATTAGAATGCGCAGGTCTGAAACCAAACTCAGAACAAAATTGGATAAAGGGGCGGAAAATCGTAGGATTGTATGGAAAACTAGACCTATAAGTCAAACGGCAATAAGTTTAGTATCAAAAAGGCGTTTATTATTTAAAAGGCGTTAAAGTATTTACGGCGAACTTGGAAGAAAACCTTATAAATAAACTCAAAGGAGTAGGCAGCCTCACGGCCAAGGCCAAAAATAAATTCTATTAACCTTGCTGATGAAGAGCATACTTATGCTCGAAAGCGCTATGGCCTGTTTTAAACTTTTGTACGTCTTAAGGAAGTGAAATAAAGACCTTCTGTTATGGATGTGTGTTTGATTTTGCTATTTTAACATCAGACATGATGCCAAATTATTTATAAATATTAAATTTTACCACATACGTCATCATTTGATGCGTATTATTAGATATATATTGTTAGATATGTTTACTAAATACGTCAATGCGTATTGTTAGATAGCCTTGCAATCAAAGTGTCTGTCTTTCAATGATGAAAGTAAATATCAAGTTTTACCACATATGTCACGTGATCATTCATTATTTAAAAATCATATTTATTGACTGCAAACTATGTTTCAGTATCAAAATATTGAATGACAACACGGGTTTATTAAAATTTGTTTGACTTAATTCAAGGTGTCTTTTTCTCACATAAGAATTCACTGTACCTCCCTAATGAATGTAAAATTATACAACTATGTTTCTGTCTTTTTTAAATATTAACTTATTTTCAAAAATTTTATTTTTTCTCGATAAAATTGTCTTTAGTTTCTATATGCTAAATTTTGTGTAAATCAACTTGACAGTTTTTGTTTCGTTGCATGCGGACAGACAAACAGATGGGCAGACATACATACAGACAGTTAGACTGATTAAGTGAATACAATAAGTCTGTTTTTCGTATTTATATGGTACGAGTTTATTTGGAAATGTACTGCATTCGGCAGACAATTTTAGTTACTAGCTCTTTTATTTACATTTTACTAACATTGAGAATTATTATTTTCTTTGCTATACATAGTATATGTAAAGGAAAGTTTTGTGGGGATAAAATACGACTCTCGAATTGGGATTGATTTGTACATTTCGAGCATTCCTGAATAAGAATCAACCATTTTTTCAATGATGTCTGAGCGCCTGCCTGTCTGTGAATCTAAGAGCAGGATATCTCAAACAAATTGAGCTATTTGATGAAATTTGAAACATTAGACGCTTATTGATTTACAGGTATATTGGAACATGATAGCGTTTTGAATATTAGCTTTAAAAAATTGAAAAAAAAAATTAAGAATTTTGCTTAAAATATTAAATATTCACTTTATGTGTTATTTTTTTTAAATCAACGAAATTATGTGGATGGAAATTACCGTCCAGCGTTCTCTAGGTATCGTGCAGATACAGTTACATCAAATACTAAATTTTTTCCAATTTCAGGAATTTTCATTGCCTTTGGCAAAAAAAAAAAAAAACATTCCTGCAAATTACAATGTTACAGCAGAGGAGAAGAAATAAGCAAAACTGGATGTTTAAATATTTTGTGAAACGAAACAACGCTCTCAGTGCAGGGACTGTTATAATAAGTTTATACTTTTTTGTGCACTTCAGCATGGAATAGTTGATAACTGAAAAAGTATATGGACTTAGAATATGAAATAAGCAATGCAATAGCCTGATAGCTGCAGTAGAATATGCAATGCAAAAATTTTGAAATCACTTGGTGATCGACGAAGTCGTCTATAGCATTCAGTCGGCTTCATATTTAAAGAAGATTGAGTTCAGACTGCATGAGACATCAGTGGTCTAATTTAAAGCTACAGATCCCATTTGATAGAGAGCGTTTACAGTGACTAGTAACAATATCCCGATTTCGCGTTGTTGGCAGACGTAGAAATATTCAAATTGCATAATTTATGAAAATTGGCAACATTTATGAAATCAACAATCCCATAATAAATTGCATGAAATAAGACCCATAGTTCTAAAGTGGACTAGTTTTCAGTGTAGGACACTTGATGTTGTCTTAACTCGCTTGTGAATTGGTCACACACGTTTTACCCACATACATTTGCTTGTGGATGTACATGAGCCTTCTTATAACGGGTATCAAACATCAGTGAGTGTAAAATACTTTTTAATCGAGTGCACTAATTTCAGACATCATCTTTTTAAACACTTTATAACTTACACTTCATAACTTACACTTCATAACTTACTTTAACGGACTTGATAAGAGGAAGTCCTCAACCTAGCCTTTTTTCATATTTATTTGCTATAGAATTTTATCATATATAACATTTTATCTCTCACATTATATCATCCTTTTACCGTATATTATCTGGTTTTGTATATTTTTCATAATGTTATTATGTGTACTTTTTTATTTTTGTATTATACACCTGTTATTGTTTTTGGTAGTAAATTAGTTGTTTGTATTACCATGTGTTTGCAGCATATCCTGTTTGAATTTTGTGCCACAAAACCTCAATGAACCAACCATCAAATTGCATAAAAAATACCACGAAGAATATAATTTGTTTCCTCGATCTGCTATTGTTTTTGGTAGTAAATTAGTTGTTTGTATTACCATGTGTTTGCAGCATATCCTCTTTGGAATTTGTGCCACAAAACCTCAATGAACCAACCATCAAATTGCATGAAAAAGATCACGAAGAATATAATGTGTTTCCTCGATCGCCACAAAGGTTAGTAAAGTTAGGATACATAGCAAATGTTCTTGCTTCCAGTCCATTCAAAGAATATTCGCTGCTAAAGATCACTAATAAGTGCGACGATCATTCTCTGATGTTGGTAGCTGCACCGAGAGTGTGATATTAAGCCTTAGAAACGCAACCAATCGACAGATGCTCTGGTTATAAATATTTTTGTCTTTGATATTTGTAGTACTAGTGTAATACAAATTTTTGTAGCGTTCCGATTTCAGATTTGCAAAAACTATCGAACTCTGTTCAGGATAGGTTGTTGTAAAAATCGTATACATACATAATGTTTGCCGTGTTTAGTTTGAATATTCCAAAAAGGAGTTGCACTCTGTAGTAAAGTAACACCGAAAGAGGGAAGCTCATACCTAACTCTCTAAATTTCCAGACTTACACTTTACCAACTAAGTAATCCTTTGTTTGAAGAGAACCAAACACTCTTCTGCCTAATTTCGAAATCTAGATGTTTTCTGTTTCACCAAATTACTCAACCCATCCCTTTCTCTTCTACACTTTGTTGTCATTAATTTTTTACTTTTTCAGTACTTATTTGAATTACGATAATATATAAGTTACTGCTCTAATATATTTTGAATAAAAATATTTTATAATATTTCTGCATTTTAAATTTAACAGGCCATTTTATATAATTATGATCTTAAAACTTGGGGAAATTTTCACATTTCAAAGCAGAATAAGTTACATTTTATTTCCTCCCTGTGAAATTAGAGAAGTATAATGCATGCTGGTACACATACACTGTTATATTTCATGTAAGTATACATTTATGGAGGGATGATGGGTGGGTGCATACCCAACTGAAAATACTATACAAATATCCCTAAGATGACAAGATGGCATTGTAAATTTACATTGTTGCTAATTTTATACAAATTCCCATCAAATGTCTGACCAAAATACTCCACTGACCTCATGGAACAGAAGATATCAGCAAATCAGCTTGATCGACAGAAACGTTCTTTTCGAAATATTTCATAAAATGCTTTCCGTTTGTCTACCATTAAATATTTGAAACATAATTATTTTTAATAAAAATTGAATCCTCAATGATTGTTTAGTTAATGCGTCAGAATGAATGAAAGCATTAAGTTAGCTGGTCTTGAAAATAGACTAAGCAAATTTTTTTAAATCAGCATTTGCGTATAATTACATTATAAGCTCCCTAATTGGGTACCTCCCTTAAACGCCTCTTACATATAAGTTCTATGCTGAGGTGGTTTGGGTCGCAAATAGTAAGCCTATTCTGGAATTCAAAACATGTAAGCTGCTATGTAAATCTACTTGTCTTTTGTTAAAAATTTGCTAAAATCTCTTCTGATAATGGATATTACTCTGCTTGTTCAATATTTTAATACTTAAGTTAACATTTTAATTTGATATTAATTGCCTCATAAACTGTTATGTATAATTGAAAGTGGAATTCTATTTGCAAGTCATGGAACTAAAAAGCAAAAGCTAATATATGAAGTAAATGGTGAATAGTGGATAAAATCTAATTAATCTGTTCTTTTAAATGGATGTTTGTCAAATATTTTATCCAGAAATCCAGCTGAGTTTTTAATTTTAAGGATTTAGAACATTTCCATGTGTATTTAAAAATGTTATATCTATGATAACACTATAATTGAAAATAAAAGAAATATCATGTTTTATATCTTTTATTCAGAACAAATATATTTCGAAACATTTCCTATTATATATTGCTTTTTATTGCTCCTCAATTAAATTCTTATTTGCATTCTCTGTGATTCATTCTACGATTATGGTACAATCATGCAAGTGGAGCTGTATATTAATGACTAGGATGCGGCGTCACTAGAAAAATTTCTATAAGGGGGCGGTACCACTAGAGAAATTTCTATAAGGGGTCACTGACAATAGAAAAATTTCTATAAGGGGGCGGTGATACTAGAAAAATTTCTATAAGTAGGCGGTGACTCTAGAAAAATTTCTATAAGGGGGCGGTGAACACCAGAATGTTGGGAACTACATAATCACAGACACCGACTTTCTAAAAACTAGGATAACACTCACAATGTATTTAATATCATTCATGACCCGATTTCATGCTTATTATTTGTTCCTTAGGTTAAAATATCTTATACCCATAATGTCAGCGAGAACGCTTGCTATAAGAAATTTGGATGCATTTTGCCGAAATGCATCCAAATCACCTGCGTCGCTGATTTGTTGTCAACTTGAAATAAGAAACTTTTAAAGTATTTTTCAGAAAAATTTCAAGAACAAGTTTAAAATAATAACTTGTGAACTAAACTTAAAAAAAGCTTACACATGTAATTAATTCTGACACTGAATACTAAACAAGTGGACAAACTAAAAATGAAATTAGAATGTATGAGAAAGACGAATGAAGCCTCACACTTTCAATACTTTATATTTTTAGCGATTCTGCATTTCAAATTAAATGTTTAAAATACTTGAAATCTTTTGTAATATGAAATTCTTATGACCTCCCCTGAGATAAAAAAAAAATTATATAATGCGTATTTTAGATTTTAGATAAAATTTGATGTTATTGTAAAAGTAGGGCGGGTTGAGACCCAGACCGTCCGACCTACCAGAAAGGTGTAAGGTAACTGTATGAACGGCCGGAAAGTAGGGCGGGTGTCAATGTCCCATTCCAAACATTCTAAAATATTCGACGTGTTGATGTTCGCTAACAAGGTAAGTGAGCACGGCATGTTTCAAAGAACATTCATGTCCTCTTAGCTAGAAATATAAACTTTTATCATCTTTCACGGTGACATACATCATAATTTCTGCTAGGTGAATGGTAGAATCGTTGCCATGGCAATCGGTTCTTTTCCAGATTTTCTCATTTCTAGCAATAACAGAGGAAGTGTCAACTTCATTATTTGCTCGATAAAGTTTTCATGAAGTTTATTTTTCAGTTTGAAAAAAAATCGAGCAAGATTACGCTGGATATTCTCTTATATTTGTATTCCAGCATATTTTTATACATTCATATTAGTGTGTGTGTTCTTATACTGCATTCACGTTCAAGTTTGTTTTGTCACGTTCAAGAATTAAATTCATTCTCACGCAGTCATATTCAAGTGAATTCTCATACATTCACATTTAAGTGTGATTTCAAGCATTCATATTCAAGTATGCCCTTATACGTTCATAATCAAGTGTGTTCTAATATATTCATATTCAACTTTGTTCATATTCAAGTGCGATCACATGTATTCATATTCAAATGTGTTCTAATACATTCATATTTAAATGTGTTCTGATACATTCATATACAAATGTGTTCTAGCGTATTCATATTTCAGTATATTCTTATACATACATTTTCAAGTATCTGTATGCATTCATATTCATGTTTGTTTACATTACTGCAAAATAATACGCAATTCATTCTAGTGTGTCTTCATTTATTCATATTCAAATGTGTTCTCATGTATTTATATTCAGGTGTGTTCTCGTTCATTCATATGCATGTGTTCTCATGCATTCATATCCAAATGTGTTCACATGCATCCATATGAAAGTCTGAGTTCTCAGATATTTATATTCAAATGGGTTTTCATATATTCATATTCAGGTGTGTTTTCGTTCATTAATATTCATGTGTATTCTCCAGCATTCATATTCAAACGTGTTCTTATATATTCATTATACATAACCTTTTATAACTTAGATACAGTGAATAGTACCTAGTGATAGTGAGTACTACCAAGTGAGTACTACCGAGTGAGTACTACCGTCCAACTCACTGGAAAGGTTAGAATTGTAAATAGACGAATATGGAGATTTATTTTAAAATTTTAAAATTTACAATGAAAAAAATACATTCCTTATACAGTCTATAGTCTATAAGACAACAAATAAAGACAATAATGTAACACTAACAACTTAACAGTACTACACATGGAGGTAAACGTAAGGAGTTAAAACTTCATATTAAGAAAACACCAATACCGTTTGATACAATCATTCAAGTTTCGCTGGGATAAGATAAGTAGTTCTGCATTGTATACATTTCTATGGCGAAAGGTCTAAAATATTTTTTTAAATTGTCCATTTTGTAAAAATAAATTATTAATGCAATACAAAGTAGAATGGAAGCAATAACGAATATTCCCACGTACTCAAAATTATATAATTTTTCAATTTATTTTTATCTCCTTATATTATGCACTCTGTCATACAACTATGGAAAAATGCTGGTTAATTGTACTCATAATTAAGTAACCCTAAATTAAAAAATAATCATAAATACATATATTAAATACTACGGCTTTCTGTTGTGTCAACTAACAATAGCAGCTACTTTAGTAACACTAGCGATCCCTAGATATAATTCTCAAAGCATTATGGCATTTTCAGGCGTTTTGTCCATAGGAGTTTTACCTCCTTCTTTCTAACTCCATGGTACTACAATTATCAATGATTCCAAACGAAACAAGACCCCCCCCCTTAAAAAGAATATATAATTTCATTGATAAAAAAATAAACCATCAAGCGATGCCACTCATACGCATAAATTTGGGTTATCTGCAGTTCTTGCTTTTAACAATTGTTATCAGCAATTTCTTGTACTTTAATAGTAATACATTGTTTGATATGAAAGATTGATTATTTAACTTTTTAGTATTCTGTTGAAACAGGATGCTGTGAATTTATTTATTTATTGCCCATGCCGTTTAGCTCACCCAAATGATTTTTTGATATGAAAGATTGATTATTTAACTTTTTAGTATTCTGTTGAAACAGGATGCTGTGAATTTATTTATTTATTGCCCATGCCGTTTAGCTCACCCAAATGGTGTTGAGCAGTTGCAAGGGACGGATGGGAAAAAACACAGAGAAACAACACACATAGTCATACACAGACAATATACCAAGGCATACAATACCAACAGAAATTTAGTGGAGTGTGAGTCAACTCTACTTTCTTATACCAGAAATTTATTATTATTTTTTTTTTTAAATTTAAATTTTCAAAATTGGTATCATGGATCTAAATTATTATAAATATCGTTTTACCCTTCATTTTAAAGGGCTTGGAAAAATATTTCGATTGATATCATACATGACAATGTACCCACCGGGAGTAACTTGCTCCAAAGGGGGAGGGACTACTGACGTCAGGAACAGAAAAAAATGTATTGCGGCTATTTTCAGAATTGAAACTATTTCAGATTGAGACTATTAAGTCCTGTGATCATTGAGCCATAAATAAACCCTTTCATGCATGATCATGTCAAATTGCGTCTTATGCTGCCATGTTAAAAAAATCTAATGTGGGCAGCACATGACTTTCCCTGCAGACTGAAATTCATTTTTCTTTATTTCTTCAGGAGCTCATTAAATCGAGTTTAATTGCCCCAAATAACACTAAATTTGCATTTTTAAATTCATTTTCTGCTTTTATTTGGCAATTGGACATTTTTCCAAAGGCGGCATAATGAAAATGCGAATAATCTCAAATATCTCGTGAACGGTTAGTCCTAGAGTAATAGAGTTGTTCTTATTCTTTTCTTCGTCAAAAATTACGTATAAAACAAGCATTTAATTGATACATTTGACCATACGT
Organism: Amaurobius ferox; assembly: GCA_951213105.1. Taxonomy (NCBI): domain Eukaryota; kingdom Metazoa; phylum Arthropoda; class Arachnida; order Araneae; family Amaurobiidae; genus Amaurobius; species Amaurobius ferox. The sequence continues at coordinate 93,985,334 of OX578150.1, forward strand.
AGTCTTTTTTTTAGATATTACCTATTTTTGCGGGCCATTTCGTATAAAAAGACAGGTTGTTCTTTTCCTAATCGTACCAAAATCTAATCAGCACCAGAGTATCCCACAAGTACTTTATCTGCCAAATTTTGTGAAATTTGGTCAATTAGTATTTCAGCTACAGTGGATACATGATATTTTTGCGAGCCATTTCGCAAAAAAAAGGCGGGTTCCTTTTTCCGAATTGTACCGAAAACTAATCAGCACCAGGGTCACACCTAAGGGCCTTACCTACCAAATTTTATGAAATTCGGTCCATTAGTTGTTGAGTTAGAGTGGTTACATACATTGCACAGACACATAGACACACAGACACACAGGCAGACACACAGACAGACAGACAGACAGGCACACAGACAGACACACACACAGACGTCACGCTAAAAATAGTTTTTTCGTATTCTAGAGGTCTAGAAACGTGTAGATCTGTAGAAAACTCGAGTTGTGATTTTCGTCATGATTCCAATAATTTCCCTATACAGTATCATGTATTGCAGGGGAAGTAATAATATAAAATTTGGAAAAGTTTTCGTTCAATATTAAACTTTTACTTTCCCTGCAGTACTTGGTAATGTATAGGGGAAGTATTGGAATCATGCCGAAAATCGCAACTCGAGTTTTCGACAGATCTACATGTTTCGAGACATCTAGAACACGAAGAAACTATTTTTATGACGTCTGTGTGTGTGTCTGTGTGTGTGTCTGTGTGTCTGTCTGTGCAATGTATGTATCCACTCTACCTCAAAAATTAATGGACCCAACTTCATAAAATTTGGTATGTAAGTCACTTGGTGTGACCCTGGCTCTGAGTAGTTTTTAGTACGATTCGGGATAAAAGAACTCGCCTTTTTTCGCAAAATGACCCGCAAAAATTGTCTGTATTCACTGTAGTTGAAAAACTAAGGGGCCGAAATTCACAAAATTCGGTAGATAAGTCGCTTGTGGTGCTGATTAGATTTTGGTTCGTTCGGGAAAAATAACCTGCCTTATTTTGCAAAATGGCCCGAAAAAATAGTCAAAATCTTAAATAAAAAACTTGGTATGCTCAAATATATGAATTAAATGCTTGTTTTATACATATTTTTCTAACAATGAAAAGAATAAGACTAACCCCGTTACACTAGGACTAGCCGTTCTCGAGATATTTTGGTTTTTTTGTATTTTCTCTACGCCATCTTTGAAAATATGTCCAGTTACCAAATGAGAACAAAAATTCAATTAGAAGTGGTATTAAATATAATTAAAATAAGGAGAACGTGGATATAAGTCTGCAGGGAAAGTCATGTGCTGCACACATCAGATTTTTTATATAGTTCTAGATTTTTTGATAACAAAGCCGAATATAAAATTTCGTGAAAACTTATTAATATTTGTAGCTGCTACCATTTATACAAGAAGTTGGACAGACAGACAGACAGACGGGTATCAGTCCAGAAAATAGTCAAAATGTGTTCAGGAGGTCTTAAAACATATATTGGAATCAAAATCTCCAAATCGAAAATTTTCGTGAAAACAATACTTTTTGAATGCTACGTATGAGAAAGTAAAAATACGCATAGACATACATAGGTAATATACGTAGATATACAATACGATAAGGAATACGTTTAATCTCGAATAACAACAAATGAGACTGTAGTTTAAAATTATACTATATAGTAGCTTAATAATAATAAATAAAACGATGCAAAAATGTAGAGAAATAATTTTGAATGAAAGGTTTGGAAGTCGAAAAAAATAAAAAAGAGGAAAGAGAAAACAAAACTACACAAACAAAAAGTTGAACAGTGCAAAAATTTATTCCGTGTTCCATTGATTAGAAGATAATTAAACGCACAGGCAACAACTCATAAATCAGTTAATACCACCGCAAATTCTTTTTACAGTAAGAAAACAATTTTTAATTTTGTCGATAGATATTTTATTTTTACACACTTGAAAACCATAATGATTGATTAGCAGGAAATGGTTCAGATAAAGGAAAATTTTTAGTACTGGGACAAGAAAATATACTGGGTGTCCTAAAAAGATTGGAACGCGCTGCAATTCTTTACATGATAAGTGGGCAATGTAAATTGCAAAAATGTCGAAAGTAAGGTAGGAAATAAGACTACTTTAATGAAATAGTCCTCCCATTCATTTTTCCAAAAGTTACACTTTTTAAATTTTTATACGACCCCATTAGACAAATTGTGTCAATCAGAAATTTTTAGTTTTAATGCAACAAGATCTTTAAAAAAATCGCATATCCGTATCTTTAAAATTGAGCGAGTTGATTGAAAATTGAACATTGTGAATGGGGACCCTATATCAAATTAGAAATGTAAATTTGTGACATATCACATAAAAGATAAAACTGGATGATAATACATAGGAGACATTTTTGTGAATTCCGCGTAGGCTCATGATGCAATCATGGATTCTTAAGTACTTTTTAATAACTAAGCACTTTTTCAATAATTCAGAACTTTTAAGTACTTTTTTATCTAAACAATTTCCATCGTTAATTTGTTTATGATCCCTATTTTCACTGATGAAACAGCCTTTCACATGGTACGGAAAAGTGGCATAAGGCAGATTTTCTCCTTTATCATCATAATTCAGTTGATTTTAAAGATATAGATATGCGGTTTTTTTAATGATCTTGTTGCATTAAAAATAAAAATTTTCTTATTGACCCAAATTTGTCTAAGGGGGTCGTATAAAAATTTAAAAAGTGTAACTTTTTGAAAATGAATGGGAGGACTATTTCATTAATGTAGTTTTATTTTCCGGCTTACTTTCACCATTTTTGCAATTTACATTGCCCACTTATCTCCAACAGGTAAAGAATTAAAGAGCGTTTCAATCCTTTTGGGACACCCTGTATAACGGTCAACATCGTCAAAGTGTTTGCAAATGCAATTAGAATCTGATGTAATATGGAAGTAATATAAGTAATCTAAAATAAGTCCGTGACAAATTTAAAAGTATATCAAGAATTTATTAAAAATTTATAGTTTAGGATCAATGATTAGAAGAAAATATACTCTACAGGGAGTATATATCTTGAATATATCATGAATATAATTCCAAATGAATATATTCTGAATATGAGCGATATATTCATTTAGATACTTTTGACAAAGATCAATTAATGAAAGTTTAAAAAAAATTAGATATGAGTAAGGGGAAGGAATTTTAATTAATACTCCTGCAATTTTGTCGTAATGGCCAGCAGTTTTATTTTCTAAAATACCCGAATGAGCTTTGCTCCAAGAAATATGTTTTAAATGCATCGAATTAATAATTTTACTTTTAATATTTTTAATAGAATTGGATTTATTAATTCATGATACAGTGAATGAATGAGTGTACAATAGCGGGGCGAAATAGCCCAGTGGTTATGGAAGAAGGATAGTAGTACACGCAGTAGTACCGTGCTTTATCATTGAGACCCCAAAAATTATCACAGTTTATACGGGGAATATGGGAGCCATAAATCTGTAGATCCGAAAGGCCATATGAGAGGCGATAGGTTAATGGAAGGATGGTACGGTCCCCGTGGTTGCCACATCCATTGGGTCTACCACTTTCGGGGAGGTTGACTGTCTGGGTAGAAAGAAATGAAGGGAGTAACTTAAACCCAAATATTTATGACGGAATATTAAATTCATCGATTTTCATGAAAAACTATAAATTTTTCTGTGTGAAAATATGAATGAATGATGGGACTTTCGGATCAGGGATTGCCTTTTGATCTGAAGTATGAAGGAGGATTTAGGGTACATTTCAGATATAGAAGGGGAATATAATCGTCTCAGAATCTCAATGGATAGAGTGACGCCGGACTAGGCAGAGATCGATGGATTATTTTCTCCTTATGTCAAGAGTTCTTTAAAGCAATGTTATAAATATGTAAAATTATATTTAATATACTGAATATGCACAAGAAGCCTCTGAATATGCTAAACATTTTAATTAGCAATCCTATATTTTTATCAGACATCTTTCATTTTAATCAGCAATTGAGAGATTGCATTTCAACACATAGTTAAAATGAGCTATATTGATGAATTATGATAAATGGATTTATCACTTTTTTCCCCTGTAGTATTAACATTACTTTTTTACTTTCCTTATATACATAATGTATAAGGAAAGTATTGTGACGGGGTCGAAAATTCGAATTCGAGTTTTCGACGGGAGAGCGCGTTTCAAGCATCCCTGATCACGAATCAAACATTTTTGAAGTGATGTCTGTCTGTCTGTGTGTGTGTGTGTGTGTGTGTGTGTGAAAGTATATGTGTGTGTGTGTGTGTGAAAGTATGTGTGTGTGTGTGTGAAAGTATGTGTGTGTGTGTGTGAGTGTGTGTATCAGTGAGACTGTGGAGACGATAACTGACGAACGAATGGACCGATTCGAACGAAATTTGGTACAAAAATCACATTCCGTAAACACTGGAAGCCTATTGTTTTTATACGCAATCGAATGTTCAGAACCCCCCCCCCCCTAAATATTTGAGTGAAATTTTGAGAAAATCGTCAGAAAATCAAAACCGCTAATAAAGTTACGCAAATAGACATTTCTTATGTAATGTTTCATTAGAAAACGATTGACATAAATTTTAGAGCGTTAACATGAACCGTTCTCGAGATATTGCACATTTTTCAAAAAAATTATCAAAAAGTTATATAAAATAAAAAAAAACATATTTCCTATTGAGAAACATGTTCACTTTTCATATGTAATACCATGCGATAAATTGGGTGACATCATTCTCGTGGATCTAGCTCGTTCCATTCATGAAAACAGATACTTTGAGTAATACTTTTGTATTTGAACGCCAATAGTCATTTATCTGCTGTAAGAATAACTTACTTCTCCGTCCATAATGCTTGGCGAGATTTTGGCGACGAATTTGGCGGAATATCACCAACTTGACGACATTTTCAATTGCTGCCAAATTAACAAAAATCTCGCCAAACTGATAAAAATGACGCTAAGTCAATGAAAATGACGACCAATTGTAGAAAATTCAGTATCTTGGAAAGAATATAAGTATCTACTATAAGAATAACATTTTTTTAACTGTAAAAGTAGTAAATTCATTGCATTACATAAGGAAAGTCATGTGTTGCCCACATCAGATTTTTTGTATTTTGTACGCAGTGCATACTGCGTTACACTTGCCTGTGTATTACCCACTTTATAAACGACCTGAACGTTTCCGGTAGTTTTTTGATTGAAACGAGTTCTACTTGCGTTTTATGTTGTGTATTTTTCTTCTTTTAATGGCCAGGCATTTGATTACCTAATTTGTTGCTCATTTCTAGCTGCCGGATGGTGAACCATTTTGCAGTCACGTGACGTTGTCCCGGCGCACAACGAAGCGAGGACCGCTTTACACTTTAAACATTCACCACAACATCCATGCCTGCAGGGGGGATTCGAACCCTGAACCCAGAAGTCGAGAGAGGACGAGGAAATATCTTTCAGCTACCGGGCCGGCTTCTGTATGTTGGTGGTAAGATTTTGTCATATTATTATTTTTACTATAATGTTTTCATCGAAACGTATGCTTCTCTATAGATAGAGATTAGATGATGACTCATCCGGATTCAGGACCAAATTTTATTTTTATTTATTTTATTTTTTTATTTTAAAAGAATGCAGGCTACAGGACAAAGTCCCAGTAACAGCTTGCAAGATAAAGTACATTGCAAAATACCCAGATTAAAATATGATGAAATACATTAAAATGCAAACTACTGACAACAAATGATTTTCGAAAACACCTGCAAATGAATAAATACATTAAAATATAAAATATTTGCCACCAAAATTTTAAAATCCATTTCCGATGAATAAAAAACATCGAAGGAATTATCGGGGAAGCTGTTGTATAGTTTACTAGAATGACTTATCGCACAATAACAACCAATACTCGAACTAAAATCCTTTACAGCAAATAGACTCATGCTCCTGGTTGAAATCTGAGGCACATGAAACTCCATCCCACCCAAGACAGGAACAATCAATTCCGCCATTGAACAGATCCTCGAAGAATGAAAATAAAATGTGATCCCTTCTGTTCTGTAAGCTTTTATTATTAAATATATCAAGTAGAAAAGTAGCTGATAAAGCATAACAGAAATACCAGTTATCTTATAATATAGATATCTCAAGAATTAATTTTGAATAAGTCGACCTGGTTGGCGAGTGGTCAAGGTGAGCGTTTCCACAGCAATCGCTCGACCGCCACGTTGTGGGTTCGAGTCCCACATAAGGCATGGACGTTTGTGTTGTGGGCGCAGTGTGTTCCGCCCCCCTCTGGTGCGCCTGGGGCAACGTCCCTAGAACGGCTAAATGGTTCACGTTCTGGCCGCTGACAAAAGGCGAATGACGATGAGTCAAGTGCCTGGCCACTTGAAAAAAAAAATTGAATAATCTCGATCTTGTTTGCATGAAGAGTATTTAAAAGAAATAGGGGATTTATTAAGGATTTCCACTTCCGGCTTAATTTTTTTAAACATCTATTCTCAAGATTGGCTATAGATATAGCTGAGATGATGACTGATAAGAATTCAGCATTAAAGTTTGGAGGAGGTAGGGAGCTCAACATATCCACTTTCAGGTTTTTACTTCCCTTATATACATAGTATAATGCATAAGGAAAAAATTGTGACGGGGTCGAAAATTCGAAGTCGACTTTTCGACGGGAGAGCACGTTTCAAGCATCCCTGAAACACGAATCAAACGTTTTTGAGGTGATGTCTGTGCGTATGTGAGTGTCGATGAGACTGTGGAGACAATATCTCAATGAACGAATGGAGCGATTTGAACGAAATTTAATAAAAAAATTACCCATGAATACTGGAAGCCTATTGTTTTCAAATTTTATAAATTTTATAAATTTTCGAGTAAAATTAAAAAAAATCATCAAAAATTAAAAACCGTTAATAAAGTTACGTAAATAGTCATTTTTTATGCAATTTTTTATTAGAAAACGATTGACACAAACTTTAAAACGCTAGTATGAACCGTTCTCGAGGTATTGCACATTTTTCAAATAAATGTATCAAAAAATCACATAAAATAAAAAAATATTACCTATTGTAAAATATGTTCACTTTTCATATGTAATATCATTCAATAAATTTGGTGACATCATTCTCGTGGATCTAGCTCGTTCCATTTATGAGAAAAGATACTTTGGATAATGCCTTTGTATTTGAACTCCAATAGTCATTTATCTGCTCTAAGACTAACTTATTTCTCTGTCCATAAAGCTTGGCGAGATTTTGGCGACGAATTTGGCGGAATATCGTCAACTTGGGAATTTTTCCAAATGTTGCTGAATTAACGAAAATGTCGTCAAATTAATAAAAATAATGCTAAATCAATTAAAAAGATGACTAATTGATGAAAGTTCAATATCGTGGAGAGAAAATAAAAGTAGACTATAAGAATAACCCATTTCTCCTCCCGTAATGCTTGGCGAGAAATTTAGCTGGACGTCGCCAACTCGGCAACTATTTTAAATGTTGTCAATGTGACAAAAATGTCGCCAAATTGATGAAAGTGGCGCCAAATGGGAAGTAATGTTTCGTAAATTCTGATTTTCACCATATGACGGGCATACCTTCTAGTGTATAAGAAATGCTCTTCTATCCGTTTGTCTGTAACACTTGGTGATGCATTTGGCGAACTTGGGGAATAATTTAGCAAAGTATCGTCAACTTGGCGATATTTTACCCCAGTTGACAAAAATATCGTCAAAATTGCTAAAATGACGCAACAAAATGTGATACCTAATTGATGAATTAATTATTAAAATATTTTAATATATGGACTATATCGCTTATTGAGGATGCTATCAATATTGATGATTGTTCATTTAGAGTTGCTTAAAATATAAGTTAATTGGGTACTTGAAATAGTTTTACATGTTGCCATCCGGAAAATCGCCAAATGTACAATTCAACGATAAAAACACAGTACCGTAGATCTTATACATTATTTTTTGATTGTAAAAGCATTGCAAAATTAAATTCATTGCAAAATTAAATTCATTGCATTATATAAGGAATACCATATGCTGCCCACATTAGATTTTTTCACATCCGTTTCAGAAATTTCCCTTGAAACATATATTTTTCAGGATTGGTTATAATTAGAGCTTAGATGATGACATATGAATTCAGCATCGAATTCTCGAAGGGGTTGGGGGTTTCACTAAGAATTTCCATTTCCGATCCTGGAGATGTCTTTTCTGGTTTTATGAAAATTCGCATGACTGTATGAAATAAGTATTCAAAAGGGAAAAAATATAAATGGAGAAAGTTCCGTCAAGAATTAAGAGCACACGCCATTTGCCATCATATGATGGCTTGTAATTTTGTTTTCGTGCAACTAAAACAATTAAAAAAGTAATAAGTAATATTTATATACTAACATTTTTTATAACATCTTAAGCCATTGCAAAAGAAACTGAATTACTCCATATTAAAAAAAAAAAAAATCTAAAATATATGACACCTCATTTTCTCGCACGGTATGAGAGTGTGGAAAGTTTTGCAAGGGCAACCTTTTTCAAATACTCAGCTCATAAATAAGAATTGGTGACATATTAATTCCTTGGAGAAAGGATGACAGAGTAGTTGTCATGACAACCAGAGCATTTCCCGTTTTCTCGTTTTGAGCATTCAAAACGGAAGCGCCAGACTTCATCCTTTCCCCGATTCCTTTTCATCAAGCATCGTCGAGTTTTTCTTTCCCTTTCATAAAAATGTGCTACATCTGGAATACTTTTTTATGAACATTTGTTTTAACTTCCACTTTAATAATTATGTTTTTTTCTTTTAATATCTAGCATGAAGGAAACTTGCGCAATGTACAACATTTTCATGCTTTAAAACACAGGTTCAGGTTAAAGAGGATACACAGTATTGCATTTAAGATGTCTGTTCTAGTTTGTTTTTGGATGTTTTCGTCTGTTTGTTTGTTTTCGTCTGATGGCTGCCTATCCGAAAATTGAAGAAACCCACAGCTACGAAATTCAGTACAGCAGCGATAGTTGATAGTTCAGATCAGGTTCCGGGGGATACCTCGGTAATATTTTCTTTTAATTTTAATTTGTTTTTTAGCAATTTTATGTTGCATTTTAAGCGATTTTCACACACACAATCGGTTCTTTTTGCAATTGAAAATATTATCACAGATTTTTCATTTTAACGTAATTGTAAAGACCAATGAACGAACGCTCCTTTCAACAAGTTTTGAACGAATTCTCTCGACAATTTATTCACAGTTAATTTTTTAGTTTGGTAAATACATCGAAATACGCGATTTGAAAGCCATTAGAAAATGTTTAGAATATACCGGCGAATTGAAGTGGCATACCATTAAATTATTTTACCTGCATATATAGACACACACATACACCCCACCCACCCACCCACACACACACACACACACACACACACACACACACACATATATATATATATATATATATATATATATATACACACTCACAGGGTGTCCAGTGCTATCGGTGACCAATGGCTATTTCCTCAACCGTTTGTCACAGAGATATACTTCCAATTGCAAAAATGTTTTAAATTTTAATATCTATTACCTTAGAAACAGTTTAAATCAATAAATTCATTTCTGAAAGAAATACGAAATATAAATTTTAATACGGTTCCCCGGTCCTACCAGTTATATTTAGGAAAATCGTCCTCATACAATTTCAAGCAAAATAATAAAAAAAATCATCCTTTTACGACCAAATTTAACCGATTTATAGCTGTTTAAAGTTGAAGCACTTTTTGTGCTGAAAAATGGGGGTTATACACAAAATAACTGGAGAGATAAATATTTCGCAGCAATTTCATTATTTTTTGCAGCAATATACATTATACGAAACAATATTAAAGTTATAATTATTTGTAACACATAAAAATGTATCAAAAATATTCGATACAAAGTTTTGCTTCATTCTCGACATTATGTCAGCAAATGCAATCGAAACATAAAGTTTTGATTACAGAATTTCAATATTTATACGGTCCCTTAAAGGCTGCCTGAAATTGGTCATTTGTATGCGCGAAAAAGCGACTTAAGTCATAAAGTATAATGCTTCATAACTCTCTGAATTTTGGTCGTAAAAGGATGACTTTTTTTTTATTTTGCATAAAATTGTATGAGGATGATTTTCCTAAATATAACTGGTAGGACCGAGGGACCGCATAACAATTTATATTTCGTATTTCCTTCAGAAATGCATTTATTGATTTAAACTTTTCTAAGATAGTAGATTTTAAAATTTAAAACATTTTTGCTATTGGAAGTATAGCTCTGTGACTAACGGTTGAGGAAATAGCCATTGGGCACCGATAGCACTGGACACCCTGTATATATATATATATTTAAATGTCTCTCTTTTTGGACTTTTAAGAATTTTCTAGTGGGCCTATAAAAGTGTTGTGATTTTCAATTTGAATGCTGGTCTCTAAGTCTTTCCTCGCGTTTATGAAGTCACAACGAGTGATTGCTACTTAAATTTCATACTTTAAATACGGAGCACAGGGGATTTTCAGAAAACACTGACGGATTTATATAACTATTGTCAAATTGTGTTGTATAATTAATTGCGCATGAGTGAAATGGTTCATTTTAGTAATATATAAATACGTAATTGCCACCCAAATAAAATCCTCCGTGGACAAATGATTAAATATTTAAAAATTTGCATTTATATATTTAGTTATTATCGACGTTTGTATTTCTCTAATATGTTTCTTTTATGAAATGTCTGGCGAGTTTATCTTCACTCATCTTTCTCATGTATTCATATTCCGAATTATTTAAGTTTACTTATATCAAAATCTGTACCAGAAAAGAAAATGTGTCTTTTTTTTATTTTTGTCAGTACTATTATTACAAATTTTTTTTGAAATATTTTTATTATTTTTTAAGTAAACAAAATCACTCAACACATACGGTTGTTGACTGTTGCAGCGATGTTGGATATCTACATTTCCATCACATCGCATCCTCGACTATTTTGTGACTGTGCTGCAACGTCACTAATTTAGAATTTTGTTACTATATTTTACGTCACTTTTGCGACGCTGTCTCAACGCTGTATTCTCACATATTAGTTGTTCCACAGTGTTGTTCATCGCTTTTATCACTCTGTTGCAACTTTACATTGTCCCAAGCCATCACTTCAGAGTGTCGTCACACTTGTGACATAACAGCAACTTTTCTATTTTTCAGTAACGTTACCGCAACATTTTGTAACGCTGTGCCAACATCGTGAAACCAACATCCAACATTGCAGCAAGAGCACATTTAAACGTATTGGAGACGGCACAGTTCATGGTGTTGTTGTTGTTGAGACCCAGACCGTCCGACCTACCAGAAAGGTGTAAGGTAACTGAATGGACGACCGGGAAGTGCCACCCAATTTAGACCGGAACCCAGTGGGGGAGGCATCCACAGGGACCGTACCCTCCTTCCCCTACCACCAACCTCTCGGAAGGACTTACGGACCCACATGTTTAACGTGATCGTACTCCGCATGAACACGGCGGCATTTGTAGTAGCGTGCAAATCTAGCGCGAAAACCACGGGGATACCGCACCAGAGATGGCCAACAGCACGCGGTGTTCCGAGGTGGTCACCCACCAAGTACTAACCGCGCCCGATGCTGCTTGACTTCGGTGATCTAACGAGAACCGGTATTTTCAGCACGGTACGGCCGTTGGCTTACAGTTCATGGTGTGTCGTCTCTGCCTGTCGTCGGTAAACGCAGACATTTCTATTGATGCAACATTATGGTGGCATTGCTGTGATACAATCTGACGAAAATAAACATCATAAGGTTACAATTTAACCTTCTTGCAACGTTATTGAAAAGTATAGATACTGTATTTGTTTGTCTGAAAAGAAATACCAGATATGTGTTCACATATGTTATTTATGTTATTTTAATACCCTTTACGTCCATATTATGGTTAAAAACATCCTTTTCAGCACTTCATTGTTTCAGAAATTATCATATCATTTCCTCAGGAAAATGCAACCAGTGTTTTATTCAGGACTTTTTGGCCGGGGTAGGGGGACGAATGAATGAAACTTTAGGCGGGGGGGGGGGGGGAGTTTTCTATTTGCCCTATATAAATATGTCTAAATGCTGTCAAATATATAGAAACTAGGTTAACATAAAATGTGTCTGGGAGGGGGACGGGCGAAGTCCTACCTCCGGATGTATGCCTAAAAGAAACACTGAATGCAATCAAACACTTCAATTTTGAATAAGTCGAGTTCTAATAATAAAATCAACACTATATATTCTAGTTCTAGTTTCTGTCATAGTACATCTGCATATAAAATTTCATGGCGATATGTGTGTTCGTTTTTATCGGGCTTACACCACATATCCATCCATCCATCCATACACGCAGACTGACACAAAAAAGTATTCAAAGGTATTCGGAATTTGTTTAGGCTCTCGAATTAAAAATTTCTTAAAAAAAACTTTACTTTCTTTACACAATAGTATGAGAAAATAAAAAAAAAGTTATACAGGATGATTCATAAAAGATGGGGCAAACTTTACGACGCGGTAGTATACACCAAACCAAGCATTTTTCGTCATAGTTTACCGTGTCAGAAATGAAACGTAAAGGCGTTACAGGACGCTTACTCGTTGGGAAGCAGTCGTTCCGAAAACCTTAAAGCGTCATTCTGGTTGTTATTTTCTGGTTGAAGAAGACAACTAAGTATGCAAATGCCATCTGGGGGAGAAGAAGAACCCTTATGAAAATTTTCGTAACACCGAATGTACGGCCTTATTATTTTGCAGCAGTTATTCACAGCTTCAACTTTTGAGAGACCTATCGCCCGATCTGTCATATCTTGATTTCTTTTTATGGGATATCTCAAGAGTCTCGTCTATGATATTTCCTTTGAATCTGAAGAGGAACTCGTCGCCAAAATTTCGGCTGCTGCTGCCGAAGTGCACGACATGCCTGGTCTGTTCGAGAGAGTTCGCCAATTCATCCCATCGGCGCTGTGAGACGCGGTTTCAGGTTGGCAGCCACTCTTTTGAGCCATTACTGTAATTATTGTTTATTAAATGCCGTTTTATGACTTCTAAGACATTCTTGTGTTTTCACCTCACATCATCGGTTTCACCTTTAAGCGTCTACTGAAGCCTTTACGTTTCATTTCCGACCCGGTAAACTATGACGAAAAATGTTTGGTTTGATGTGTACTACCATCTCGTAAAGTTTGGCCCATCTTTTTCTAATCACGCTGTATTTATTGTCCGCTGTATTCTCGACGAGCAATCTACATTTTCAGTTAATGTGAAAGTCAGGAATTTGAAATATAAAACTCAACTATTGAAGCTCGAATTTATCTACCATGCTGGGAAGTAAATAAAAATATGCTTATTATAAATATGCAGACATACGCCAATAAGTTGCTATTGTAACCATATTATACAGTAGAAGGATTTACATTAGTAGATTTAACTGTTGTTGTAACATATGGCTTTATTGGAATCTAATCCATACAAATAGAGATCTCATCACATACAAAAGAAAAATATCAAGAACAAACAAAGCAGCAAACAAGGGAACACAGAGAACATCGTCAATGCAAAAGAGTCCAGGGAAGAACACGGCGAAGAGGTGGCAGACATTCTTTATCATTCCATAAGATTCGTAGCATCCCAATAGAGTTTATAATGGCATCTCCCTGGCGCTGGGCATCCCTATCCAATCCTGGACACCCAAGAAGGTGTTTTGAGTTCATTCTGCCAACATTTCATATTGGGCAAATGTTCGTGGAGAGAACACCTGTTCTATTTAGGTGCTCTGCTAAGCAATCATGTCCGGTTTTCAATATAAAATTGTCAACCGCTTCTTTACGTGGTTTAGCGTTGAAAGCTTTCCAATTATTTAACTATATTTTGAAATAATGTCTTTGATCCAAAAGATTTCAAATCAGTTAAAATGAGACTCCAAAACTTTAAAGCTAAACTTTAAAGCTATAACAATTTCTTGAATTTTTTAGCATATTTTTCAAATTTCGTGACAATTTTAGGATTTCTGTTTTTCAGGTACATTGGCAGACCTGTAAATATCTTACATTTATGAGGAAATAAAAATGCTAGTTATATTTAAATCATGGCCCAATAGTTAGAGCTCTGAACTCCAGTTTCCCAGGTGCTTGGTTCGAATCCCGACTAAGAAGGAAAATACTGGAATATGTATGGATGTTCGTAGGTGTTCAGGATTTGCATTAAAAAATAGGTGCAGGTTATTAGCCTTGGTATGCAAGACACGGCAGTAGTGGAACAATTATTACTAGAGGTTTTAAATTTGTAAATATTTTATTAAAATGGTAATATATTGAAAGGTACACTTTAAATGTGAAATATATGTCGTCCCAGACGGGGAGAGGAGGAAAAGAGGGAAGGAGGGAAGGAGGCTCAAAGAGAGAGGAAGAGGAAAGTGAAGAAACAACGAGGGGATAGAGGGAGAAGAGAGGGGAAGAAAGAGAGGAGAGTGGATAACAGAGATGAAACAAAGAGGGGATAGAGGGAGAAGATAGGGCAAAAAAGAGAGGAGAGTGGGTAACAGAGAGGAAACACAGAGGGGATAGAGGAAGAAAGAGAGGAGAGTGGGTAACAGAATGGACACAAAGAGGGAATAGAGGGAGAAAAGAAGAGAAGAAGGAGAGGAGAGTGGGTAACAAAGTGGAAACAAATAGGGGATAGAGGGAGAAGAGACGGGAAGAAAGAGAGGAGAGTGGGTAACAGAGAGGAAACAAAGAGGGGATAGAGGGAGAAGAGAGGGAAGAAAGAGAGGAGAGTGGGTAACAGAGAGAAAACAAAGAGGGGATAGAGGAAGAAGAGAGGGGATGAAAGAGAGGAGAGAGGGTAATAGAGAGGAAACGAAGAAGGGATAGAGGGAGAAGAGAGGGGAGGGAAAAGAGGAGAGTGGGAACAGAGAGGACACAAAGAAGGGATAGCGGGAGAAGAGAGAAGGAGGAAAGAGTAGAGAGATGGAGGAAATAGTAGAGAGATGGAGGAAATAGTAGTGGGGGGAATAGAGAGGTGATAGAGTGGTGAGAGGATTAGTAAAAGGAATGATAAGATCGTTGTCTCGTCACTGGAAACCGACGGTTTCGATTCTGTGCAAAAACATAAATTCTTTACAATGATATCTGACCAATCTAACCCTGCAGGTTAAATGCATTAGACAATTGATTTCTGCATAAAACCGAAATTAAAACTTTTCCAAGATCACGTCACTAATTGGAGCAGACTTAGACGATCGGGATATTATGCTATATAAAAAACTGAAAAATTATAACGTCGTACAGCTTTAAAGTTGCACTTAGATCTGAAGTATGAAGGAAAAAATGAGAGTCCATATTAAATATTAATAGTATATTTTAATTATTAAAGAGAATTACATGTCCATTTAAGTATGAAAGTAAATATTTTTGCTGAATGAAGCCGGTCAGTCCGAGTATAGTTCGTTCAATTTTCCAGCAAGGTCAGAGTTTATATATTATTGTCATTCTGTTTCATACCTCACTTTTTAACTATTTTTCTCAATACAAAAGCGGCTTATACATTTTTCATGTTAGTGTATCCCGGGAGGTGATTGAAGCTCATATTTTAAAGAGAAAACAAAGTTTATAGGTTGTTTAAAAAAAGGCGTAACTTTAAATCTCATATTTTCATTAAAGATTTCAAACTTGTGTAACTAACTGTCAAAAGCGGCTTATCGCGAATACTTTGTTAAAATTATATGTTTCGGGGATTTTTTGTAGTAATCGATTGATGTTCAAATAGATTTAGTTTTATAAGATTGATTTCCATTCTTTTTATATCTTAAAACATAACATGTAATTTTTTTGGTTAATTTTTCTGGTTGTAGATGATTGTGATTTTTATGTGAAATGAAGTCTAATGGTTTATAACTTGTCGAAATTTCCAAGAGCTTCCGCCCTTGCCTCCTACGCTCGCTTACCCCATGGAGCAAGCTTTTCAGGCTTTTGTAAGAAATCTACTGAATTAACAAATCTGAATAACAATTGTTAATTTCTTACGATTACTTCCGACCATGAGGGAAGAGAAATATAACTATTTTAACATCTTAACTATTGGAATAACTGATAACCCCACCATTTGTTTGCATTTGAAACTAGTTTAAGGTTTAGTGTTGTTCGTGTTGTATAAAGAGGACAAAGAGCAAAAATAGTTCTTGTAATGTGGCTATGAGCTTAACCCGTCTTTATCTCAAGTTTAACATTAAGTTGAATACTCAACGCTGTGGTCTAAAATTAAATATCTATATATTTATTGTTTTCAGTCTTTAATACTTCAGTTCTCGGCTATCGCTGGGACATTTCTGCCAGTAACCAATCACGGAGAAGTTGGCAGTCATCTTTTTCTTCTATCGATCCCGATCGTCTGATCTACCCCAAGGTGTATGATATCTGTTTGGAAGGCCACACAAATCAGGTCGATACCCAGTGGAGGTGATATCGACAGGGAAAGTATCCTCCTTCCCCTACCACCAACCTCCCGGAAGAACGTTTGGATACATATAGATAACGTGCCCGTACCCCGCGTAAAAACTGAGATAGTTTGAGAAGCGCTGGGAATGGAACTCGGCTCCTACGAGTACAATCCCCGTGCCTTAACCACTGGGCTATCCCGCCCATGGCAGATGACCCATTAAATCTTTGTCAATGCAGGAAATATTAAAATGTATTAATTAATATTTAATTAACTAAGATTTTAAGCCCGCCTTGCATATGGGCTAGCCTAGGGGTTAAAGCATGAGGATCGTACATGGAAGACCTGGGTTCGATTCCAAGAGATGCCTAGAAGTATCTCCGTGTCTACGCTGAGTATGGCCACGTTTTCTCGGCAGCTTCGACAGACCATGTGTGAAGTGGTGGGTTAGGTGAAGGAAGGATCCCTGTGGTTTATCCCCAATGGATTCCTGAAGGGGGATAGCGCTGTCCAGACAGGCACCTTACACCTTCAGGTATGTAAGAAAAAGAAGGTGGATAAGAAGAAGAAGAAGAAGAAGAAATCCTGTCTTGCAGATTTACGGGACAAATAGAGGAAATATATATCATTGCATAAACTGGCCAAGGCTGGAATTGTTACTTATTATACGGTTATGCTGATTTGTAATGAGTCTGTTATAAGCGTGATATTCCCAACTAAATATTTCTTTAAACTTGCTTAGTTGTATAGCTTTTTTATATTCCTATAATATTTATCACCACCATTTTAAGCAATAGTAAGTAGATTGTTATTCAGTCTTTAAAAATTTTTGAAATATTTGACATTCTTCCCTCTGATTACAAGTTAAGCGAGTGCGGAATGTTCGAAAGAACATTATCTGTCATACGCTTTAAAAATAAGGTATTCTTCATCTTGACATCTTAATTTCTCGGAGAAGGATCACGGAGTGATTGCGTCCTGATAACAGGGATGTCTCCGATTTTTCCCGTTTCAAGCGTTGAATACTGACGTGAGAACGATTTTAATGATGATGATTAGACGAATTCGATTTTGAAAGCGCTGAATTCATTTTTCACGGGTGTCAAAAAGTCATCTCAATAGAGTAAAGTTATTTATTAATTTATTTTGAAATATATACGAAATAATAAATTGAAAATACGAAGGCCTAGATCAATTAATATGTGGAGGCTCGCCAGTATATATATATATATATATATATATAATACCCGAAACAGTAAATGCAACACCATGAAAGAGCGAATAGAGTGCAATGATAAAAGACACATACACAGATATGACGGATATAAATAAGTGATGCTAATTCCAGAAGGATAGTGCAATACAGTAATGGCATAGACAGGTTGTTCAGAAGGCAGTAGGATCACCTCTTGAGGCGATACAAGTAGCAACCCTTCGAGGAACGGATGCAATTAGCGTGCGGATAGTTCCGGAGGGATGGATGAATATGACTTCAACTATCCTCCACTGGTCATCCTCTGTTTGAGGCTGAAGCAGGACAGTCAAACGACGACCAATCACGTCTCATACATGCTCGATGGATGAGAGATCTGGAGACAGTGGATGCCAGGGAAGCACCTTAATACCTTGCAATACTTGTTTGTTGATGGTTGCTGTGTGCCGTCTCGCGTTATCTTGCTGGAGAACAACATTTTGCAATCGCTAAACGTAGGGCAGTGTAACCGGCCGCAGCACTTCATCCACATATCGTAGTGCTATCACTGTACCTCTGGTACTAAGCAGAGGTGATAGGCTTTCGAAGCCGATGACATCCCAAAACAGGATGCCGCATTTTCGATCTGTATGACGTTCAACAGTAGCAGCAGGATTGGATCTGTTTCCACGTCGCCTTCAGACTCTCTCACGGCAACTGTCATACGACGAACAGAACCGACACTCGTCGCTGAACACTGCCCTGTCTCATTCAGTCGTCCAAGAGGCTCGGGCCCGACACCATTCCAATCTCTCACCTCGGTGTTTTATCGTCAATGGCAGGCTTCGTAAAGGACGGTTTGAGTGCAAGCTGCTTTCTACCAATTGTCGAGAAACTGTTCTCCCTGATATTGGAATATATAATGTATCCTGCAAATTCTATAGAATGCCGACACTCGTCATTTGTGGGGCCGCCACTGCATGCCTTCGAATGCGTCGATCAACGCGTGCTGACATACGTTTGGTTGGACCTATATGACTGCGACGATTCACATGCCCTTCTTCAATCCATCTTCTCCAAATCCTTTGCACAGTGGACACATTACGCGTGTTTCAGCGGCGATAAGCCGGTAAGACCACCCAACCATACGTAGGCCTAAAATGAATCCTCTCGTATGATCGTCCACATTCTGAAATGGACTTCGTCGTCGACCAGGTATCTCTTCAACAACACGTGTCTTCTGAAACGAAAAACAGCTCGGAAAACGGATTTCCGTAGGCGAAAGACAGTAACAACTGTTGGCTTATCTGCCGTTTCCACCCCTTTTATCCCGCGTTCCACTCCCGTGATCCATTTGCATATCAGATCGTTTGTATACATCAGCCTGCATTTGTCTCGCAATTTGCAAAACTATACAGCCAAACCTTCACTGTGGTCATATATATATATATATATATATATATATATATATATATATATATGTGTGTGTGTGTGTGTATGTCATAAAACGAAAATATACAAGTGTACAGAGTGTACCAAAAAGGTAACTAGACATAAAAGCGCGATGCAGCTTGTAAATGTCGAGAAATACAGCTAAGCAAAAGCTACGAGACAAATATTGGAAAGGTGAGGAAAAAGGACCAACTGGGAATACATAAAAGGCCTAGGGGGATGGTGACCCCTAGTTCCCGGTTAAAAGTCGACTTTTACACCAATGGTAACACTCCCGGAGCCATATATTACCTAAGGTCCGATTTCAGAACAACGTCAAAACAGAAGACGAACCCACAACAAGAACATGGAACCGATAGAGATATAATATAAAAAATATAAAATATTCGAAATCGAAAAGATGACCTTTTTGAAAAACTCACCGATTCCTCTTTCGTCACACCTCTTACAACACCGCTCAATAAATGATTCGTATGAATTGAAAATTCAGTTATCAGTAACGTTGCAATTATAACTTGAATCGAAGATGTTGCCAAAATCCCTTTTAAAAGCATTGTCAAATTTATTATACAGAGTATTGTAACAATGACGTAGGAATTCAAGAGGATAGAGCTGTACTATAGCCTCCTTGATAAAAACGGTATCACTTTTGATACGACCCGCAGTATAGGTATGCATACGTGCATTACGTATGAAATGATTCAGTACAATATTACGAAAAATCATGTGACTCAAATTAGAATTCCAATTTATTATGTAATGTATATTGATCTTGAATTGGCGTCTTTTATCGTATATCTTCGTATTCGTAGTTCTTCCATTTGAAAAATGAATACTTATATCCAGAAAATGTATTTCTTTTGTCGTATTATTAGGAGTTTCCAACAAAATTAAATTCGTAGGATAGAAAGTGAAATCAAAGTTGATATTGGTTTGTTGCTGTGCAATAAGGATGTCATCGACGAATCTAAAGTATGGCAACCCATTTAATATGTGAGTACCTTTTTTGTAATGATGGAGGTAAAGATTTGCTAATAATGATGAGCATCCACTTCCCATCGGTACACCTTTAATTTGTCTGAAGAAATTTATACCATTAAATAAGATATTTTCATACAGTACTATATCCAATACATTTTTAAACTTTTGTAATGGCACAGCTAGTAAGCAATTTCTAAACTGTTTAAATATAATTAATGAATCTCTTAAATTAAAGAATTCAGGCCATTTCATATTGAACAATAGTTTTGATTTAGTTAATCACCTTAGCAAGCTTCCACATATTCTTGGTTTCTATACCTTTGATTTTAAAAACCTTTTTAATAATATTGATATTAAGGATTTATATAAAGTTATTATCTCTCTTTATCATGATTATCAATCTTCCAATAATGTTCCATTTAATGTCAAAAACTTTCCTATGCTATTGCACATTGTGTTATACAGTAATTATATCATCCAAGGTGATAACATATATTTACAAACATCTGGTGTACCTCAAGGGGGCTGTAGTAGTAGTATTCTAGCTAACTTATATCTTTATTATTATGAACGTCATTTTAACTCTAATTCATATATTATATATCGATATGTTGACGACTTAATTTATTTGTATTATCATTGATGATTTCTATCCCATTAATATTGATTTTTACCCCTCTAACCTAGAATTAATCCTTAATGAGCCTAGTGTTAGTCAAACTGTAAATTATGTAGATCTAAATTTAGATACCCTCAATAATCATGTTATCACCAATCTATATGATAAAAAAGATTCTTATAACTTCACTTTTATTAAGCAGTTATCATATCGATTTTGTAATTCTATTCCATTGTTTAGAAACATCATTTTAAACCAGCTATTCCGAATACATCGACTTTCTGATCCTCAGTTTCACTTTTCCCACATCAATAATCTTAAACGCATTTGTCAAAATTACCACTATCCGGAAGTATTTGTAAATAATATTATTAATAATTTCAAATACACCACGTAATAAATTTACAATTGCATTATTTATTCTTGTTTGGATAACTCTTTTTTGTGAATTTCACCCGTTCTTATCACCTACTTACCACTAGGCCTGAGTCTGATACTGCTTACTATTTTTGAAAAACTACTTTCCACTTGTCCTGAGTCCTATACTGCTTTTGAAAGTCAGATTTCAAATTTTATTGAAATCTAACTTTCATTTTGAAAGTCCTATTTTCTTGAAAGTCTTCATACACATTATATTTCGTTCAAGTGTAATCATTCCGGTGTCCACTCGCGTTGACGAAGAGATAGATGTAAAATGCTCTGTCGAATGTTCGCCCTGTCGAATGTTCTCTCCGTCGAACGGGCAGACTCCCACGTGATGGCTGTGCCTGTGAGTTAATATTTTTGTTTTTTATATTTCTGGTTTATAATTCACTTGGTTTTTATTATTTGTCATTCCACTAGTCAGTAGTCCAATGGTGTTCATAGGTAAATACTATCGCCATTATCAGAAACTGGCTATTCATTCGGTTTTAATTCGAATTACATGGATGGCCTGACGAGAATGCAATTTCGAACTAACCGCCATTTTTTGTGTAATTTCATTTGGTTGTTCTTCATGTCTTGATCTTCAATTTTGAGCTATTTATTATTGCCTTTTCTCATTTTTGCCGGATTTGCTTTTTTATTTTATATATATTTATATATATATACCTTATTAATTATGGTTTTTGTATACTCATCTTTCCCTCACCCCTTTCAATTATAGTGATAAGTTACCTTCTATTTTTATCCTTAATCTTGGTCTATAGTTACTTATTTGTAACAGATATTCTAGAGATGGTTTTTTTTGTACTTATTGTAGTTTATGCATAGTTTTCGTTTAAAAAATTTCTATTTTTATTTATAATATATATATATATATATACACTCTATAACAAAAAAAATTGATGCACCAATAAGGAGTTGTCCGATTGTGATAAAAATTGGTAGATGTGAAGAAAATACATAGAAAAGGAAACGATTAAAATTTCAGAACAATTTAATGATTTAGAGTTTGACCGTATACAAAGGGAAGAAGTTAATAAGGCGTTGGTCTACCTCTGGCCAGGATGCAAGATGCCACCCGGCGTGGCATAGACTGATAAAGTTCGCGGATGGTGTCCTGCGGAAGGTCTTGCCAAATTGTCTCCAACTGTCGGGCTAAAGCGTCAGCATTCCGGGATGGTTGCAATCGCCTTCCCATAACGTCCCAAATGTGCTCTATGGGAGAGTGATCAGGAGACCCAGCTGGCCAAGGAAATGTTGGGCAAGCTTGAAGACAATTCATAGCAACACGTGCCGTGTGCGGCCAGGCATTATCTTGTTGAAAAATAAGTCTGGGGTGTCGCAAAAGGAACGGTAACACAACCGGTCGTAGAATGTTGTCTACGTACCGCTGTGCTGTCAGAGTGCCAGAAATGATTGCCAAAGGTGTCCGGCTATCAAAGGAGATGGCACCTCAGACCATAACGTCCTGTTGTGGGCATGTGTAGCCTGCGATAGTAAGGGCAGGATCCCCACGCTGCCCTGGACGTCTCCAGACACGTCTGCGATTGTCGTCAGGACACAGTTGGAAACGGAACTCGTCACTAAAGACTATATGTCCCCAGTCAGCGCAGTTCCAAGTTGATCGAGCCTGGCACCACTGTAATCGGACTTGACGATGTACAGGCGTGAGAGGTAAGTGGCGTAACGGTCGGCACGAGCGTAAATTTCGCTCTCTCAGTCGTCTGCAGAGGGTCATGTTGGACACATGTGTGCGGGTCACACGTTGGATAGTTCACAACGATGATCCCGCTGCTGTGACAACTGCTCTAACAATCGCTCTGTCTTCCCGTTCTGTTATGGCCCTAGTTCGACCGCTGCCGTCCTGAGGCTGATATCTGTAGTTGTTGACACACTCTTGCCAGCATCGTCTAATCGCCGCATTGCTTCGACTCACATGTCGAGCGACTCTTCGATTCGTCCAACCAGCCTCCTTCAATCCGATAGCACGAAATCTTTCAAACTCTGTCATATGTTCGTAATGAGTGCGAATCTTTCGGCGAGGCATTGTTACAGTCGATGTAAGATATCCGCAGTCGAAATGCAACAGAAATTTTGACCACAGATTCAGAATCGCTCCTTATATACACCTACTGAATGTGCAGTTCCGATGCGCTGGAGATCCCACTATTTATTCATTGGACACCAAATTTCACTCATTTGCATGTTCGTTCAAAATGTCTTTGCATGCGAAATTTCATTACAATGGGACAACTCCTTCTTGATGCTTCAATTTTTTTTGTTATAGACTGTATTTACACGCAACTATAAAAATCTGATGTGGGCAGCACATGACTTTCCCTGCAGACATATCCACGCTCTCTTTATTTTAATCAAATTTAATTCACTTTTAATTCAATTTTCGTTCTCTTTTGAAAACTGGACTTATTTACAAAGGTGGCGTAGAGAAAATACGAAGAAACTAAACTATCTCGAGAACGGCTAGTCCTAGTGTAATGAGGTTGGTCTTATTCTTTTCTTCGTCAAAAATTACGTATTAAACAAGCATTTAATAGATATATTTGAGCATACGTAGCTATTTCGTTTAGATTTTGACAATTTTTGCGGGCCATTCTGCAAAAAAAGGCAGGTTATTTTTTTCTGAATCGTACTAAAATCTAATCAGCATCAGGGTGACCTATACGTGACTCATCTACCAAATTTTGTGATATTCGGTCCATTAGTTTTTCTGCTAGAGTGGATAAAAGCTTTTGCGGGCCATTTCACAAAAAAGGCGGGTTCTTTTATTCCGAATCGTACCCAAAACTAATCAGCACCAGCGCCGCCCACAAGTGACTTACCTACAAAATTTTGTGAAATTCGGTCCATTAGTTTTTTAGTTAGAGTGGATACAATATCTGCACAGACAGACAGACACACACACAGACAGACACATAGACACACAGACACACACACAGACGTCACGCTAAAAATAGTTCTTTCGTATTCTAGAGGTCTCGAAACGTGTAGATACGTCGAAAACTCGAGTTGCGATTTTCGACATGATTCCAATACTTTCCCTATACATTACCATGTATTGCAGGGAAAGTAAAAAAATCTGATGTGGGCAGCACATGACTTTCCCTGCAGACTTATATTAATGTTCTCTAAATTTTAATTAAATTTATTTCACTTTTAATTCAATTTCCGTTCTCATTCGGTAACCGGGCTTATTTTCGAAGGTGGCGTAGGGAAAGTACGAAAAACTAAAATATCTCGAGAACGGCTAGTCCTAGTGTAATGGGGTTGGTCTTATTATTTTTGTCATTATAAATTACGTATTAAATCAGCATTTAATGGATATATTTGAGTATACCCAGTTTTTTAATTTAGATTTTGGCAATTTTTGCGGGCCATTTTGCAAAAAAAGGCAGGTTATTTTTTTCTGAATCGTACCAAAATCTAATCAGCACCAGGGTGACCTATACGTAACTCATCTACCGAATTTTGTGAAATTCGGTTTATTAGTTTTTCAGCTACAGTGGATACAAGCTTTTGCGGGCCATTTCACAAAAAAGCGGGTTCTTTTTTTCCGAATCGAACCCAAAACTAATCAGCACCAGCTCCGCCCACAAGTGACTTACCTACAAAATTTTGTGAAATTTGGTCCATTAGTTTTTTAGTTAGAGTGAATACAAAATCTGCACAGACAGACAGACAGACACACAGACACACAGACACACAGACAGACAGACACACAGACACACAGACACACACACAGACGTCACGCTAAAAATGGTTTTTTCGTAGTCTAGAGGTCTCGAAACGTGTGGATCCGTCGAAAACTCGAGTTGCGATTTTCGGCATGATTCCAATACTTTCCCTATACATTACCATGTATTGCAGGGAAAGTAAAAATCTGATGTGGGCAGCACATGACTTTCCCTGCAAACTTATATCCACGTTCTATTTATTTCAATTAAATGTAATTCACTTTTAATTCAATTTTTGTTCTCATTTGATAACTGGACTTATTTTCAAAGGTGGGGTGGAAAAATACGAAAAAAACTAATATATCTCGAGAACGGCTAGTTCTAGTGTAATGGGGTTGGTCTTATTCTTTTCTTCGTTAAAAATTATGCATTAAACAAGCATTTAATGGATATATTTGAGCATACGTAGCTTTTTAGTTTAGATTTTGGCAATTTTTGCGGGCCATTCTACAAAAAAAAGCAGGTTATTTTTTTCTGAATCGTACCAAAATCTAATCAGCACCAGGGTGACCTATACGTGACTCATCTACCGAATTTTGAGAAATTCGGTCCATTAGTTTTTCAGCTTGAGTGGATACAAGCTTTTGCGGGCCATTTCGCAAAAAAAGGCGGGTTCTTTTATTCCGAATCGTACCCGAAACTAATCAGCACCAGCCCCGCCCACAAGTGACTTACCTACAAAATTTTGTGAAATTCGGTCTATTAGTTTTTTAGTTAGAGTGGATACAAAATCTGCACAGACAGACAGACAGACACACAGACAGACAGA
Source organism: Amaurobius ferox (assembly GCA_951213105.1). Lineage (NCBI taxonomy): Eukaryota > Metazoa > Arthropoda > Arachnida > Araneae > Amaurobiidae > Amaurobius > Amaurobius ferox. The sequence continues at coordinate 94,011,102 of OX578150.1, forward strand.
CACACAGACACACAGACACACACACAGACGTCACGCTAAAAATGGTTTTTTCGTATTCTAGAGGTCTTGAAGCGTGTAGATCCGTCGAAAACTCGAGTTGTGATTTTCGGCATGATTCCAATACTTTCCCTATACATTACCATGTATTGCAGGGAAAGTAAAAATGAAACTTGAAGAGACACTGTAAAACACCTGTTACTAGTTAGAATAATCTTAACGAGCACTAGATAAAGAATTCAGTGAAAAGTATGAATTGTATATGTAAGCAGAACAACAATCTATAGGAAGTAATACTAAATAAAAATATAATACATAACGATGTATGGAAGCCTATGAAATAAAGCGAAAAAAGAGATTATTATCAAATATGGAAAAATAATTTGAACCTATTACTTGCATGTGCATAGATGGTCAAACCTTAATTACTGTTGCCACACATGAAGTTTAAAGTCAGCGTTGCCAAACATAAAGAATAGTGTTACGGAGTGGCAACAATCATATGCGCATGTTCGGTGATTTGGGTTTGTTTACGTTATTAGCTTTCAATAAAGTAAGAAATTACGTTATTTTAAGATGCCTTTTTTTTAGTAACACTTTATACACAATACTTTGTCATATTTTAACAGTGTTAGTTGATTAATTGACACAATTTCGAGTGTAAGTGCTTTATGCACACTATTATCGTTTGCCAAATTGCAACAAATATGTTATTATTATTATTATTATTACCCTCGAAGAATAATTTCGAGTGTGAGTAATTTATTCTCGTTATTATCGTTTGCCAAATGGCAACAATCATATTATTATTCTCAAACAACACATTTTCAAGTGTGAATAATTTACACACGTTATTATTGTTTACCAAAGTACAACAAGATTATTATTATTATTATTATCATCATCATCATCAAACCACATAATTTCAAATGTGAGTAATTTACGCATGTTATTATCGTTTGCTGAATGGCAACAAGCATAAGCACATATTCGACGGTTTGGGTTTGTTTACGTTATTCGTTTTTAATAAAGTAAGAAATTGTGTTATTTCAAAATAACTTTTTTTGCAATATTAACAGTTTATACACAATATTTTTGTTTTCTTTTATAATTTTTGGCTAATTAAATAAATATGAAACTAAAGTACAAGTTCTATATGTTCACCGAAGATTCTTAGTAAGCGTGCCTTTGAGACTAACAGGCACATGTTTCCATTATTTTTGTATTCCATTGTTATCCTTCCTTTATTTTTAGGTCACTCAAAGAAAATAATATCAACACCGAACATTAGCTGGCATTCGGAAATGCGTTACTCAGAAGGAAAAGCTACTGTGTAGATTTGCTTAATTTTTACTTTCCGTGCAATACATGGTAATGTATAGGGAAAGTATTGGAATCATGTCGAAAATCGCAATTCGAGTTTTCGGCGGATCTACACATTTCGAGACCTCTAGAATACGAAAAAACAATTTTCAGCGTGGCGTCTGTGTGTGTGTCTGTCTGTGTGTCTGTGTGTGTATCTGTGTGTCTGTCTGTGTGTCTATGTGTCTGTCTGTGTGTCTGTGTGTCTGTGTATATGTGCAATGTATGTATCCACTCTAACTCAAAAACTAATGGACTGAATTTCATAAAATTTGGTATGTAAGTCACTTGGATGAGACCCTGGTGCTGATTAGTTTTTGGTACGATTCGTGAAAACAGAACCCGCCTTTTTTTGCGAAATGGCCCGTAAAAATTTATTTATCCGCTCTAGCTAAAATACTAATTTACTAAATTTCACAAAATTTGGTAGATAAGTTACTTGTTAGATACTCTGGTGCTGATTAGAATTTTGTACGATTCGGAAGAGAAGAACCTGCCTTTTTTTACGAAATGGCCTGCAAAAATTTCATGTATCCACCCTAGCTAAAATACTAATTGACCAAATTTCACAATATTTAATAGATATGTTACTTGTGGTACACTCTGGTGCTGATTAGATTTTGGTACGATTCGGAAAATAACAACCTGCCGTTTTTTGCGAAATGGCCCGCCAAAATTGCCAGAATCTAAAAAAGAAAAAGACTACGTATGCTGAAATCTATCAATTAAATTCTTGTTTTATATGCAATTTTTGGTGAGGAAAAGAAAATAACACACTCCATTATACTTTAGGACTTACCGTTCTCAAGATATTTGAGATTTCTTGCATTTTTGTCACGCCGCTATCGGGAAAAAGTCCAATTACCAAATAAAACAGAAATGGAATTAATAATGCAAATTTAGTGTTATTTGGTGCAATTAAACTCAATCTAATGAATTATTAAAGAAAGGAAGAAAATATGAATTTAAGTCTTTAGGGAAAGTCATGTGCTGCCCACATCAGATTTCTTGTTGGTGTTAGAGCAATTGAACGATGTTTTGTAAATACCTTTGATTATTATAGATACTGAATGCATGCATATTTCTATACAGCTGTAGGACGGTACTGCATCTGGATTGTAACAATAATTTTTAAGCCCGTGAATCCAGCATGCTATTAAATAAAACATTTTAAAAATATTTAATAATTTGAATTCTCTACAATTTTTGAGAGAAGATTTAAGATAAACAAACAACACTATAGACTGACTTTTAACAGAGCGCGCCGACATGCTTTTAATTGCAATTAATATTTTAAAAATATTCGTTAAAATTTATTTAAACTTTAACTTTTCATTTAATTTTCATTCTAAACTGCATTTAAAACATGTTTTAGTATATGTAAACTGAGGTTACTCTCAGCTAGGGGCTAATTTCTTTAAATTTCATTTTTTGGGATTGAATTTTTTAGCAGGCGCTTTTATGACAGCCACAACTAATGAAAGATGACAAGCTGAGAGGATGCAGGAAATCTGCACAGGATAAATATGCAACTACTTCCAAAAAAGAAGATCGTATTTTTAACGAGGTTGTTTTTATCGTAGGCAAAGTAGGAAAATTCTGGAAGCCTTCAGTTAAGAAGAATATTTTCTTTACCCCATCGACATTTCGTATAATTTTTTAAATAGCTTATATCCTTTCCTAAGATCACGTTTAGACCTGAGAGCTCAGGCATGCAGCCTTAGTCTATTTACTTAACAATATTTAATGCATTTTTACTTTCCCTGCAATACATGGTAATGTATAGGGAAAGTATTGGAATCATGCCGAAAATCGCAACTCGAGTTTTCGACGGATCTACACGTTTCGAGACCTCTAGAATACGAAAAAACCATTTTTAGCGTGACGTCTGAGTGTGTGTCTGTGTGTCTGTGTGTCTGTCTGTGTGTCTGTCTGTGTCTCTGTCTGTCTGTCTGTGTGCCTGTCTGTGTGTCTGTCTGTCTGTCTGTGCAGATTTTGTATCCACTCTAACTAAAAGACTAATGAACCGAATTTCACAAAATTTGGTTGGTAACTCACTTGTGAGCGAGTCTGGAGCTTATTAGTTTTGGGTACGAATTGGAATAAAAGAACCCGCCTTTTTTGCGAAATGGCCCGCAAAAGTTTGTATCCACTCTAACTGAAAAACTACTGGACCGAATTTCACAAAATTCGGTAGATGAGTCACTTGTAGGTTACCCTGGTGCTGATTAGATTTTGGTACTATCCGGAAAAAAATAACCTGCCTTTTTTTGCAAAATGGCCCGCAAAAATTGTCAAAATCTAAACTAAAGAACTAGGTATACTCAAATACATCCATTAAATGCTCGTTTAATACGTAATTTTTAACGAAGAAAAGAATAAGATCAACACCTTTACACTGGGACTAGCCGTTCTCGAGATATTCTAGGTTTTCGTATTTTCCCTACGCCACCTTTGAAAATAAGTCCGGTTACCGAATGAGAAAGAAAATTGAATTAAAAATGAAATAAATTTAATTAAAATAAAGAGAATGTGGATATAAGTCTGCAGGGAAAGTCATGTGCTGCCCACATCAGATTTTTACTTTCCCTGCAATACATGGTAATGTATAGGGAAAGTATTGGAATCATGCCGAAAATCGCAACTCGAGTTTTCGACGGATCTACACGTTTCGAGACCTCTAGAATACGAAAAAACCATTTTTAGCGTGACGTCTGTGTGTGTGTCTGTCTGTCTGTCTGTGTGTCTGTCTGTCTGTGCAGATTTTGTATCCACTCTAACTAAAAAACTAATGGACCGAATTTCTCAAAATTTTGTAGGTAAGTCATTTGTGGGCGGGGCTGGTGCTGATTAGTTTTGGGTACGATTCGGATTAAAAGAACCCGCCTTTTTTGTGAAATGGCCCGCAAAAGCTTGTATCCACTGTAGCTGAAAAACTAATGGACCGAATTTCAAAAATTCGGTAGATGAGTCATGTATAGTCACCCTGGTGCTGATTAGATTTTGGTACGATTCAGAAAAAAATAACCTGCATTTTTTTGCAAAATGGCCCGCAAAAATTGCCAAAATATAAAATAAAAAACTACGTATGCTCAAATATATCCATGAAATGCTTGTTTAATACGGAATTTTTAACGAAGAAAAGAATAAGATCAATCCCATTACACTAGAACTAGCCGTTCTCGAGATATTTTAGTTTTTTCATATTTTCTCTACGCCATCTTTGAAAATAAGTCCAGTTATCAAATGAGAACGAAAATTGAATGAAAAGTGAATTAAATGTAATTAAAATAAAGAGAACTTAAACATAAGTCGGCAGGGAAAGTTATGTGCTGCCCATATCAGATTTTTACTTTTCCTGCAATACATGGTAATGTATAGGGAAGGTATTTGAATCATACCGAAAATCACAACTCGAGTTTTCGACGGATCTACACGTTTCGAGACCTCTAGAGTACGAAAAAACCATATTTAGCGTGACGTCTGTGTGTGTGTCTGTGTGTCTGTGTGTCTGTCTGTCTGTCTGTGTGTCTGTCTGTCTGTGTGTCTGTCTGTCTGTCTGTGCAATGTATGTATTCACTCTAGCTCAAAAACTAATGGACCGAATTTCATAAAATTTGGTAGGTAAGAACCTTGGGTGTGACCCTGGTGCTGATTAGTTTTTGGTACAATTCGGATAAAAGAACCCGCCTTTCTTTGCGAAATGGCCGCCAAAAATCTCATGTATTCACTCTAGCTGAAATACAAATTGACCAAATTTCACAAAATTTGGTAGATTAATCACATATGGGATATTCTAGCGCTGGTTAGATTTTGGTACGATTCGGAAAAGAGCAACTTGCCTTTTTTTACGAAATGTAAACGAAATGGCCCGCCAAAATCGCCAAAATCTAAAAAAAAAAAAAAAAGTAGTGTATGCTCAAATATATCAATTAAATTCTTGGTTTAAAAGCAATTTTTGAATAGGAAAGTAATATAAGACACTCCATTATACTTTAGGACTAACCGTTCGCAAGCTATTTGAGATTTCTTGCATTTTTGTTACGCCGATTTTGGAAAAATATCCAATTACCAAATTAAAACAAAAATTGAATTAATAATGCATATTTAGTGTTATTTGGTGCAATTAAACTCAATCTGATGAATTATTAAAGAAATAAAGAAAACATGAATTTGAGTCTCCAAGGAAAGTCATGTGCTGCCTACATCAGATTTTTACTTTCCCTGCAATACATGGTAATGTGTAGGGAAAGTATTGGAATCATACCAAAAATCACAACTCGAGTTTTCGACGAATCTATACGTTTCGAGACCTTTAGAATACGAAAAAACTATTTTTAGCGTGACGTCTGTCTGTGTGTCTGTGTGTCTGTCTGTGTGTGTATGTATCCACTCTAACTGAAAAACTGATGGACCGAATTTCATAAAAATTGGTAGATAAGTCACTTGTGTATGACCCTGGTGCTGATTAGTTTTTGGTACGATTCGCAAAAACAGACTCCGCCTTTTTTTGCGAAATGGCCCGTAAATATTTCAGGTATCCACTCTAGCTAAAATACTAACTGACCAAATTTCGCAAAATTTGGTAGATAAGTTACTTGTACGATACTCTGATGCTGATTACATTTTGGTATTAATCGGAAAGGAACAACCTGCCTTTTTTTACGAAATGGCCCGCAAAAATGTCATTCATCCACTCTAGCTAAAACACTAATTGACCAAATTTCACAAAATTTGGTAGATAAGTTACTTGTGGGATACTTTGGTGCTGATTAGATTTTGGTACGATTCGGAAAAGAACAATCTGCCCTTTTTTACGAAATGGCCCGCCAAAATCGCTAAAATTAAAAATAAAAGACTAAATACTGTCTGCTCAAATGTATCAATTAAATTCTTGTTTTACACTCAATTTTTGACGAGGGAAATAATACAACATTCTCCATTATAATTTAAGACTAACTGTTCGCATGATATTTGAGTTTCCTTGCATTTTTGTTACGCCGATTTCGGAAAAATGTCCAATTACCAAATAAAAACTAAATTGAATTAAAAATGCAAATTTAGCGTTATTTGGTTCAATTAAACTCAAACTAATGAATAATTAAAGAAATAAAGAAAATATGAATTTGAGTCTGCAGGGAAAGTCATGTACTGCCCACATCAGATTTTTACTTTCCTTGCAATACATGGTAATGTATGGGGAAAGTATTGAAATCATGTCCAAAATCGCAACTCGAGTTTTCGACTTATCTACACGTTTCGAGACCTCTAGAGTACAAAAAAACTATTTTAAGCGTGACGTCTGTGTGTGTTTGTATATCTGCGTGTCTGTCTGTCTGAGCAAAGTTTAAGACTTTTAGGTCACCTGGGGATTCGGGATTATTATATAGATATTGATATGAACGTGTAAAATGCTCTCACTGATGTCGCTTTTAAAAACCAGACGTAGAAAACATCTTTGCAAGCAACCTTTCCTATGACGTGAATCTGAGGTTGACATATTCTGTATTTCGGAGGGGTTAACACATTTGGCAATTTATCGCCAATTTGGCAACATTTAGCGACTTTTTGGAGGTTCGAGAACCACCTCGAAATAACGAATATTCTCCGAGATACGAGAGATTTTCAGAAATTCCTATAGAATATATAAAGAAGCCATTACTCAGTTGGATAGTAGTTAGTGTGATACGATCTATATTGAACTATGACATACGTCAATGTTTTAAGAATAGCATCAGCTGTTTTGTGAAATTAGTAGAACATTTAATGGCTGTTTTATTGTACCTGACAGTTATTTAGTGACCTTGTGAGATAGTTATAGAGTCATTTACTGTATATTGTTCATGTTTACGCTGTGCTTGTAATTAAACGTGTTAGTTATCCTGAAATTTGGACTCATTCTTGTATCCTGAAACTACATGCACGATTTCAGGGAATATGTCGTAACAATATATGTTATTATGTATGCTCTTGTGTTTGTTTTTTCTTCTCTGTAAGTAGACTTGCATGCTGCGCAGAGTATCCAAAATAAATAAATTCTATCACACACATAAAATCCAGTCCGGCCGACTAATCGGTTGCTCATGTCCTTGCTGACGAGCCGGTCGGTCTGGGTCTTCAACACACATAAAATCCTTCCCACATTAATATTTGGGCTGAAACTAGCGTTTTTCGGGAATACCAGAATATACGAATAAAAAAAATTACTTAAAAGTTCGCAGAGGTAGATGATTATCTAAGAAATGATATTTTTATTCTCAGTTTTTAATTAACTCGGTCATTATGAACTTGCGCAAATGCTTTTTTTTTGGGGGGGGGGGGGGGGGTAATAACCTAATTTTAAGTAGGAAAAAAAATTGAAAATTCGCGGAACAATTTCTGCAAAATAATTAACAGTAGCTTAGAAAGTTTAATTAGTTTCCTTTCTTTCAAACCTCTTTAGCCAACAAAGAACCATTTTGTGCTAGGTTTTTAAAGTATTATTCACCCCGAATTACTTCGTTTCGGTGGCAATATGAAAGTTTCTAAAGATCGATGGAAATGCGTTTCCGTAGAGTTTTCCAAAGTAGGCTTAAAATTTTAATTAAAATTTATCTTTTCTTTATTAATATTCATTCACGTACACTTTTGCCGCGTAAAAACCAGAGTTTTCAGAAAGGTGATTATAAATAGTGTGTGATACCACGTTGATAGACACTAGAGGTGGACCATTCCTTTAATTAAAGTATAGAATGGTTTTATTTCAAGAAGCTATTATTTTAATAATTTAAAACTCTGCTGTAGTATAGCTATTGTCTCCAGTGTAAAGAAGAAAGATGATATTCATCATATCAATTTTCATCTTATTGTTATTGTTGTGTAAAAATAAGTAACAACAACTACAAGTTGTTGTTGTAGAGGAATGAGTAACAACAACAAGATGTTGTTGTTGTAGAGGAATAAATAACAACAATAACAACAAGATGAAAATTTGCAGCACTAAAAAGTGGCAGTAGATGTATGCCCCACAAAAAGTTAAGTATATAAAGGATTAAATTAAATGAAGTTTAGATAAATGAGTAATTGAAGTTTGAATAAAATATTTTACTGGAAACAGAAAATAAATTTTTCTGATGATCATATTTAAATTGCGATATTTCGTGATCAGTTTATTTCAAAAATTAAATATTCAGACACTGTATAAGGGTTATATCTTCTGATAATTACAAACTTTACTGCAATCGGGACATTTTTTTAATCAATTTTTGACAAATATTTTAAGCTAGCGACCTAATAATAATATTCTGTGCAAGTGAATCTGAGAAATTCCCCCGTGAAGCAGACGTAGAATAATCTTTCTGCTTTCTTTTGAAATATTGTTTTAAATAACCGGGTTTTATGAAATTAAAATTAGAAAATGGAATTTTTTGAAATTTAAACTTATGAATCATTCCAAGTTAATTAATTATCTGTCAGTTACATCAATCCTGGAAAAAAAATCATTCCATTGCACACTGTGCAGTGTAGTTTAAAAAATTGTGTTGCAAATTAAAATTAGGAATTTTAATATTTTTTAAATTAAAAAAATCTGATGTGGGCAACACATGACTTTCCTTATATAATGCAATGAATTTACTACTTTTACAGTAAAGAAAAAATAGTTTATTCTTCTAGTAAATACTTATTTTCTTTCTAAGATACTGAATTTTCGTCAATCAGTTGTCATTTTCATCAGTTGTCATTTCTTCGTCCATAACGCTTGGCGAGATTTTGGCGACCAATTTGGTGGAACGTCGCCAACTTGGCGACTTTTTAAATGTTGCTAAATTAGCGAAAAACTCGCCAAATGGATAAAAATGGTGCTAAATCAATGACGACTCATTGATGATGACTACATGGAAAATGACGATTCATTGACGAATATTCAATATCATGGAAAGAGTATAAATAACTACTATAAAAATAATTTTTTTTTACTGTAAAAGTAGTAAATTCATTGCATTATTTAAGGAAAGTCATGTGCTGCCCACATCAGAATTTTTTTTTAGTTATTTTTATTTATCCTGAGAGTACACCCACTGTTCCATGGGATTTGTGGTAACAATATTGTCCTACAGTACAAGTCGTAACTTTGAGTTTTGTTATTCAGATAAAAAGTCCCGTAATTTAATTAAAGTCAATAAATTTGTTATTTACATCTTAATCTATGTGTGCATATCCCTGGGAGTTAAAGTATGTTTTCGGTTTCCTTTTAGCAAGTTCAGGATTTGAATGAAGTCATCTTTGATTAACAAAATTTCTGGAAGGGGCTGGGGCTTTAAAATTGCTTAATACACAACAAGGAAACAACTGTACCAAACACCAAATAGCTTCATTTTAATTCTCGTTAAATGTAGGAAAATAAACGATTTTAGAATATTTTTGTTACAAATCACTGTGTGCAGCGCCGGAAATAAATATTTCGGTTTACTCGATCGTTCTGCCACTCAGAAAAATAAAATACGAAAAAGAACCCCCCCCCCCCCCCCACACACACATACAAAATCAGGCAAATAAAACTGAAATAAAGCGTATGGGCGCACGAGAGCGGAATCACGTGATTGGAAAGAAATTCTTAATCTCAAACGTTCGATTCTAAATCTGAACTTAAAAGAAAAATGATCTTTTAGATCAGCAAGCATAAGATTCTATTTCTTTCATTCCTGAAACTATTTCCGGTCCAACACCCCCACTCCGTTTTACCCGACAATTTATTTTTTTTTATTTTGACATTTCGAAAAGATTGAATCGATTTATATGCGTATATATATTTTCCCCTTAACGCATTTTTGCGTACGAAGAGAGATCATTTAGAGAAAATCTGATTCCTTCCACTAAGCGGTTTCTCTTTTAGAAAAAAAAAAATGACACATATATTTATTTCCTCTTTACGAAAATCGTCTGCGAGGGGATTTTACAACCATTTCAGATGGCAACACTTCATTCCGCTCGTCAGTTCATCTAATCTGCGGTGGAAGTAGGGTTTTTTACTGTGCACGGTTACATCATCGTAATATTTTTTTTATATCAAATAAGCTTTTTTTTTTTTGCTACATCTATTTTAGCCCTATCCCCCCAGGGCTAAGGGGGAAGAGAGGAAGTGTGGAAAAAGAATGTATAAAACAAGTGGGTTGGAAGTACATTGTTGATCCCATTACTTCCCTTGTATTCTGATGGCTAGATGGACAAAAATATTTCTTTTAAAATGTGTAGTGTAAGTACAACACATTCACGTAATATTAAATACATTTCTGAATTGTTCATCCATAAGCTTTTATAAGCTTATAGATCAGCTTATTTCTATAAGCTTATTTAAAAAACTATGTACTTATTGAAATGAAGCATGCGGCCTGTATGTGGTACATTTTTATTTTTCTGTAATTGTGCCATTGATTATTATGTTTTTTGCTATTTGTTTTAGCATTTTACATCTGAATGATGAGATGTCAACAATCTTGTAAAAAAGTATTCCATATTTAAAAATGTAATTTTTTCCGAACGAGCGTTGTAGTGTTTAAATAGGTTAGGCTATATCAATGTCACTGAGGCATTAATACAAAGATAAAATATATTTAATAGAGTATTTAAGGTAAGACTGCGCCATCTGTTGACGTCTCAAGGAAAATATAGTACATTTCTCTGTAGAGATCACGTAAATACCAATTTTGTAATGCCGAGTTTTTTTTATCTTTGGTCTAAAGCGTGGTAGGCTATCATCATTAGGAGGTGCTTATTTCGGGTATGTCTGACTTCATTATTTTTACTTGGTTCTACACATATGACGATATTAGAATTAAGAACGTTGCATCTTGTTCTCAGGTTCTCAAGTGTGCCCGAACTTGTTAACTGCGACTGTCATCTTACTCCACCGACTTCACTAAATTTAATTGGACGTCACTGGATCTTGTGTGCACAGCACAATTTAAAATCTTTGCGCAAGTTCTTTACGCCTGAATATTGTCTCTTCAAATTTAACAAACAATTCTTAACTGTAATAATTCGAAAACATTTGTGTTTTGGCAACTCCTCTCAAAGTTTACTCTGGACCGTGACATCATGAATGACGAAACTTAATTCCCATTACATCAAGTTGACAAGTTTTGATTGGTTGTCGATCTGAGTGCCCAACCTTATATTAAAGGAGCCTTGATCATCATGGATTCGAGCTAAGAAAGTCTTGAGCTTCATATATATAATATTGCCTTAAGAACGTTTGCTACAGTATTCTCCTCTCAGTGAGTTTTGTCGATGCCGACCGAAATTGATGTTGGGTTGCAGATGAGGCCTGCAAGGTATAAATATAGGTCGGTCGTAAGGAAGCAAGCTTACTAAAATGGTGTTGCCAATTACGTGACCAACAAAGAAAGTGAAGGGAATTTTTAAGTTCTTCGTTCAACGGCCTTTTAGCGTTCAACTGGCTTTTAGCTTTCAACTTCTTTGTTCAACTGCCTTCATTCAACGGCCTTCTTTATTCTGCCATCTCATGGAAAGCATAGAAAGCACATTTTATAAGGTATGTGATTTCCATTATGCTGGATAATTAATTGGAAAAAATAAAACGAAGGCTATTTACTTTGTGATTGTTCAACGTCACCAATATAGAGAGAATGCAAAATCATCAACTTGGCAATGGCGAGGTTCAATCCCATAACCAAAGCATGGTAAACCGGTAATATAGCACTGAGTTTTCGATGTCTTTATCTTAAATCATTTCATACTGTCTAAAGAAGAGTGAGACATACAACCCAATAGTTAGTGCTCAGGGATTGCACCCGAGTTCGATTGCCGGCTTTGCCCAAACTATCCCCGCGTTCACGTGGAGTACGGGCACGTTAAATATGTGGGCCCGTGAGTCCTTCCGAGAGGTTGGTGGTAGAGAAAGGAGGGTACGCTCCCTGTGGATGCCGTCCCCACTGGGTTCTGGTCTACAATGGGTGGTACTTCCCAGCCGTGCAAACAGGTACCTTGCACCTTCGGGTAGGTCAGACGGTTTGAGACAAAGAAGAAGAAGAAGAATACTGTCTAAAGAAAGTTCGCTATATCTTTACACAGTGTTAGTGTCAGTTACCTTACACCTTTCTGGTAGGTTGGACGGTCTGGGTCTCAACAACAACAACAACAACAGTGTTAGTGTATTGATATTTAATAGTCAATAAAAACTGTAAACGTTGACCTCGGCATTTTCTTTCATGTAAATTCCATTACACAACCTGTTAAATTCGACGTTTTATTCACTAGTGCCTTGTTACATTAGTCTGTTTAATTTGGTGCAAGTAGAATAACGACAAAACGTCGACATAGCACTGTAAAATGCGTTGGTAATTACTGCGTACTACAAGGACGAACTTCTGACAAATCGCGACGTGGTTTTCTCGTTTGTGTAAGAACCCATATTTGAACAAAAATTGGTTACAATCGGTTGAGTAGTTTTGCAGACATTTCAAAACACCAAAACCACGTATCCGCATACTGGATGCGTGTTCAACTAAAAATCAAAAACCAAAATGTAACGTTGTTTACCCATTCACACATGCTGAAAAACAGATTAAACGGGAAATTCGATATTAACTATGGTATATAAAATTCATGGAAATAAATATACCATTAACCAAGCATTGCATTTTCAGTTCATAAATGTTTAATTTATGATTCATATAAAATAGTTTCAAAAGTATAAAAAAAAATCAAAATTCCTATAACGCATTTTCAAAATCACATTTGCTATTAACTTGTAAAATGATTATCCAGAATCCTCAGGCAATAAACACTATTTGCGAAGACAAAAATGATTAAAAGGCATTGAAATCCCGATCTTTGACGCGTCAGATACGACAGTTAAACGGAATGCTCGCGCACCTTCTATCATTTATCTACAATCAACGCATTTTATATCTTTATTTCGATTTATATATAATTAAAAAAAAGTTACTTGGCTGTAAATTAGTTTGTTTCCCCTTGTTTCCCCTTGGCTGTAAATTAGTTTGTACCCTTGTTTCCCCTGACGCTACGCCATTGTTTTTAATGAAATAATTTCCGTGTGTTTTGAAGGTTATTTGTACTCAGTTTGGTTGAGTTTTAACTACTGGGTATTTTTACAAAAGACTGACTGGTGACAGTTTAAATGATGATTAACTTGAAATATATGGTAAATATTGAATTTGAATTCGAGTATTTTAAACCTGTAGATTCTTTCTTTAAGTCTTCAATTTAAGTTCTATTTTGTGCGATAAAAATAAAATTATTATTTATAAAGCATAAAAAATAAATTTGATGTTGTAGATGAAGTCACATTATACCCAACATTAAATTTATAAGCTGAAACAATATTTCAAGATTAAATTGAAATTTTACCATTTTAATTAAATTGCAGAAATTTTACAAAATAAATAAATACATAATATTTTGTGTGAATTCTTTATTGTTTTCGTAATAGCTAATTTCTTTTAAAAATACATGACTATGCTATAGCAGGTTGTGCTAATGTGAAATGCAATGTGACAAGTATATTTCGATCTCTTCACATTCCTTACCAGACATCATATAGTGCACAGAATATATATTAATCTGTGATATAGTGCATCAAGTATTGAAAAAGAGGTACGAGTTTTCAATGGATTTACATGTCTTTGACACCTTAGAACATGAATAAGCTATTTTTTATCATGACGTCTGCATGTCTAGATCTGTATATCCTCATACTCGCTGAAAAATTAACCCTCTTATTTTCCTAAAATTTGGTAATAAATGCGTTGTCCTGTCGCTGATTTGATTTTTTTTATAAAACTATAAGGCGTTGAACTGATCTTTTTTTAAATAATAAAAATCCAAAATAAAAAAAAGTAAAATAAAATAATAAAAAACTTAAGCAAATAGTTGTTTTACGCAATTGTAATACGAAATTGGATGATTCTACTTTCACTATGTTAAAATAGACCGTTCTGAAGACATTTTTCTTTAGAGTATTGGTCTGTTGGTGTTATTCTAGAAGGTGTCAAGTCGGTAAATGAAAAAAAAAAGAAATTATTTTCAAACAGCAAATTTCGAACAAATTTTCATTCCTTGTATTATTTTGTATAATAAAACTCAAATAAATGTATGAAACTGTAGAGTAAATTATATACTTAATTTTTGTAGGCATAGTGTTTTAAAAGTAATACGAAATAATAATTTTAATTATTTTTCCAAATAAATTCCAGAAATATAAATATATTTAGAACTAAATAAAATATTCCTTTACTTATAAACAGAGATCGAGGTAACACCTCCATACAAGTATTTCACGCTATAAACTAGGCAAATACGCTTAATAAATTAAGTAATGCGTATTTTTACACATCGATTTTGTAGACAAAAAAGAAAATAAATATATTTTTTAGAATCGCAATTTAAACAGATTTGGCTTGAAAATAAGCAATTTCTTATTTTATCCGGCATCAAGTACATCGTTACAAATTCACCATAACAAAAGTTGATTCTTCTGCGCAACGTACATCAATATGTACATCAACGTACATCAATGCATACTCCATGCGTATATCCATTTATTTTCTGATTTTGATCAGGTTTTAAAGCCTAGTTTTCCAATATCTTCAAATTCTTCTAGATTGGACTCTTTAAATAAGTTAATGAAACATTATAATTCTTTCCCTTCTAATACATACTTAGGTGTAACAGAGGAGGAATTACGAGAAATTTTTTTCAAATGCAGTCTTTATATTGTAGAAATCCTAGCATAAAATTAAATAAGCTCTACAAATTGATTTTATCGTCCACAGTAGATGATGTGGCAATGTACACTGGATTTTCAGCACTTGCTCAAAAACTTGCTTCTTAAATCTTAATTTTTTTTTCAACGTAGAAAAGTCAGAAATTTATATCCTGTTGGTCGGTGACCCTGCAATTATTTTTATACAAAATACAATAAATGTAATAAATACCTGGAAATTTGAGCGTAATTACACATTTATTAAAAATTACTCCTCTGGAAAGCAAATTATTCCTTCAAAACAAGTCAGAGAGTATTTTTACTCTTCTGGAAAAATTCTAGCTCGATCTCTGCTTGTGATTGTGTGGAATAACTCCCTGATTATCTTTTAACATTTCAAAATTCCCCACTGTCCAAAATAACTCATAAATTAGAAATTTATTATAAATTGCATTGAATTTGTAGATAAACAAAGCAAAATAACTGCATTTTAAAAGGTGCCAATTCGCCAAAATTCCAAATAAAAACTACAAAATATCTTGAGAACAATTTATCCTAGACTAAAGGGAATAATTTTATTTGTTTGTAATACAAATGTAGTTATAAACTACATTTGTTCGTATGTAGAAATTTGTGTATTCAAAAATTCATACAATAAATGAATTTCTTTTATTTCATTTATTATATACTTTTTTTAGGTCCAATTAGGAGTAAGTACCTAGTTCTACTTTTGTCAGTCGTCAGTATAAAGGTGACGCAGAAATGACTGAAAACAAATATCATGAATATTCATATGATAAATTTTGATCTAAAGTGAATACGTTCATGTCACAGACAGAGAGACACAACCGCCGCTAAAAATGGTCGATTCGTGTTATAGAATGTCTGAAATGTGTAGATCCGCTAAACAGTCTAATCCTAGTTATTGATTTTATTGCGCTAGAGGGTGTTTCAAAAATACTGATTAAAGTTATAGATTTTGAATCGTCAGTGTTATACATATACAAGGTCCTTCAAAAGTCCGTATGAACTTTAAAAATTCATTAAAAATCGAAAAATCATCGCATTGAGGTACGGTTTGTACCATAAGTATTGCTAGGACGGGGTTTTTTTTTTGTCGTAAAAAAATTTTGTAGTTTAAAAAAGCACCTATAGGTGGCGCTGAACGCATGGGAAAGACAAACAAAATAACTTACTGTACGTGTCAAATCGTGTGACAAGCCTAAGTAACCCTGAACAGGTGATAGGACCTTTTCTTTTCATTAGATTTTTTCTAAATCAGAATTTTCGCAAAGCATCTGATGCTGATTCGCCGCTCACGTAATATAGCTTTACTAACAAGGCTTTCTCGATCAAAGTTAACATTCTCGCAATAGCTTCTTCTTTGCATCGTTTACTAATGAATCAAATAAAGAATCTACTGAGCACTACAGCTCTTTTATATCAGCCTCATTTGCATACTTCTGGAAGATGTATTCAGGTAAGCGCCACCTATAGGTGATTTCTTAAACTACAAAATGTTTTCACGTCAAAAAAAAAAAACCCCCGTCCTAGCAATACTTATAGTACAAACCGTACCTCAATGCGACGATTTTTCGAATTTTAATGAATTTTTAAAGTTCATACGGACTTTTGAAAGGCCCTGTACATGAAAAATTGTTTTGCTTCGTAAGAAAAGTTTTACTAAAATACTTTAAAAACTGGGGAAAAGTATTTGAATAAAAATATGAAATGTAACTTTTTAACATTTTGGAACTTTTGTACCTATAAATCAAAGCATGGGGTATAAAACAAAATTTCCAACTTAAACCAAAAGACCTCGCCTATACGAGCAATTTTCGAAATAATTCAGGGACCATAAAAAAAAAAATCCTTATTCAATTGATATGCGGTCGTCGAATATTTGTCCCATGACGAGATTGTTGCTTAGAACTGCCATTTGGATTCCATATTTTATGTAATTTTTTCCAGTAATCGAACTATCTCCTTTTAAAGGCGATATATAAAAATTTATTTCATGTATTTTCATGCTAATATGTCACAGTTTTGAAACTGTTTTAATATAATTTCTGCTTACGATTCAAAACAATTTTCTAATTGGAAGCAGGTATTTAGCACTAACAGTTTAAAAGTTATAAGCATGATTTGTCTTTTAAAATTCCCTGTATACAGAGGGTTTCAGCATAGTCCATCCCTTTCTTAGAGCTTTTGTAATTGGTTTTAGACACATCCTCCCAACTTAAAAGTTTGTTGAGTGTAAATGCCAACTTCCTTCCCTCATATGATGCTTTTTCCTGTGGTTCGTATTTTCACAAAATTAAGGTACCTAAATTTTTATAAGGTTTAAACAAAAAAAAATATCTTCAATTAGAAAAGTTGCTCTGTACAACAGTTAGTTTAAAAAGAAAAAGCCGGTGCAATAATCGACGGTATTCATGAAGATAGTAACAAAAGAATTAACGTCAAGAACTATCGAAATAGTCTAAAATGGATAAATTGGAATTAGTTTTTCCATCGACTCTGACTCGAGCTAGGGACTGATTAAAAATTGAATTTCTTTTATAAAAAAATCTGATGTGGGCAGCACATGACTTTTCTTATATAATGCAATGAATTTACTATTTTTACAGTAAAAAAATAGATTATTTTTATAGTAGATAATTATATTTTTTCCAAGATATTGAAATTTCGTCAATGTGTCGTCATTTTCATTGATTTAGCGTCATTTTTATCAATTTGGCGAGTTTTTCGTTAATTTAGCACCATTTAAAAATCGCTAAGTTGGCGACATTCCACCAAATTCGTCGCAAAAATATCGCCAAACGTTATGGACGAAGAAATAAGTTATTCTTATAGTAGATAAATGACTACCTTACGGCGTTCAAATACAAAAGTATTACTCAAAGTATCTTTTTACATGAATGGAACGAGCTAGATCCACGAGAATGATGCCACCAAATTTATCGCATGGTATTACATATGAAAAGTGAACATGTTTCTCAATAGGAATATTTTTTTTTATTTTATATGACTTTTTTATAATTTTTTTGAAAAATGTGCAATATCTCGAGAACGGTTCATGTTAGCGTTCTAAAATTTATGTCAATCGTTTTCTAAGGAAAAATTACATAAGAAATGACTATTTGCGTAACTTTATTAAAGGTTTTGATTTTTGATGATTTTTTTTCAAAATTTCACCCGAAAAATTAGGGAGGGTTCTGAACATTCGATTACGTTTAAAAATAGTGAGCTTCCAGTATTCACGGATTGTAATTTTTGTACCAAATTTCGTTCGAATCAGCCCATTCGTTCGCCAGTTATCGCATCCACAGACTCATTGACACACACACACACACACACACACACACACACACACACACACACACACACACACACACACACACACACACACACACACACACACACACACACACACAAACACACACGCACACACAGACATCACCTCAAAAATGTTAGATTCGTGATCAGGGATGATTGAAACGTGCTCTCCCGTCGAAAACTCGAATTCGAATTATCGACCCCGTCACAATATTGTATATAAGGAATACGTTATTGTATATAAGGAAAGTAAAAATATCTAATAGGCAACTTATTATTACAGTAAAGTTTGCATCTTTACCACATGAAATTTTAAATGTTTAATTATAATTGACATAATTAATACTACTGGGTTTCTTCCATAGTGATTTCAAAATATCCACCATCAAGGCTTATAAATATTTGCACTATTTTCATTATGTTTATAGGTAGTCTCACTAGATCCACAATTTCTTGATATGCCTTTTCGATTCTATTGCATAGGTTATAAGTTCTGCTACATGCATCATGCAAGCCTAGCCACTTGCTTAAAAATCTGATGTGGGCAGCACATGACTTTCCTTATATAATGCAATGGATTTACTACTTTTGCAGTTAAAAAAAATGTTATTCCTATAGTTGATACTTATATTCTTTCCAAGATATTGAATTTTCTTCAATTAGTCGTCATTTTCTTTGATTTAGAGTCATTTCTATCCATTTGGCAAGATTTTAGTAAATTTAGCAACATTCCGATAAATTCATCGCCAAAATCTCGCCAAGCGTTATGAACGGAGAATAAGTTATTCTTGCAGCAGATAAATTACTATTGGCGTTCAAATACAAAAGCATTACTCAAAGTATCTTTTCTCGTGAATGGAACGAGTTAGATCCACGAGAATAATGTCACCAAATTTATTGCATGACATTACATATGAAAAGTGAACATGTTTCTTAATAGTTAATATATTTTTTTTAATTTATGGGATTTTTTGATAAATTTATTTGAAAAATGTGCAATATCTCTGTCCATGCTAGCGTTCTAAAGTTTATGTCAATCGTTTTTTAAGGAAAAATTACATAAGAAATGTCTATTTGCGTAACTTTATTAAAGGTTTTGATTTTTTGATGATTTTTTTCAAAATCTCACTCGAAAATTTAGGGTGGTTCTGAACATTCGATTGTGTTTTAAAACAACATGTTTCCAGTATTCACGGATTGTGATTTTCGTACCAAATTTTATTCGAATCGCTCTATTCGTTCGTGAGATATCGTCTCCACAGACTCACTGACACACACACATACATACTTTCACACACACACACAGACATCACTTCAAAAATGTTCGACTCGTGATCAGGGATGCTTGAAACGTGCTCTACCGTCAAAAACTCGACTTCGAATTTTCGACCCCGTCATAATACTTTCCTTATACATTATGTGTATAAGGAAAGTAAAAAATCGTTGTCTCTATCCATGAGTTTAACGGTACTTGTGAAGCCCTGTACCGAACTGCTGGTACTGCAGCTTTCTGTGGGTGGCCAAAGGTAAGTGGTCCATGAAATCACCGACTGTAGTGATCAGTATCAGGTAGAGATATCGTTCACCAGAAAGATTGCCGTTTTAAAATACTGGCTCTACGATTCTGTATCTCAAAATATCGCATCATACATTCATAGAAAATCGCTGATGGTGGCGGTTCTGAAGGGCGATGAACAAATTTTGGTCATTCCAGAAGTGCTTATTGTATTTGTTAATACAGTATTATCTTGAGTGAAGCGACATTCATTGCTCCAAATAATGGTGTGCAAACAGATACCTTATACTTTTCTGGGAGGTCGGACGGTCTGGGTCGAAGAAGAAATAATGGTTTGCAGAAAATAAGGATACTCATTTTTATGAATATTGAACTATGCAGATGTCCTCACGTTGCTGTGCGGCTGTTGGCAAAAATGCCAGATGCCTGGAGAAAATGTATGAGTTCCACTGGAGATTGTTAAGTAACTTTAACACTGTATTAGATGAAATTTTCCTGTTCAAAGCTCAAATTCCGCACACTTGTTCGGGGATAGACTACAAAAAAATCTGATGTGAGCAGCACATGACTTTGCTTTATATAATGCAATGAATTTACTACTTTTACAGTAAAAAAAATAGATTATTTGTATAATAGATATTTATATTCTTTCCAAGATATTGAATTTTCGTCAATGAGTCGTCATTTCCTTTAATTTAGCGTCATTTGTATCCATTTGGCGAGTTTTTCGCTAATTTAGCAATGTTTTAGAAAGTTCGCTGAGTTCGCGACATTCCACCAAATTCGTCGCAAAAATCTGGCCAAGCGTTATGGACGAAGAAATAAGTTATTCTTACAGCAGGTAAATGACTATTGGCGTTGAAATATAAAAGTATTACTCAAAGTATCTTTTTTCATGAATGGAACGAGCTAGATCCACGAGAATGATGTCACCCAATTTATCTCAGGGTATTACATATGAAAAGTGAACATGCTTCTCAATAGGAAATATTTTTATTTTATTTTATATGACTTTTTGATATTTTTTTTTGAAAAATGTACAATATCTCGAGAACGGTTCATGTTAGCGTTCTAAAATTTATGTCAATCGTTGTCTAATGAAAAATTACATAAGAAATGTCTATTTGCGTAAGTTTATTAGAGGTTTTGACTTTTTGACGATTTTTTCAAAATTTCACTCGAAATTTTAGGGGGGTTCTGAACATTCGATTGCGTATAAAAACAATAGGCTTCCAGTGTTTATGGATTGTGATTTTTGTGCCAAATTTCGTTCGAATCTATTCATTCGTTCGTCAGTTATCGTCTTCACAGTCTCACTGACACACACACACACACACACACACATACTTTCACACACACACACAGACATTACTTCAAAAATATTTGATTCGTGATCAGGGATGCTTGAAACGTGCTCTGCCGTCTAAAACTCGAATTCGAATTTTCGACCCCGTCACAATACTTTCCTTATACATTATTGTACATAAGGAAAGTAATATATTGTTAAAATCACGATTATCGGAAAGTTACTGCTCTCTGTAGTTACCTAAACGAGGAATCATGAACCCTGTTGACTACGAACGTTCGATTAATCTTTCAATTAGCTTTCGAGTTGAATGCCAAACATTCGGAAATCGATGTAGACATTCTCTCAGAGTAGCAGCTGCTTTGCGATTGCATCAGCCATAAGCTAACACCATCTCAATTTACCCAGTGTTACTGTATCTGTTCATTATTACTTGAAGTTAATCCTGCGCTATTGAGTGACTTGCGTATATATAAGGCGAATGATGTTTTAAAAATTTGCGTATGGCAACTAAATACATCATTCAGGCATAACATAAACGTCTCTGCGCAATTTTATTTGCAGCTAATACCTGATTTGTAGGGCAAAATACCCCCATTCTTTTTGCATCAATAATTCGGCGAATGTTGCATATATTTGCACCTGGTTTTTCTTTAGACTCAGAACTGCACAACGCAACGTCTTCTAATTGATCGTCCTTTTCTCAAGGGACTGTATAAAAATTTATGCCGTCTGTTTTACTTTCCCTGCAATACATGGTAATGTTTAGGGAAAGTATTGGAATCATGCCGAAAATCACAACTCGAGTTTTCGACGGGTCTACGCGTTTCAATACCTCTAGAATACGACAACACTATTTTTAGCGTGACGTCTGTGTGTGTCTGTGCAATGTATGGATCCACTCTAACTCAAAAACTAATGGAACAAATTTCCCAAAATTTGGTAAGCAAGTCACTTTTGTGTGACCCTGGTGCTGATTATTGTGTGTGTGTCCGTCTGTCTGTCTGTCTGTCTGTGCAGATTTTGTATCCACTCTAACTGAAAAACTAATGGACCAAATTTCATAAAATTTGGTAGATAAGTCACTTGTGGGCGAATCTGGTGCTGATTAATTAGTGTTAGGTACGATTCGGGATAAAAGAACCCGCCTTTTTTATTGCGGAATGACCCGCAAAATACTGTATCCACTCTAGCTGAAAAACTAATAGACCGAATATCACAAAATTCAGTAGATAAGTTGCTTACGAGTTACCCTGGTGCTGATTAGATTTGGGTACAATTCGACAAAAAATAACCAGCCTTGTTTTGCAAATTAGCCAGCAAAAATCGCCAAAATCTAAATTAAAAACTACGTATGCTCAAATATATCCATTAAATGCTTGTTTTATGCGTAATTTTTAACGAAGAAAATAATAAGACCAACCCCATTACACTATGACTAGCCGTTCTCGAGATATTTAAGTTTTTTTCATATTTTCTCCAAGCCACCTTTGAAAATAAGTCCAGTTACCAAATGAGAACGCAAATTGAATTAAAAATGAATTAAATTTAATTAAAATAAAGAGAACGTGGATATAAATAAGTCTGCAGGGAAAGTCTTATGCTGCCCACATCAGATTTTTTTTTTTTTTGTAAAAATACCACTTGCAGGAATAAAATATTCAAGAATTTCTTATTTAATTTTCACAAACTTTCAAATTATGAACTGCGAGGTCAAATATGCTGAAGCAGCATACAAACATCATGCGTTTGGTAAGGTTAATATAGTAGAATGTGGGAGGTTAAATAAATTAATATATTGGGTGCCAAAGATTACTTTTAATATAGGTATTAAACGTCTAAAGTCTTCACTTGGTAATACCACCCACTAGTATTTGACTCGATAGTGTCTGGAGACACCACTCGACATTCTTATACATGCATATTTCGCAGTGAAACACAAAAACAAAATCTGAAACTATACGTGTGGAGAAAATTTTGCCAACATTGGTCTACGCCCTTAATAAAGATGGGTCTGAATGAAGATGATATTTTGAAGATGATCTTTTGAAAAGGAACTTTTGAAGATGATCTTTTGAAAAGGAACTTTTGAAGATGACTTTTTGAAGGTGATCTTTTGAAGATGACTTTTTAAAGATGATCTTTTGAAGAGGATCTTTTGAAGATGACTTTTTGAAGAGGATCTTTTGAAGATGATCTTTTGAAGAGGATCTTTTGAAGATGACTTTTTGAAGAGGATCTTTTGAAGATGATCTTTTGAAGAGGATCTTTTGAAGATGACTTTTTGAAGGTGGTCTTTTGAAAATGATCTTTTGAAGATGATATTTTGATGATGATCATTTGATGTTGAAATTTATGAGTGATACTTGGCAAAATGTGCAGAGGGACGCAGTTTTCAAACAATATTGTTTGGAGAGATAAGACCACGTTTAAGTTAAAAGGATCAATTTATCGCCACAGCGCTGTCTATGGGAAGGAGGAGGAACGGGCATAGACATATATAGTCTTTATTGCTTACTATTCTGTCTATGGGCACTGGTGTCTGGGAACTCAACTTTTTTTCTAGGTTGGAAGGACATGGAAGATGCATAAGGAAAGGCAAAACATATGAGGGGTACGTCATAAATATTTGGAGATGGCTCACAATTTGTATGGGAGGTCCTAATCGCCACAAATACACCTACAGGGTAATTAAGAATTCATATGTTACGGTGGAATACCATGTTAGCTTGCGAGATGTTATAACTGATTGTCAGCATTTGGCTTAATTGAACCATTCTAGACCAGAATGACCATGATTTCATGGCTAACAACACTTGCGATAACTTAAAAATGTTATATTTCTTCTTTAATTTGAATTATAAAACTTAGACACATATTAATAAATATCGCATTTTTACTTTCCTTATATACATAATGTATAAGGAAAGTATTGTGACGGGGTCGAAAATTTGAATTCGAGTTTTTGACGGGAGAGATTGTTTCAAGCATCCCTGATCACGAATCAAACATTTCTGAGGTGATGTCTGTGTGTGTGTGTGTGTGTGTGAAAGTATGTGTGTGTGTGAAAGTATGTGTGTGTGTGTGTGTTAGTGAGTCTGTGGAGACGACAACTGACGAACGAATAGAGCGATTCGAATGAAATTTGGTACGAAATTCACAATCCTTGAATACTGGAAGCCTATTGTTTTTAAATGTAATCGAATGTTCAGACCCCCCCCCCCCCTAAATTTTCGAATGAAATTTTGAAAAAAACATCAAAAAATCAAAACCGTTAATAAAGTTACGCAAATAGACATTTCTAATGTAATTTTTCCTTAGAAAACGATTGAGATAAACTTTAGAATGCTAGCGTGAACAGTTCTCGAGATATTGCACATTTTTCAAATAAATTTAACAAGAAATCCCATAAATTAAAAGAAATATTAACTGTTGAGAAACATTTTCACTTTTCATATATAATATCATGCGATAAATTGGGTGACATCATTCTCGGGGATCTAGCTCGTTCCATTCAAGAGAAAATATACTTTGAGTAATACTTTTGTGTTTGAACGTCAATGGTCATTTATCTGCTATAAGGATAACGTTTGGCGAGATTTTGGCGGAATGTCGCCAGTTTGACGTTTTTTTAAATCTTGTCAAATTAACGAAAATCTTGCCAAATGGATAAAAATGGCGCTAAATCAATAAAAATGAGGACTAATTGTCGAAAATTCAATATCTTGGAAAGAATATAAGTATCTACTATAAGAAAAACCTGTTTTTTTTACTGTAAAAGTAGTAAATTCATAGCATTATATAAGGAAAGTCATATGTTACCCACATCACATTTTTTATTATTAAAAACATGTATACATTTTTAGAAAGTATATATATTGATATTTTAAAAAGGAAAAACATTTACGCTGCTTTCTTTTACCCAAAAAAATTTCGCGTATCAAACTTGCTAGGTCTCTTAATGTTCGTGGTTTTCTTAATGGATACGGGCGCTTCCAAAGTGAGCGTGGAACTCCATTAAGAAAATGGCATCCGGTCGCAAAACAAATTTGTTCCACAGCGAGGGAAATTGTTTATTTTGCCACCAGAAGTAGATAGATGAAATTGCGCTGTAGTATAAATTCCCAACGCATTTGCATCATTAAAGAATTATACCGAAACTGCCACAGTTTTAGTGGTAGTATGCCATTTGAAGATATATCCATTTGATTATTAGATATAAGATCGAAACTCGGAAATTCCGTGAAGCAGGTTTTTATGTAAAGTACAGAATAAAATAATATCTGCAGTGAAAAGCTCCACTCGACTTGCTGATTATTCATATTTCATATTATTTGGATAGATTTGTAAGACATCACATTCAATGTCATTTAAAGATCACAACCTTTGTCCAACAGTGCTTAATAGACTGTAGATTTTAGTGTTAAAATATATTTATTTTATTTACAAGTTATGTACAACTTATGCAATATTTACTTAAATTTATCCCATTTAAGCAACATTAGTATTCGTGGAGGTCATCTAATATTATCGTTCGACCTCTTCCATTGACAACAGAAATTTAACTGTTCGCTTGGCGCGGTAGGCGCGTACAAACCCCGCCAACAGGGCAGTTCGACGCCAAGAGCGGTTGGGGCGTGGAAAACCTTCTTAAATCTAAAATCGAAATCGAGTCTTCTAATTATCGCTTAAGCTACCTCTAGTAATACCGGTAATTTAAGGAATTTTATTACACATTTACTTTTTTTATTAGGTTTCAGAAAGACAGAAAGTTTTCTGAAGCTATTCTAATTTAAATTAAATGTTGAGCACGTCACATGACTGTTGATGCATAAAGTTATCTAGAAAATTCCTCTCTATCCGTAGTTGAACCAACTTTCCATCCGTCCTCCTAGGTATTTCCTTTCATTTTTTTTTTCAAATTCTAGTTTAGCAACGATTAGTTACCTGAATCACGTGATGCAACTATTTACTGACAGACGCGTCCTTTTGTTGATGTGATTGCTATTACGAAGGAAAATATTTTTTTGTCTTTGAAACCGGTTGACACTTTTTACCAATTTTTTATGCTGCTGTTAATAATGTACAGGGTGCAGCAAAAGTCCCTTTATTATTTAAAAAAATTAATTTTGTTTTGCTTTAGAATTTTTTACATTTTTTATTTATGAGATATAACGTTGTCTTTAAGACAGCGCTGTCGTCAAACATGACGTAGAAAAAAGTTTTTGTCTTTCAAACCTGTTGAGAATTTTTATCAACTTTTATGTTATTGTTAACAAAGTACAGGGTGCAGCAGAAATCCTTTATTATTTAAAAAAAAAATATGTGTTTTTCTGCTTTTGATTTTCTTTTAATTTTCTTTTTTTATTTCTCAGATATGGCGTTCGGGATATAACTTGGAACAGTTGGGAGATATGACATGGAACAGTATATGATAGTATACGATGACATTCCTTGATAAATTTTAATAACTTCAGTACATTTTATAGATTATATCTAAAAATTTTGTCCGGCAAATATTTCACAGTGTGGGTAAGATGGAAGGGGGTGGGGGTGGGGTGGAATTTATTTTTATTTTTTGCAATGTAAAAGAATCTGTTACTTTAAAACAAATCCCATTTATATAAAAAGTATATTTTAGAAAAAATATCTTGTGACTTAATTGTCAAAATTTAAAAAAAATACATTATTTTTAATTTTATGAAAGAAAAGCAAGTAATGAAAAATAATTTTCCCAAAATATTCTAAAATAATATATTGTGAAATATTCTTTAAATATTTCTCATGGTAAAATATAAACACTCTCCGAAAATTGGCATTATTGTATAATATGATCATGTGCTAAACATTGTGCATGCAACTATCGATTGCACAGTTAAAATAGTTTTTCATTTCGTTGCTGATACAGCCGTTATTTATAGTTAGTCTAGTCACTACATATGACGCCTATTCGCTCAAAGTTCTTCACACTTAATGAAATTCTATGAAGCTCGAAACGTGTAGATTCGTTGATAATTCGAGTTATGATTTTCGACATTATTCCAATACTATATACATTACTATTGTTACAAACCCACCCATACAAACATCCTTTCCCATGACTTGAGACATAGGTTGCCAGAAGGTCGAAGAAGGATTGCTAGATTTACCGATTCACCGCTAATTTGGTCACATTTGACGACTTGCCGAAGGTTCGAAAAGCACCCCGAAAACATGCGTATTCTACGAGATATTAGAGATTTCCAGAAAGTTCTATGGGGAGTCCATAAAAGGAAATCATTACTCAATAAAACATCAGTTGACGTGATACGAGCTACCGAACTGTGATTTTTGTCAATGTTTTGATAATAGTATAGGGTACTTTGTAAAATTAAGGAAGCATTTAAATGTTGTTTTCTGTATATTGTTCCTGTTTACGCCGTGCTTACGAATAAACGTGTTTGTTATCCGGAAATTTGGACTTATTCTTGTATCATGAGCGCGCATCCACAATTCCTGAACTTCTGGAAATTCCTAATATCTCGCAGAATGTCGATTATTTCGGAGTGCGTCTCGAACCTTCGGAAGTCGTCAAATGTTACCACACTGGCGATAAATCACCAAATCTGGCAACCCCAGTCTCCCGTCATGGGAAAAGATGCGTAAACCGGTGTTTTCTCCGTCTTGTAGTTAAAAGACGTGAAAGACTTCAGTGAGGGAATATTCATTCGCAATAGTGCGTACTGAAGAGAAAGTAAAAATCTGATATGGGGAGGACATGAACTTTCCTACAGATTCATATTCATTTTCCCTTTATTTCTTTAATTATTGAGTTTAATTACTGAAATAAGCATGCATAATTACTTGAAATTACACTGAATTTGCACTTTTAATTCAATTTTCGTTTTCGTTTGGTAACTTGACGTATTTTCAAAGGCGGCCTAGCAAAAATGAGAAAAAACTGAAATATCTCTAGAACGGCTCTTGAGAAATAGGGTTGGTCTCATTCTTTTCATCATAAAACATTACGTATAAAACCAGGATTCAATTGATACACTTGAGCATATCAAGTATTTTATATTAGATTTTTGGCTATTTTGCGAGCCATTTCGAAGAAACAGACAAGATTTGTTCCCCCAATCGTACCAAAATCTAATCAGTACCAGGGTAACCTACAAGTGAGTTCTCTACCAAATTTTGTGAAATTTGGTTAATCAGTTTTCTAGAAAAAGTGGATACATACAATTTTTGTTGACTATTTCTAAAAAAAGGCAGGTTCTTTTATCCCCAATCGTACCAAAATCTATTTAGCAGCAGGGTAACCCCCAAGGGACTTATAACATTTTTTTATGAAATCTGGTCTATTAGTTTTTGAGTTAGAGTAGGTACATACATTTCACAGACAGACAGGTACATAGCCAGACAGATACGCAGACACACAGACACACACGAACACACACACACACACACACACACATACAGACACACACACACACACACACACACAGACATACAGACACACACACACAGACATACAGACACACACACACACACACACACTCACCCACAGACATACAGACACACACACAGACGTTACGCTAAAAATAGGTTTTTCATATTCTAGAGGTCCTAAAATTTGTAGATAAGCCGAAAACTCGAGTTGTGATTTTCGGCATGATTCCAATACTTTCTGTATACATTACTATGTATTGTAGGGAAAGTAAAAATGTGTTTACAAATATAACTGTACTTTAGATTTCTCCGTTTTCAACACCTTCATAAAGTACTTGCGGGAACATGTTTTGGCTTGGAGGAAGGGGGGTGGGAGGTGGCATGCATTCATCTTGAGCCTCGCGAAATCTAGCTCCAGGCCTAAACCTGAAGGCCCAGGCCACTAGGCTGTCCCTAAGGCTTGCAGCAGGTATTTGAGTGGCCCGGAAGAATATCAGCCTAGACCGACCTCCACGAACAGCGTCACCGTTACGTCAGCGTTTATTTAAGCTAGTAGTGTATAGTGGAGAGATATTGTAATACAAACAGTTTAACATTTGGGCAGTTTGTGGTGAAAGGAGAGGGCCAGATGGTGAAAAGTCTTGCCATAGAATGCGCATTTTTTTTTTTTTTGCCTGTAAATATGTCAAAGACAATTCTTTAAAATATACAACATGCGATGTTACTTGCCATTGCAATAAATTTAATTAAGATTAATTTGCGTTTCATTCGAATTATTTGTATTATACAGAATATATAAACTATTAAAATTACTAGAACATCTTATGGAATATTTAACAGATGTTACGTATTAAAAAATTCGAATTTTATTTACATCCTGAAAATATAAAAATACCTTTGCAAAGAGAAATGCAATGCGCAAAATGTATTTGCACTCTATGAACAAATTATAAACTACATTTTCCACTCTGAATCAAAGGATATTATTAATTCTTTTAAATATTTTATTACGATCTAGAATAATTTATTCATTTCAGAGAGCATTTATTTCATGATTTCTGGCAAAAATAATCTACTTTAGTACTCAATGTATCATGTATCACATCAGCTCCGCAGAAAGAGTAGCGTGAGCGATGCTCCCATACTAGGCGCCGTATCTATATGGAAGGCTGTTCTGTATCCATATGGCACATAGGAAAAGAGGCGCAGTCAAAATTTATTAGCTTCTGTCGCTAAATAGAGTTCCTGCTACACTACATCACACAATCTTGCTTGCTAAAGACACAACTATTTTTTTATTAAATTAAAAATTTGGTTGCATTTAAATGCGAATCCTAAATTGCCAAAATATGCTAAACGATTTTATTTCAAGAATTCTCTCCACATTAGAAATAGTATCCATTATAGAAATTTTATAGCAATGCACATTATAAACTTTTTATTGTAGAACAATTTTATAGTTATTGTCTAACGTGCTTGGGTTTTTTGCAGACCCCCCCCCCCTTCTAACCTCAGAAGCCCATTGGGGGTTTGAAGAACTGAAATGTGTACACTTAAAGTATCAAACGCAGAAAAGAATCTAATGGAGTCTTTTATTCACACCCGACTACGAAAACGAAAATGGGAGAGGGTTTGGAAAGTTTTTCCAGGTCTTCCAGAATTCCTCCGGTGCCTTATAAGCCTGAAACTTTACACATTTATAGCACCAACCACGGGTGAAAACTTGTCAGTGCCAGATTTTCGACCTCCCTCTCCCCCAGAGGGCATAAAAATGGTGTGGTACCGAAATGTTTTTTTAGATTCCAACAAAGCGCCTCAGTGATCTATTAGGTTGTCCGGAAACTATTTAAATTTTTTTTCTTATTTTAATGATGTTTGAGGTGACTCACCTGACTTGGACCATGATCTCTTGCGTTCAATGTTAACAATCCATTTTTCATCACCAGTTATCAATTGTTTCAAAGATGGATCATTTCGTTTGCGTTTTAAAAGCAAATCATATATGCTGACACGTTGTGGTAAATCAATTCCTTTAAGTTCACGTGGGATCCAAACATAAAGTTTTTTTTCGTAACCAAGCTTTTTCAAATGGTCATTAATGGTTGTTTTGGATGAATTAAGACTCTCAGCAAGCTCACATACAGTTACGTGACGATCAGCTTCAATCAGTGCTTTAAATTTGTTATCATCAATCTCAGTTGGTCTACCATAGCGTGCTGCATCATGAAATGAAAAATCACCAGAACGAAATTTTGCAAACCAATTCTGGCAAGAGCTTTCTGTTAGTGCATTATCACTATGCACAGCACAAATTTTTCTGTGTGCATTTGAAGCTTTTTTACTCTTGCCAAAATAGAAAAGTGAAATTTATTTTTATCTTCCATCCTTCAAGATAAAATGTCTAAGTAAACATTCCGCGACTTTGTTAAGTTTTATTTAAAACGCACGTTGATATGTCAGTTGCCACAATGCATTCTCAAAAAATTGTTTCAAATGAAATTAAAATTGTCTGTCCGCTACTACAGCTACCTTATAATAAAAAACCGAAAGTAATTTCCGGACAACCCAATAGAAGGCGGAATCTTTGTGAATTTATAATATTGGTGAAAACATAACAAAGTCGAATTTTGGATTTTTCCTAGTGGAAGGAGTGGGGCGAGGGGGTAGAGGGTAGATAAAATGTGCTTCTTTCGAATTGACAGAGACTATTAACTGCAGAAGAGCTGTGATAGTATAAAAAATACTGGCACATCGATTTTGTCTCATCACTGATAATATAATCTCAATCTTCGGAATGTCTGTTAAAGGAAGATTTTTGGACTACAAAATAAAACTTCTGGTATTACTTTCCTTATATACATAATGTATAAGGAAAGTATTGTGACGGGGTCAAAAATTCGAATTCGAGTTCGCGACGGGAGAGCACGTTTCAAGTATCCCTGATCACGAATCAAACATTTTTGAAGTGATGTCTGTGTGTGTGTGTGTGTGTGAAAGTATGTGTGTGTGTGTGTGTGTGTGTGTGTGAAAGTATGTGTGTGTGTGTGTATGTGTGAAAGTATGTGTGTGTGTGAAAGTATGTGTGTGTGTGAAAGTATGTGTGTGTGTGCGAAAGTTTGTGTGTGTGTCAGTGAGTCTGTGGAGACGATAACTGACGAACGAATGGACCGATTCGAACGAAATTTGGTACAAAAATCACAATCCGTAAACACTGGAAGCCTATTGTTTTTATACGCAACCGAATGTTCAGAACCCTCCGAAATTTTTGAGTGAAACTTTGAAAAAATCGTCAAAGAATCAAAACCGCTAATAAAGTTACGCAAATAGACATTTCTTATGTAATTTTTCATTAGAAAACGATTGACATAAATTTTAGAACGCTAACATGAACCGTTCTCGAGATATTGCATATTTTTCAAAAAAATTATCAAAAAGCTATATAAAATAAAAGAAAACTATTTCCTATTGAGAAACATGTTCACTTTTCATATGTAATACTATGCGATAAATTTGGTGACATCATTCTCGTGGATCTAGCTCGTTCCAATCATGAAAAAAGATACTTTGAGTAATACTTTTGTATTTGAACGCCAATAGTCATTTATCTCCTGTAAGAATAACTTATTTCTCCGTCCATAACATTTGGCGAGATTTTGGCGACGAATTTGGAGAAATGTCCTCAACTTGGCGACATTTTTAATTGTTGCAAAATTAACAAAAATCTCGCTAAATTGTTAAAAATGGCGCTAAATCAATGAAAATTACGACTAATTGAAGAAAATTCAATATCTTGGAAAGAATATAAGTATCTACTATAAGAATAACATTTTTTTAAACTGTAAAAGTAGTAAATTCATTGCATTAGATAAGGAAAGTCATGTGTTGCCCACATCAGCTTTTTTATTATTATCTTTATGCATTTAATATATTTTAAAATCAATTTGTATAAACATTTCCCTCTAAAAGTTAAGTACGCGTTGTAAACTCATGCAGCGAAAGTACATGCGTGGATTTTATGGCTCGAAATTTGCTGTGGTTTTCTAGTAGAATATACAGATATCGAAACACGTGCAGAAAAAAAAAGCTCTTTTTACTTCAAATATGCAAATTGGATGTTCAGTCCTTCTGTCTGACAAGAACATATTTGCGGAAAGTTGGACTAGCCATTTGATTTAGGTTGGCCCATAGACTACGTTTAGGTAATTCCCACACACAGATCGAATTAATCGGTTCATATAGGTCGAATTAATTGGAGATCTCTCTTCAGAATGAAATTATTGCAACATATTTCCTGGATCTTAATCATATCGAAAATTTTGGGGATGCCCCGAAGAGAGCAGTCTGTTCCCACTTACTCCAACTTCAAACTGAACTTTTACAAGAATGGCAATCATTGACATTTATCGTCCTGGATAACTTGATTGAAGGGAAGAATAATCGGTGCCAAAGCTGTATAAAGTCCAAGAGGGCTATATTTCATATTAAACACAACTTAGCCCCTTTATGTATCATCCACAATGTTTATTCTTTCTGTGCACTACTCTATTATACCAGTTTGGGCTTAAATAAAACCCTTAAGTGTACATGTTTTGTCTCATTAAATTCGGTATGACTAAATAATTCATCAAAATATTTTTCTGTGAAATTGAGTTCATAAGTGCAGAACAGGGAAGGAATTATGTCCGATTTACTGTTCTGCTCTAATTTCTGGAGGGTAGTGTATATATTCCCTCTAATAATTGTAAAGGGCGTTCCTGCTCACTTTAAGAAATTAAACAAAAGGGAAAATTCAGATAATGTTCAAATCTAGGAAATGAGCATAATTTAGAAAATATCTATAAGATTTATAAATAGCCATCATATGTGTTAATTTTGCATATGCCCACTCCCATGTCAACATTCGTAATTTTCTTGGGGCATTAAAAATAAGTGGATTTCATATTGGCACTAAATATGCTATTTTAAGTTCAAATATGATTGTATTTTATTTATAATCTGACAGGTCATAGGAAAATGTTTTCAACGGCAACCATTTTGACAGCACTTAGGCTCAGAAAGTGTAACGTTATTCTATATCGCCAAACAGGATAAAAAAAAAAATTAAAAATGAAATATTCGTCTGTGCCGATAATAGATACCGGTAAAGTTTCAAAAGTATATTTTATATAAAAATAGTTTAGTTTCATCATGCGAAAAGAAATTGACAACAT
The DNA here is from genome assembly GCA_951213105.1 of Amaurobius ferox. Lineage (NCBI taxonomy): Eukaryota > Metazoa > Arthropoda > Arachnida > Araneae > Amaurobiidae > Amaurobius > Amaurobius ferox. Next base: position 94,044,986 of record OX578150.1, read on the forward strand.
TTTATCTACTAAATCTGTGACGAGTGATCGCGGACTGTCTTCTTCATACAGCAGGTGGAGAGCTGGGCAGAAATTATACCCGATTTACTGTTCTGTTCTAACTTCTGGTGGGTAGCCTGTATGTCCTCTAAAATAATTGTAAAGGGTTATAGCGGCCATGCCTCCTAGAAGAAATGAATCGAAATGAAAAATTTCGGGTAATTATATTCAAATCTAGCAAATAAGCTTTTTAGAAAATATCTATAAGATTTATAAATAGCCGCGTTTATTTTGCATATGGCGACGACCGCGTTTGACTACTGTCATAAAAAAGAAAAAAAAACGTTTTGCTGTGGATTTCATATTGGCACAAAATCTATTTCAAGTCTAAGTTTTACTTTATTAATAGCCTGAAAGGCCATAGGGAAAATTTTTCTACGGCAGCCATTGGACAGTCCTAAGGCGTAAAACATACATTCGTTATCCTAACATAACATCTGTTTAAACAGTATAAAATATATAAATTCTTTCCTACTGGTAATAAGTACCGATAAAATTTTAAAAGTATATTCTACATAAAAATGGTTTGGTTGAAATAATAAATGTAAACACTATTTTATATAGCGTCATCTAGTAAAGCTACGACCAATAAGGCCGCAGCTAATCAAATTCGACAGAACTAATTTTTCAGACAGTATTGCTTGATTATAAGGGAATGTTTGCTTTTACAGAACTGACGACTTGCGTTCTAAACCGACAGCTGCGTATTCCGATTATGAAATACTTCTTTACGTCATAAACCCATCACGTTTTTAAATAAAACATTTTAAACAATTGTTATTATTTGGATTTTCTGCAACTCCCAAATGGCATTCTAACATAAAGTAGCAACATTTAAGTGTCACGTTTAACAGTGTCGTGTTGGCATTTATTTAACTGTAATTCATATTTCTAAAACATTAGATAAAAGTTATTCAAATGTTAGTTTTTTTTTTAATTTTGACTAATCTATATTCAAAACATGTTTTTATATTTACCGGCTGTGGTACTGGGAGCCAGCGGTTAATTTTTACTTTCCTTATATACATAATGTATAAGGAAAGTATTGTGACGGGGTCGAAAATTCAAATTCGAGTTTTCGACGGGAGAGCACGTTTCAAGCATCCCAGATCACGAATCAAACATTTTTGAAGTGATGTCTGTGTGTGTGTGTGTGTGTGTGAAAGTATGTGTGTGTGTCAGTGAGTCTGTGGAGACGATAACTGACGAACGAATGGACCGATTCGAACCAAATTTGGTACAAAAATCACAATCCATAAACAGTGGAAGCCTATTGCTTTTATATGCAACCGAATGTTAAAAACCTCCCTAAATTTTCGAATGAAATTTTGAAAAAATCGTCAAAAAATCAAAACCACTAATAAAGTTACGCAAATAGACATTTCTTATGTAATTTTTCATTAGAAAGCGATTGACATAAATTTTAGAACGCTGACATGAACCGTTCTCGAGATATTGTTCATTTTTTTAAAAAAAATTATCAAAAAGTCATATAAAAAAAATTCCTATTGAGAAACATGTTCACTTTTCATATGTAATACCATGCGATAAATTGGGGTACATCATTCTCGTGGAACTAGCTCGTTCCATTCATGAAAAAATATACTTTTAGTAATACTTTTGTGTTTGAACGCCAATAGTCATTTATCTGCTGTAAGAATAACTTATTTCTTAGTGCATAACGCTTGGCGAGATTTTGGCGACGAATTTGGCGGAATGTCGCCAACTTGGCGACTTTTTGAAATGTTGCCAAATTAACGAAAATGTCGCCAAATGGATAAAAATGACGACTAATTGTCGAAAATTTAATATCTGGGAAAGAATATTAGTATCTACTATAAGAAAAACCTACTTCTTTTTACTGTAAAAGTAGTAAATTAATTTCATTATATAAGGAAAGTCATGTGTTGCCCACATCAGATTTTTTTTTTAGCAGCAACAGTTAACGATAAATACATACACCCGCTGAGCGGGCGCAAGAAATTCGTGAAGGATAAATGCTGAATTATCCCACAGAAAGGAAGATCATTTTCCCAAAAAGGCTTTTACTATCGGCATAGTAGGTAAATACTGGAGAAAAGCGATTATTGAAGGATTTATTCTCTTTATCCTATCCACAATTCTTATATTTTTTTAAGGCAGCTTTTATCTTTTCCTGATAGCATTTTTGGATCTGAGAACTCAGATATGCAGACTGTATCTATTTTTTTTTCACAATATTTAACACACTTTTATATTCTCTGCAATACATCATATGCTGTGGATAGGAAAAATATCGTACAAAATCGAGGTTTTGTTAGATTTACACATTTTGTTGATGTTAAAACACGACTAAACCATGTTCAAAGGTACGGCTGTTTTTGTGCTTGCTTGTGTGATGAGCCTGTCCGTGTATGTGTCAAATTATGACTCAAGAACTATCAGAGTTTTATGAAATTTACATTACAGTTGGTGATTTATTCCGGTGCCCATTAAATTTTCGTAAAAATTAAAAGAATTGAAGTAGTTTTTCTCACATCATGACCCAAACCATTTAAAAATAAATAAATAAAAGATCAAGTATGCACATCTATATTTAACAAATGGCTGTAAATTTCAATATGCTAACAAGGACATTTTCCCGAGCTAAACTCATAAACATTCGACGAAAATTTGACAGGTGTTAGAAGAAGTTATAGAAAATCCATATTCTGAAAATTAGCTGCTGAATTGCATTAGGAGAGGAGTAGAATAATGTTGAAAATTGGATCTGGGGTTGCCAGAACCGTACATTTAGCATCAATTGGCGACTTTGCATTCTTGTAAATTGACGAACACATGCAATGTGTTTATACTATCAAAACGCATATTATGCTGTATGTAGAGGGATTAATACATGAAAAATAGCTTCTTAAAAGCTACCACTTGAAAAACATAAAATGCAGATTACATGTATCAGTACTATGGTATATAGTTTATAAGAGATATAATTGATGACAAATGATTGAGGTCGAATGAAAGGGTTAATTTCTTTATAAATTGAAAGTGTTACAAATATGAGTCTCATTGAAGAATGGCATAAACAGAAACATATTTTGCACCAGTTACACCGAGCGAATATTTTGGATGCACAGTTTTGTTTCCCGCAATCAAGTACTTTGTGTGCAGTAAATATGAACTCAACAGGATTTTCGAAATGTCCAGGATGATTTTCTGTGTATGAGCATGCATGCCATGAATATTTCCACATGTTAACGTAGTGTGGTGAAAAGAAATGGTTGTGTACAATGGATTGTACTTTAAAGATATTGTCTCGATGAAACAAATCGATTTGTATTTGTGCAGTCATAACTAAATCTGTAAATTTTCGAATGACATTTTTCCAGACCCGAAAACCGTACCTATCAAGGGATTGTATTAGATGAGTGGTTTTAGGTGGCATGACAAACACAGGAATGATTTTACCCGGTGGCGTAACACTATCAATCAAATCGTTGTTTTTGAAGGGTGACCAAAAATTCACTAAAAGTATGGTTTCATATGGTGTGTTTTTAAAATACACTTCCGATAAATATTCGCGCAGTTCTTTTGATCCCATTGTCCCCGATTTCGAAGCAACGGTATAAATATTGTCAGCTTGAAACATTTCCTGCCTCAATTGGGTTCCGAATTGTCATTTAGGTTCATAATACACAATAAATAAAGGCGATAACAACATTCCATTTTTGCTGATTGTTGGCATTGCAGTATATGAATGTTTTCCTCGAATGAATTTCTTTATTAAATTCCGATTGATCAGTATTAAACATCTGGTTATCATTCAACTGCGAATCTTTAAAAAAATACGTGCATCATTTAACAATGCTTGTGAAGCATTTGCAATATGGCCCTCTTCATAAATCTGCTTTTGAGAGACAATTTTAGTAATTTTTCTGCTAACGATTCTATATTTCTTTTTAAAATTCAGGAGCCATTTACCGAAAGCTTTGAATGGCACTTTTAGGGAGAGACCTTTATCACAAGCCCAGCTTTTCAAATTCGAATCATGCACCTTTACACGCACGTTTACCTTCGCCCTATGTCCTGAAACTTTTTAAAAACACATTTTTTAATTTTGCATAGTTTGTGCCTCTTATCAACGAATTTGTTGATTTGATTTTCCCACAAATGCATTTGGAACTGACTTTTTACAAATCTACACCTGCTTTGAACAAATTGCAGGGTGCGCTGTTTCATTTTTTTACTGCTACGCCAGTATTCAACAACTGCTCGTTTAGTTTCAAATGGAATACGCTGAACTTCCTCATTTTCTACCTCCTCACCCACAAAGGTTTCATTATTTTCATCTATAACGTCAAAATCAGAATCCTCAAAATCACTTCCGGCAACCGATGACTCGAAATCCAGAGTGTCTTCCACTTCATTACTAACAAACATTTCGCAAATAGATTCAGGTTTTTGCAAAATTTCCATTATTTTATTTTTTGCATTTATTTCGGCTTCTGTAAAACAAGTCAGCTCATTTCTGGAACAGAGAATTCGTGGTACAGCAACCATACCACGTTGAACACAGTAATATGTGGTGACATTTTCTATTTGAAAGCCACTGCTGGTTAAAAAAATAGATTAAAAGACATCGAGGTATTAAAAAAAAAGCAATTTCATGCGAAAGACTTTTGAGCATTAAACAAAACAACAACACAAAATTATAGCAGATCGTTAATTTGTTTAACTTACATAAAATAATAAAACTGTGAAAAATGCACGATTTTACTAAAAATATATATTCAAACTCAATTTCAAATACTTTTGAATGCAAACTATAAAAAAATAATTTTACAACAAATTTCAAGTCATACAGAGAAAACATGGACAGTGCATTTCAGGATTTGGCGTTTTTCTATGTATACTCGCCAAGTAGGGTTGCATTTGGTATTAAAGATGTTGACTTTTATTAATTTTTTACAGCTTTTCCGTTGCAATTCAGCAGCTAATTTTTTCACTGTCGATATTTTAAGCCATTTACTAACACCTGTCAAATTTTCGTCGAATTCCATGAGTTTAGCTTGGGAACGTTTCTTTGTAAGATTAACCGTTTTAAGGGCGTTTTGCGCTTAAGGACATTTTAGTGATTTGACATAAATAAAAATCTGATGTGGGCAACACATGACTTTCCTTATATAATGTAATGAATTTACTACTTTTACAGTAAAAAAATAGGTTTTTCACATAGTAGATACTAATATTCTTTCCAAGATATTGAATTTTCGACAATTAGTCGTCATTTTCATTGATTTAGCGTCATTTTTATCCATTTGACGAGATTTTTGTTAATTTGGCAACATTAAAAAAGTCGCCAAGTTGGCGTCATTCCACTAAATTCGTCGCCAAAATCTCGCCAAGCGTTATAGACGAAGACATAAGTTATTCTTACAGCAGATAAATGACTATTGGCGTACAGATACAAAAGTATTACTCAAAGTATCTTTTTTCATGAATGGAACGAGCTAGATCCACGAGAATGATGTCACCCAATTTATGGCATGGTATTACATATGAAAAGTGAACATGTTTCTCAATAGGATATATTTTTTTTTATTTTACATGACTTTTTGATGATTTTTTTGAAAAATGTGCAATATCTCGAGAACGGTTCATGTTAACATTCTAAAATTTATGCCAATCATTTTCTAATGAAAAATTACATAAGAAATGTCTATTTGAGTAACTTTATTAGTGGTTTTGATTTTTTGACTGTTTTTTCAAAATTTCATTCGAAAATTTAGGAGGGTTCTGAACATTCGATTGCGCATAAAAACAACAGGCTTCCAGTGTTTACGGATTGTGATTTTTGTACCAAATTTCGTTCGAATCGGTCCATTCGTTCGTCAGTTATCGTCTCCACAGACTCACTGACACACACACACACACAGACAGACATCACTTCAAAAATGTTTGATTCGTGATCAGGGATGCTTGAAACGTGCTCTCCCGTCGAAAACTCGAATTCGAATTTTCGACCCCGTCACAATACTTTCCTTATACATTATGTATATAAGGAAAGTAAGAAATTACTGGAATAATGTATTTTTAAGGAATATATTATTAAATTTCCATATTAGGATGTATCTGGTGGTCACACTTACTATATCCCAGCAACCTTCCAATTACAATCTTTCTCATTTTTATGCTGAGAAAGAGATGATATTTATTTGCTCTAATTATTGTGTACTGATCTAAATTAACTAAATTATTTTGGAGCTTATTTGTCCTTTTTCATATTTGATAAAAATAATCTACTACTATATTCTTTTTTTAATGTTATTTGTTCATGCACTAAAGACGAGCAAGATTGTTTTTTCTTTCATCAAAAGAAATTTCATTATAATTGGCGAGGAAAGTAAATTGCCAAAATATGCTGGAATATTTCTTTTGTTATGGGATCTTTTATGAGTTTTCGTTATTTGAATACAAATATTCATCTTTAGTTTCAGAACAAAGTGTGCAGTAATACAAGAAACATTGTACTTTGAATATATTTATGATTCATGGATTGTATTAATTTTGCATCAAGAAATTGTCATTTTATTTATGTTTCGCTCATAACGTTTCTCATTTATGCTAGTGTAGGCGATATTTTATTATTACTTTCCTTATGTACATAATGTATAAGGAAAGTATTTTGACGAGGTCGAAAATTCGAATTCGAGTTTTCGACGGGAGAGCACGTTTCAAGCATCCCTGATCACGAATCGAACATTTTTGAAGTGATTTCTGTGTCTCTGTGTGTGTGAAAATATGTGTGTGTGTGTGTGTCAGTGAGTCTGTGGAGATGATAACTGGTGAACGAAAGGAGCGATTCGAACAAAATTTGGTACAAAAATCACAATCCATAAATACTGGAAGCCTATTGTTTTTATGCGCAATCGTATGTCCAGAACCTCGCTAAATTTTCGAGTGAAATTTTGAAAAAATCATCAAAAAATCTAAACCTTTGATAAAGGTACTCAAATAGACATTTCTTATGTAATTTTCCCTTAGAAAACGATTGACATAAATTTTAGAACGCTAGCATAAACATGTTCTCGAGATATTGCACATTTTTCAAATAAATTCATCAAAAAATCCCATAAATTAAAAAAAATCTTAACTGTTGACAAACATGTTCACTTTTCATATGTAATATCATGCGATGAATTGGGTGACATCATTCTCGTGAATCTAGCTCGTTCCATTCATGAGAAAAGATACTTTGAGTAATACTTTTGTATTTGAACGCCAATAGTTATTTATCTGCTATAAGAATAACTTATTTCTCCGTCCATAATGCTTGGCGAGATTTTGGCGGCAAATTTGGCGAAATATCGCCAACTTGGCGACTTTTTGCTTTTTTTAAGCCAAATTAACGAAAATCTCACAAAATGGATAAAAATGACACTAAATCAATGAAAATGACGACTAATTGACGAGAATTCAATATCTTGGAAATAATATAAATATCTACCATAAGAAAAACCTATTTTTTTATTGTAAAAGTAGTAAAGTCATTGAATTATATAAGGAAAGTCATGTGTTGCCCACATCAGGCTTTTTTAAATATATTACTACGTTCCGAAGTAACTCATTTATAAAATAAATTTTTTGGCTTTTACATTATTTTCACAACTTGCAAAAATAATTTTCTTAAATAGTTATAGTATTTGTTTAAAACATATAGGGTTGAAGAAATACAATCGTTTAAATAGCTCAACCAGTCTAGTTGCGTCTCGCCAATATTATTGCATTCTCGTCAATATTATTGTTTTTTCTCCAATACTATTGCTTTCTCGCTAATATTATTGCCATCTCGCCAATATTATTGCCGTCTCGCCAATATTATTGCCATCTCGCCAATATAATTGCCTTCTTGTCAATATTATTGTTTTTTCTCCAATACTATTGCTTTCTCGCTAATATTATTGCCATCTCGCCAATATTATTGCCTTCTCGTCAATATTATTGTTTTCTCTTCAATACTATTGCTTTCTCGCTAATATTACTGCCATCTCGCTAATATTATTACCATCTCGCCAATATTATTGCCTTCTCGTCAATATTATTGTTTTCTCTCCAATACTATTGCTTTCTTGCCAATATTATTGCCATCTCGCCAATATTACTGCCATCCCGCCAATATTATTGCATTCTCGTCAATATCATCCCCTTCTTGTCAATATTATTGCATTCTCGCCAATATTATTGCCGTCTTGCCAGTATTATTGCCGTCTTGCCACTATTCTCGCCAATATAGACAGCACTCGATGGTACGTTTTATGGCGGTGATATAACGTTTTACTAAGATAGGAGTTCTTTAACATTGTTATAAAAATGTTTTAGAATGCTCTGTTTTTCCCTACACCTCTTGTTAACTTCATATGGATTTTCTTTGTTCCTTCATTTAACTTCCTTGACAATTTCAATTACTTGTAAGGTTACCTACGTTTCAAAAAGCAGCGTGGAAAGAATATTATATTTAATTTTCAAATGAATAAGAGTAAAAAAAACAAGAAAGATCAATCATGCATAAGCATTGATTATGAAACACTTTCCAACTGAAATGTAATTTCATTTAAAAATTTCTAAAATGTGATTCATTCAGTGGTAATATCTTTTACATTATCACAGTACTACAGTAATTTATTATACTTACATATTTAAAACTGTATCGAAATATAAATCATCTGATTCTTTATGCAAAATCAATGAATATTTCATTCATATAACTTGTATTCCAGACTCCAGAGCTAAATAATTTTGTGTGAAAAAAATTCAGCAATTCTTATGTAATTCATCTTACAATCGCTTGAGATATTTGCATTCTGCATATGTTAAAATTAGGCTTCCTTGAAGAAATAATAAAAGTTTAGGGATCATTTAAAATCACAACTATTGTAATTGCATAGGCACGGAATTTAGATACACAGATAATATATATGTGTATGTGTATGTACTCAAAGTATTGGAATCGTGCCGAAGTTCGGAACTCGAATTTTCAAAGGATCTACACGTTTTGGGACTTCTAGAACACGAAAAAACTACTTTTAGGAAGACGTCTGTGTGTGTAAGGGTGTATCTGTGTATGTTTCTGTGTGTCTGTGTGGATATTACATCCACTCTAATTGAAAAACTAATGGACCGAATTTCATACAATTTGGTAGGTATGTTTTTTGTGGGAAATCCTGATGTTCATTAGATTATAGTACGATTCGTAATAAAAGAATCTGCCTTCTTTGCGAAATGGCCGCAGAAATTGCCTTTATCCACTCTAGCTAAAAACTAATGAACCAAATTTAACAAAATTTGGAGTATAATATTTCAATAACCGACAAGTGATTTATATACCAAATTTAACAAAATTTTGTATATAAGTCATTTGTAGGTTATTCTAGTACGATTCGGGAAAAAGGAATGGGCTATTTTTGCGAACTGGCCAGCAAAAATCGTTATATATAAAAATAAAAGACTACGTGTGCTCAATTATATCAATTAAATTCCTATTTTATATGTGATTTTTGACAACAAAAAGAATAAGACTAACCCCATTACTCTAGGACTAGCCGTTCTTGAGATATTCTAGTTTTTTCGCGTTTTCGCTACGCCACCTTTGACAATAAGTCCAGCTATCAAATGAGAACCAAATTTAAGTTTAACGTGTAAATTCAATGTCATTTAAAATACTTATGTTGTGCAGATAAACTCAAATTATCATTGAATAAATAAAGAGAACGAATATGAGTCTGCAGAGAAAGACATGTGCTGTCCACATCAGAATTTTTAACAATATTACAACAATGATTTATAGAAGTGAACGGGGATTATTTTCAGGCCATTTCGAAAAAAATGTATGATCTATATTTAAAGATCCATCAAATTTTTGTCGAATAAAATGTTCAACAAATTTAAGCTGTGTACCAAATTTTAACTCTCTAGGACGGAGGGAAGTGCATTTAAAATGCCATCAAATAAATTTATCATGAAGAGTTATATAAAATTTAAAAAAAAAAGAAAAATTGTTATCTACCAAATTTACTTTAAAATATGAAGCCACTCCCATATGCAAAACGTTTAAACAAATGGAGAGATATTATTATATAATATCTCTTTCTTTTCTTTCTGGAAGATATCCCAAAGTCAGAATTTAATTGAATTTTTTTTTTCCCTATATTAAATATTTTTTTTAATTAAAAAACTACTTAACATATTTTACTGAATTTTTTTTTATATATTCTATGGGATAATGTGAATATTTCCTAAAAATTTCGAAGCAATTCGTGAATTTTAAATTTACTTAAAAAATGTTTGAAAAATTAGGTCCCATAGGGTTCAATGTATTTCATTTTTTCAACCCGGGTTCAATAAAAAACTAATTGGGTGATATTATTTATTTATATTCCCATAGGTCCTACAGACCGACTGAACAACATACTAAAATTTCATTTTGATAAACTCATTTTTACGGCAGTTATCGTGCTAACGGACAGACAGACAGACAGACAGACAGACAGACAGAATGAACAAAGTCATAAACACTTTTCAACTTTGTTGTAAAGTGTTAAAAACCGGAAAATTTTCCGAAATTTTTTTTTTCTTACCTACATCTCTAATATTGATTCTCCATAGATTGTATAAATTTTGTGTCAACAAATTATCATTTTATTCACAACTTTTCTTATTTATGCTACTGTAGGAGATATTTCATCATTTTAAATATGTTAATACGATCCAAAACAACCCAATTATAAAATAAATTGTTTATCTTTTATAAATTTCTTCTTCACACCTTATAAAAATAATTTTTTTCATAGTCATCTTAATTGTTTAAAACATACAGGGTTGAAGGAATTATAATCGTTTATAATCGGTCGAAGGAAATATAATCGTGCCGTTTAGCCAATATTATTCCTATTTCGCCAATATTATGGTTATTTCGCCAATATCATTGCCGTTTCAGCAATATTCTTGCCGTATTGCCAATATTATTGGCTTCTCATCAATATTATTGCTTTCTCGTCAATATTATTGCTTTCTCGCTGATATCATTGCCGTCTCGCCAATATCATTTACGTCCAGCCAATACTATTGCCTTCTCGCCAATTATTATTGCAGTCTCGCAAATATTATTGCTTTCTTGCCAATATTATTGCCGTCTCGCTAATATTATTGACGTCTTGTCAATATTATTGCTTTCTTGCCAATATTATTGCTTTCTCGCCAATATTATTGCCGTCTCGCTAATATTATTGACGTCTTGTCAATATTATTGCTTTCTTGCCAATATTATTGCTTTCTCGCCAATATTATTGCCATCTCGCTAATATTATTGTCGTCTCGCCAATATCATTTACGTCCAGCCAATACTATTGCCTTCTCGCCAATTATTATTGCAGTCTCGCAAATATTATTGCTTTCTCGCCAATATTATTGCCGTCTCGCTAATACCATTGCCGTGTCGCCAATATTATTGTCTTCTCATCAATATTATTACTTGCTCAGCAATATTATTGCTTTCTCGCCAATATTATTGCTTTCTCTCCAATATTGTTGCCATCTCGCCAATATTATTGCCATCTCGCCAATATTATTGCCATCTGAATTATTGCAAGATTTTGAATTATTGCAAGATTTTCCATGCCCTTGCTTACACAACAGTAGGGCACGGAAACAAATTTCAATTACTCACAAAATTGAACCAAATTAATGGCGTAGGCAGATCCAATATAAAAAAATCTGATGTGGGCAACACATGACTTTCCTTATATAATGTAATGAATTTACTACTTTTATATATACAGTAAAAAAATAGGTTTTTCTTATCGTAGATACTAATATTCTTTTCAAGATATTGAATTTTCGACAATTAGTCGTCATTTTCATTGATTTAGCTTCATTTTTATTCATTGAGCGAGATTTTCGTCAATTTGGCAACATTTCAAGAAGTCGCCAAGTTGGCGACATTCCGCCAAATTCGTCGCCAAAATCTCGCCAAGCGTTATGGATGAAGAGATAAGTTATTCTTACAGCAGATAAATGACTATTGGCGTTCAAATACAAAAGTATTACTTAAAGTATCTTTTTCCATGCATGGAACGAGCTAGATCCACGAGAATGATGTCACCCAATTTATCGTATGGTATTACATATGAAAAGTGAACATGTTTCTCAATAGGAAATATTTTTTTTATATTTTATATGACTTTTTGATAATTTTTTTGAAAAATGTGCAATATCTCGAGAACGGTTTGTGTTAGCGTTCTAAAATTTATGCCGATCGTTTTCTAATGAAAAATTACATAAGAAATGTCTATTTGCGTAACTTTATTAGTGGTTTTGATTTTTTGACGATTTTTTCAAAATTTCATTCGAAAATTTAATGGGGTTCTGGACATTCGATTGCGTATAAAAACAATAGGCTTCCAGTGTTTACGGATTGTGATTTTTGTACCAAATTTGGTTCGAATCGGTCCATTCGTTCGTCAGTTATCGTCTCCACAGACTCACTGATACACACACACACACACACACACACACACACACACACACACACACACACACACACACATACTTTCACACACACACACACACACACACACACACACACACACACATACTTTCACACACACACACACACACACACACACATACTTTCACACACACACACACACACACACACACACACACACACACACACACACACACACACACATACTTTCACACACACACACACACACACACACACACACACACACACACACACACACACACACACATACTTTCACACACACACACACAGACATCTCTTCAAAAATGTTTGATTCGTGATCAGGGATGCTTGAAACGTGCTCTCCCGTCGAAAACTCGAATTCGAATTTTCGACCCCGTCACAATACATTATGTATATAAGGAAAGTAACAATACTATATGCATTTTATACTTACCAAAAATTGATATTATGCAAAATGATCGAAACTATTTCATCTGCCTACACCCACATTTCCCTTCAACGATTTTTCATAATATTAATTTTGAATAATGATGTTGTTATATAGTATTGTTTTGAATTAAATCCGCCTATCATTCTCAATTTTGGTTTAATTCGTGTGTCATTAAATTTTAATTCGAGTGTAATTATTATTACTTTCCTTATATACATAATGTATAAGGAAAGTATTGTGACGGGGTCAAAAATTCGAATTCGAGTTTTCGACGGGAGAGCACGTTTCAAGCATCCCTGATCACGAATCAAACATTTTTGAAGTGATGTCTGTGTGTGTGTGTATGTGTGTGTGTGTGTGTGTGTGTGTGTGTGTGTGTGTGTGTGTGTGAAAGTATGTGTGTGTGTGTGTGTGTATCAGTGAGTCTGTGGAGACGATAACTGACGAACGAATGGACCGATTCGAACCAAATTTGGTACAAAAATCACAATCCGTAAACACTGGAAGCCTATTGTTTTTATACGTAATCGAATGTTCAGAACCCCCCTAAATTCTCGAATAAAATTTTGAAAAAATCGTCAAAAAATCAAAACCGCTAATAAAGTTACGCAAATAAACATTTCTTATGTAATTTTTCATTAGAAAACGATTGGCATAAATTTTAGAACGCTAACATGAACCGTTCTCGAGATATTGTACATTTTTCAAAAAAATTATGAAAAAGTCACATAAAAAAAAAATTCCTATTGAGAAACATGTTCACTTTTCATATGTAATATAATGCGATAAATTGAGTGACATCATTCTCGTGGATCTAGCTTGTTCCATTCATGAAAAAATATACTTTGAATAATACTTTTGTATTTAAACGCCAATAGTCATTTATCTGCTGTAAGAATAACTTTTTTCTTAGTGCATAACGCTTGGCGAGATTTTGGCGACAAATTTGGCGGAATGTCGCCAACTTGGCGACTTTTTTGAAATGTTGCCAAATTAATGAAAATCTCGCCAAATGGATAAAAATGATGCTAAATCAATGAAAATGACGACTAATTGTCGAAAATTCAATATCTTGGAAAGAATATTAGTATCTACTATAAGAAAAACCTATTTTTTTATTGTAAAAGTAGTAAATTCATTACATTATATAAGGAAAGTCATGTGTTGTCCACATCAGATTTTTTTTTTCTTAGCGTGGGGTACCTATTTGTGATAAATAAGTCCAGCATTTCTTATTTAGCTAATTCCCTCTCAAAATTTGTGGTTAGAATTTTTTAAAGAGTTATATCTAGGTGAGTTCGCTACGTATTCAAACACTTAAAAACTTCCAGATTTTAAATTTTTCATCAAAAACATTCTTGAAAATCTTATTGATGTTTTGAAAATGTTGATAAAATAATGCTCCTAGTGATTACAAAAAAGACATTGTGAATTTTTTGTTGTTTAAAAATCATAGTTAATTAATTACAATGATTAATATATTTATTTTATTGTTCAATAAAATAATAAAAAAATTTGAAAATAAAAGTGTTTAAAATGCAATGATTTTACTTTTAAAGTACCGATCTTTAACATTAGCAGTGATTAATAAGTAATAAGGAAGACAAGTGCAACGTAAGTAAACACAAATAACACGATAATGCAGCATACAGCTGTTTCGAGAATACGCTGGGTCCCCATCGTCAGTGCAAAAGAACCAACAAACTCGAATTCTAAAAGAGGAATGCAGTGATCTTTACCGTACACTGATATTTAAGGAGATGTGAAATAATGGGGAAAGTATAATGTGTGTTGTATGCGTATACACACACACACACACACACACACACACACACACACACACACACACATATATATATATATATATATATATTTATATGTGTGTGCAAGTATAGTGCCACTTTCTTTACAAAATTTCGTTTCATCTCTGTCACATTTCTTCGATTTACTAAGACACTGGCGTATTCACAATTCACTTTTAATCGTTTTCGTCTACATCCGAACTGAATGAGACTAACTTATATACCCTCAGGGGAATGGTAGCTTTCTGTGTGGCCGGATTCCCCTGAGACTAACTTATATACCCTCAGGGGAATCCGGCCACACATTAGCTACCATTAGCCTATGGGTTGGTCGTGTGGTCTGGGTTTTCTACCCTCAGGGGAATGCTCTTTAAAAAGTACGCAATTCCTGAAATTCTTTGTCTATAAAATTCGAGAAGTTTCCAGAACTCACTTAAAGTCTAATATTCAGCAAAATTCTTCACCAAGATCAACGAATTTGTCACCAAGCTCACGCTACCCGAAACTTCAAATTTTAATAATAGTATCCTGTTAGGTATTCGTAAGAATAAGGTGGCACTTCCGTTACATACTTCCGTTTCACATCTTCTTTCATAAACCTTTCTTCGTACGTATTCACAATTCACATTTATTCGTTTTCGTCTACATCCGAACTGAATGAGACTAACTTATATACCCTCAGGGGAATGCTCTTTAAAAAGTACGCAATTTTTTAAATTCTTTGTCTATAATATTCGAGAAGTTTCCAGAACTCACTTAAAGTCTAATATTCAGCAAAATTCTTCACCAAGATCAACGAATTTGTCACCAAGCTCACGCTACCCGAAACTTCAAATTTTAACAATAGCTTCTTGTTAGGTATTCGTAAGAATAAGGTGGCACTTCCGTTACATACTTCCGTTTCACATCTTCTTTCATAAACCTTTCTTCGTACTTCGCGCCCTAAGATATTTCACAACAAAAATGTGATGTGCCCAGTACATGGCTTTCGCTACATAATGCAACGATTTTTAATCTTTTTTATATCGAAATAATCACGTACAAAGTTCACGGTATGTATTGAAACCTATGCATGTATTGGAAGTAACAAACAAATTAATCCATCAATTTTGATGAATTGCGATATATTAACGTAATTTCACGAGGTTGAAACAAATAATAACTCATATTCTCATACTCTCATAACACATAAACTCATTATTTTGATGAAAGGCAATGCATTAAAGTAAACTTATGAGGTGGAGAGAAACGAACAAGATCATAAATCTATCGTCATGATCAGAAATCGAGATAACTTCTTTATACAAGTATTTTACGCTATAAAATAAGCAAATACGCTTTATAAATTAAGTAATGCGTATTTTTACTCACCGATTTCGTAAGCAAGAAATAAAAAAATACGTTTTTCAGAATCGCAAATTAAACAGATTTGGCTTGAATGTAAATTTAATTTTGAGAAAGCTGTTCCTTTATTTGAAAAATCAAACAGAAAGAAGGTTGGAATTTTAAAAGGCAAAAATAAAAATTATTTTACTTAATAGGTTTTTGATTTTCTTTTCCCCTTGTTTGTTTACACCCATATAGAGAAACTAAGCCAAAGGTAAGGTAGCAATTTTGATATTTCATCATGAATTAATTATATGATAAGTTATTTTTATGGGAAAAAAATCATTGTTAATTATAATATGACGAATTTGTAATTTAAGATTTCTACTTGGAAAATTGACATGAAATTAAAAAAAATTGTGATCCTAAACGTCCAAAATTTAGTAAATATTTTAAAACTCATTTCATAAAATTTATAAGGTATATTAATTATGCTATCAGATATGCAATGTATTTTGTTTATTAACACAAAATAAAGAGTATAGTGCATTTCTTAATTCTTATTTTTATTTTCAAGGTAGAAAAGTGAGAAATTTATATTTCGTTGGGCAATGATCCTGTAATTATTTTTATACAAAATACAATAAATTAATTAAATACCTGGAAATTTGAGGGTACATTTGTTAAAAATTACTCTTCTCGAAAGCAAAATACTCCTTTAAATCAAGTCAGGGAGTATTCTTACTTTTCTGGAAAAATTCTAGCTCGATCTCTGGTCATGATGAAGTGAAAAAATTTGATGTGGGCAGCACATGACTTTCCCTGCAGACTCATTCATTTTTTCTGTATTTCTTTAAGTACTCTTTAAATTGAATTTAATTGCAAAAATAACACTGAATTAGCATTTTTAATCCAATTTCTGCTTTTATTTGGTAATTGTACATTTTTTCAAAGGCGGCATAACAAAATGCGAAAATTTTCAAATATCTCGAGAACGGTTAATCCTACAGTAATAGAGTTGTTCTTATTCTTTTCCTTGTCAAAAATTACGTATAAAACAAGCATTTAATTGATACATTTGAACATATGCAGCCTCTTTTTTTTTAGATATTGGCGATTTTTGATGGCAATTTCGTAACAAAATTGCAGGTTGTTCTTTTCTAAATCGTACCAAAATCTAATCAGCATCCGAGTATCCCACAAGTGATTTATCTACCAAATTTTGTGAAATTTGGTCAATTAGTATTTAAGCTAGAGTGGATACATGAAATTTTAGCTTTTTGCGTTCCTTATATACATATTATAATGTATAATGTAAGTGTTGTGACGGAGTCGAAAATTCGGATTCGAGTTTTCGACGGGAGAGCACGTTTCAAGCATTCCTGATCACGAATCGAACATTTTTCAGGTGATGTTTGTGTGTATGTGTGTGTGTGAAAGTGTGTGTGTGTGTTTGAAAGTGTGTGTGTATGAAAGTGTGTATGTGTGTGAAAGTGTGTATGTGTATGTGTGTGTGTGTCAGTGAGTCTCTGGAGACGATATCTCACGAACGAATGGAGCGATTCGAATGAAATTTGGCACAGGAATTATAATCCATGAACACTGGAAGCCTATTGTTTTCAAGTACAATCGAATGCTCAGAACCCCCTAAATTTTCAAGTGAAATTTTGAAAAAATCTTTAATAAAGTTACCTTTAATAAAGTTAACCTTCAATAAAGTTACGCAAATAGTCATTTCGTATGTAATTTTTCCTCAGGAAGCGATTGAAATAAAATTTAGAACTCTAGCATGAAACTTTCTAGGGATATTGAAAATTTTTCAAATAAATTTATCAAACATCACATAAAATAAAAAATATATATTAACTATCGTGAAGTATGTTCACTTTTCATATGTAATATCATGCGATAAATTGGGTGACATCATTCTCGTTGACCTTGCTCATTCTGTTCATCAGAAAAGATATTTTGAGTAATACTTTTATATTTGAATGACAATAGTCATTTATATGCTATACGAATAACTTATTTCTCGGTCCATAACGCTTGGCGAGATTTTGGCGACGAATTTGGCGGAATGTCGCCAACTTGGCGACTTTTTTAAATGTTGCTAAATTAACGGAAATCTCGCCAAATGGATAAAAATGACTCTAAATCAATGAAAATGAGAATTAATTGACGAAAATTCAATATCTTGGGGAGAATATAAGTATCTACTATAAGAATAACCTTTTTTTATTGTAAAAGTAGTAAATTCATTGTATTATATAAGGAGAGTCATGTGCTGCCAACATCAGATTTTTTTTATCTAAAATCTAAAAAACCGCAATATTTACGTACTTTTTCACTTCCTGCTTTATTGTGTCACTGCCTATTACGTCACTGCCAGTTATGTTATGTACTGCCTTCATCAGACTTTTATTTTTACCTTCATGGTGCTAATACTAGCAAAAGCCGTGCTTTGATTGGACTCACACGTATGAAGTATGCGAGCTGTGACAGATTCCAAATTAAAATTTAGTTTAACAAATAAATTATGAAATGTTTGAGAATCCTAATACAAAAGATCATAAATTTTTAGAATTAGAATTGTAAGATAATCAAATTAAAATACAATAAAACATTGGACTACAAGTAATGCATTTCATTCATCAAAATTAGTATTTCCATAGATTTGCGTTTTGTTATTGTATGTATCATAGAGACAAAGGGTAAATCTTCAACTCCATGGTATGTATTTTAGTTTGCCACGTTCTTTTAGCAACTGTGTAAAAATAAATTAGTGTATTGAAGCTTAATATTGGACTTATTTTTACTTTCCCTGCAATGCATGGTAATGTATAGAAAAAGCATTGAAATCACGCCGAAAATCGCAACTCGAGTTTTCGACAGATATACACGTTTGGGGAACACGAAAAACTATTTTCAGCGTGACGTCTGTGTGTGTGCGTCTGTCTGCCTGTGTGTCTGTCTATGTGTGTATGTGTCTGTTTATCTGTCTGTCTGTCTGTCTGTCTGTCTGTCCACTGTATGTATCCGCTCTAACTAAAAAACTAATTGACCGAATTTTATTGGTAGGTAAGTAAGTCCCTTGTATGTGACTCAGGTGATGATTAGATATTGGTATGATCCGGAAAAAATAACCAGCCTGTTTTGCGAAATGGCCCGCAAAAATCGTCAAAATCTAAACTAAAAGACTACGCATACTTAAATATATCAATTATACGTTTATTTTATATGTAGTTTTTGGCCATAAAAAGAATAAGAACAACCTCATTACACTAGGACTAGGCGTTGTCGAGATATTTTAGTTGTTTCCGCATTTTCACTACGTCACCTTTGAAAATAAGTCCAGTTACCAAATGAGAACGAAAATCGAATTAAACGTGTAAATTCAGTCTAATTTTAAATAATTATGGGTGTTATTTTGTGTAATTAAACTCAATGTAATGAATTCTTGAAGAAATAAAGAGAACGTGAATATGAGTCTGCAGTGAAAATTATGTGCTGCCCACATCACATATTTACTTTCCCTGTAATGGAAATTTGTAACCCAATTTTGACGTTATCCACAAGTTCTAGACCCCCAAATTAGTCCAAATTCAAATTTTTACGACGTTTCTGTCTTTATATCCGAAGATATTCAATACTCCGGAATGTTAATTTTTTGGGGATCAGCTCCATATTGAAAACCGCAATTTTAAGAGCGATATCTCGTTGATTGGTCACAGTACTATTGTAAATTATTGAATATCCTCTTGACATTCAGCATTATGGCTTACCTCACAGCCAAAAGGTCATAGGTTCGATTCCTGCATGAGAGGGTGAGCATTTTCATGACAGGGTGTGGTATTGTCTTGTGTGTGTGTTACTAAGACAGTGGGCCTGTAATGGGTAGAATTATGTGAGCCTCAAATAGGGCACGATTATTAGGGGTAAAATGCCGTACTGGGTACGTTGCTAAAAACTAATGGGGCATTCGTGCCAGGGTCAATAAAAGAAAGAAGAAATAAAGAAGAATGAAATGCTTATTTTCAAATGTTATTTCATAATGCTGTTTCAAAAACAATTCATGAGACTAATAAATATCTGCATATCACGCGACAAAACAACTCCATTGGAACTTGGTGACGCATTTAAAAGTTTCAATACGGTGTGCAACCTCCATCATTATCAATCACCGCTTGAAGTTGGTGTTTAGTATCACATAATTTTATAATTTGTTATTGTTTTATATAAATATTTTTTATTATAAATTATCATATTTTGTGGCCGATTTCAACTCGCAGTAGCTCCGGAACTATTAATTCACAGTAACATAAGTAGATCCCATTTATAACAATACAAGTTTTTACCCTTCAATACAGTAGCGGAATTACGTTGATTAGGTTGCATCTATACAGAACTGTTTATACAAAGCTTTTATTAAAACTGGGTAAAAATAAATGCCCATTTTTTAAAATTAAGATTAACTTACAATTAATATACATTTTTCAAATTAGTCATTTCTTTAAACTAATATACAACCCCTAAAATCATCGTGGTGCTGAATATTTAAACATTTCGAAAGAACTAGAGGGAGAAACACCTGAAATTTTACAAAAACATATAAAATATCTTTGTGAATCGATTTTTATCAAAACATGTCCAGGTTTGTATTCAAATTTGTTCGATTATTGATTTCATAATCAATATTTCATACAAACAATTATTTCCACAAAAATAAGAATCACGTAAATGTGTTTGGGTTGTTTAGTAGTAACGCCATACAACTAATCAGCGTGAGCAGATAATTATTGCAGAAGATATGAATGGGCGTCTTAGAAACTAATTTAACATTAGGGGCTCAAAACTTCACATACTCACAATTCAGAAACGCCTCACCCAAATGACTTGAAATTTGGTATCACAGGTTGAATTTTGCTCTAGATTCGAACTATGTTGTCAAACATGCACGTTGCCATTGGAAATGTTAAAGTTTGTTCGCGTTTAGATAAAGACGGTCCCTTATGCAAATTTTATGAACATTAATTTGTAGAGGATGTTATTCCTAATCGAATGGTATCTTTCAATTTTCTCTACGATGGACGATGCTCGATTAACAAAGGGTGGGGCGTTTTTTCCCGTAACTTTACATAAGGTTTCACTATATAACTGTATACTAGTTGCATCGTTTTTTGTACAATGCATTTTTTTCATACGGAACAGCAGATGGAAAGAAGATGCATATATATTTTATCATAGAACTAGTTTTGGCATAATTAATCTATTATCTATTATTATATATACTAATTGCCAAGTGTCCGTCCGTCTGTCTGTCTGTCTGTCTGTCTGTCCGTCTGTCTGTCACGCCTTTTTTAGGCACTTCCCGAATAGATAGAGACTTGCAATTTGGTACACGGCTCGGTCGTTCGATAAAATCCCCTGGAAAAATCGAATTTTTCGAAAACGCTCCATAGAGGGGGTGCCCCACACCAAAACGTTCGAAAAGTGAAATGACAGGAAAGCATGCTTTGCGATGAGGTAGAGACTTCAAATTTGGTGTATGGGTAAATCGTTCGAAAGAAAGAAAGTGTGCAATTTCAGATTTCCAATATTTTCTACTTAAGGGGGGGTGCAGCACACCAAAACGTTCGAAAAGTGAAATGATAGGAGAGCATGCTTTGCGATGAGGTAGAGACTTCAAATTTGGTGTATGGGTAAATCGTTCGAAAGAAAGAAAGTGTGCAATTTCAGATTTCCAATATTTTCTACTTAAGGGGGGGTGCAGCACACCAAAACGTTCGAAAAGTGAAATGATAGGAGAGCATGCTTTGCGATGAGGTAGAGACTTCAAATTTGGTGTATGGGTAAATCGTTCGAAAGGCAGAAAGTGTGCATTTTCAGATTTCCAATATTTTCTACTCAAGGGGGTGCCGCACACCAAAACGTTCGAAAAGTGAAATGATAGGAAAGCCTGCTTTGAAATAAGATAGGGACTTCAAATTTGGTACATAGGTAAACCGTTAGAAAGGAAGAAAGTGTGTAATTTCAGATATCCAATATTTCCTACTTAAGGGGGTGTCGCACACAAAAATGTTCGATTTTCCGAATAAATGAGAAACGGCCCCTTTAAAATTTGATAGAGGCTCAAAATTTTAAATATAGACTAATCATTTGATGAAAACACCCAAAACGAATATAATTTTTCAAAAATGTTCGTTTAAGGGGGTTTTCCAGAGGAAAACGTTCGAAATGTGAATTGATAAAAAAAAACATGCTTCGAAATAAGATACAGACTTCAAATTTGGTGTACAGGTAGATAGTTCGAAAGGAAGAACATGTGCAATTTCAGTTTTCCGATATATTGAACTTTTGGGGGTGCTTCAAAACTAAATGTTCGCTTTGTCGAATAAATAAGAAACGCGAATTATTAAAAAATTTACATTATTCAGGGGTTGCTTAATGTGGGGCCGTTGATTTTCAACGGGTATGCGGCTAGTATATACTAATTGCCAAGTGTCCGTCTGTCTGTCTGTCTGTCACGCTCTTTTCAGGCACTTCCCGAATAGATAGAGACTTGCAATTTGGTACACGGTTCGGTCGTTCGATAAAACCCCCTGGAAAAATCGAATTTTTCGAAAACGTTCTATAGAGGGGATGCCCCACACCAAAACGTTCGAAAAGTGAAATGACAGGAAAGCATGCTTTGCGACGAGATAGAGACTTCAAATTTGGTGTATGGGTAAATCGTTCGAAAGGAAGAAAGTGTGCAATTTTAGATTTCCAATATTTTCTACTTAAGGGGGTGCATCACACTAAAACGGTTGAAAAGTGAAATGATAGGAAAGCCCGCTTTGCGATAAGATAGGGACTTCAAATTTAGTATATAGGTAAACCGTTAGAAAGGAAGAAAGTGTGTAATTTCAGATTTCCAATATTTCCTTCTTAAGGGGGTGTCGCACACAAAAATATTCGATTTTTCGAATAAATGAGAAACGGCCCCTTTAAAATTTGATAGAGGCTCAAAATTTCAAATATAGACTAATCATTTGATGAAAACACCCAAAATGAATATAATTTTTCAAAAATGTTCGTTTAAGGGGGTTTTCCAGAGGAAAACGTTCGAAATGTGAATTGATAAAAAAAACATGCTTCGAAATAAGATACAGACTTCAAATTTGGTGTACAGGTAGATAGTTCGAAAGGAAGAACATGTGCAATTTCAGTTTTCCGATATTTTGAACTTTTGGGGGTGCCTCAAAACTAAATGTTCGATTTGTCGAATAAATAAGAAACGCGAATTATTAAAAAATTTACATTATTCAGGGGTTGCTTAATGTGGGGCCGTTGATTTTCAACGGGTATGCGGCTAGTATATACTAATTGCCAAGTGTCCGTCTGTCCGTCTGTCTGTCTGTCTGTCACGCTTTTTTCAGGCACTTCCCGAATAGATAGAGACTTGCAATTTGGTACACGGCTCGGTTGTTCGATAAAACCCCTTAGAAAAATCGAATTTTTCGAAAACGTTCTATAGAGGGGGTGCCCCACACCAAAACGTTCGAAAAGTGAAAAGATGGGAAAGCATGCTTTGCGAAGAGATAGAGACTTCAAATTCGGTGTATGGGTAAACCGTTCGAAAGGAAGAAAATGCGAAATTTCAGATTTCCAATATATTCTACTTAAGGAGGTGCCGCACACCAAAACGTTCGAAAAGTGAAATGATAGGAAAGCATGCTTTGCGATATCTTCGAGGTGGATTCGGAGGCTGCGGATGCGATTCGCAAAGCTGACCTTGGTGCATTCACCGGTTTGGACCGTGGAGTCTTCAAGATTCTTCGTGATCCAAACGAAAAGCCTAAGGGGAAGATGGAGATGGAGGAACAGCCAGCAGAACGGGCGACCTCCTCTCAGGTAAGTATTGGTAGTCTTGAGACTATGATACCTAGACTTAACGAACTAGAAATTGCTTCTGGTTCAGATGTTACACTTCATGCTAACCCTCCGATCTCGGATGATGAGTTGGAAAAACGCATGAAAGATTTTGACAATGATATCATGCTGGATGCTGATCATTGTCATGATACTAGGTGAATTTCTTTCTCCTAGTCTTTCTGTGCCCTTTTCTTCTTTTTGTTTATGGGCTGTCTTAAGGTTGTGCAAATTAATCTGCATCACAGTCGATCTGCCTCTGCTATTCTTAGCAAAAGGCTTTTCAATGGTAGAGCTGATATTGCTCTTATCCAAGAACACTGGACCTGTAATGGAAAGATTTTGGGTCTAGGGATCAAAGGATTTAGTGTCTTTTATGACACATCCTGTACCAGACCCAGAGCCTGTATTGCTGTTAGCAACAAGCTCAATGCTGTTCATCTGATTAAATTCCTTGATGGTGACAATGTTGCTATCAATGTGAAACTTAAAACTGACGAACATATGATGGATTACATCTTTGCTTCTGCCTATCTTCCTTATGAAGATAAGGAAACTCTCTCTAAGGTCATTATTAATCTTACTGAGTACTGCAATGGTAAAAAAATGATCATTGGTTGCGATGCAAATGCCCATAATACTGTTTGGGGCAGTAGTAATTGTAACCGTAGGGGTGATGATCTTTTGGATCAGATCCTTCTTCATAAGCTCTATTTACTTAATAAGGGTAATACTCCTACCTTTGTGACCTTAAAACGTCGCGAGGTTTTAGATATTAGCCTGTGTAATAGTTCTGCTTTTGAGTCCGTAATTGATTGGAGGGTTTCAGATGACATATCTTTGTCTGACCATCAATTAATTTCCTTTTCTGTTAAAGGTCCTGTAACTGTTTTAGAGGACAAAGGTAGGAACCCTAGGAAGACGAATTGGGGTTCCTACAAAGAAGACCTTAGGGCCAAGTTGGCGAATCATATTGGTGAGTATTCCTCTATTGAAAGCGTGGATCTGGCTGTTGACTTTGTGCAACAGGCCATCATCGACACCTTTTATAGCAACTGCAGAACCACCATAGCTGACTCCCCAAGGACTGTTCCTTGGTGGTCTAGTGAGCTCAGCCGGTTGTGTGGGAAATGCAGGAAGCTCTTTAATAGAGCCAAGAAGAATGGTGATTGGCAGACTTATAAATCTGCCCTCACCACTTATAATAAAGCAGTTAGGGATGCCAAGAAAAATTCTTGGAGAACATACTGCGAAGGTATTAATGATACTCCTGCCGTTGCAAAACTTGTTAAGTTGATGGCTAGAGACAGAAATTGTAAACTTAACACTGTTAAGAAGCCCAATGGTGACTTTACTGTCACTGGTGAGGAGACCCTTAGTGAGCTCTTCAGAGTTCACTTTCCGGTTTCTCATCCTGTTGTTCAGAATGACAGTGGTATTGCTTGCTCCACCTTGTCTGACGACAATAGCTGGGGTATTGCTAGGAGCATTGTTACTCTTGATAGGGTTAAATGGGCAATTAATTCCCATAAACCCTATAAAACTCCGGGAACTGATGGCATCATTCCTATTCTTCTCCAGGAGGGAATAGAGATGCTTGCTCCTATTCTCTGCAACATCTACAGAGCTTGTATTGCCCTTGGTCATATACCAAATGCGTGGAGGCATACTAGGGTAATCTTCATTCCAAAAATTGGAAAGGACAATTACTATGAGGCCAAATCTTTTAGGCCTATCAGCCTTACGTCTTTTCTGCTTAAGACTATTGAAAAACTTATCGATAGGTATTTAAGGGAAGTGATTCTGGCCTCTAAGCCCTTGTCCAGTTCTCAACATGCCTAT
Organism: Amaurobius ferox; assembly: GCA_951213105.1. NCBI lineage: Eukaryota > Metazoa > Arthropoda > Arachnida > Araneae > Amaurobiidae > Amaurobius > Amaurobius ferox. Next base: position 94,070,856 of record OX578150.1, read on the forward strand.
CAACCGGGCAAATCTACGGACACTGCTCTTTACAGTCTCTCCTTTATTTTAGAGAGAAATCTCAATGCCAAGGAAATTGCTCTTGCTACCTTTCTTGACATTGAAGGTGCCTTCGATAAAGTACCCATTGACACCATTCTTGTTGCTCTCAACAGAAGAGGTGTTGATACCACGATATCTTATTGGATTAAGAACCTGCTATCTAACAGGTATATCTGTGCATCTTTACTTGGAGAAAGTATGACTGTGCATGCACTTTCGGGCTGTCCACAAGGGGGTGTGCTCTCACCAATTCTCTGGTGTCTTGTTGTGGATTCTCTTCTGGAAAGCATTGATATCTCTGGTGTTTCTTGCATTGGATATGCTGATGATGTTGTCATCGTTGCCAGGGGCAAATTTGGCAACACTGTCTCTGACATGATGTCTACTGCTCTTAGGAGGGTTGAAACATGGTGTAAAAATGCAGGTCTTACGGTTAATCCGCAGAAGACTGCTTTAGTTGCGTTTACAAGGAAACGCATACTTAATCTTGGGAATATTTGCTTATTTGGGCAGAAGCTTATTTGCTCCAAGGAGGTTAAATTCTTGGGAATTTACTTTGACAAGGAACTTAATTGGAAGAGACACTTGGACTACTGCACAACTAAAGCCAGAAGAATCTTCTGGTCTTGTAGGAATGCTATTGGGAAAACCTGGGGCCTTAATCCCAGAGCTATTCATTGGATTTACTCGATGATAGTCTGTCCTATCATTTCTTATGGATCCATTGTTTGGTGGTCCAGAATTAGAAATGAAACTGCTAAACTTGATTTAGTTAAGCTTCAAAGGATGGTGTGCATTGCAATCTCCGGATGCATGAAAACCACTCCTACTGCAACTCTTGAACTCTTACTTGGCTTGCATCCGCTCTATATGCGTATTGAGGCAGAAGCACTTATCTGCATGAACAGACTTAAATATCTGAAACACTGGAAAGATTACTCAAGGTATTTATCTTGGGGTGAACTTAACAGTAATGTTGCTAGGCATCCTTATTTTTGTATGCCACCTGATGGCATACACGTCAAATTTACGTTTGATAAGCCTTATGAAATTCTTGTCCCCTCGCGGGATGATTGGAAGAGAACTCCAACCTACAATAAACATAACTGTTTTGTATGGTATACTGATGGCTCGAAGATTGGCACTAGTACTGGTGCGGGAGTCTGCTGCCCTGATGATGGCACTAAGCTATCTTATCCGCTTGGCAATTTTGCTACTGTCTTTCAGGCTGAAGTATTTGCCATTCTTATGTGTTGTAGAATTTGCTATGACAGAAAGTACGAGAATAGCCAGATTTTCATTTGTTCTGACAGTCAGGCTGCTCTTATGGCTCTGGGGAAATTCACTGTGACGTCTTCCCTTGTCTGGGAATGCTATAAAGCTCTCTGTAAAATTGCTAGTAATAATAGTGTCATTCTGTACTGGGTGCCTGGTCATTCGGGCATTCCTGGCAATGAATTGGCAGATGAACTTGCTAGGAAAGGCTCTAATACTCCTTTTGTGGGCCCTGAGCCAGCCTTGGGTATTCCCAATGATCTTATCAGAAGAATTGTCTTTGACATCTTCAGGAAGCTTCAATGCAAGAACTGGCGTGACACTAAAGGGCAAAGGCAAGCGAAAATTCTCAATTGTAATTGCCCTAGTGCACGTCAAAAGGAACTCTTTAGACTCAGTAGAACTGGCATCAGGAGAGCTGTTGGGCTCCTTACTGGGCACTGCACTCTCAAGAGACATCTTAATATTATGGGTGTCTCCAAGGATTCGCTTTGCAGAGGCTGCAATTACAGCGAAGAAACTGCAGCTCACATTCTGTGTGAATGTGAGGCCTACTCTGCTCACAGATTCGAACACATTGGTCGTCATGTGATTGAACCCTGGGAGCTGAACGACATTCCTGTCAAGTGCCTACTTATGTTTGCATCGGCTACTGGTCTCTTCTCTTAGAGACCTTCACTTTTTGGGGTAGTACAATAGACCTCTGGTCGATGTGCTAGGCTCTTCTGGAGCCACCCACCTTCATATCATTCATTCATTCATGCTTTGCGATAAGATAGAGACTTCAAATTCGATGTATGGGTAAATCGTTCGAAAGGAAGAAAGTGTGCAATTTCAGATTTCCAATATTTTCTACTTAAGGGGGTGTCGCACACCAAAACGTTCGATTTACCGAACAAATAAGAAAAGGCGCCTTTAAAATTTGATAGAGGCTTAAAATTTCGTATATGGGCTAATAATTTGACGAAAACACCCAAGACGAATACAGTTTTTCAAAAATGTTCGGTTAAGGGGGTGCTCCAGAGTAAAACGTTCGAGAAATCAATTGATAAGAAAACCATGCTTTGGAATAAGATAGAGATATCAAATATGGTGTAAGGGTAGATAGTTTGAAAGGAAGAAAGTGTACAATTTCAGTTTATCAATATTTTCTTCTTTAGGGGGTGCCGCACACCAAAATGTTCGATTTTCGGAATAAAGGAGAAACGCTCCTTTAAAAATGTGTAGAGGCTTTGTATTTGGTATATGGGCGAATCATCTCTTAGAAATCACAAAAAGAATAGAGTTTTTAAAAAATGTATAGTTAAGGGGGTGTGTACTCCACACAAACGCATTCGAAAGATGAAATGCTAGAAAAGCATGCTTCACGATGAAATAGAGACTTCAAATTTGGTGTACGGGTAAAAAGTTGGAAAGTGTGCAATTTCAGTCTTCCAACATTTGCTATTGTAGGGGGTGCCGATCACTAAAATGCTCGATTTGCCGAACAAATGAAAAACACCTCCTTTACAATGTGATAGAAGCTTGAAATTTAGTATATGGGCTAACCATTTGATAAAAAAAACCAAACATGAATACAGTTTGACAAAAATGGTCATTATCGGGGTGCTACACAGAAAAACGTTCGAAAGGTGAAGTGATAGAAAAAACATGTTTCTCGATAGGATAGAGACTTCAAATTTAGTGTACGGGTAGATAGTTTGAAAGGACGTATGCGTAAAATTTCATACTTCCAATATTTGCTACATTAAGTGGTGCTGCACATTAATATGTTCGATTTTTCGAAAAAATGAGGCAAGCTTCTTTTTAAATGTGATAGAGGCTTGATATTCGGTATATGGGCCAATCATCTGATAAAAAACCCAAGACAAAGATAGTTTTTCAAAATTGTTCACTTATGGGTGTGCTTCACAGAAAAAAGTTCCAAAGGAGAAATACTAATATAGGGGTGCCTCGGGATGAGATAGACTTTAATGTGGTGTACGGGTAAATAATTCGAAAGGAAGAAATGCGGGGATTTAGTTTCCCAATATTTTCTTCTTTAAGGGGTTCTGCACACCCAAATATTCGATTTGTAGAATAAATGTGAAACGCGAATTATTAAAAAATTTACATTATTCAGGGGTTGCTTATTGCAAGACCGTTGATTTTCAACGGGTATTCGGCTAGTTATATATACTAACTGCCAAGTGTCCGTCTGTTTGTCTGTCTGTCTGTCTGTCACGCCTTTTTTAGGCACTTCCCGAATAGATAGAGACTTGCAATTTGGTACACGGTTCGGTCGTTCGATAAAACCTCCTGGAAAAATCGAATTTTTTGAAAACGTTCTCTAGAGGGGGTGCTCCACACCAAAACGTTCGAAAAGTGAAATGATAGGAAAGCGTGCTTTGCGATAAGATAGGGACTTCAAATTTGGTATATGGGTAAACCGTTCAAAAGGAAGAAAGTGTGCAATTTCAGATTTCCAATATTTCCTACTTAGGGGGTGCCGCACACAAAAATGGTCTATTTTCCGAATAAATGAGAAACGGCCCCTTTAAAATTTGATAGAGGCTCGAAATTTGATATATGGATTAATCATTTGATGAAAACACCCAAAACGAATATAGTTTTTAAAAAATGTTCGTTTAAGGGGGGTGCTCCAGAGGAAAACTTTCAAAATGTGAATTGATAAAAAACATGCTTCGGAATGCGATACAGACTTCAAATTTGGTGTACTGGTAGATAGTTCGAAACGAAGAACATGTGCAATTTCAGTTTTCCGATATTTTGAATTTTTGGGGGTGTCTCAAAACTAAATGTTTTATTTGTCGAATAAATAAGAAACGAGAATTATTTAAAATTTACCTTATTCGGTGGTTGATTAATGTGGGACCGTTGATTTTCAACGGGTATTCGGCTAGTATATACTAATTGCAAAGTGTCCGTCTGTCTGTCACGCTTTTTTTAGGCATTTCCCGAATAGATAGAAACTTGCAATTTGGTACACTGCTCGGTCGTTCGATAAAACCCCCTGGAAAAATCGAATTTTTCGAAAACGCTCTATAGAGGGGGTATCCCACACCAAAACGTTCGAGAAGTGAAATGATGGGAAAGCATGCTTTGCGACGAGATAGAGACTTTAAATTTGGTGTATGGGTAAATCATTCGAAAAGAAGAAAGTGTGCAATTTTAGATTTCCAATATTTTCTACTTAAGGGGGTGCATCACACTAAAACGGTTGAAAAGTGAAATGATAGGAGAGCATGTTTGCGATGAGATAGAGACTTCAAATTTGGTGTATTTGGTACATCGTTTGAAATCAAGAAAGCATGCAATTTCAGATTTCCAATATTTTCTGCTTAAGGGGGTGACGCAGACTAAAACTTTCGAAAAGTGATATGATAGGAAAGCATGCTTTGCGATGAGGTGGAGACTTCAAATTTGGTGTATTGGTAAATCGTTCGAAAGGAAGAAAGTGTGCAATTTCAGATTTCCAATATATTCCACTTAAGGGGGTGCTGCACACCAAAATGTTCGATTTACAGAAAAAATGAGAAAACGCTTCTTTAAAATTTGATAGAGACTTGAAATTCGGTATATGGTCTAATCATTTGACGGAAACACCCAAGACAAATATAGTTTTTCAAAAATGTTCGTTTAAGGTGGTGTTCCAGAGTAAAACGTTCGAAAATTGAATTGATAAAAAAAAATATGCTTCGGAATGAGATAGAGATATCAAATTTGGTATACGGGTAGATAGTTTGAAAGGAAGAAAGTGTGCAATTTCAGTTTACTAATATTTTCTACTTTAGGGAGTGCCACACACCAAAATGTTCGATTTTCGGAATAAAAGAGAAACGCCCCTTTTTAAACATGATAGAGGCTTGATATTTGATATATGGGCAAATCATCTGACAGAATAGAGTTTTTCAAAAATGTATAGTTAAGGGGGTGGGTACTCCACACAAAAGCATTTGAAAGATGAAATGCTAGAAAAACATGCTTCGCGATGAGATAGAGACTTCAAATTTGGTGTACGGGTAAAAAGTTGGAAAGGAAGAAAGTGTGCAATTCAGTTTTCCAACATTTGTTATTGTAGGGGGTGCCACTCACTAAAATGTTCGATTTACCGAACAAATGAAAAACGCTTCCTGTACAATGTGATAGAGACTTGAAATTTAGTATATGGGCTAACCATTTGACAAAAAACCAAAGGTGAATACAGTTTGACAAAAACGTTCTTTAACGGGGTGCTACACAGAAAAACGTTCGAAAGGTGAAGTGATAGAAAAACATGCTTCTCGATAGGATAGCGACTTCAAATTTGGTGTACGCATAGATGGTTTGAAAGGAAGAGAGTGTGAAATTTCAGATTTTCAATATTTGCTACTTTAAGGGGTACGCACACTAATATGTTCGATTTTCCGAATAAATGTGGCACACTTCCTTTTATATGTGATAGAGGCTTGATATTTGGTATATGGGCCAATCATCTATCTGATAAAAAACACAAGATAAGCAGAGTTTTTCAAAAATGTTCATTTATGGATGTGCTTCACAGAAAAAAGTTCCAAAGGAGAAATAATAAGATAGGGGTGCCTCGGGATGAGATAGACTTTAATGTGATGTAAGGGTAGAAAATTCGAAATGAAGAAATGCTCAAATTTAGTTTGCCAATATTTTCTTCTTTAGGGGTTCTGCACACCAATATATTCAATTCGTCGAATAAATGTGAAACGCGAATTATTAAAAAAAATTACATTATTCAGGGGGAGCCAACGGCCGTACCGTGCTGAAAACACCGGTTCTCGTTAGATCACCGAAGTCAAGCAGCATCGGGCGCGGTTAGTACTTGGATGGGTGACCACCTGGGAACACCGCGTGCTGTTGGCATATTTCGGACGCGGTAGCCCGGTGGTTTGCGTGCTGGATTTGCACGCTGTTACAACTGCCGCCGTTTTCATGCGGAGTACGATCACGTTAAACATGTGGGTCCGTAAGTCCTTCCGAGAGGTTGGTGGTAGGGGAAGGAGGGTACGGTCCCTGTGGATGCCTCCCCCACTGGGTTCCGGTCAAAATTGGGTGGCACTTCCCGGCCTTCCAAACGGTTACCTTACACCTTTCTGGTAGGTCGGACGGTCTGGGTCTCAACAACAACAACATTATTCAGGGGTTGCTTATTGTGAGACCGTTGATTTTCATCGGGTATTCGGCTAGTAATAACTCTAAATGCCCAGAGATTGTCCAACAATTTGTGAGAAACTGCTGACAGATGGCACAGTATAAAAAATTTTCTCTACCAGCGAATACTGAAAATGTACATAAGATTTCACTATATGACTTAAAAATACTAGTTGCATCGTCTTTTGTAGAATGCATTTCATCCAAAATGAACAGAAAATGGGCTGAAGATGCATATGGTTTATAAGTTTTATCATAGAACTAATTTTAGCTGTTATTTAATAATAACTGTAAATTCTCAGAGATTGTTCAACATTTTGTGAAAACTTTTAACAGATGGTACAGTATTAAAAAATCTGATGTGGGCAGCACATGGCTTTTGTTATATAATGAAATGAATTTACTACTTTTGCAGTAAAACAAAATAGATTGTTTTTATAGTAATTATTTATATTCTTTCCAAGATATTGAATTTTCGTCAATGAGTCGTCATTTTCTATATCGTCATCATCAACGACTAGTCATTGATTTAGTGTCATTTTTATCCATTTGACGAGTTTTTCGTTAATTTAGCAACATTTAAAAAAGTCGCCAAGTTTGCGTCATTTCACCGAATTCGTCACCAAAATCTCGCCGAGCGTTATGGATGAAGAAATAAGTTATTCTTACAGCAAATAAATGACTATTGGTGTTCAAATACAAAAGTATTACTGAAAGTATCTTTTTTCATGAATGGAACGAGCTAGATCCACGAGAAGGATGTCATCAAATTTATCGCTTGGTATCACATATGAAAAGCGAACATGTTTTTCAATAGGAAATATTTTTTTTTTTATTTTATATGACTTTTTGATAATTTTTTTCAAAAATGTGCAATATCTCGAGAACGGTTCATGTCAGCGTTCTAAAATTTATGTCAATCGTTTTCTAATAAAACATTACATAAGAAATGTCTATTTTAATAACTTTATTAGCGGTTTTGATTTTTTGACGATTTTTTCAAAATTTCACTCGAAAATTTAGGGGGGGTTCTGAACATTCGATTACGTATAAAAACATTAGGCTTCCAGTGTTTATGGATTGTGATTTTTGTACCAAATTTCGTTCGAATCGTGATAAATCTGTTCGTTAGTTATCGTCTCCACAGACTCACTGACACACACACACACACAGACATCACTTCAAAAATGTTAGATTCGTGATCAGGGATCCTTGAAACGTGCTGTCCAGTCGAAAACTCGAATTCGAATTTTTGACCCCATCACAATACTTTCCTTATACATTATGATTATAAAGAAAGTAAACTTTGTAAAGTTTCTACCAGATACATAAGATTTGACTCCATAACTTAAGTATGCCAGCTGCATCGTAATTTTTAAAATGCATTTTTTTCATAATGAACAGCAAATGGACTGATTACGCATATGAAAGTTTTATTTCAGAACTAATTTTAGCAAAATTAATAATAACAGGAAATTTTCAGAGAATGTCCATCATTGCATGAAAAAATGGTGACAGATGGTAAGCTTGCAAAAGAACTTCTACCAGAAAATTCTGACAATACATACAAGATTTCACTATACAACTTCATATAGAAGTTTCATCATAGAACTAATTTTAATAAAATTAATAATAACTGTAAATTTCCAGAGATTGTCCAGCATTTAGCGAAAAACTGCTGACAGATGGCACAGTATTAAAAAAAAAATACTGACAATGTACATAAGATTTGTCTATATAACTTAAGTACTCATATACCAGTTTTATCGCCTTTTTACTTTCCTTATATACATAATGTATAAGGAAAGTATTGTGACGTTGTCGAAAATTCGAATTCGAGTTTTCGACGGGAGAGCACGTTTCAAGCATCCCTGATCACGAATCAAACATTTTTGAAGTGATGTGTGAGTGTGTGTGTGTGTGTATCAGTGAGTCTGTGGAGATGATAACTGACGAACAAATTGACCGATTTGAACGAAATTCGGTACAAAAATTATAATCCGTGAATACTGGAAGCTTATTGTTTTTTTATCGTAATCGAATGTTCAGAACCCTCCTAAATTGTCGAGTGATAGTTTAAAAAAATCATCAAAATATCAAAACCTTTAATAAAGTTACGCAAATAGACATTTCTAATGTAAATTTTCTTTAGAAAACGATTGACATAAACTTTAGAACGCTAGCCTGAACAGTTCTTGAGATATTGCCCATTTTTAAAATAAATTTATCAAAAAATACTATAAATTATAAAAAATACATTAACAGTTGAGGAACATGTTCACTTTTCATATGTAATATCATGCGATAAATTGGGTGACATCATTCTCGTGGATCTAGCTTGTTCCATTCATGAGAAAAGATATTTTGAGTAATACTTTTGTATTTGAACGCCAATAGTTATTTAACTGCTATAAGTTATTTCTCCTTTCATAACGCTTGGCGAGATTTTGGCGCCACATTTGGCTGAATGTCGCCAACTTGGCGACATTTTTAAATGTTGCCAAATTAACGGAAATTTCGCCAAATGGATTAAAATGACACTAAATCAGTGTAAAGGACGACTCATTGACGAAAATTCAATTTCTTGGAAAGAATATAAATAGCTATTATAAGAAAAACATATTTTTTTATTGTGAAAATAGTAAATTCATTGCATTATATAAGGAAAGTCATGTGTTGCCCACATCAGATTTTTTAGAAAGTATTTTTTCCATAATGAACAGAATGGACTGAAGATGTATATGGAAGTTTTATGACAGAACTAATTTTAGCAAAATTTAATAACTGTAAATTCCCAGAGATTGTCCAATATTTTGAGAAAAACTGTTGACTGATGGAGCATGTATTAAAATTTTTTTCTACCAGATAAATAAGATCTTACTCTATAACTTAAGTATACAGTTGCATCGCCTTTTGTAGAATGCATTTTTTCCAAAATGAACAACGATTGAACTGAAATGCATAGGGAAGTTTTATTACAGAACTAATTTTAGCAATATTAACAATGACAGTAAATTTTCAAAGAATGTCCAACATTGTATGAGAAATTGCTGACAGATGGCACACTTTACAAAAAACTTCTACTAGAAAATACTGGCAATATACACAAGATTTCACTATATAACTTAAGTATACCAGTTGTCTTTTGTAGAATGAATTTTTTTCCTTACTGAATAACAAATGGACTGAATATACATATAGAAGTTTTATCATAGAATTAATTTTAGCATAATTAATAGTAACTGTAAACACCCAGAGATTGTCTAACATTTTATGAAAAACTGCTGACAGATGGCACAGTATTAAAAAAATGTTCAACCAGAAAATATTGACAATGTACATAAGATTTCACTATATAACTTAAGTATACCGCTTGCTTCGTCTTCTGTAGAATGCTTTTTTTCCATAATGACTGCAAATGAACTGAAGATGCATATTTAAGTTTTATCGTAGAATTAATTTTAGCAAAATTAATAATAACTATAAATTCCCAGAAATTGTCCAACATTTTGTGAAAAACTGCTGACAGATGGGGTACGGAATTAACAATTTTTTCTACCAGATATAGATTTTACTCTATAACTTAAGTATAGAGTTGCATCATCTTTTGTAGAACGCATTTTTTCCACAATGAACAGCCAATAGACTAAATATGCATATGGCAGTTTTATTGTAGAACTAATTTTAGCAAAATTAATAATAACTGTAAATTCTGAAAGAATGTCCAATATTGTATGAAAAATAGCTAACAGATGGCACAGTTTAAAAAAAAAATTCTACCGGAAAATATTGACAATATACACAAGATTTCAATTTAACTTAAGTCTATCTTTTGTAGAATGCATTTTTACTTTCCTTATATACATAATGTATAAGGAAAGTACTGTGACGGGGTCGAAAATTCGAAATCGAGTTTTCGACGGGAGAGCACGTTTCAAGCATCCCTGATCACGAATCAAAATTTTTTGAAGTGATGTCTGTGTGTGTGTGTGTGTGTGTGTGTGTGTCAGTGAGACTGTGGAGACGATAACTGACGAACGAATGGACCGATTCGAATCAAATTTGGTACAAAAATCCCAATCCGTAAACACTGGAAGCCTATTGTTTTTATACGCAATCGAATGTTCAGAACCCCCCTAAATTTTAGAATGAAATTTTGAAAAAATCGTTAAAAAATCAAAACCACTAATAAAGTTACGCAAATGAACATTTCTTATGTAATTTTTTATTAGAAAACGATTGACATAAATTTTAAAACGCTAACATGAACCGTTCTCGAGATATTGTACATTTTTCAAAAAAATTATCAAAAAGTTATATAAAATAAAAAAAATATATTTCCTATTGAGAAACATGTTCACTTTTCATATGTAATACCATGCGATAAATTGAGTGACATCATTCTCGTGGATCTAGCTCGTTCCATTCATGAAAAAAGATACTTTGAATAATACTTTTGTATTTGAATGCCAATAGTCATTTATCTGCTGTAAGAATAACTTATTTCTTAGTGCATAACGCTTTGCGAGATTTTGGCGACGAATTTGGCGGAATGTCGCCAACTTGGCGACTTTTTTGAAATGTTGCCAAATTAACGAAAATCTCGCCAAATGGATAAATATGACGCTAAATCAATGAAAATGACGACTAATTGTCGAAAATTCAATATCTTGGAAAGAATATTAGTATCTACTATAAGAAAAATCTATTTTTTTACTGTAAAATATAAAATTCATTACATTATATAAGGAAAGTCTTGTGTCGTGCCCACATCAGATTTTTTTTTCTTACTGAGCAACAAATGGACTGAAGATACATATAGAAGTTTTATCATCGAACTAATTTTAGCAAAATTAATAATATCTGTAAATTCCCAAAAAATGTCCAACTGTTTTTGCAAAACTGTAGACAGCACAGTATTAAAAAAATATCATCAGAAAATACTGACGATATATATAAAATTTCACTCTATATGTTAAGGTTTTCAACTTCATCGTCTTCCGCAGAATGTATTTTTCCTATGATGAACAACAGATAGACTGAATATACGAACAAATGTTTTGTCATTCTTCAAGATTTTTTGAAAAACTGTTGACAGATGGCATAACATTAAAAAAAATTGCCGCCAGCAAATGCTGACGATATTTTAACATATATTTTAAATATACTATCTTTTATGTATGCCAGCTTCAAAGTCTTTTGTAAAATGCACTTTTTCAGTAAAGAAAAAAAATCGGATGTGGGCAACACATGACTTTCCTTATATAATTTAATAAATTTACTACTTTTACAGTAAAAAAAAATCTGATGTGGGCAGCACATGGCTTTCCCTGCAGACTTATATTCACGTTCTATTTATTTAAATTAAATTTAATTAATTTTTAATTCAATTTTCGTTCTCATTTGAAAACTGGACTTATTTTCAAAAATGGTGTAGGAAAAATACGAAAAACTAAAATATCTCGAGAACGGCTAGTCCTAGTGTAACGGGGTTGGTCTTATTCTTTTCTTCGCTAAAAATTACGTATTAAACAAGCATTTAATGGCTATATTTGAGCATACGTAGTTCGTAAGTTCAGATTTTGATGATTTTTGCGGGCCATTTTGCAAAAAAGGCAGGTTATTTTTTTTCGAATTATACCAAAATCTAACAACACCAGGGTGGCGTACAAGCGACTTATCTACCAAATTTTGTGAAATTTGGTCCATTAGTTTTTCAGTTAGAGTGGATACAAGCTTTTGCGGGCCATTTCGCAAAAAAAGGCGTGTTCTTTTAACCCGAGTCATACCCAAAACTAATCAGCACCAGATTCGTGCACAAGTGACTTACCTACCAAATTTTATGAAACTCGTCAATTAGTTTTTTAGTTAGAGTGGATACAAAATCTGCACAGACAGACACACAGACAGACACACAGACACACAGACAAACAGACACACAGACACACAGACACACACACAGACGTCACGCTAAAAATAGTTTTTTCGTATTCTAGAGGTCTCGAAACGTGTAGATCCGTCGAAAACTCAAGTTGCGATTTTCGACATGATTCCAATACTTTCCCTATACATTACCATGTATTGCAGGGAAAGTAATAGGTTTTTCTTATAGTAGATACTAATATTCTTTCTGAGATATTGAATTTTCGACAATTAGTCGTCATTTTCATTGATTTAGCATCATTTTTATCCATTTGGCGAGATTTTCATTAATTTGGCAACATTTCAAAAAAGTCGCCAAGTTGGCGACATTCCGCCAAATTCGTCGCCAAAATCTCGCCAAGCGTTATGCACTAAGAAAAAAGTTATTCTTACAGTAGATAAATGACTATTGGCGTTCAAATACAAAAGTATTATTCAAAGTATATTTTTCATGAATGGAACGAGCTAGATCCACGAGAATGATGTCACTCAATTTATCGCATGGTATTACATATGAAAAGTGAACATGTTTCTCAATAGGAATTTTTTTTTTTATGTGACTTTTTCATAATTTTTTTTAAAAATGTACAATATCTCGAGAACGGTTCATGTTAGCGTTCTAAAATTTATGCCAATCGTTTTCTAATGAAAAATTACATAAGAAATGTCTAGTTGCGTAACTTTATTAGCGGTTTTGATTTTTTGACGATTTTTTCAAAATTTCATTCGAAAATTTAGGGGGGTTCTGAACATTCGATTACGTATAAAAACAATAGACTTCCAATGTTTACGGATTGTGATTTTTGTACCAAATTTGGTTCGAATCGGTCCATTCGTTCGTCAGTTATTGTCTCCACAGTCTCACTGACACACACACACACACACATACTTTCACACACACACACACACACACACACACACACACACACACACACACAGACATCACTTCAAAAATGTTTGATTCGTGATCAGGGATGCTTGAAACGTGCTCTCCCGTCGAAAACTCGAATTCGAATTTTCGACCCCGTCACAATACTTTCCTTATACATTATGTATATAAGGAAAGTAATAAAGTGACTAAAGATACGAACATATGCTTTGTCATGAAACTAATTAAACCAAAATGAATAATAACTGTTACTTTCAAGAGATTACCCAACATTTTTTGAAAAACTGCTGACAGATGGCATGATATAATGCTAATTTTCTTTAAATTAGCACCTTAAAACACTGATGATATACGTGAAACATTTCAATATATATTTGATGTATGCCAGTCTCAACGTCATTGGAAGAATGCTTTTTCCCATTATGAACAACAAATGAACTGAAAATACGTATGTATGTTGTGTTGTTGAGCTAATTAAAGCAGAATTAATAGCTGTAAATTCCCTAAGAGATTTTTCCAACATATTTTATAACTTAAAAACCCTTGCTAAAATGTGCAAAAAATGAATTAAATATATGTTTCGGCACTCATCTGCTTGTTCTTCAACCGAAATTTATAAGTAGTGTGTTGTCTTATATTTTTAGGAAAATTATTTAGTTTTCATAAATATAAAAAATCTGATGTGGGCAGCACATGACTTTCCTTATACAATGCAATGAATTTACTACTTTTACAGTTAAAAAAATGTTATTCTTATAGTAGATACTTATATTCTTTCCAAGAAATTGAATTATCAGCAATGAGTCGTCATTTTCATTGATTTAGCCTCATTTTTATCCATTTGGCGAGTTTTTCGTTAATGTAGCAACATTTAAAAAAGTCGCCAAGTTGGCGACATTCCACTAAATTCGTCGCCAAAATCTCACCAAGCGTTATAGACGGAAAAATATGTTATTCTTACAGCAGATAAATGATTATTGGCGTTCAAATACAAAAGTATTACTCAAAGTATCTTTTTTCATGAATGGAACGAGCTAGATCCACGAGAATGATGTCACCAAATTCATCGTATGGTATAACATATGAAAAGTGAATATGTTTCTCAATAGGAAATATATTTTTTATTTTATATGATTTTTTGTTAAATTTTTTGAAAAATGTGCAGTAACGGTTCATGTTAGCGTTCTAAAATTTATGTCAATCGTTTTTTAATGAAAATTTACATAAGAAATGTCTATTTGCGTAACTTTATTAGATGTTTTGATTTTTTGACGACTTTTTCAATATTTCACTCGAAAATTTAGGGGGGTTCTGAACATTAGATTGCTTATAAAAACAATAGGATTCCAGTGTTTACGGATTTTAATTTTTGTACCAAATTTCATTCGAATCGGTAAATTCGTTCGTCAGTTATTTTTTCCACAGACTCAATGATACAGACACACACACACACATACACGTACTTTCACACACACACACGCAGACATCACTTTAAAAATGTTCGATTCGTGATCAGGGATGCTTGAAACGTGCTCTCCCGTCGAAAACTCGAATTCGAATTTTCGACCCCGTCACAATACTTTCCTCATACATTATTGTATATAAGGAAAGTAATATATGTTAATAAAATGTATTTTCATTTTTAATACATCGAACTTGTAAAATAGGCTATTTTCCTTTCCTAAATTTTAAACCTTGGAAGGGGAGGGGGGGGGGGGAGCTTTGTCCTTTCCCACCTAGGAACTGTCCTAATTTGTGCTTTTTAAAATCATGCAACCTTATCCAGGGTTCAATTAGAATAGTCTAAGGCCTTGGGTACAGTATTTTTAGGGTCCCAAATTCCTGGTGTAAGAAGACTTCACAGGCGAAATACTAAAATGTTGTACTTTTCTCGATATTAGTGTTTTTACACAGACAAAAACATAAAGAGTTATTTAAAGTGTTAGGTATGAAAGTACAATGCAATCTTAAGAAAAGCAACGGCTACTTGATTTTAGTCTAAAAAAATATCTATCATAAATGACATTATATTTTACTGACTGCATTTTTTCCCTCTTTCCTGGTAGAAGAGAGTGTTGTTGTTGAGACCCAGACCGTCCGACCTACCAGAAAGGTGTAAGGTAACCGTTTGGACGGCCGGGAAGTGCCACCCAATTTAGACCGGAACCCAGTGGGGGAGGCATCCACAGGGACCGTACCCTCCTTCCCCTACCACCAACCTCTCGGAAGGACTTACGGACCCACATGTTTAACGTGATCGTACTCCGCATGAACACGGCGGCAGTTGTGGCAGCGTGCAAATCCAGCGCGCAAACCACCGGGCTACCGCGCCCGAAATGTGCCAACAGCACGCAGTGCTCTCAAGTGGTCACCCACCCAAATACTAACCGCGTCCGATGCTGCCTGACTTCGGTGATCTAACGAGAACCGGTGTTTTCAGCACGGTACGGCCGTTGGCATTGGTAGAAGAGAGTGTATAAAAGTTTTATTCAATAATATAAAAAAAAATAATAAAAAGTTACATAAAATTGTATTTAAAAATCAGGCACTAAATGCAATAAACAGTGAAAAATTCAGAAAATTAATTCAAAAAGCTTTTGAATTCAGAATGGCACCAGTGCCATTCTAAAGTTTTAGGATACAATTATGAGAATATTTTAGCGTCCATGAAAATTGTGGCGTGCAATTTTGAACTATACAAATTATGAAAATATTCTGACATAATTAAATACATTAAAATTAACAGAATTCAATGGGCAGGACATTTGCTAAGAATGTATAACAATAGAATCACAAAGGAAATTATGTTCATACATATCGTTAAAAGACCTAGAGGGCGACCAAAGTTGAGATGGATGGATTGTGTGGACAATGACGTTGAGGTGGTTAAAAATTGGAGAAGCTTTACTCCAAGGAGTACAGCTTGGAAGAATCTTCTAAGGACGGCCAAGGTCGAGCCATTGATGATAATGATGATAAAATTGTGGCGTAATCACGGCTTCACCTTGTAGTAGCGTAGCATGAGATTTTTGACTGAAGAGGCTGAAAATTTGGCAAAAAATTCGGTATTACAAGTAAAATTCATATTGGAATTCGCACTTTCATAAGTTTCATTTCAAAAAGTTTTATTTATTGGTGTATAAACTAAAATAATTTTAAATAAAAATGCAATGAAATTCACGACACTTTAAAATGTTACCTATGTAAGATGAATACAAGATACAACATTTTAAATGTTTTCTTATTTCTAAATTAGATGAACTTTTCCAATTATTTTATTAAATAGGAAGTCATGGTCACCCAATAGGGATGTAAAAGGGGGTCACACTCCCCCTTGGACATTAATATAACAAAGGGGAACATCAGGCCTGTCGATGTTGTGCACCATAGGCCTGACTTTACCTCCCTCCTCCTGAAAAAGTTTTGCAGGCTCCTATGTTTGAAGTAGAAATATATTAGACTATTAATAGCAAGTAATAGAAAAAATATATCAGTTTTGTAAATATAAATAGCTAGAACTTACGAAATAAAGCAATTCAAATGAGTGCACTGAAAATAGGTGAGAACACTGTAGTCAACAATGTACTTAAAAAATTTTGTATATTAATTATTTACAAATACTATACTTTAAAAGTAAAAACTTCAAAATAACTGCAATATGCTAAAAATCCGCTAGGAAGTTATCAATGGCTTTTGTTTAACAGATTCTCCTGTAACGTGATTTTTAAAGGGAAATCAGATTTATTATTTCCAAAACTCCCAAACACTCAAACGGATGCTTCGCCATATTGTTGCTGCGACTAAGTCTACTTCACAAACTAGTACTTAAGTTTAATGGTAGTCATTATGAGTGTGCTTTCTTGTCTTGATATTGTTTAAATTTGGGCGAATGCCATGTTATTCCTGGAAAATGACTCATTTTTTAGTATTACGTGAGACTTTTCTGCGAAGATTAATTAATAGAATCATGTTTGACTCAAAATGGCGGATCCATTCGCCTTGCCCGAGAAATTTTCATTCATGAAACGTAAAGTCCCATATCCTTCAATTATTGTTTGTCATTACGTTGTTTATAAAGTGTTGAAAATAGGGAAGAAATAGCTACACCTTCCTAGAAGCTAGCTTATAGTTCTAGCGTATCAGCCAGGGCGGAGTTTAACAGGTGGGCGGGGCTAATACCATGCTTTTTTCAATGAACCCTAAAAGCTAGATGATTTCAGCTTCTAGATATGCGTTTTAATGGGAGAACTACTTTGAAACGTCTCATTTTAAGTAAGTAAAGTGTAACAGTTTTCTAAAAAAAGACATATATATTCGCAAAGTTATATTAAAAAATATAATAAATAAAAGTACCTTTAAATTATATTTTAAGCAAGGGAGTTTCAGCTTCTGAGCCTCAATGGGCGCTACGCCACTCATAGACTATGAGTACCCATAGCCAGGACCTGGAAAATCGGAAATCGGCACCTTGTGGAAATAAACCAATAGCCCCCTCCCCCCCCCCCCCCCCGCTTTTCCCATGATAACTTTTATAAAGTGTAAACTGTTATTCACTTATAAGATATATGTTATCAAACAGCCCATATACAGCCAGCAAAAAGCGAATCTTGTTTCTGTAGTATGTATGCAAATGTGAATTAATAATTAAACTGTTTTTTATTGAGTAGCCTTTTTTACGTTAAGTCAGCACAGTGCTTACCTGTGACTTTTGAAGTATCTAAAACAATGCTATTAAATATAACCCCTTTTATACTTTTACTGTTTTATGAAATATATCTTCAATATTTTCTAATTTAGTAGACAAGTGAAATACGGAGTCGCTTCTGATTCAAAGTCATTTCAAATGAAACCTCCTGTAGATTGTAAGTGCAATGGAGACTGACGATAAAATAATGATCGATTGTACATTCTTACTTGACTACACATTTGCTAAAGTAAACTATTAAATCTTCAGAAATAATTTTGTTTCAAATTATCAAATTGATCCTGATCAAAATTATAATACATTTAATAATGATAATACATGTATTTTCAAAATGATAATATATTTAATAATGATAATACATTTCATAATGATAATACATGTATTATCAAATTGATAATACATTTAATAATGATAATATGCGTATTATCAAAATGATAATACATTTAATAATGATAATACACGTATTATCAAAATGATAATACATTTAATAATGATAATATATTGTCAAAATTATAATGCATTTAATAATGATAATACATGTATTTTCAAAATGATAATATATTTAATAATGATAATACATTTAATAATGATAATACATGTATTATCAAAATGATAATACATTTAATAATGACAATACAGGTATTATCAAAATGATACTACATTTAATAATGATAATACACGCATTGTCAAAATGATAATACATTTAATAATGATAATATACGTATTATCAAAATGATAATACATTTAATAATGATAATATGCGTATTGTCAAAATGATAATACATTTAATAATGATAATACGCGTATTATCAAAATGATAATACATTTAATAATTATAATACAGGTATTATCAAAATGATAATACATTTAATGATGATAATACATGTATTATCAAAATGATAATACATTTAATAATGATAATGCATGTATTATCAAAATAATACATTTAATAATGATAATACATGTATTGTCAAAATGATAATACATTTAATATTCATAATATACGTATTGTCAAAATGATAATACATTTAATAATGATAATACACGTATTATCAAAATGATAATACCTTTAATAATTATAATACAGGTATTATCAAAATGATAATACATTTAATAATGATAATACATGTATTATCAAAATGATAATATATTTAATAATGATAATACATGTATTATCAAAATGATAATACATTTAATAATGATAATATATGTATTATCGAAATGATAATACATTTAATGTTTTGTATGTTTTGGGACCCCCAAAATTATGGGACCCCGGGCAAGTGCCCCGCATGCCCGTGCCATAATATAGGTCTGCTCACTGTCATCTAAAATAGCACCCACATGCAGAAACTAAATGGCGGGGACAAGTTAGCTCTCTTTTTTACAACTGAGTGTCCATCCCCGCTCCGCTCCGTGACGTCACGGAATCGCTGTTGTCAGAAGAGAGGGTATCGGCGAAGCCGCTGCCAGTCTTCCAGTTCAGTCTGAGAGAGGAGAAAGTTCCATTCGTCTGCTCGGGCTGTGTTTTCCATCCCCTTGTGCATCCGACGTTTTCCATTCCGAAGGGATTATTATTCGTTCTTTTTTGAGGAGAAAAAAATATATATATATATATATATTCTTGGATTATTTCTGTGTCTTTTTAATTGTCGGTGAATTTATACGGTAATTTCTTGGGAGTTTTCGTGGCTGTTATTTGAAAGTTTTGTTCCTCATTGTTTACAACATAGAGCATCAGCTGGGAGGAAAGTTCAAGCGTATAGATAAGACCCGCTTCCGATTCATTTTCGGCTGTTGACGTAACATTCGGCGAAAAAGCAGCTTGTTGTTCAGCAATGAGGTAAGTTCGATATATTTTTTATGGTCAAAATATGCGAAAAAAAAATCTCATGTGTGCAGCACATGACTTTCTCTACGAGTTAACAAATTTCGAATTTACGAGTAAACATTAAGTCGAATGTCAAACATTTTATGACTAAATTTTGCTGAAAATCCATTGCCTTATTTCAATAATTAGATTAAATAAACATAACACGATATTCGAACGATTAACGATTGAATAAATATTCAATCGTTAATCGTTCGAATATCGTATAATTCTTTTGAGCGGTATTACGCTTCCTGTAAGAAAATTGCATTTATAACGATTTACAGAAAAGTGCATTTATAATGATTTACAGAAAAGTGCCCTTACAACTATCTTGAGAAAGGCGAATTTAGTACTATCTTGAGAATTGTGCATTTATAACTATTTCGAGAAAAGTGCATTTATAACTATGCTGAGGAAAGTGGAATTATAACTATCTCAAGAAAAGTGCAATTATATCTTGTACATTTATAACTACCTTGAAAAAGTTAATTTAAAACTATCACGACAAAAGTACAGTTATAACTATCTCGAAATATGTGCATTTATAACTATCGTGATAGTAGTGAATGCATAACTATCTTGAGAAAAATGCAATCATAACTATCTCGAAAAAATGCAATCATAACTATCTAGAAAACAGTGCAATTACAACTATCTTGAGAAAAGTGCAATTATAGTTATCTTTAGAAAAGTGAATTTATAACTATCTCGAGAAAGTGTGAGTAAACTATCTGGAGAAACTTGAAATTAACTGTCTGGAGAATGTGCATTTATAACTATCTTGAAAAAAGTGAATTTATAATTTTTTCGAGAGACGTGCTTTTACAACGATTGCTTAGATAAAACTTCTGAACAATGGTTCTTTTTTATTTATTGTTAAAAGTATTTATTAAAATCTACTCTAATAATAGTGAACATATTTGATTATTTATGATTTTTCCTTTGTAGATGAAAAAAACAACAACCTTACAATATGTTGAAAGTGGCTTAGCATTCTGTGAATATTATCGACTTTTATAAAAAAAAACCTACATTGTTAGAAAAATAATTATATTTAAAAATGTTTTTGCAATGTAAGAAAAGCCATGTTGAAAAAATTAAGGACTTTTCTCTGATCCGACTTAGATTAAAATAAATGATACACCATGTTTTCAGATCAGCGTATTTACGATTGATGAAAATTTTACCAACTTTAATTCGAATCACATGGTGCTTGCTCCCTATCGTCACTCAAAATGTAGTTTGCATTTAGGGATACTCAAAACATGCAAATCACACAAAAATGCGATAGATGGATTTAGATTCACCACACTATCCTCCTTTTACATAAATTTCACACTGTAAGGAAAGCAATAATTTATTATAGACAAAAATGTAAAAGAACGAAATATGTTTGCAGAAAAGATAAATACAATAGACGAAAGAGACGAACTGATGTAATAACTATGTAATAAAAATGTAATAACTAACAATGTAATAATTAATGCTTGCAAACATGTACCAGAAATATTTGTAAAATATTTTCTACTATAAATTCTAATATCCTTGTAGTACAATCAAAGTAATTTATAGTATAGTGTATAGAATTTTTTTCAGAAGGATTTTGTATGAGTGAACCTGAAACATAAAATCATATCTAAATTAGAATTCATGTGGTCATTTTACACAGACATAAATGTATACTGTAAGCGATTCAGATTCTTTTTAAAATGCATGTTCTTTGTGTGTTTTCTTTTTTCACAAATGTTACTTGAATAACGTGCTGATAACGAACTTTTGGCACTAAATTATCGTCAATATTAGTTACAAAGAAATTTTGAGACGGCAAAAAACATTCTGCATAAATTTCTCCGTAATGTATTTTACAGAGAAATTATCATGCTTTCCTGTTTTACAAAGTTGTAATGGCTATTTTATTGTTTTGCGTTCTCTATAATACATTGTATATGCATAGGGACAGTATAGAAATTGGCTCGAAAATTCTAATCCGATATTTTTGGTAAAATTTAAACTTACCTTTGTGGACGAATCAACTGTTTATTCTATTGGGATGGCTTCATATGTATCTGTCTGTGCGCTTTTCATGAAATTTGTGAGTCTAGGCTACTCATAAATATTTTAGCCCCCTACAAATATTTATCACGAACCCTTTATATTTATTTTTCATTCTTTGTGGATATTTCATCTCTTATCCTCCCTCAAAAATTAAAAAAATAGGGGGATGGACTCCCCCACCTTTATCCGCCTCTCCCCTATGGGTGGACTCCGTTGCCGATTACATTTCTAATTAAATACTGTAAAATGGATCTAAAATATTTTTAGAAATTGTCCTCAAAAGTAGATGAAACATTGAAATAAAATGTGCTTAAATAAATTATTGCTTTTTATGTAAATCATTATAACCAAATAAATAGAATTATCTTCTTTACATTTGATTAGTCGTTGTTCTATGTATTATTTTATTTGGATTTTAACAAGTTGGTGCCATTCAAAAATGTGCCAAATCGCCTCATGAGAAAGAACTCATTTATAACCTGCAGATTCAATGTAATTAGGCGAAAGTATATAATTAAGGTATCATATTATGCAATACAACTCAACGCATGTGAGTAGAGTACACGTTATCCGAGTCTGTAGAAAAGTCACATGCTGCCCACATCAGATAATTTTTGCTTTTAATTTTGCAGATTTTTATAGCGAAAACAGGGTTGCAGGTGCTGAAGGGTTCAAGAAGTGTATATTTCTTTTTTGCATAATTTTTTTTATAAAAGTTAGATTAATATATTTATTCTGGTTTATATTGTAAATTCTAGTTATAATATTATATTATAAAAATGTGGCATTCTTTATTTTTTTCTGATACTCCAGTTACTGACTGTTTCCATCCAAAAGGATTAAAGAATAATGTATTTTCGTTTCATAAACTTCACTTCATGGATGAAAATTTTTAGTTATATAATTTGAACAAAATAAAGTCCTTAAACGATGAAATCCCGAGATTTTCACGGAAAACCGATTTGAATGAAACTAAATTTCAGTTGCTAAGTGACAAATTATGCGCCGTTTTAGTTTATACTGGCTGTATTTATTTTCTTTAATGATTTTAGAGATTGTTGTTATTAAAATCGTGTAGTCACAGATTCTACATATAATTTTTTATCGTTTAAACTGTTGATTTAAATAATCTGAAAATAAAAAAAATATCATTAGCTATGGGATAAGATAGTTTATTTAAGTTATCAAAAAGTTGAGGCAGGAAATAAACTTCTTTAGGATAAAAGCAGTAAATTCATCCCTGCCAAAGTAAAATAAGTTAAAAATAATAATAACCCCCCCAGAAAGGAGGGTTCCGTAAAATAAAGAAAACACCCCCCATTGCAGATAGCAGTATCCATGGACCAAACTCTCTATACAATAAAATTTTACAACCTTTCATGGGAGCTACACATTCACGTAGCCGGCATAATATTCGTACACAATTTAGCTCGAGCTATATGAAACTGTAAAGGAATAATTGTAAATCATAAGAACCTGTCGAAACGAGGAGTTCTAAAAAAAAAAAGGAAGACACTTCCATTGCAGATAACAGAATCCATGGACCCGTTTGGTCTTTTATTGTGTGCTCATCAGCATCGGATAACCGTTAACTGTAATCGCAGAAAGTAAACTTGCTATTTGCTTTCACGAACTTCTAGGGGAACTGACAATTTCAAAATTTCAATCCTTCCACGTAACCGACTAGCCGACATGAAATTTGGTTTATGTAACTTTGTGGCATGATCCTCTCATAACAATATATATATATATATATATATATATATATATATATATATATATATATATATATATATATATATTATATATATATTATATATATATATATATTATATATATATTATATATATATATATATATATATATATATATATTATATATATATATATATATATTATATATATATATATATATATATATATATATATATATATATATATATATATATATATATATATATATATTATATATATATATATATATATATATATATATATATATATATATATATTATATATATATATATATATTATATATATATATATATATATATATATATTATATATATATATATATATATATATATTATATATATATATATATATATATATATATATATATATATATATATATATATATATATATATATATATATATATATATATATATTATATATATATATATATTATATATATATTATATATATATATATATTATATATATATTATATATATATATATATAATATATATCCAATTTCCAAAGCCTAATCATAAAATAAGTAAAAGTGAAGTTACACCTTTTAGTGCAAACTTCTGTATTAAAGAATGTATTACTAGTCAGTAATGAAAGGATTAAACGTTTAAAACCCCCATAAAAGTTATTTACATATTAGTCTGTGTACCAAAATAATCTTTTGCAATGAATAACCTTTATCTGCGGTTTTGTGTGTATAAGGTATTAAGTTGCATGGAAACCTCGGTGAATAATGAGAAGTCCAACGTGTGTTTCGGAAGTTTGGACATAATCTTGTAATTAATTATTTTGCGCCGTACAAAGTTGAACAAAAAGCTATAAATTTGAAGTATAATATTTTTTTCTTTAATGTACATTTATCACCAAAAAACACGCAGAAAACTTTTATTTTTGACTAAGAAGTCATAAAAGTTTTTCTCAAGTGGATTTCAGAGATATTCTCATTCTTTGGT
This sequence comes from Amaurobius ferox, assembly GCA_951213105.1. Classification (NCBI taxonomy): domain Eukaryota; kingdom Metazoa; phylum Arthropoda; class Arachnida; order Araneae; family Amaurobiidae; genus Amaurobius; species Amaurobius ferox. The sequence goes on from OX578150.1 coordinate 94,095,487, forward strand.
ATTAACTTCACGGAACTTAATATTGCAGTTGAAGTTAATATGCAAATTAGTAAATAAAGGGTGTTTTAAAAATATTGCACGTCTAAATATATCATGAATAAATAATCGTAGATCCATGATTCGAATTTAAAAAAGTTTTTATAATAAGATAGATTTTTAGACTGCGGCAGTTCTTGTCGCAAGAAAAGATTTAGTAAAAAAAAAAAAAAAATGCAAAATTTAATTAATCCTATGGGTCGTCCGCAACGAATATCCCAATCAACAAATTGTTTCTTATCTGTTAAAAGATCTTTTGAAATAATACCTGGTTTTCTTATATGCAAAGTTGGCCGCATAAAAATATAAGTTTTACAACCTAAATCACTTTCACATTATCAAATAAAACGGCAAAAATATAGATTTTGGGAGTTGAGGTAACCCTGTGCCATACATCATGGCTGTGGGTCGCTTTGAGTTTACGCTACATGACGGATGGACTAGCAGATAGAATTCTTCCTTTATTTTCATTATGACTTTTTATTATAAAGGAAGTCATTGGGGGCTGATCTCATCAGATTCTTATTGACTGACAGATCATTTTGGTATTAGTCTGAAAGATAAAATCAAATAATGTTAGAATACCATAAATTGCAGAAATATTACATAATTTTTAGTTATACAAAATATTCTGTTCAATCTTTAAAGTGTAGAATTTATCCAACTGGTATTTAATTTGAAAAACACGACCTTTTATATGTAGGTTGTATGAATTGAAGAAAGTGTTTTCAATGTTTTCATTTATTCTGCTATGCATTGCATGCTATACCGGAAATACACTACATAGCAAAAAATATATGCATATGTAAAATATTAAGTTACAGTCGCGAAACTAGGCATATAAATGTCGTTTTAAGAGTTATACAAATGATCAAACTGCTGTCAGCGCCAATGATGTTCTAGGGCTCATGCAACGTGCACGAGAATGGAGCATCGTGCAGCATTTAAAATGACCGGCGTTCTTACTCACAAGCTTTTGGAACTGGATTTTCTTCTAGGATACTGCCAGTTGTGTACAAAGATACAATTTTCGGATTTATAGAGAGATCGGCTCGTAGGCTTAAAGGAAGCTGGTCGGTCTAACAGACGTTAATACAAAATTGTCACAGTTATAGTACTTAAACCACTTTCACACGATCAAATAAAACGGTAAAGATATAGATTCCAGGGGTCCTACAAAAATCTAATCTTGTTAGATAAAAACTGCACCTATCTTTAGCTAACGTTTTATGGTCAGTTCCTAATTACCAATCGAAAATTTTTTTGAATAATATCTCAGCAAATTTTTATCGTATGATGATGGAATACATTTTGTTTGACTTATTATACGATGATAAATGGCTTTATATTTGAAGACAATATCTAGGAGAGTGTATAAAAAGCTACATTTTGTACCTTTTTACTAAAAGGTGTGACATGATCAAGATTTTCATAGGATGATAGTTTACCTTAATTAAAACATTTCTTAAATTGGAACCATAGGTCTACGACGAATTGTTAGAGACATTTATGTATGCAATCTTTATGAAGCATTCTGTACGATAGGGAGGTATATACATGTAAGAAAGTGTCATTCTCGCTTCCTGACTATTAGCCTGATTTTCACAAATTTTGACAGTCTAGATTCGATGATGCTTAAATTTTAGAACAAGTCGAAAAAATTGAGCTGGTCTTTTTTTTTAATATTCCACAAAAATCGGTAAAATGTTGTATAGAATAAATATACTTAGACACATTGTTTGTTTTATAAGTAGTTTTTTTTTTCTCTTTATTTGAAATGAAATTAATAAAGTCATTCCCTTTTCTCTAGAATAAATTATTCTAAAGATATTTCAGTTCATTTTAATATATTTTGGCAAGTTGGCATCATTTTAAAAATATCATGTCGCCGAATGAACATGGAAATTTTTTAAACTATAAATTCGAAGTAATTTTTAAAAATAACCCATTTTACTTGTTGTTTAGCATGATTAGTCTTAAATTCATGTATGCTAGAAAATGTACCCAAGTCAAAAGAAGGGAATAATTGAATCCATTCACTCAATATTTCAAAAGACTTAGTCGCTTACTATGCGAGCACATGCGCGGCTGTATCTCGCCCGTTAAGCAGGTGTAATACGCCCTAAATATCACCTAAACACGTCGCAATCGTTTAATACGCCTTGGTCTCGGTGCTGGGTATATCCAAGGGTTCTGCAGCAACATAATACGGTCTAAATGTGCTTCTTTAATACGTTTTTTCCCTTCGACGTGATCTTACTTTTTATACGCCCTAAATAAGCTCATTTGATATGCCATAAATCGTACGTTCTAAATAATCTCCTTTGATACGCTCAAAATACGCCTTTTTACTTCTACGCGGTATTAATACGCCTTAAAGAAGCTTTTTGATGTGCCCTAAATAGGCTCCTTTAATACGCCTTAAATACACCTTTCGACTTTCGAGCGGGCGTAATACATGATATACTTTTATAATAGTGATATATTTATATAATAGGGATATATTTATACTGTATAAAAATTATTCCTCTTGACATCATATTTGTCTTTTATCATCCAGTTTGTTACTTACCGCGTTCCGAGAAGAAAATCCTCTAAAGTATTTCTTTAGGGACTGAATGTGATAATGTGAATGGTGCCAGTTGCAGAACAACTGTCGTCACTTGATATTTTCTGCCAAATTCCAAGAAAGTGAGTTGTCGCATCGCAATTCCCGCCTATCAGTGTTTATGCGCCTGCGCGAAGGGGAGTATTTTCGACCTGATCTTTTGAGAAAATCCAAGGCTTGTTAAAAATTAGCACAATATTTATACCTTATACAATTTTAATTAAAGAACGGACGTAATTTTTTTTTTGTTTTGGAGCACTGAGTAACATTTAAAGTAGCTGTAGTTAGATTATAAAGATTGTATTGTCAGATAATTTGTTATCGTAGTTTTAAAATTGAGTAGGTCCTCAAAACACAAAAAGTGTGTATCTCTCTATATTAAAAAAAAGTACCTGCCGCCGCCACTATTGGACAAATTTCGCGTTTCTGAAGTTTCTTTGTCATGTAACGCAAAATCTATAGTATACAAAAATATGAAATTTCGTACATTTGTAGGGAAGTATTAGGGGGAAACATATAAACCGTTTTTCGATTTCAAATTTAGTTTAGGAAATATTTAATATCGAAGTCAAAGGAATAGTTTTTGAGCTGCGAGTTCGCCTTCTGGACAGACTAGTAATAGCAAGACATCAAATTTTTGGTAGCATGCGCTTACATAGTTGAATTTTTGCAGGATGGAGCCCCTTTTTTTATAATTTCGATTTAGTTAATAAGTTATTCAATTTTTTATGCACTTATTTATGCAAAATTTTCTTCTTTATGGGCAAACATTTGAAACTTTTGTTGTCATGAACATTATAAATTAATTGTTATATTTCAAAACAATTATATTTTTCATTGTTGTAAATCTCGCTATACTGAAAGCGTAACACGATGTTTTGTCACTGTATTGTATAAACGGCAAAACATATAGTTATGAAATTTTGCCGTTTGTTCGTAATATAGTAAGCAATCGCTCTTTAAAGCAGGCGGGACGACATAGATTGGCTCAGCGAGCGCCAAAAATTAGGGGACGAAGCTTCCCAACTCACGAAACGAGTTTCGGGATTGGCGAGGGTAGAGAGCTGGGAGCTGAAGCTTGATGAAATTGTTCGATAAACGAGTTAAGGTGAGTGTCAGCTAATAGGGGACGAAGCCCGAACAATTGCATTAAGCCTGCGGCAAGCTCCGATTAATGAGCGGCAGGAATGGAGGGTGGAATCTTGGAACTTTACGAGCATCAGCGAGAGCATAGGACACCTAGGCGGTCGTGTGCGCCAACCGCCTTGAAAGAGCTCACAAAGCGAGTTCCAGGGCTGGAGAATGTCAGTTGACGAAGGACGGTCCCCTTCGGGCGGCACTAAAGTGAAACGAACAGGGGGCGAAGCCTACCGACTCGCTAAGCGAGTCACGGGTGTTATCGAGCTTAGCGAGCAAGGGATGAAAGCGTCAGGGAGCACAGGACACTTAAGAAGTCGTGTGAGTCGGCCGGATTGAAAGAGCTCGCTAAGCGAATTCTTGGACTTATGAATGTCAGTTAAGCAGGGATGCTCCAAAACGGGTGTATTACGCGGTGGCACAAGTACTCGCGAAGCGAGTTCAGCGGGCGCTAGCGAGTAGAAGGCGAAGCCCCCCGACTCGCGAAGCAAGTTACGGGAGTTGTCGAGAGTAGCGAATAGGGGGCGGAGTCTCCTAGTTTATTTTAAAATTTCACGAAAATTCATATATTTGTATTACGAATTCCATTCTAAATTTGTTTAAAAAAGAATTTATCGGTCTTTCCGATGGTGTACAGATGAAAAATTTGCGATAATATTTTCGACCTCTAAGGAACCGATTTAAGCAAAATCCGTTCAAATGGCTCTTCATCATTTAAGAATTAAAAAATTAATTCGAAATTGAAAAAACACTCCTTTTGGAAGTCGAGGTACCAATGCATCACACATCATGCCCGTGAGTCACTTAGAGTTTATGCTACGTGACTGACGAGCAGACAGAATTTTTCCTTTATTATTATTATTATTATTATTATTATTATTATTATGGCTTTGAACTATAAAGGAAGGCGTTGGGGGCTGTAGAGTAAAATACTGTATACCCATATCAGATTCTCATTGACTTCCAGATTGTTTTAGTATTAGACTGAAAGATAAAATAAAATAATTTTAAAATACTATAACTTGCAGAAAAATTACTAAATTTATAATTATACAAAATATTCTGTGGAACTGTTATTTATTTACCATATCTAGAAAGCTATTTCTTTTAATAACATGATCTTTTTTATGTAGGTTGTGATATGTAGAAAGTGTTCGTAGTATTCTCGTATACCATGCATTGTATACTGTACCGAAAATATGCTCTGTAAAATATATATACCTATATATATATATATATATCCATAAAAAAATTGAACTACAGCCGCGAATCTCAGCATTCAAATGTCGTTTTAAGAATTAAGTAAATGTTCAAACTATTAGTGCCGATGATGTTATAGGGCTCATTCAACCGGCATGGGAACGACACCTCATGTAGCATTTAAAACGACCAGTCCTCTTATCCACGTGCTGTTGGAACTGAATTTTCTGCTTCGATACTGAAAGTTTTGTACAGCCTTTTAAACGTACTCGAGGTTGCTATGAAAAGTTGTCGGATTTAGAGAGAGGTCATATTATAGACCTAAGGGAAACTGGTTGGTATAAAAAACGTATCAGCTACCATCTTGGCCGGAGCGGTTTAGTAGTTGCTCGGTGTTGGCAACAGGGGATCAGAGAAGGGACATGTACTCGAGACACCACAGACAGACAACTGCTCGTGAGGATCGTACAGTCAGGAGAGGAGCCAAGTTCACACCAATGGCGTTGCATCAACCATTCTAAGGTACTTGCCATCCTTACGACCCCTTTAGACAAATTTGGTCAATCAGAAAAAATTCATTTTTAATGCAACAAGATCATTAAAAAAGCCACATATCCGTATCTTTAAAATCAACTGAATTATGATAAAGGAAAAAATCTGACTTATGCCACTTTTCCGTACCATGTGAAAGTCTGTTTCATCAGTGAAAATAGGGATCATAAACAAATTTACGATGAAATTGTTTAGATCAAAAATACTTTAATATGTGTCATATTTTTTTTTATCACAAATGCATCTAAATAAATCATTACACAGACAGAGATTATATAAAGCAGGGGTACTCACTACGCAGTTGGGTATCCGATGTATCATCATCCAGTTTTATCTTTTTTGTGATATGTCACAATTTTACATTTCTAATTTGATATACGACCCCCATTCACAATGTTCAATTTCCAATTAAATATAACTCGCTCAATTTTAAAGATACTGATATACGGTTTTTTTAATGATCTTTTTGCATTAAAAATAAGAAATTTCTGATTAACCAAATTTGTATAAGGGGATTGTATAAAAATTTAAAAAGTGTATCTTTTTGAAAATGAATGGGAGGACTATTTCATTAATGTAGTCTTATTTCCTACCTTACTTTCAACATTTTTGCAATTTACATTGCCCACTTATCTCCAACAGGTAAAGAATTAAAGCGCGTTTCAATCTTTCTGGGACACTCCTCTATATGTGTTTATATAATTTTTCGGAATTTGGAGAAATGGAACGACGATACTTTGGAATTCGAATGTTCCAATTTTCATAATATTACTATTTTCCTATTTGAAAACAAGGACGCACAATGATGTAATTGCTTTGCCAATCTGATTATATAAAATTTGTTATGGATATCCAGCGCTAAGGTTCGTCTATCCCATACAACTTTTCCGGCGAATTAATAAATTTCCTTATTGTTCGAAAACGATGAAACAAATAACAGCTTTCTTATAAATTAATTTCTCGAAAATGCATTGGTGTTTTTGATGTTAAAATAAGAATACAACATTTCGTTAAATTCATTTGATTACTTCGAGAGATATTGTGATCCTCGTGAAAATATCAAATTTCTAGTATCTCGACAAAGCTCGCGATGACTAATAAAAAATCTGATGTGGGCAGCACATGACTTTCTTTCTATAATGCAATGGATTTACTACTTTTACAGTTAAAAAAAATGTTATTCTTATAGTAGATACTTATATTCTTTCCAAGATATTGAATTTTCTTCAATTAGTCGTCATTTTCATTGATTTAGCGCCATTTTTATCCATTTGGCGAGATTTTCGTTAATTTGGCAACATTTAAAAATGTCGCCAACTTGGCGACATTCCTCTAAATTCGTCGCCAAAATCTCGCCAAGTGTTATGGACGGAGAAATAAGTTATACTTACAGCAGATAAATGAGTATTGGAGTTGAAATACAAAAGTATTACTCAGAGTATATTTTCTCGTTAATGGAACGAGAATGATGTCACCAAATTTATCGTATGATATTATACATATGAAAAGTGAACATGTTTCTTAACAGTTTATATATTTTTTTAATTTATGGGATTTTTTGATAAATTTATTTGAAAAATGTGCAATATTTCGAGAACGGTTCATGCTAGCGTTCTAAAGTTTATGTTAATCGGTTTCTAAGGAAACATTACATAAGAAATGTCTATTTGCGCAACTTTATTAAAAATTTTGATTTTTTGATGATTTTTTCAAATTTTCACTCGAAAATTTAGGGAGGGTTATGAACATTCAATTGTGTTTTAAAGTAATAGGCTTCCAGTATTCACGGATTGTGATTTTTGTACCAAATTTTATTCAAATCGCTCCATTTGTTCGTGAGATATTGTCTCCACAGATTCATTGACACACACACACACACACACTTTCACACACACATACTTTCACACATACGCACAGACATCACTTCAAGAATGTTCGATTCGTGATCAGGGATGCTTGAAACGTGCTCTCCCTTCGAAAATTCGGATTCGAATTTTCGATCCCGTCACAATACTTCCCTTATACATTACGTATATAAGGAAAGTAATAAAGGTATTCATCTGTTTGGAATTGGAGGAACACGCATATATATGATTATCAAAAAATATTGTTCGAACTCAGATTGCGGACAGTTGATAAACGATTTAAATCTCTGCTTTTAGTGTACATAGATAAAAGTACATACAATAAAATGCCAGCTGTGAAAGTTTTGTTGTAGGGAACAAAAAAAAAAGTCAAAATCTGCAAATGATGTGATTCTTGTCAGACGTATATTTTTCTGTGGTTGACAGGATACGTTATATAATTTAATAGCTGAGATCAAATAATCAACTAAAATAAAAATAAATCAAAGTAAATCTTAAAACTTAGGACCTTACGCAGTTACCATATTATGATAGCTGTATTTAGATTTTCAACGTGAGAATAAAATGACTCCATCCATTATCAATTCCATCACTTGACGTGCCGTGTGGGATGATATACAATAATGTTTTTGTCTGATCCTAATTTTGCGTTGCGTGAGCGATATGCATAAATCACCTCCATGGCTTTATCTGCACCAGCGCCCCCTAGTGTCGAGATTTTGAGCTATTTCTTTTTCATGCCATACAAAATCCCCCAACCCAGTAAATATTAATGCAAACCGCATGTCTCTCCGACCCATAGATATTTTTTTACAGCGTTTTACTTTTGCTCCGAACTTTTGAATCACCTTGTATATGCTTGTGTGTGTGAATCTGTGAAAACGATATCTCACGAATGGAGCGTTTCGAAATAAAATTTGGCTCAAATATCACAATCGGTAAATACTAGAAGCCTATTGATTTTAAAAGCAACCAAATATTCGGAAGACTTTCAAATGTTCGAATGAAATTTTGAAAATATCTCTAAACGATATAAAATTTCAATAACGTTGCGCAAATAATTATTTTTTATGTAATTCATCATTAAAAAACGAATGACACATACTTTAGAACTCTAGCATGAACGCATAAAATGACCCTAAATTATCAAAAATGACTTCAAATTGATGAATTAATTATTAAAATATTTTAATATATATATAGACTATATTGCTTATTGGGGATTCTATCAATATTTATAATTGTCAATTCAGTGTTGCTAGAAATGTAAGTTTATTGGGTACTTTGAAGTAGTTGTCATCCGGAAAAGCGCCAAATGTACAATTCCATATTAAAAGAATTGTGCCGTGGTTCTTTTACATCATTTTATCGCTGAGGAAGATGTAAATTCATTGTATTATATAGGGAAAAGCATGTGCTGCCTACATCAGTATTTCTAGTTTTCCGTGCGTCACTATTCTGTATAGTGGAGGACATTGAAAAACTTGGTTTTTCTTATAATTTACTTTTTACTTTTTAGTTTTTATGTCATCTAAAAACATAAACCTTAATTTGCAAAGAAAATGAACGAAAAGGGCAGAAACATAGTCTTGATGTCCGTAAGTAAAGTAACGACGTAACGTGATGACGCAATGACTTGACAGATGAAAATTTTCTACAAGATGAATTTACATGCGGTGCTTCAGCTAGCTCTCTACGTGATCTGGGAGTCGAAAACGAGCCCATAAAAGATGACTTAGTAAATGACGTAATAAAATGAAAATTTGATAGAAACTGCGTGCCGAGTTTGAGATTTCTACGTGCTCTGGACACTGAGATTGAGCTTCTCAAAAATGTTGAACGAATGGACAATAATAGTTAATTGTTGGAAGAAGTGTAGAGAAATTTTAAGAAGTGCAGAATGTGTTACACTGTACGGTATGTTAAAATAAATAAATAAATTAATTAATTTAAAAATTATAAGGCAAACTTCACTGAACAAAAATCTGTGTAATGGCGGGAGTTTACGATTACTTCCGAACACAACCGAACGGACACGAATGCCATTCGATAGGCCTGTCGAACCATCGGCAGTTCAAAATCAGCGAATGCTGGATTAGCGAAAGTTTTACTCTACAATGTTTTGCAGTGAAAGTAATTATATAACATAAATGCATCAGAAAGACGAGTGGAGGCTCACAATCTTCCTATTTTAGCTAACGTAGTAGATTAATTTTCAATATGCGAGCGATATCACCCCGTGTCATTATTCTTCTTTTTGAGAAGTTCCGTTTTGGACAGCGTAAATAATCTGACGCAGAACGGAAACGGAAAAAGGGAGAGCGATGTATATTCAGTGTTTGACAGGAGAAGCGTGCCACCTTCAGCGGGCAGAGCTGATAACTGAACTTCCAAGGGAAGTTAGAGACTTACGAATATTTTATTCTTTTTTTTTTATACAATGTGTCAAGGAGGAGCGAGATAGCTAAGTGGTTAAGGTATGGGGATTCCACTCGAAGAACTTGAATTCGATTCCCTGCTCTGCGTTGGATGCATACAGTGTTCCTTTCAGGATTTTTGGCCGGGGGAGGATGAGGGGGGGGGGGCGAATAAAATTTAAGAGGAGCTAGTTTTCTATTTCCCTACATAAATTCATCACATAAATAGAAACTAAATTAACATAAAATGGTCTCAGGGGCGCATCGCCCCCCACTCGAGGTATACCTGAAAGAAACACTGGATGGATAGGGGGAGCTCACAATTGGGGGTGCACTGGGGAGCTCACATTTGGGGGTACACTGGGGAACTCCCAATTAGGGTACTCATGCGAAGCATCTATAGTTTAAAGATAACAAATAGTTTACTTGCTGAAGTTTATTTCATTACATCTTGTCCACGATTTCTGCATGATATAGCCATGATCTTAATTCGTGAAAAATACTAAATAAAAATAAATTTGAAAGGTATGAACACGCTAGCACAGACGCCAATGGGAGATCGACAATGTTCTGCCAAACTTGATAGTAAACTGACGTCTCTGTATCCATAGGCGAGAGTTCTCGACACATTTCTTTATTGAAGCCTTGCGCATGTACAGTCATTTGTAACTGGGTCAAGACAGAAACCCTAAAAATATTTGTTCTTAGAATTATAAATCCGTAAAAAAATAAATAAATAAATAATAAATAAAAACTTGAGAGAAAGAGAGAGAGAAACTGATAATTATTGGAATAAGGGGCACTTGTTAAGTAAAAAGGGGTGCTTGTGCAATTTGTAATTGGGGTTATGAAGCACCCCTAGCACCCCACCCCCCCGTGACGCCGCCTATGCTTGGATGTCATCCCCACTGTATTCCGATCTAAATTGGGTGGCGTTGCCCCCACTGTCCAAACAGATGCCATCGGGTAGTTCAGACGGTCTGAGTCTAAAAAAAAGTAAGGAACGGTGTCTAGGAGATGTTGGATAGCCCAGTCTGTCAAGGCACTCAAATTTCACTCGGAAGATCCGAATTCGATTCCCGGCACTGCTTAAACTATCCACGTGTCTACGTGGAGTACGGGCACATTAAATATGTGTGTCCGAAAGTCCTTCCGAGAGGTTGGAAGCAGGGGAAGGATGGTACAGTCCTTGTGGATGTCGTCTCCACTGAGTTCCGAACTAAATTGTGTTTCACTGTCGCGGCCACCCGGTACCATCGGGTAGGTTGGATGATCTGGGTCGAAAGAAAAAATGGTTATCAAGGAAAGTCCTTAAACACCCCAAACGTTGTAAGGAAAATTCCAAGTACAAATGTTAGGTCTATCTGTATGCGGTAACAACTTCGACAACAAAACGAGATAGACGAGAAAAGCCAATTACAAAGTTGTAGACCATTGTCTGATAAGAAGGAATCGACCATACAACTGGTACAGAAGGCATTTATTTGATGCAATAGGGTTATTGGCGGATGACTGTCATATTCAGGAATTTTAAAATAAACAAATTTTACACGTACAAGAATCTCCCAACGGCCCTACCGTGCTGAAAACACCGGTTCTCGTTAGATCACCGAAGTCAAGCAGCATCGGGCGCGTTTAGTACTTGGATGGGTGACCACTTGGGAACACCGCGTGCTGTTGGCACATTTCGGGCGCGGTAGCCAGGTGGTTTGCGCGCTGGATTTGAACGCTGCCACAACTGCCGCCGTGTTCATGCGGAGTACGATCACGTTAAACATGTAGGTCCGTAAGTCCTTCCGAGAGGTTGGTGGTAGGGGAAAGAGAGTACTGTCCCTGTGGATGCCTCCCCCACTGGGTTCCGGTCTAAATTGGGTGGCACTTCCCGGCCGTCCAAACAGTTACCTTACACCTTTCTGGTAGGTCGTACGGTCTGGCTCTCAACAACAACAACGTACAAGAATCTCATCCAGCCACTCAAATTGCTGCTCAAACCCTCGGGTGAGTTGGGCGGCCTGAGTTTTCTACGCACAGGAATCTATAGTAGAGATTGCTTTTTATCTCACAGATGAGTGCTACGTCACTGGTATTATTTGCATAATCTCGTGAATCGTTACGGCAACGTTTAACAGTATTGTAGAGTGACCGCGCATCTACCAACCGATTAAGTATGACTAGTACTTATTGACTTCCGTATACGCATTTTTTATTTCCTGGTATCGATTATAATGCTATAATGAAGATAGTCTTGGGAAATTTTGTAAATTTTTAACTAAAATTTTCTGATATTTAAGGAATCAAAGCTTCAATGCAGATATGGTTCATTTTACTTAATAAGGAAACAATGATCTGTTTCGTGGAATTTAAAAGTAATTGAGATGAAACTTCGTTATTAAGAAAACTCCAATATCGTTTGAAACAATAATTCAAGTGGCGCTGGGATAAGGTAAGTACTCCTCCATTGTATGTATTTCTACGGTGAAAGGCCTAAAATATTTATTTAAACTGCCAATTTTGTAAAAATAAATTAGTAGCGCAATGTAAATTTGATTTGAAACACCAAAAAATATTCCCACGTATTTAAAATCCTTTTACCTTTCAATTTATTTTTATCTCCCTATATTCAGCACTCTATTCTACAATTATGAAAAATGCTGATTAATTATACTCATAATTAGGGAACCCTTAATTTAAAAATAATCAAAAATGTATATATACTAAATACTACACCCTTCTGATGTATCAACTAGCAATAACAATTACTTTATTAACACTAGCGGCACTTAGATATAATTCTCAAAGCATTATGCCATTTTCAAGCGCTTCATCCATAGGGGTTTTATCTTTTTTCTAACGTATTCCGCGGCGTGGAATACAGTTTAGCCTTGAATCAATAAACAATTTAAGTTGCCATTATATTAATTAGTGAAAACAATCTTAAAAACAATACATAAAATTCGAAGTCAAACGAAAGGAAACTTAGTCACTTTAATATTATTAGTACTCATTTTAAACGTATTTTGAAATAACAATTAAAATTACCACTTTATATGCATGTAATGAGGATAAACATCAACAATTTAAAATAAGTCAAATACAGGGTGGCCATAAAATAACTTTCCCTGTTTGGAGGCATTTGCAGCTAAAATTAATGAACGAAATGAAACCAAATTTCAAACACAGACTGTGGAAGGCATAGGGACAGGAATAAGACCAAGGAGAAGACAACCACCGTGAGGTTTGTGCCTATTAGCTCTCCATGACCAAGGTTCAATCTCCCATCCAGCAGAGTCGCAGCCGGGGCCACGTTCTCGACGGGATCATTCACAGGGTAGGGTTCGAAGAACACCCGCCAAGCCCGACTCTGATCGCCGGCCAGATCTAGGCTCAGGTCATGAATAGACACAGTCCGTGAGATCACAGCCACCTGGAAGAGTCCGAGCCCTAAGTGCCTCACCGGTACGACAGCCGGTTCCCATGGCTACAGAGCTAAGATGCGTACACCACATCAAAGGTGGCGCTGCCCCGGGGGGGGGAGTGGAAGGCATAGGGAGATGAATTCCGCAATAAAAAAAAGTACAAAAAGTCGCCGAGAGGGGAAATTTTGGCGCTGCTGTCACATGACAGCAGCGCCACTCATTCCTTTTAAAAAGGAAAGAGCGAACGTTCAGTCAGTTAGCAGTTCTTTGGTTGACTGTTGATTTGTTCAGAATATGCGCCCTACCTTACCTCAACCTGCTTTACTTGTAAAGCTGTTCTACACTCGACAGTGTAATGCCGTGGCCGCTCTTAGGGAATTTAGAAGGCTTCATAACCTGCGTAAAGGTTTAGGGGAGTCTAATGTTGATGAATAGAAGATTATTTTCTGTGAGTTTCATAAATTCATTCATAACTGTATGGTATGTTCATTTTTTATGTCTAAAACATTATTGAAATTCTGTATACTCCATTTTACGTGCGTTCATTGTAATTATTCACTCATTTTCGGTTCCGACAGCGCCAAAACCTCCCCTATCGACGACTTTTGGAACTAAATTTTTTTTTGCGGAATTCATCTCCCTAAATGCCTTCCACAGTCTGTGTTTGAAATTTGGTTTTATTTAGTTCATTAGTTTTAGCTGCAGATGCCTCCAAACAGGGAAAGTTATTTTACGGCCACCCTGTAATTACTAAAGAGAGTGATTTCTAAGGTATTAAAGTAATTATTATGGACGAGCGAAGCGTAGTCCATTTTCCACTCCTAAAGAAATCAACATTTGTCCGAATTTTGTTATCCCTTTCACTCGGAAACTACAGTAGGTAAGACGTTGAAATGTTGCATACATACCTGAAATTGCACGTAGATTTACAGAATCACAATTTCAGTCCTAAAAACAAACTGTAACAGGAGAAAACGTCGTCCAAACTGCGCATGCTCACTTTGCTTCGCACTAATAACAAGGAAACAAATTTTATGCAACTAGTCAAAGCCTGTGCACTTGCATGTATTATGATTTACTAATTTGAAAAAGTTATATTAATTGTAAGTTAATCTTTATTTAAGAAAACGTACATCTATTTTTACCCAGTTTTAATAAAAACTTTATATAAACAGTGTTGTACAGATGCAACCCTATCAACGTAATTCTGCTACTGTATTGAAGGGTGAAAACTTGTATTGTTATAAATAGGATCTACTTATGTTACTGTCGATTAGTAGTTCCGGAGATACTGCGAGTTAAAATCACCCACAAAATGTGATAATTTATAATAAAAAATAGATAAAACAATAACAAATTATAAAATAACATTTGAAAATAAACATTTCATTCTTCTTTATTTCTTCTTTCTTTTATTGACCCTGGCACGAATGCCCCATTAGTTTTTAGCCGCGTACCAAGTACGGCTTTTTGCCCCTAATAATTGTGCCCTATTTGAGGCTCACATAATTCTACCCATTACAGGCCCACTGCCTTATTAACACACACACATACACACACACAAGACAACACCACACTCAGCCATGAAAATGCTCACCCTCTCATGCAGGAATCGAACCTCCGACCCTTTGGCTGTGAGGTAAGCTATAATGCTGAATGTCAAGAGGATAAATTCAGTAATTTTCAACAGTGCTGTGGTTAATCAACGAAACATCGCCCTTTAAATTGCGGATTTCAATATGGAGCTGATTCCCGAAAATTGCACATTCCGGAATATTGAATATCTTCGGATATAAAGATAGAAACATCGTGAAAATTTGAATTTGGACTAATTTGGGGGTCTAGAACTTGTGGGTGACTTCAAAATTGGATGTTGCGATTGAAAATTTCAAAGTTTGTGCGCGTTTAGATATGAAGACGGCTCCTTATGCAAATTTTACGCACATTAATTCGTAGAGGATGTTATTCCTAATCCAATGGTTTCTTTCAATTTTCTCTACGATGAACGATGCTCGATTAACAGAGGCTGGGGCGTTTTTTTTTCCGCAGCTGTAAGTCTGTCTCTCTGGGGTCGATTTCTTGTGCACACGATAGCTTTCACAAATGTTGATAGATTTTCATGAAAATTTTTATCCGGCTTTGTTATTGAAAAGTCTAGAACTAGATAGATATTTTTTTTCAATTCGAACGAAAACTTCGAAATTATATATTTTTTTAGCATGGCAGCATAGGACAAAATTTGGCATAATCATGCATGAAAGAGTTTATTTATGGCTTAATGATCACGAAGTTCAACAGTTTCAATCATTGTTGGGAAAATAGTGGCGATTCAATTTTTTTGTTCGTAACTTCATTATTTCTCTTTGGGGGGGGGGGGGAATTACCCCCCAGGGCGGTACATTGTCAAGTATGGCATCAATCAATAAATTTTCAAGCCTTTTAAATTGAAGGGTAACACACTATAACTGTAATCATTTGTACTAACAATACCAATTCTTCATTTATTTTTGTTTTTATATAATTTGAATATAAAAATAACACCTAAAAGCTACTTAGAAATGAATTCTGATATGAGAAAGTTGAGTGGAGCCACATTCCAATTATTTTTTTTTTATTTCACAACAATGAATTTACAATAATAAAACTCATCTACACTATTAAAACTGGTTATCTTGCACCTTTCTGGTAGGTCGGACGGTCTGGATCTACAACAACACTATTAAAACAACAACAACACTAATAAAACTTATCACAAGACCAACAGCTTTAACCCGAAAACTTTACCCGGACTCTTTACAACCGACTTAACGCCTTACAACTACTTCATTCAACCGACAACTTTACCCCGAATTTCAAAAGATTTTACCACCCATTATAGTTTTTTTTACATCATGTATTCGGCCCAAACACATTATTTTTAATACACCTGTTACTTACAAATATATGCACAAACATTCTGCCTTAAATCCCCAGAATATATTATGGAGACACTTAATTTTCGTGAAACACAAAGAAAAAAATCATCCTACATGACTTTGGCAGAAATAATATAATTTTTTCCTCTTTACCTAGCTACACTCCATCTTTGACAGCGTCTTATAACGAGAAAGTGGGGATTTACAGTTCTTTTGGCAGATATAGTCCTCCTTTTTTTCTTGCCGAGTTAAGGAGGACTTAGGGGTAAGGTAGCAGCTGCGCTTAATCGAAAGAGTGAAGTTATAGGTAAAGGAGTGATGAAAATATATCAGCTGATGCTTTAGGCTTTTCCTTTTAGTTTTATGTGGTCTGTAATATGTATTCATATAAAAGATGATGAGTAGTGCAGCTGGGATGTATATTTTGTTTTTTACTGTGATAAAGAACGCATCTGATATATATATCTTGTAATTTTCCAAAATTTTATCTGATTAAATTGCATTCAAAATGTTCGTGTTTCGAGGAATTTAAGAAAATATCATTTTATTATTGCATCAAATATTCATGCATATTTGCATATGTTTGATATTTTCATATTTTACTCGAAAACCCCAGAAAGTTTCATGCAATAAATTTTACACATATCCTCGTTTTCTGAGAACTCATTTCATGCTTAACTTCTGCGCAATAAAATTCACACATGTCCTCGTTTTCTGAGAATTTTCATTTCGTGCTAACATTTGCGCAATAAAATTTACATATGTCCTCGTTTTCTGAGAATATGCAATTCGTTATTAACTTCTGAGCAATAAAATTCACACATATCCTCGTTTTCTGAAAATTTGCATTTCGTGCTTAACTTCTGCGCAATAAAATTCACACATGTCCTCGTTTTCTGAGAATTTTCATTTCGTCCTTAATTTTAGGAGGGCAATATACATTTTTACATCTCTATTAGTACTGAAAAGGGTTCAAATTTTACATTGTAGATTATTTATACTTTACAAAAAAAAAAAAAAAATACGAGTTTACGCACCAAAAACATGCGCGTTATATTATATCACATTCTGCAATTCAACCCCCAACTCCTCAACAAAGGCAACCGCCCTTTTTTTACACCATAATATATGTAATGTAACAGTTTTGACATACCTTGTTTCACATAATTTAATTCCGTCCAAGGAAACCATTAATGACATAATAAGATGAATAATAAGTAATAACTTATGACAAGTAACAAATGTAAAAACATTGGGCAGGTTGAACCCTATAACACCATCAAAAAATGACAGTTACTTAACTGATATATGTTTGCTTCCTTTAAGGAAGTTCTATAAGTGTTTATTTAATAAGCAGCAGTTTGAATTTTGAAGTTAATTGAATTCTGAGGAAAAATAAACTATAACGAAGCCATTTTAACCGCACACCATGTGGTGAAATGGACAGTGGATATTTTCTGCGTAGCCCCCCATCCTCCAATGGCTATTTGTATCAGAGACAGTTCACTAATACTTCATTTGGCATGTCAGTCATGTCAGCACATATTATTTTAGCCTGTATAATACAAATCCTGAAGGTAGTAATCGCTTCTAGACGGATTTTCATCTTCTCAACTTTCTTTCTCATTACTCGTGGCATGCTACTGATTTGTGTTGCATTCCGTACCGATTTGTGTTGCATTCCGTAACTCCAGTAGGCAAACACTTTGCAACGGTGTGTAGCGAATGCTCATAAGACAACGTAAAATGTCTTGAATTGGAGATCTCTTTAGCTGAACCCTATGATACTCAATGCCTACCACGCTTTATCACCGGGTTCAAACCCTCAACACTGATATGGTGATTTTGTACGAAAACAGACGAGAACGAAGCATTCTTCGCTCTATTATTTCCAACTTTTTAACTATCTGAAGATTATTTCTGTACTCTCCATGAGATGGCGTGAGGCACTTAAACGGATTTGAACTCTTCAGCACATTCTTCGTCGGCCACGTTACTGGCAATACGCTTCCTCACGGCTTCGGGAACGCCCCTTCCCTTCAAATTATAACTCGCACGCCTTATCTGCAACCCAGAAAGCGACAACAAACTGGGAAGGGGAGTACCATAGCGATCGCCTATAAGGTAGCATTAAATGATTTGAGCTGGAGATGGTTTTTACTCAATGCTACGATACCGACCTACCACATTTTGGCCTCGTGATAAAACCTTGGCACTGCCAAGTTGGTGATTTCGCATTCTCACTACAGATGTATGCACTTCTCCCTGGAATTTTATGATTCTGTAGGTAGTGTCGTTTCCTAAACCCACAATGATTGGCTGCCCTCTTAATTTGCATTTTATTTGCATGTACTTTTAGTTTATTCTATAACTAGAAGGGCGTAGGCCAAGTTCTAAAAAACACCAGCCACTTAAATGATGCAGATTACACCAATTAATTCCTAAATCACCTGTTTTGAGCCAAAATCAATCCATGTTTCTCCGTTTATTCCATGTGCAACTACACTAATTATTATAAAATCGCTTTATAAGAGAGCTTTAACTGGGGTTTCATTATTTTTCGTAGAATTTCAAAATGTGTTAATCTGTAGGAAAAGCGATGGTTTAGACACATCAAATTTTATCTATTCATTTGAACCAAGGCTATTTCATTAACTTTATTACATCTATGACAGAAATTTGCAAATCATTTCTATTCAATATCCGCATAGATTAGTGTTTTTTCAACCGCCAAGCCGCGATAGATTCTCCTGGAATTTTGTCGTTTTAGTTTCCTAAGCATTTTTTTTTTTATGAATAAATATTTCAGAGTGAAAATATTCTAAGGATAATAATATTCGTGAATGTGTCTAAAAGCTCAGAACGAGAACGCCTAAATTACATCTGTGTAGCAAATACCAATGACCAAGCCGCATTTAAATTTTTATATGAATAAGAGACTGCTCAGCTTACTTCTATGGTGAATTACAATGGATAAATATTTTTCTCTTTCAATACCGTTATTTCTTTTCAAACTATCATCAGTAAAATCAATTTAATAATACAGTAATCCATTTCATACTAAATAATATTATAAATTTTTGGTGATCAGAATGGGATATATCAATGAAAATCAGCACAAATTAATTTAATGATGTCGGCCTGAAGAAATTAAAGTATGCCACACGATTTCATGAGTCCAGCAATTAATAACTTATTTAAATGTAATTTTATATGTGTCAACATGCTACACTGTATACATAAATGTACTAATGCGCTTTATGATTATGCCATGATTAATTATTAATACTTATTTAATGTATGAATCTAAAAAGCAATTAGAAAGGTATTTACGTGTTAATTTTTCAGGACCGGGGCCCCGTCTCATAAAAAATACTTTACCGGGCCGCGGTCTCATAAAGGTTGAGAAACAGTGACCTAGATGTTGAAACGAGAGCCGCTAAATTGTTCGAAATTTATTTGATCCAAGGTCATTTCATAAACTTTATATTTACAGAAATTTTTCAATCATTTCTATTCAATATACACCTAGATGTTGAAACGAGAGGCACTAAATTATCCGGAATTCATTTGATCCAAGATCATTTCATAAACTTTATATCTACAGAAATATATCATCATTTCTATTTAATACCTACCTAGATGTTGAAACAAGGGACGATAAATTCTCCGGAATTCATTTGATCTAAGTTCATTTGATATAAGTTCATTTCATAAACTTCATATCTACAGAAATTTTTCAATCATTTCTATCCAGTATCCACCTAGATGTTGAAACGAGAGACACCAAATTCTCCGGAATTCATATGACCAAGGTCATTTTATAAACTTTTTATCTGTAGAAATTTTTCAATTATTTCTATTCAGTATCCACCTAGATGTTGAAACGAGGGACATTAAAATTTCCGGAATTCATTTGATCCAACGTCATTTCATAAACTTTATATCTGCAGAAATTTTTCAATCATTTCTATTCAATTTCCACCTAGATGTTGAAACGAGAGACACTAAATTCCCCGGAAATAGAAATGAAAAAATGTAACTTACAGAACCTCAGACAGCAGTATTCTTCTTTTCATAGCCATGCCCCGACTCAAAGTGGTGCACTTACTCCTAAAGTGTGGAGAGTTACAGTATTTTGGGGAGGGCAATTTCTCTTATTCCTGTTTGTTCCGAACAAGGAGGACTTGGAGGCTTGCAGCAGCTGCATTTAAGTGCAACGGCGGAGTAAAAGTTACGGAAAGAATTAGCACATACTTTTTCACTTTTCTCGTCTCAGCTTATGTGAAGTAATGCGCATTTCTTACGCTGCCGCAAAGGCTGTAATAAAATGTGGAATAAAAATATGTTTTTATGTACATTTGTTTTACTACATGTAAAATTCTTATTCATATTTAAGTAAATTGCGTGTTACAACGCATAGGAAGTTTTACCACACACAAATGTAACTTGAGAATTTTAATAAAAACGTTTATGACTGTTATATAACGTGATTGAAAGTTATACAGATGAAATTTTAAAATCATACTAATGTACCAAGAAATTGAAATAGTAGATTTTTTTTTCAGCTAGTGGCGTTAATGCACTTCAAAAACATGCCAGAAATATATCGTCTGCTGGTTCTATTCCGACCGACGACAATTTCATATTTTTTCTTAATAATTAAAGAGCATGATGTTTCTACAAAATGATTTTTATTTTTATTTTAGAGCAATAATTTTTTAGTCATTTATATGAAAATGTTATTGCAGAGTTTCAGAAGAAATATACATGGGGTGGGACATCCCAGTGGTTAGTCCGCATGGATTGCACTCGGACGACCCGAGTTCGATTCCCTGCTCTACCCAAACTGTCCCCATGTTCACGCGGAGTAAGGACACGTTAAACATGTGGATCCGTAAGTCTTTCCGAGAGGTTTGTGGTAGGTGAAGAAGGGTACGGTCTCTGTGGATGCCGTCCCCACTGGGTTCCGGTCTAAATTGATGGGCACTTCCCCGGCCATCGAAATAGATACCTTACACCTTTGGATAGGTCAGACGGTCTAGATTGAAGAAGAAGAAGAAATTTCTATCTTCTACCCCCTCTCCCTAAATGTATCAATTACGAGGCTAGTAAAGGTTTCGTGTTTAGTTTTCGAGAAATTGTGTTTGCTGCAGAAAAAGCAGGAACATATAGACCTTTCACATTAACTCAGAATAAACTGCCTGAAATAAAGACTGCTTTGCTGAAATTCTTCAATGAGTTATTTTGAAACTCTTAAACGGTACTTTCATTAGAATGCCTAGAGAACTATTGCACTGAAATAGAAATATACTCAGGAGAAACGCCATGTTCTTTGTTTGATGAAAATGAGATCTATAATGATCGTCTGACATATTGGAAAGTGCAGACGATATTTCTAATATATTTTTGAGGGTATATTAGTGCCACCTAATTGAAAGAAAATCCTATTATTTTAATTTCTCTGTATGTATGACGACTTTAACATTTGATGGCTTCGATGTTTCGATCAACCTGCATTTTTAATAAAACTGACTCCGTTGTCCACAGATAATCTCTGCTTTTATGGAAATAGTTAATTAAAATAGTTGTTAAAATGGTCAATATATCCGCCCGCAACACGGGAAGGTTCAGGCCAGCAATACACACTACGATTAATAAAACTGTATTGCAAATACGTCAAATCATCAACATTTTAAAAGATAAAGACAACCAAAAATTGGCTATTATTAAAAGTCTTTAATAGAAATCTCCATCTACGACGTACAAAAATTTACAACCATAATGCTTTCGGGTAGTATTATGTCCTTCATCAGTGGTAAAGTGAAAATAGGTGGCGAACATTAGCTTAAATACACAGGCTACAACCGCGAGACAAAATTTGCATATTAATCCTTCTACATTTTAAATAGGATACATTTAAAATTATGATTTAATTATGAAATACAAAAAAGGAAAAATGCCATAAATAACAAGGTAACCGATAGATATGTCGTCAAAAGCAGTAAAAAGCAGCTACTAAATAATCAGAAAATCAAACAATGGATTAACACGCAATGAGTCGAGGAAGAGACGCCAAGCATAACAAGGGTCTGAACGAGATCAAAATTACAAATACGAGTAGAATCACGATAAAGATAAATGAAAAGGGATTCATAAAGTAATATATTACGGGGGTTATTGAAGCTAATTAAAAGAAAAGTCTTATCGAACATAGGATGAAAGTTATCGTTAATAACAAACTGGGCAAGGAAACTATCCGTGGCTCTTCCTAGTTTGTTATTAACGATGGTTTTCATCCTATGTTCGATAAGAATTTTCTTATAATTAGCTGCAATAACCCCCTTAATATTTTGCTTTATGAATCCTTTTTCATTTATCTTTACCGTGATTCTGTTTGCAATTTTGATCCCGTTCAGACCCTCAGTTATGCTTGGCGTCTCGTTCTCGACTCACTGCGTGGTAAATCATTATATGATATTCTGGATATTTAGTAGCTGCTTTCTGTTACTTTTGGTGGATTATCTGATGGGTACGCAGTAATTTATGACTTTTTTTCTGTTTTGTATTTTATAATTAAATCAGGTTTTTTAAATGTATTGTATTTTAAATGTAAAATGATTAATATGCAAATTTTGTATCGCGATTGTGGAATGTGTATTTAAGCTCATGTTCGCCACCTATTTTCACTTTGCCACCACTGAAGCACCTTATATTGCTCGAAAGCGCTATAGTTGTGAATTTTTGCTTACGTCGTGGGTGGAGATTTTAATTAAAGACTTTTAATAATTGCCAATTTTTGGTTATCTTTATTTTTTAAAGTGCATACTAAGAGTGTTTAAATCGGATTAATAGAACAGAAATAGAGAACTCAGTAGTCTATGCTATCCATCTACTACACCGTGGTACATACTCAGTATCGGCCTGCGTAGCTGGATAGCCAGGGTAAATGTATTAAACAACATATTAATTTGACATATAAAGCTAAAAACATAAATTTGATATTTTATAATAAATTTACAACATTTGAAATACAACGTGAAATCAAAATATTACTTCATCGAGGACTTTTTAGAACTAATTTTCAGTGGTTCTTTGCAAAAAAATTAAAAATCCATCATTATTTTAATTTTTAAATAAACGGTCTCCCATAGAAATAGATCTCTCAGTGGACATAATCCGCGATTTTGTGGAACCCGAATTAGTTGAGAAAAACTCTGAACAAATAAACATATACAGGGTGTATATAGACTGATGGTCAGAACTGTTAGGGGTTATAGACCTCACCAAAACAAACAACTTTCATAATACAATGTGGGATCGGAAAGCAACCGTCGAGCCGCGAGAGGGCGCTTTCTCTGGAGTGGATGAAACGTCGCGTCAAAGTGGAAAATACAGTAAATCCGCATGATACACGCTCCAGATGCCTTCAGCAAAGGTTCTCCGTGAATGTGTGGGCAAGGATTATCCACAACCAATTAATTGGCCTGTATCTGTTACCAGACCGCCTAGACGGACAAAAGTACCTCACCTTCCTCCAGCATGTGCTGCCAGATTTACTACGTGTTGTACCAGCAAATCATCGAGTGATTATGTGGTTCCAGCAGGACGGAGCGCCAGCACATTGCACCAGGATTGTGCGGAGCTATCTGGATATTGTACTTCCGAACAGATGGATTGGCCGTGGTGATTCCGTCGCTTGGCCTCCCAGATTTCCCGATCTGTCCTGCCTGGATCTTTTCCTCAGGGGACAGCTAAAATGCACCGTTTACGAGACGCCCATTGAGTCACCAGAGGACCTTGTCGCCTGAATTAACTTTGCAGCTGCAGACGTTCGTGAAATGCTAGGAATATTCCAAAGTGTACGCGATTCACTCCGTCGCAGCTGTGATGCCTATCTCTCAGTTAGTGGCCGTTCATTTGAGCATTTGTTCTAAACATTTTGTTAATAAATTTCCATTATTCGTCTTCACTGTATTCGTCTTCACTTCACTCCATTTTGACGCGACTTTTCATCCACTCCCAGAGAAAGCGCCCTCTCGCGACTCACCGGTTCCTTTCCGATTCCACATTGTATTGTGAAAGTTGTTTGTTTTGGTGAGTTCTATAACCCCTCACAGTTCTGACCATCAATTTATACACACCCTGTATAAGGAGATTCTAGGAAAGTACTTCGTACTCGTCCCCAAAACTTCGAATAAAAGGTACCTGAGTGAACAAGTATGATCTATCTTTATTAAAATAGCCAAGGTTGGCGAAATCTTAGCACATATAAAGTTTTCTTGTCACCATTATACATACCTACTATTTAATTCTGAAGAGCACATAAAAAGTACAAAATCAGTACTTGGATTCAGCAATGAGAGCGCGATCCTAGAAATATTGCTTTTTGCGCAACATTGTCTTTCATTTAAGCTTATAGTCTTCTTTTTCGAGCCAGACCGTCCGACCTACCAGAAAGTGTGCTTATAGTCTGAGAAAGTTGAGATTTACAGCTTTTTTATGAGAGCAACTCCTATTTTGCTGTTTTCTCGTTAAGTTCGATGCAGCTGCGTTTAAGTACGAAACAGTCCGAAAGTTACTCGACTGAAAATAAATCGGAAGAAGATTTTTTGCCTTTTCTCCACTTTTAGTGGTGTGGGTATTGCGGTTTGCATTGCATGAAAATATAAAATAAAGATGGACGGTAAATGTTATGATAACTTGAACAATCGTTTTAGGAACTTTTACTTTCTTATATAATTACAAGTATTTAATTCTGTAAAGACAAGATATCTATTACTAATGAAAACTAAATTAAAACTTTAAAATGTTTTTTTTTAATTTTATATGGCGCTTAGCGTTGGATATCGGGTTCTGCTGCTGTTGGGTTCTGCTCCATGTTTGATACTATAAGTGCGCAAATTATCAGCTTTCTAGGTCAAATAGGGGCTATTAGAGGGTATAGAAAGTCTTTTAGACCACCCTACCTTTTGTTCATCCCTCGAGGAGAAATATCGAAATTCCGGTTCCGATATGTTCTGTCCCATGGTTGATGCTATATGTGTATAAAGATTTAGCCTTTTATGCCACCCGGAGGCTTCTAGAGGGTTTGAAATACTTTATAAAAATTCACCATTTTGTTCACCTCACTCAGGGGAGAATCAATAATTCAGCTCCGTTATGTTCTGTCACGTACTATAAGTCTGCAAAGACTCAGTCTTTTGGGTCAGTGATGGGGGCTTCTGTAGGGTCTGGAAAAACTTTTCAGAAACTCCTCTATATTTCCGTCCCTGGGGCCGGATTTAAAAATACGGCTTCGTTGGATTCTGTCTTGCGGTCGATATTATAAGTGTACAGAAATTCAGTTTTCTAGGTCACCACAGTGGGAGGAAGGGCGCTTCTGGATGGTCTGGAAAGACACAAAAACGTTACAAAATTATTATCTAGATATCGTAAAAGCAAACAATGATTAGTTCGAAAGGTTCGGAATTTATTCTTAGGAGAAAAATATGTTTGCCTAAACAATTTTAACTAACTTATTTGCTCAAACTTATTGCCGATATTTGTCATCCCTAATGCTCGTATATTTATGACAACAGATTGTCAGTGATATATCTCTATTTTCCTAAATCAGAAAGTTTGTTTCAGTGTCGTAGGCAAGGTGTGGGGGTGAGGCCAAATTGGGGGTAAAGCAATTGAGGGCCTCGCAGCTTTAATAAATTTACGTTTCAACAAATATTCTGTGTTCTGTGTTACATTTATTCTGTGTTCTACAAATTTCACTGAAATTTGTGGAACACAGAATATTTAGTTAATTAATATTATTAACTAATCTTTTACATAGTTTACACGGTTGAAGATTAATGCTTTATAGCTTGTTGATTGTTTGAAGATTGATGTTTTACATTTTACTGATTTGTTCGAAAATATATTGATTAGAATTTATAAATATTTGATGAACTGTAAAGTGTCTAAACTTTATGTTTTTTATATTTCTATTTAAATTGGTTAAAATAAAAATTGTTTACCTTTTAAATAAAGATACTAGAAAATGTAATCGCTGTTGTCTGAGATTTACATCAAGAATTTAATTAATTCTTTCATTAAATTATTGGATAAATGAATACGTTTGTTAAATTACGGGCAAAGCCAATTACAAAGTAAATTTTAAATATGCCGACTTCTGCTGGTTACTATGGAAACCTGACATCTACGGGGTTTTTTTTATTGATTTTTCAGTTTGATAACTTTTCCACTCAGTTACCGGCTTTCATCCTCAAAACCCCCAATGCTAAAAAAAACTATCAGTTCCCGTTAACGGAAGGGCATTTAGTTTTGAAGATGCCGCAATAAAAAAAAAAACAGAGTTAAAAAAGGAAAGGATGTTACCTTTCTCAACATTGGTAAAAAAAATATTAAATACGCTTTTTGATGACATACAGATCTGACGAAATATGGAAAATAAACGAATTACAATCTAAAGTCGGTATGAAAAAAATATCAATAAATCCTTGGAGTCGAAAACATAAATCGTAATGTTTTTAATTTAACGCCGTTTCAACATAGAAAATCGAACCAAGACGTTTATGGCTTTAAATAACATTATAGATGGTACCAGAAATCTAAAACTATCATTTTGTGTTATATTTCGCTATTAACTAAGTTAATTTTAGTTTTATCACATTAGTAGCAATTTGAGCTATACGTATAATCGAATTTATTGTTCGGGTTTAGCACCGTGCAATATATGGCGTTACCAATCAAAATTAATCGCTGTATTGGATATGACGGAATTTCGTTTATTAAATGTATAACTTTTAAATTAATTTGAATTAAAAAAATATCGACGAAGTGCCTAAGTACTTTTGTGCCGAGTTTCATGACTGTGAACAGCTTATATTTTTCGCATGTGATCGACAAACAGACAGGCATCTTCCTGTATTATTCAAAATATAAGGAATGTAATGCTGTTGCCCTGATTCATCAGGCAATGCAACTTTCTTTAGCATGAGCATATGGTGCTTCTAACTAAAAACGAAACGACAGCCATTATTTTAATGGCAACCATTATTCCCAGGCTCGCAGCTAATTTTTAAGCATTTTGACAGGTACATAAGTCTTTTTTTATGATCTCGGTCTTACTTCTTATACTTTTAAAAATCCTTAATTAATTCACTTTTTACTGTGAGGGGATCTGATTTTATGGCTGTAATTTTATTGCATTTCAGTTCTCAAGAGCGTGTCCAAGTTAATGAGTGTTGGTTGATAATATATTAAATCTGTCTTTAAGGTAACATGTTAGTGA
Organism: Amaurobius ferox; assembly: GCA_951213105.1. Lineage (NCBI taxonomy): Eukaryota > Metazoa > Arthropoda > Arachnida > Araneae > Amaurobiidae > Amaurobius > Amaurobius ferox. Next base: position 94,122,920 of record OX578150.1, read on the forward strand.
ATGTCTGGATAAATAAATCAAAGGCAAAAACTAGTGAGTGCAAGAAATTTCGAAGAAATTTTCCCTAAAATGATGAAAATTGAGGTTTCTTAAAAAAATATAGTCAATAGTTAATTTATTTGAGCATCTTCATCTGATAGGAATAACATCTACGATTGGGGTATCATTGTTGAAATCGGAGCGTTACGAAAATTGTAAACACCTTGGAGCTTATATCTTCGAACCTACTAGATAAACATAATCAATATAATTTACAAAACTCAAATAACTTGATAATGTATAAAATAATTTATTTCAAATAACTTAATAATTATAAGTTATAAAATTCAACTCAGTAAGCAGCATAAAATAAAACAGAAGAGTTCCAAGGAGGGTGTTGCTGACAAAGTAGGGAGCTGCTGTGGAAGGAGGGTGCTGCTGTCGAAGGAAGGTGCTGCTGTCGAAGGAGGGTGCTGCTATCGAAGGAGGGTACTGCTGTCGCAGAAGGGTACTACTGGGGAAAGAGGGTGCTTCTGTCGAAAGAGAGTGCTGCTGTCGAAAGAGGGTGCTGCTGTCGAAAAAGAGTGCTGCTGTCGAAAGAGGGTGCTGTTGTTGAAAGAGGGTGCTGCTGTCGAAAGAGGGTGCTTCTGTCGAAAGAGGGTGCTGCTGTCGAAAGAGAGTGCTGCTGTCCAAGAAGAGTGATGCTGATTCCTTGATATCCAGCGCTGAATTGACTGTTCTGGAACTTTTCTCCAGAAGGCAAATGATTGATTTGGATTGACATTTGGAAGTCTCCACACGATGATCCATAGTTGGTATCATCGTGTTTGCTCTGGTGGTGCTCTAGTCTTCAGTGATAGCAAAGTCTAACAAACAGCTATTTCTAAGTTCATTAGTGGGCATTTTAAATGTATTATTTTCGATCGGGATCCTAAAGTCTGCACTAAGTGCTTTCTTGTGAAGGCTTCTCCCCAACATCGCCTTGACTGTCTGGGACTATCCCGGAATGATCTTATCTCTGAACCTCTATTGGTTTTGAATTTTCTTGGGATTCATGGACTCATGGACTTGGTTTAGCTCTGGACTAGGCCGGGTGGAATTAGCAGCAACAAAAAATAAACAATTAAAAGTATCGACTGGTTTTAAAGGCCCGAGTTCGGTTCCTGACTTTTCTCAAACTGTCACTGGATTCCGTATTAAATTGGATAACACTGTCCCGGCTGTCCAAAACAGATGCCTTATACCTGCGGGTAAGTCGGACGGTTGGGGTCGACAGAAAGAAAGAATAGAAGCAAGAATCAGATGTAGGGTATGATGAGTGAATGATAAAATACCAAAGGGGAAAAATGAACACCCAACAAATGATTTAAATCACTTATTCATAAAATTCCAATTACATTGAAAATTCAAGAAAACAATGAAAATTATCAAAATAAGAAGAAATAAGACATTTTCAAACAAAATTTACGTTTTATCAGCAGTAATGGATTGGCTGAACTGTTTTTCATGCTACTTTCTGATTGTCTCTCTCTTAATCTAGGTCTTGAGTATGTAGCTCCCTCTATATCTTTCTTTTACGCCCATTTCTTGTTTGGATTTCAGGTTTGTTAGTTCTATTGTACTGATGACGGGGATCCAGCGTATCATCGAAACAGCTGTATGATGCATTATTGTATTATTTGTGGCTTATATACGGTGCTCAAGTTTTCCTTATCGTCAACTTGGCGACATTTTTTAATATACATTGAATATATTTGAGTATATGCATTGAATATACTTTTGAATATTGCCCCGAAGTTGGCGATATTGCTCCAAATTTATCGCATTGGGATAGACAAACAGTCAGACAGACAAGGGGTAAGTACTTCCTCTCACAAACACATTAGTCATAACCTATAAACCTATAGAAATTTACAGATATCAATATGCAATACTATAAAAATCAAAACAGATTTTCCTACAAAAATAAAATGCCTTTTACACTTTTCAATATGCGAAACATTACGCCACATTGGAGAAGAAAGAAAAATTGAAACATTTTTTCCATGTCCTTATCAAATATTTGAATAAAACGCTTATTTCCTTTTGTTTACGGACGTCGTATTTCATGACAGTCTTATTAAATGTCGTTTAGTGTAAGTGTACGAAAATTCGATTTTAAATACTTTTTAAGATTATCCGTAATATTGCGTTTTCAAAAAACAAAATCAATCTATGCTTTATGTAACCAAAGAAACTAAATACCTCAGGTGAACAATTATGCAATTTTTCTGTAATAAAACGGGCTATTTTCATATAATCTGTAGAATCTTACAATATTTTTGTAGACATCAGAACTTCACGTTCCCCAGAACTATAGATATTAGAACTTCACGTACAACAGAACTAGACACTAGAACTTTACATACATCAGAATTAGACACTAGAACTTTACATACACCAGAACTAGACACTAGAACTTTACATAAACCAAAACTAAACACCAGAACTTCAAATACACCAGAACTAGACGCTAGAACTTCAAGTACACCGGAACTAGATACTAGAACTTTACATACATCAGAATTAGACACTAGAACTTTACATACACCAGAACTAGACACTAGAACTTTACATAGACCAGAATTAGACACCAGAAATTCAAGTACACCAGAACTAGACACTAGAACTTTACACCAGAACTAGACACTAGAACTTCACATACACCAGAACTAGCCATTGGAACTTCACATACACCAGAACCAGACGCTAGAACTTCAAGTTCACCGTAACTAGATACTAGAACTTTACATACACCAGAACTAGACACTAGAACTTCACACGAGAACTAGACACTAGAACTTCACACCAGATCTAGACACTAAAACCTCATGTACACCAGAACTTGAACCTATTTACAAATTTTCTCCAAACTTTTGTATTTTATAAATAATTTTACAGATTTTTTGTAAAATTTTTGAAGATTTCTGCAGAATTCTGAAAGCACTTGTATTTTCTAGATAATTTTAAACTTTCAGAAGAATTTCTGCAGCACTTCTAAATATAGCAGTATTTTCAGTACATTGCAAATAAATCTACACGTTTTCTACGTTATTATATGCAAGCAAAATATATTTGTGCAAATTAACTCTCAATTACTGTTGTAAATCTACAGTTTCCAGGTGGTCTGTAATAAAAATTCCAATAAAATAAACCTAAAAATTTCTTTTTAACTTAGCTTAAAATTTTAGTTAGCTTTTTGTATATGTATTAAACGATTTTGAGTAGTTTGCATCTTAATTATAAAGTTTTCATGCGGTTTTTATATTTTATATTACTTTCCTTATATATATAAGGAAAGTATTGAGAAGGGTCGAAAATTCGAATTCGAGCTTTCGAGGAGAGAGCACGTTTCAAGCATCCCTGATCACGAATCAAACATTTTTGGGATGATGTCTGTGTGTGTGTGTGTGTGTGTGTGTGTGTGTGTGTGTGTGTGTCAGTGAGTCTGTGGAGACGATATCTCACGAATGAATGGAGCGATTCCAATCAAATTTGGTGCAAAAATCACAATCCGGGAATACTGGAAGCCTATTGCTTTTAAACGTAATCGAATGGTCAGAACCCACTAAATTTTCGAATGAAATTTTGATTAAATCATCAAAAAATCAAAACCTTTAATAAAGTTACGCAAATAGACATTTCTTATGTAATTTTTCTTTAGAAAACGATTGACATAAACTTTAGAACGCTAGCATGAACCGATCTAGCAAGAACCAATTGGCGAAATATCGCCAACTTGGCGACTTTTTGAAATGTTGCCAAATTAACGAAAATCTCGCCAAATGGATAAAAGTGACTCTAAATCAATGAAAATGACGACTAATTGTCAAAAATTCAATATCTTGGAAAGAATATAAGTATCTACTACAAGAACGATAAATTTTTTTGCTGTAAAAGTAGTAAAATCATTGTATTATATAAGAAAAGTTATGTGTTGCCCACATCAGATTTTTACTTTCCTTATATACATAATGTATAAGGAAAGTATTGGGACGGGATCGAAAATTCGAGTTCTCGACTGGAGAGCACGTTTCAAGCATCCCCGATCACGAATCAAACGTTTTTGAAGTGATGTCTGCATGTATGTGTGAGTGAAAGTATGTGTGTGTGTGTGTGTGTGTGTGTGTGTGTGTGTGTGTCAGTGGGTCTGTGGAGACGATAACTGACGAACGAATGGACCGATTCGAACGCAATTTGATGCAAAAATCACAATCCGTAAACACTGGAGACCTATTGTTTTTAAACGTAATGGAATGTTCAGAACCCCCTAAATTTTCGAGTGAAATTTTGAAAAAATCGTCAAAAAATCAATACTGCTAATAAGGTTACGCAAATAGACATTTCTAATGTAATTTTTCCTTAGAAAACGATTGACGTAAACTATAGATCGCTAGCATGAACCGTTCTCGAGATATTGCACATTTTAAAAATAAATTTATCAAAAAATCCCATAAATTAAAAATATATATTAACTGTTGAGAATTCACTTTTCATATATAATATCATGCGATAAATTGGGTGACATCATTCTCGTGGATCTAGCTCGTTCCATTCAAGAGAAAAGGTACTTTAAGTAATACTTTTGCATTTGAACGCCAATAATCATTTATATGCTGTAAGAATAACTTATTTCTCCGTCCATAACGCTTGGCGAGATTTTGGCGACGAATTTGGCGGAATATCGCCAACTTGGCGATTTCTTTTAAATGTTGGCAAATTAACGAAAATCTCGCCAAATGGATAAAAATGACGCTAAATCAATGAAAATGACATCTGATTGACGAAAATTCAATATCTTGGAAAGAATATAAGTATCTACTAGAAGAAAAACCTATTTTTACTTTCCTTACATACGTAATGTATAAGGAAAGTATTGTAAAGGGGTTGAAAATTCGAATTCGAGTTTTCGACGGGAGAGCATGTTTCCAGCATCCCTGATCACAAATCAAGCATTTTTGAAGTGATGTCGGTGTGTGTGTGTGTGTGTGTGTGTGTGTCAGTGAGTCTGTGGAGACGATAATTGACGAACGAATGGACCGATTCGAAGAAAATTTGGTACAAAAATCACAATCCGTAAACAATGGAAGCCTATTGTTTTTATACGTAATCGAATGTTCTGAACCCCCCTAAATTTTCGAGTGAAATGTTGAAAAAATCGTCAAAAAATCAAAACTGCTAATAAAGTTACGCAAATAGACATTTCTTATGTAATTTTTCATTAGAAAACGATTGACATAAATTTTAGAACGCTAATATGAACCGTTCTCGAGATATTGCACATTTTTCAAAAAAGTTATCAAAAAGTTATATAAAATAAAAAAAAAATATATATTTCTTATTGAGAAATATGTTCACTTTTCATATGTAATACCATGCGATAAATTGGTAGACATTATGCCCATGGATCTAGCTCATTCCATTCATGAAAAAAGATACTTTGAGTAATACTTTTGTATTTGAACGCCAATAGTCATTTATCGGCTGTAAGAATAACTTATTTCTTCGTCCATAACGTTTGGCGAGATTTTCGCGACGAATTTGGCGGAATGTCGCCAACTTGGCGACATTTTTAACTGTTGCCAAATTAACAAAAATCTCGCCAAATGGATAAAAATGACGCTAAATCAAGGAATATGACGACTAATTGAAGAACATTCAATATCTTGGATAGAATATAAGTAACTACTATAAGAATAACATTTTTATTTAACTGTAAAAGTTGTAAATTCATTGCATTATATAAGGAAAGTCATGTGTTTCCCACACCAGATTTTTTCTATTTGAATTAGTTTTTAATTATTTTACGTTGAAGTACGATTTTGAGCGGTTTTCACACAAATCGGCTCCTTAGTGATCGAGAATATGTAACATTACTGCCCTAATCAGGAATCGAACCATGGATTCTTGATTTGACTAGCCAAAGTTCTTATCGTCGAACTGTATGAAAATCTATATTAAATGCTTAACTTAAAATTCTCAAGTTAAATAATATAAGCCATTTCTCTGACTGCTCGTGACATAAACTAATTATTTGAATCGACACCAAAATTTGAAATTTGAATAATTTTGTCCTGATTCATAACTAAATTTTTTATTTCATCAAATTATAATAAATTGATTTACCTTTTATTTATATTAAAAAAAAATTACAAGAAGCCAAAAATATATATATACTTTAACTAGCAGTATACCCGTACTTATTATGGAATATATGATATAAATAAACATAAAATTCGCAATCATGTGCAAATTCCTAAAGTATTCTAAATGACATTGTTATTAAAAATGTTCTATTAAAATAATTAAATTATAGCTCCTAAAATGAAGAATAAGAATATCTGTTCTGGCTATGCAAAATTATCTCCACAGACAGATCTGAAGAATAAAACATCTTGGTCCTGTGTGTATACAAATTTACAAAACATATGAAATTGAATTAATATATGCCAAAACAAAAGAACTGAAATTGTAAGGGAAGATATACCTGTAATATATACCTACTTATAATTTCCTAGATTAGAAGATATACCCGTGTACTCGTATCAATACAAGGTTACCCGTATTGCAAATTATGAGTTTCAACAATTTTTGGCCAAATTCAAACAGATGACATAATAGATAAAAAAAATCAATAATCCCCGTAATCTTTGAAGCTAAAGGCCTTATAATCCAATCAAAAATACAATTTCGATAAATATTTATTACTTTCCTTATATACATAATGTATACGGAAAGTATTGTGACTGGGTCGAAAATTCGAATTCGAGTTTTCGACGGGCGAGCACGCTTCAAGCATCCCTGATCACGAATCAAACATTTTTGATGTGATGTCTGTGTGTGTGTGTGTGTATGTGTGTGTGAAAGTATGTGTGTGTGTCAGTGAGTCTGTGGAGATGATATCTGACGAACGAATGGAGCGATTCGAATGATATTTAGTACAAACATCACAATCCATGAACACTGGAAGCCTATTGTTTTTAAATGCAATCGAATGTTCAGAACCCCCCCCTAAATTTTCGAATGAAATTTTGAAAAAATCATCAAAAAATCAAAACCTTTAATAAAGTTACGCAAATAAACATTTCTTATGTAATTTTTCCTTAGAAAACGATTGGCATAAACTTTAGAACGCTAGCATGAACCGTTCTCAAGATATTGCACATTTTTCAAATAAATTTATCAAAAAGTCCCATAAATTATAAAAAAAAATATATTAACTGTTGAGAAACATGTTCACTTTTCATATGTAATATCATGCGATAAATTGGGTGATATCATTCTCGTGGATCTAGCTCGTTTCATTCATGAGAAAAGATACTTTGAGTAATACTTTCGTATTTGAACGCCAATAGTCATTTATCTGTTATAAGAATAACTTATTTCTCCGTCCATAACGCTTGGCGAGATTTTTGGCGATGAATTTGGCGGAATATCGCCAATTTGGCGACTTTTTTAAATGTTGCCAAATTAACGAAAATCTCGCCAAATTGATAAAAATGACGATAAATCAATGAAAATGACGACTAATTGACGAAAATTCAATATCTTGGAAAGAATTTAAGTATCTACTGCAAGAACAACCTATTTTTTTTGCTGTAAAAGTAGTAAATTCATTGCATTACATAAGGAAAGTCATGTGCTGCCCACATCAGATTTTTTTATATACATTTCTTCATTATTTAAATCGGAAAGGATTTAATAATAATCGTCTGGTGCGTAAACACATTGGATTTAAATCTTTTTTAAGCGACATAATATCAGTCCTTTCAAATAAATTTGCGGAAAATACGTATGCATAATGCTGTGACTATGGAAAGTTTAAATGTGCGTTTCTAAATAATATCTAGATAACCCCTGGTCCTAGAAACTCGAAACCCAGAGTAAATTTTAAGTGAGGCTATTCCAAGGTTACCCACAAAATTTCATGAAATTCGGTGTAGCCGTTCTTCCACGATGATGAAACAAACATACATACAGACAGACAGTTTTTTAATTTTTTTAGCATTTTCCAACATATTTGAAAAGTGTTTATGACTTTGTTCATTCTGTCTGTCTTTCCCTTCGCATGATAACTGCACTAAAAATGACTTTATCAAAATGAAATTTTAGTATGTGGTTGAGATGGTCTCTGGGACATATGGGAATATAAAATAATAATTTCACCCAATTCGTTTTGTATTGAACCCAAGTGAAATATATCGAACCCTATGGGACCCAATTTTTCAAACATATTTTAAGCAAAGTTAAAATTCACAAATTGTTTCAAAAATTTTAGGAAATGTTCAAATTATTTCACAAAATATAAATAAAAATTTGAGCAAAATATGTTCTGTAGTGTTTTAAATAAAAATGAAAATAATAATTACATCTATGATATATGAAGAGATCACGTGATTCATTGCAAAATAGAAAATGGCATCCATTTTTTTCCTGATGTGTCAAGATCGTGACTTTTAAGGATCTTTTAAATTTATATTTAATGTTACATCTACCTTACTTTCACGTATTTCCTATGCATAAATATTCTATACCAACGTAATTACAATATTTTTGAGTTTAAATGATGATCAAACTTTGATTATTTCTACAGCGAAACCTAATTTTAATGGATGTAGAATACAAACAAATAAATGATTGTAAGATGAGTTGTATAAGAATTGCTGATTTTCTTCACACCAAATTATTTAGCTCTGGAGTCTCGAATATAAGTGATATGAATTAAATATTCATTAATTTTCATACAGAAGCAACCGATTTTATAGCATTGCCTGTTTTGATGAAGTTTTAAGTTTCCAAGTAATATAAATTATTATAGTAGTATGATAATTAAAAAAATATCACCGCTGAATGTGTCGCATTTTAGAGATGTTTAAATAAAATTGAATTGCATTTCAGTTTGAAAGTGTTTCATAATCAATGCTTTATGCATGGTTCATCTTTTTCGTTTATGTAGTTATGGACATATGCATGCTTGTTTACATAGTTTTCATGTAATATTTTAGTTCCTTAAAGCAGCATTCTGATTTTGCTTTACTTATAAATTAATAGTCGAATTCCCGTCGAATGTCACTGGTGTGACAATTTGCAATATAAACATATTATTTAGATTTTTATCCCGAAACGTGATTGATTATGTATTAAATTTGAAGTATTTTTGTACTAACGTCTTTCCATTAACCATTATTCGAAATATCAAAAATATTATTCAATTAAATGATCCATTTGGAGCGTTTTCGGCAAAACAATATTTCTCTTTATAATACTATAAGAAAGCAAAAATTCATGAATTTTCTTTTTTAAAAAACGCATTACTTTTAATTATTTTATTCGGTACTTATAAAAATATAAAGATATTTACTGAACCTCGATATGCAAACCAAAAAAAAAGAAAAAAAAAATAACCCAAAAAGAGAAAAAAAAATTCTTAGTAAAATAAATTCCTTTCACGGTTTTCAATATGCGAGGAATTACGCAACATTGGAGGAAAAAAATGCATTTTTTTTTACCAATGCGTTATCAAATATTTGAACAAAACATTTTTTTTGCCTTTTTGTATGGCAGCAACTTTTTCTAAAGACATTATTATTAAATTTTATTCAGTGTAGCTACATAAAAATTTGCTTTTAGAAGCGTTGAGTATTATCCAGAGTAATGCTTTTGAAAAAAAAATTCTATTTTACATCAACCAATTAATCTGCTTTAGTGCCTCTTTTTACGTCCTGTATAATGCACAATGTATTGCCAGTGCTATAAAAACAATGAAATTAAAAGTATCGGGATGAAATATCTAATAATAATTATGTATTAGTAAAATACAGTAAAGCCCTGTAATAACGCTGATTTTCGGTGACATCAAATCACCTGCGTTACAAGTGCAGCCGTGTTAAAAATGAAAAGTGCTATTTTAATGTTCAATTTTCAAAAATAGTTGTTTGTTTTATTAGGTTCGAAATGTATATTTTATATTGTATATATAGTTGTCTGCTATACAATTACGTTTATAGAATGCAAAAGTCAGTCTTCTACAGATTTTAATTGATTTCTTTTAGTACAAAGCATTCAACAGCACATGCACTGTTATGCGTACAAATAGTAGTTGTTGTTGAGACCCAGACCGTCTGACCTACCAGAAAGGTGTAAGGTAACTGTTTGGACGTCCGGGAAGTGTCACCCAATTTAGACCGGAACCCAGTGGGGGAGGGATTCACAGGGACCGTACCCTCCTTCCCCTACCACCAACCTCTCGGAAGGACTTACGGACCCAGATGTTTAACGTGATCGTACTCCGCATGAACACGGCGGCAGTTGTGGCAACTTGCAAATCCAGCTCGCAAACCACCGGGCTACCGCGCTCGAAATGTGCCAACAGCACGCGGTGTTCCCAGGTGGTCACCCACCCAAGTACTAACCGCGTCCGATGCTGCTTGACTTCGGTGATCTAACGAGAACCGGTGTTTTCCGCACGGTAGGGCCGTTGGTCACGTACAAACAGTAGTGTACTTACTTGCGTTTCATTCATTACAGTACTGCATATGAAGTGATATCCTTATGCCTTTAAGCCATTACAGAATACTTCTCACACCGTATGAAAGAAAATATAGAAAAATCAGGGTACCGAACAGGTTTGGAGATAAAAAAAATTCTCCTTTAGGATAAAAAGACAGCGTAGCCACACTCACCAGCAATTGCGTAAGCAAGGACAATGTCGTTAAGACCATCGTCGATCCTAGGCACTTATATCTCTGCACTGTAAATACAAGTATCTTCAAGGTAAACTAAATATTCCTTAACTGTTAAATATTTTGCCATATAGTAAAGCGAATTGTACATACAGTAAAATATCTCTAAGGTCATCATCTTAAGCTCCGTGAAGAGGGGACACTCAGAAATATGGTCTCTTAATGGTGAGAGGGATAAACATGAAATTAAACAAAAAAAAATTATATTTCGTACATAAATGGTAAAATCTGTGTCATATTAGCATGAAAAATATAAAATTAATAAATACGATTTGGTAATTTAACATTTAAATTGCCATCTATGTAATTTAAAGCTAAAAAAGTTATGAAAGATAAAATGAAAAGGGAATAGTTAAATAAATCCTTAATTTATAAAATAATGTATAGTAGTTTGTTTTGATGTAGCAATTTTCTTCTATTGCAATTTTTTTCGAAAAAAATATGAAGTTTAGAAATTACATGTTATGGTCTTCAACATATAATTAATCTTTGTTAATCTGTTCACTTTTTTGAGCGTTTCTGTAGAAGAGAGGGCAAGAAGTTTTTTCTGTAAGAGTTTCAATGATGATTCTTCATCAGAATCGGATTGAGAGCCTTAAAGGTCAAATTTACCGGTATGGTCAATGTGGTACTCCCATTTTATTAAATGATTTTCTTATCTCCAAATTGAAGCAGCTCCGGGCGTGGTTAATAGATAAGAGGGTGCCATTTCGTTCTCTCCTTTCTGTGCAATGACTGCGCTATTTTTTTTCAAAATTTTATAATCCGCTTCGAAGTATTCTTCGAGGCATTGATATTTTAAATCTCTAAAGCTATTTTTCACATGCAATATTTGTTTTACTTTGATTTTTAAGTCTATTTTGCTCAAATAATGTCATGTTTAGAAATATCTAATACATACCGGAGGTTAAAGCCATCGAGTAAGAAAAACTTTGCTACTTATGTTAGGTTTCTACTTTTATTATGTATGAAGAAGAAAATTGAAATATAATATTTTTCTATAAAATTTCTGGATTTTATAGACAATATCATATTTTTCTTCTTTTAGTACAATTTTACTAGAAAACAATAAATAATTTAACGAAAAATGCTCAAAAGCAAGTTTGAACACACAAATAAATTTTAAGCGCTATTTTCTGTTTTACTCTTTTCCCTGAAAATGCCTGTAAAGTGAAGAAACGAAATCTTGCAAACTTTAATATTTAATTTTATTGCTAAATTTTAATATTTCTCACAGAAAACATTCGTTGGTTTCATCAGATCTGTTCCGTTGAAATATCTTGCTTACACCATCCCATAAAATAACTGGAATTTTTAATCAACTTATTCATACATTTATAGTACTTACTATTTAAGTCCACTTAAATTAAAATCAGCTTCAAAGCGCAACATACTTTTCTTTTTATTAAATTAATTCTCGAATCCTTCCTTTAAATTTTTAAAAAATTCTTAAAGCAAATTATTTTTCAACAGGTATGTTACGTCAACGAATTGAAGTCATTTGTTCATCTGAGTTTATATTAGCTTATTTTAATACTCTTTATATATATAGCATAATTCAAAATATCATTTTTAGCATTGATTATATATCCATATTCAAGGAATTATTCTGTTTCTCCATGAAAAATAATGTTCAGAAAATCTTATATTTCGAATAATTTCAGTTTTATTCAGGAAATTTCTTAAACTCCCGTCTGTTTCTAGATTTTAAAAAAATGTAACCACATTTAAAAATGCATACCGGCGCGATCATCTGTTATTGAACTATCGTTTAAATGTATCACATGCACACTGGCATTCGCATAGGTGAACATCATTTTAAAAGTGGTTAAATGGGTTCAAAGGGGTGTTAAAACGTTCATATCTGTCAAAATCTCGAATTCAAACATTTTGGCAAAAATAATTTTATAGTATTTATTACAGTAATTTTATTATGATATTATAGTATAGCAAAGTAAAAGTCCCCTGGTTTTCAGTGAATATGAGCATAACTTTTACAGGGTTCACAGAAAAGTCCTTATGTACGCTTCTAATTTTGTAAAAACAGTCCATGACTGTACACGCTAGGTCTATATATGAAAAAATTACCATTACCGATCGATTGCAGCGCCTCTAACGGAGAATTTAAAATTTAGGATAACGAACTCTTCAATAAAGCGAAATAAGGGGAACATTTAATTACAAAGTTATAGATTATAGTCTAAGGAGTAGAAATCTATCGACCATAAAACTGTTACAGAAGGCATTTATTTGACACAATAAGGTTATTGGCGAATGGTTGTTCTATTCAGGAATGTTAAAATAAACATTTGCACAATAATCTTGTAAAGGTGTCGGAATGAACACGCAGGCTTTTTTGATAAAACTACAAGTTTATTCTTAAACTGTAGAAATCATAAACTAAACTCCATTAATGTAATTTACAAATAATAATAAATCAGACTGTACATGGTCTATCCTTGAAACCATCGTCTGCTTCCACACACGCCACTCTCCACGTACCAATTCGTATCATCTCTCTCCATCTCTTTTTTATTTCTGGCTTCGCACTTTTCCTTTTTATAACCTGGTTGCCAGCACCCTCTACCGTCCTCAATCTGCGCGACTGCTATTTAAATTTAGACTATTCTTTCCCCGGGGAAGACACTACTTAAAAAATAAAAAACCGAGAATAGAATTTGCTAATCCTTACAATATAACCTACAGCCTGTTTAAAATGCTGTCAGGCAAATGCACATTTGATAGCGAGAAATAATATTTTCATGTAATTTGAAAAGCATTGTAAATGTCACGACTTTTTGACAGGCATTTATTTATTGCCTTTCATTTATGCGTTTTGTTTGGTTCTGGTGTTGATATCTATTTATTAAGCAATGCTTTACAACTTTGTATTTAACTTTTTCGTCTATCTCGCTTTGCTACCAAGTCGTTATCCTAATTTTTATAATTCTTTGTTAAGGGTACTGCAACCACTTTTATACGACGGGGTATGGCCACTTAACTATAGACAGATCTACAAACTCATGGCTTTTCCTTACAACGTTATGGGACGGTTAAAGACATTCCTAGGAAGCCTATATAAATATTTTCCCACCAATGGAAGAACATTTAAAAAAAATGATGAATAGAAATCGTGAAAACTACGAAAAACAACTAAAAGAACGTTCCATCCAAACAAATGGAGATTAAACATCATTCCCGCACACCCCTTGATCTCAGGAAATGCCGAGTAAAATGGAGGAAAAGAAATATTGCACAAACTTAAATATTTGATCCTTCAGAAAAACAATAGTTTGTTCCATCATTTCAGCTTTCTTCGCGTGTAAAAAATGAAGTACCTTTTGATTCAGGAATTTTACATGAATATGTTTATTTGATAAAATTGTTTCTGGATTATCTTTTTGTAAAAATATGTTGGAACCAATGAGCAAACCAGCTGTCTGTCCCCTATTATTCAGTGCAGATTTAAGAATTTTGGGGCCCCTATGGCATACATACCAATGCAATTTACCATATTAGATTAGCAGATTTATAAGGAAAGTCTGGAAAAATTCTAATATTGCTCTTGACAGACTAGTATTTAAGCCTGTTAAATAGAAGGAATCTAACACTCTTAAAAATGTAATTGCAATTTGATTTTAATACGTTTTATTTTAGTTAATGATGTATGGCGTGTAATGTCGAAAATAGTCGTTTTGATCAATAATTAACGCAAGTGCGCAAAATTTTGGCTCATCAGAGTATAAGAGCCTTGTCGCTAGGATGTTTTTGAAACGATTAACAAAAAATTAAAATTTTTATATAATTTCATTATAGTTTTTTTCTGGTAGGTCATATTCTTATGAAAAAAATATAATGTCTATATCTTTTAAGGTTCCAATAAAAGTTTAGATAGAAAAAAAATACCGGTGCACAGTAACTAGTTCAAGAGGGGAAAAATACTTGGCACAGTTATCTGCTATACACAGTGGGTTATTACTTATTAAAAATCCCGAATTATTTCCCTATAAATCCACGGGGGGGGGGGGGGGGCACCTACAACAAAAAATTGCACAGGTAGGATTATGCAAAATCAGGTTTCAATTTGTTATCAGCCCTTGTACCACGGGGCAAAATTGAGATATAACTCAATTCCAATGTATCAACTTTTTGCATATTTTTATAGTTTACTTTATTTTTTTTTTTTGTTGATATCTTCATGAATAACGCAGGTAATTGAATCTGTTTTTCTTTCCCCTTGGAATAGTTATTGTAAAACGTAACCTTTTCTCATTGAATGTTTTTTGCTCAAGAAACCCTTTAAAAATGTAGAACCCCTATTTTTATAAAAATACCAACCACTGGAAAATAATTACATCAAAGAATTTTGCATTTAATTTCAACAAACTCACAAATTGAAGGTATGTGTCTAAAACTAATTGCAGAAGTTCGAAATGAGAGGCCAACTATGCTGAAACATCTTGTTGACGAAACTGCAAAAAATTATTTTTCTGAACCATGCAGTCCATCTTCCTATATTCAAATAAAATCATATGTTTACATTGTACGATGAAAATGTACTTGGACTGAGTATATTTTCGAAGCATTTCCACCAAAGTTGATGAGCGCAATTTCTTTTTGACCAACGAGTCTTATAATAGGTCACTGGAGAGTTTACATAAAAACAAGAATTAATCGAATTCTATAAAGAGATAAGTGACGTCATTTCCCGTGATCACGTGACATGTCGGATCCTATCGGTCAGCAGTTCTGAACACATCCTCAGTTACTGAACACAGTGCTAGATAACCAATATACCTCTGAGAGGGAAAATTTTTCAGAACATTATTATTGTAGCGGGAGAAAAGGAGAACCGAATTCTGAAACATCTTTTTCCCAAGAGAGAAACTTTAATCCTTTCAATGTCCATTTTGCAAAGTACAATCCGATGCGGAGTGATTGTTTTATATGCTTAGTGTAAAATTGTTCGTAAGAATAGCATAATACATTTATGAAAATCAGTGATGTCTCTGTTATTAACGGAAAAATATGTGTATATATTTCGATATATAACAAGGAAGTTGAAATATATCGAATTATTTAAACAAAACCATCATTTTCCCCTACGCTAATAATGTGCTTGACGAAAATTTCCCTTCTTTGATGGGAATTTTCCCTCCTTTGATAAATTTCCCTATGCTCTTAGAAAGTTCCCACGATCTGACGGCCATTCGTGTAGTAGTACTAATTGAACTTCAGCATGATTGAACAAAAGCCATGCGCAGCTTTCCTGTTAAACATCTCAAAGGTATTTGTTTTGTTAAACTGTCATTTTTCCTGAATTGAATGATAAAAGATTAAATTTGGATAAAATCCTGTTCCAGTAGCACTGTGTAAACTATAACCTTTTTAGCTAGCGATATCGTTGCCTGTATGCTATACGATATTGTATCAATTCAATACGTGAAAATAACCTGATTCTACGCTTTTTTAATAATCAGAATATTTCTAAACACTCACGCGCGCACACACACACATATATATATATATATAACATATGTGACTGATGCTCTATTTTGTAGAAAAATATTCAAATCACTTTCATGTATATTTTTCTAATGTACACTAATTAAATGCAGTACATCCAGTCATTTAAATTAATTTTATTGTTGAGCATTCGATGCTGATGAACTTTGGTGCTTTATTGGAGACCATTAGCCATTAAACTATGGGGATTGAAGTAAAATTACGAATTCTGGACTTCACTAGTAAAGTATCAAGTATGCCTGTTATGTAATACTGTTCAAGTAGAATGTTAATTTGTAGTTTGCTTATAAACTTTGGTGAAAAGAAATCGAGAACTTTGAATAAACTACAGTTACTAAGCTCAAAAGCTAAATTATTTTGAGCTCCCCCTTTTTAACTGAAAATGTTTGTATTCTGAAATAATTTACAACTAATAAATTTATTTATTATACGCAAAAAATCACATACAATGACATTACAGAAATGTTAATAAAGCATTCGTAAAAAAAAAATACTGTTTCTAGACTTTTTAGCAGTAAAATTTGAAATATGCTCTGTCATATTCATTTTTCTGGCCTTACTGTTTTCAATAGCCTGAATGGCTTAATCACTTAATCATGATTGCTCGATTGAAATATTTGCTGAGAATTTCCAATATAATTTTTCGACAGAATTTTATGATGGCGATTGGTGATATCTAACACTATTTTCCCATGAGTCTTCTTCCAGATCTAAGGCCCCTATGCATTGTTTTATTTTATTACCTGATTGTTACACCTCACATAAACTATGATCGAGCAATCAACTTGTTGATTGCAGTACTTCACCAATCTTACTTTCTAAAGCTGTTAATTTCTTTCCACCAAAGTTGATATTCGAAATTACAATGTTACACTTTCCAAAGTTGATATTTGAAATTATGTTATTGGAATATTACAGAAACATATTTTTTAAAGCATTTCTTTAAGCATTGCTTGCTTTTATTACCAGATTGTTAAGCCTCTCACAAACTACGATCGAACAATCAACTTGTTGATTGCAGTACTTTACCAACCTTACATTCTAAAGCTGTTAATTTCTTTCCACCAAAGTTGATATTTGAAATTCCAATGTTACACTTTCCAAAATTGATATTTGAAATTGCAATGTTACTGGAATATTACAGAAACATATTTTTAGCATTTCTTTAAGCATTGCTTGCTTTTATTACCAGATTGTTAAGCCTCTCACAAACTATGATCGAGCAATCAACTTGTTGATTGCAGTACTGTACCAACCTTGCATTCTAAAGTTGTTAATTTCTTTCCACCAAAGTTGATATTTGAAATTACAAAGTTACAATTTCTACTAAATCTGATATTTGAAATCACAATGTTACTGGAACATTATTGAAACATATTTTTTTAAAAAGTATATCAGTATAAAATATTTTTTTAAAAATGAGTTTACACCTCCTCTTAGCTTGAAATATCATATCTCTAGTAATTCTCATGGTGAAGCTCTCGACAAGCTAAAATTCTGGACTTTTGCTCGCCCCAAAACATTTCCAGCATGTCGAAATTTGTACCATATTTTTTCTCACAGATAACCCGTAAGTAGTAGTAGTAGTAAAGAGTACATGTACTTCTCATGTACCTACCGAAAGCCTACCATTATTTGATAAGTGTGCTAAACTTAATAGTTGTACTTCCAAGCATCGGTATTTATTTTCCATAGAAAAAGACAGGGGTAGTACATCGCCTACCTGATCTGTTAAGAAAAATTCTTCAATGGTATGTTAAATTAAGGGGTTTGTAGGTTAAATTAAAAATTCCTCATACAGGGCTGAAATTTAGAATTTTTTTTATTCTATTTAAGTTGATTATAATTATTTTACATATTGACTACGTACAGTCCAATCCAAAACTTTCAGTTTGAAAATTATAAAAAAAAACTGAGCATAAACCCGTACCGAAGCTTTTGAAAAAACATATTGTAAAGCCTTATATTGTTCAGTCGAGAATTCTGATTTAACGCAGACGATATTTCATTTTTTGGCCTAAGATAATTAACGCAGACGATATTTCATTTTTTGACCTATGATAAACTTAAATGGGTAACGGATTAAGTTGGTATTAAATCCATGCAATACATAATTTCGACTCTTGTTTTATGTCTACAATCTTCCTAGAAGTTTTAAGTTCCAAAACAACTTCAAGACAGCAAACTCCCTCTTGCATTGCAAGTTTTGAGGAATCTGTATCTTACGGTCCTGGGTAAGATTGTCTAGGCTTTGCTTTTCAAAATATTAAAGCAAGTAAAATCATGTTGAGGTTGTTGAAATATAAATTGCTTATGACAAAATACGGAGCAATTATTTATGATAAAATACGGTTATGATAAAATCTGAGCTATATTTTTATTAAAAAGTGTGGCATTATTGTAAATAACAAATATATTTAAAAGCTATCATCTCCAAATCTTAATTCATCTCAGAAGTATTTGAACATATTTTTCGTGTTTCTGTTTTGTGAATAGATAACGTTTTTTCAGTCTATGTACCTTATACCTAAATGCTTTTATCCATGTCTGTGTGGTTAGTACGTCGCTTCCAAACATGAGGGTGATAAGCCGTAGGTGGTGGATTTAACCCTGCCCATACACTGTGAGTGCGAGATTCTTATGGTTTTACCAGAAAATAATATAAACACCGTGCTTCTTTTTAACATATAATTTCCTAGCTATTTAATAAAAATACATCAACTATAGCATAGACGCATGACTAGTTGATGTAATACGTGTATGCTAATCGTTTGAGTCAAAACATTTTGCTAGAAATAAAATTTCAAAGTAGAAATAATTTTTTG
Source organism: Amaurobius ferox (assembly GCA_951213105.1). Taxonomy (NCBI): domain Eukaryota; kingdom Metazoa; phylum Arthropoda; class Arachnida; order Araneae; family Amaurobiidae; genus Amaurobius; species Amaurobius ferox. The sequence continues at coordinate 94,142,031 of OX578150.1, forward strand.
AATGCTTTGAATCAGCTAACTATATCTTTATTAAAGTGATGCACTAGATCTATTACTATATGAATAAAATATCTATTTTATATGGATACTAGATCTATTTTATATGGATATTAGATCTATTTTATATGGATATTAGATCTATTTTATACGGATACTAGATCTATTTCTATATGGAAACTAGATCTATGTCTATATGTATATTACATCTATTTCTATTTGAATGCAAAATATTTTTGTATATTACTGCTAGATCTATTTTTAAATGAATATTGCACTCATTTTATAAGAATATTAGATCAATTTCTGTAAGCATATTGGGATTATTTCTATATAAATACTCTGTCTATTTCTATATTAGATCTATTTTTACATATTTATTTATATATAAATATTATATCTATTTCTGTATGAATACTAGATCTAATTTTATGTGAATAATAATAGATCTAGTGCGGTTACTATTGTGTATGCGCACTAGATCTATTATTTAGCGGATAATATTTTTGAGCAAAATATTATTCGCTAAATAATATAATAAATTCTGTGCGGATATTATTTTTTGTATGAATATCATATTTTGTGTCAATAATAGTTCTGTGTGAATATCATATTTTTGAGCAAATACAAGATCTATTTCAGTGAATACTAAACCTATTTGCATGTGAATTTATATCGATTTGTATCGATTTCTATATGAGCACTATATCTATTTATGTTTGAATAATATAGGGGTATAGTGATCATTGGATCACCAAACATCTATCCTAATATGGCTGCAGAATACATTAAACGGCGTAAATACCTGAAAAAAAATTATTTAAAATTGCCAGAACATTTCATAAGCATTCGATTTTGTAGTTAAAAAAAAAAAAAATAGGCTAATATAGGTAATGTTAAGTTTTCATTTAAAAAATAAATTTATTCCGTAGATCGTTAGAAAGAGACAAACGTCTTATGTTTTGAAATCTATTTAAAGTAAAATTTTACTTTAAGCGACAACTATTTAAAGCAGAATCTGCAAAAGATTGAATCCTGTTTAGAACGGAAACTAATCGGTTTCAAAAATAGTTATTTGACTTATTGCAAAAATAGGAGCAAATCGCCAGAAACCTGATTAAGACATAATAAGTAGTACCATGCGTTTCCACTTTAGAATGGTTATAAATAGGAAAATTTTAGATTTTTATTGCTATTAATATATGGACCATACGGTTTGGTAGAGGATTATATTTTCATTTATACATACCTCTAATGTTAAATTAGCTTTACACAGAGTAATAACCCATCGTGTTTACGCGGAGTACAATCACGTTAAATATGTGGGTCCGTAAGTCCTTCCGAGAGGTTCATGGTAGTGGAAGGAGGGTACGGTCTCTGTGGATGCCTCCCCCACTGGGTTCTGATCTAAATTGGGTAGCTCCTCCCCGCCGTCCAAACAATTACCTTGCACCTTTCTACTTGGTCAGGCGGTCTGGGTCTCAACAACAACAAGAGAGTAATTACCCTACCCGTCTGTTCAATGTATTTCCGTTATCTCCACCTTTCATAAATCTGAAGTTTATTATACAGGGTGTCCCAAAGAGATTGAAACGCGCTTTAATTCTTTACCAGTTGGAGATAAGTGGGCAATGTAAATTGCAAAAATGTTGAAAGTAAGTTAGGAAATAAGACTACGTTAATGAAATAGTTCTTCCATTAATTTTCAAAAAGTTACACTTTTTAAATTTTTATACGACCCCCTTAGACAAATTTGGTCAATCAGAAATTTTTTATTTTTAATGCAACAAAATCATTAAAAAAAACCCGCATATCTGTATCTTTAAAATTGAGCGAGTTATATTTAATTGAACATTGTGAGTGAGAACCATATATCAAGTTAGAAATGTACATTTGTGACATATCACAAAAAAGATGAAACTGGATGATAATACAAAGGTTACCCAACCGCGTAGTGAGTACCACTGCTTTATATGATCTCTGTCTGTGTAATGCTTTATTTAGATGCATTTGTGATAAAAAATTTTGACACATATTAACGTATTTTTGATCTAGATAATTTCTATTGTCAATTTGTTTATGATCCCTATTTTCACTGATGAAACAGCCTTTCACATGGTACGGAAAAGTGGCATAAGTTAGATTTTTTCCTTTATCATAATTCAGTGGATTTTAAAGATACAGATATGCGATTTTTTTTAATGATCTTGTTGCATTAAAAATGAATTTTTTTTGATTGACCAAATTTGTTTAAGGGGGTCGTATAAAAATTTAAAAAGAGTAACTTTTTGAAAATTAATGAGGACTATTTCATTAACGTAGTCTTATTTCCTTCCTTACTTTCAACATTTTTGCAGTTTACATTGCCCACTTATTTAAATCAGGTAAAGAGTTAAAGCGCGTTTCAATCTTTTTGGGACACCATGTATAGAATAATCGAAAAGTCCTATACATCCAATTTAAAAATCCTATAATTTGCCGAGAAATTGAAATAGTAGACATTTTTAAATATAGGTGGCACTAAAATACCTTTAAAAATATATCAGAAATATCATCTGCTGTTTTTAATCGTCCAGATGATTATTAGACTTTTTTTTTATCTATCTAAGAGCTTAGCGTTATTACAGAATTGTTTTTAAAGGAAGCTATAAGAGTATTATTGAAGAGTATTGAGTGTTATATATAAGTGTTTTTGAAAATTTTCAAAAGTGCTCATTGAAGAATTTCAGCAACGTGATTTCAATTATATACATTATCAGTTAAAATGGAAGACCTGCCTGTTCTCGCTTTGCCTGTAATAGATAGTTTCTCAAGAACGACTTACTAATCTTATAATTTTTGAAATGTTAGAAGTTTTAGAACATAGATATAACTTTTTAAAGCCTTCAATGACACCCTCACATAAATAGTTAGGTAAATATTGTTCTAAAATAAAAATTGCTTCAATTTGGTAATACGCAATGCTCTTCGATTGATAAAATAGAGGTCTGTAATTATCGTCTTTATAAAAAGAGCAGACGATAGTTTTGATATATTGAGGGTACATTAGTTTTCTCCGTAACTAAGTATATTCTGCTATTTCAATTTCTCCGGATTTTATATGATTTAAAATTTAATTTGCACGATTATTTAATTGTCTTATGTACAACTCGTATCTGACAAACGAGCATTTGATATCTTAAAACGTTTTGCATACGCGTATGAAATAAATCTCATTAATGAAATTTTACTTTCAAGATAAGACATTTATCGTATCGTCGTAAATTCTTCAGCCGGATTACAAATTCAGTGTCTAAACGTGTTTTTATCTCTAAAAATTAATTATGCCTACTTGTGCATTTTTTCATTCAAGAAATGAAAAATTCACTGAAAACTCCTAATGCAAATAACATTTGTTTCAAAAGTCAGGAGTTGAGATTATAGAACTGTTGCACACGTTTTTTAGTGAATGGAATAATTCTTATTAGAATAGTATTCTAAATTTCCGAATCATTACCATTTGTTTAGAATTTATTCTTTTAATTGAATTTTTGGAATACTGGAATGGAAACCCTGCTTTTCTCGGGGTTTAGGATGAAACCTCAGATTAAAATTGCTCTGGAACTCATAGCGAATTGTCGAAAACCAAAGAACGCTTTAACAACACGTTTTGAATAAAATGAGAAAAAAAATATGTTGTGACGTTACGACTTACAAGAACGTATTTTGCTGTATCAAACATGACGTCTGAATTTACAAGAATGTATTCTTCCGTAACAAATGTGACGACGTTACCTATGACACAGGCTGACCCATGGCCGTCATGTTGAATCACAGTAAGAAAAATCCTAAATAAACCCCTGCTACTTAAATAATACAAATGCAGATAACGCCGCTTAATTTCCAAATATCCCGTTTTAAACTAAAATTATTCCTATATGTTATATCTTTAAACACAAATAAATCAAAATACTTGAAGTCTCAAAGAAAAAAAATTCCTTTAATCATTGCCATCTCAACGAGTTTTCATCCGAGTTTTTGTCCAATTTAAGTCAACATTTAACAATGATAACTTTTCAATAATAATTAACGAATTGAAAACATGAGAATGAAATCTTTCAAAATCGCAAAGCTAGAAACCAGATAAATTAAATCCACTTATTTTGCAAACAGCTATTTTTTTCCCGTCCAGATAAAATATCGGTCTTTTAATCAAAATACCTGATCTCGAATATCGTCTGCAGCGACGTCTGAATATCGTCTGCAGACTGAATAGATTTTATGTGACAAAATGGCAGGAAAAGTTGATTTTTTCAGTTTTAAAGTTCATTAACAGATCTTTAGCCTTACTTCCCATTATGGACAACTAATTCACCAGACACTTTTATTAACATGCTTGTAAATGTTTTACATTGTACCTACCTGGTTTGATAAGGTAGCACGACCGAGCAGAAACCGTGACAAACAGGCAACGTATCGAGCAGCAGGTACATACAATACCTGGTCTCCTCGGTACGGGTTAAATATAAGTAAAAATAAATAATTAATAAAGATTATGTATAACTATTGCCACAAAATATACATTTTTTAAATTCTAGGCTTTAAAACATAGTTTTAAGTGCTCTTTTTTAAAGGAATGGATGTTTATAGAATATTATTCTGATAGTGTACACATTAGTCTTTTCTATTTAGACGCCAAAAATACGCCATACGGAAATGGAATATACATTTTAAATAAACACATTTTTGTGGAGCTTAATTAAATTTGTATCACTATTTATGTTTACCTTGCTCACGAGTTTAAAATTTTTATTCACATCCGCTGTGTCTATAATCAAATATTTAATTATTTCCCACGATCATTCTAAACCTCCTAAACTGCCTCCCAGGCTCTTCGGTTTAAGTAAACTTTGTACATTTTTATAAATATTGTATATTTACGTCAGATACAGTTTGTCATTTTTTTAAGAGCAGGCGATTTCTTTTTAAAAATGCGAAATTTCACTTGCGTTGTTTTTAAATCTTACTTCATCTTGTGAAATCTTACTTCACCCGTGTATGAAAGAATATATTACTTGAAATTCATTGGATTTAAGATTGTGAGAGAGATTACGTTCAATATATTAAGTAAACACTAATTTGTGAAACTTAATTAAATTTATATTCTTATTTATCTGCATATTTTTCACCTCCTCTGAAAATCGCCACAGCTCTAGCTTAATCCAATACTTAACATTTTTCCCGGGATAATTTCATCTATTTTAATTTATGTATATTTTCTCTATACATAAACCTTTCATATATTTGTTGATTGGTTGTAATATGTCATTTTGTCCTAACGCAAGTCATGCTTTTTCCATTTGAAAAAAGTTTTGTTAAAAAACGTAGCGATTTTGTCTAATAAAATATATAATTATTACATTTAAATGTTTGCTTTGCATAATTGAGCAATGCTATTTGTTTCGTATGTTTATATTATTAACAGTGCTAATGTAGTAAATATTTACTTTTTATAATTGAAAAATAACATTTCGGAAAAATGAAGTGTTTTGTTTTAGAAAACAATGAAGTCTGAACCAAAGAAACTGATAAGGGATTTCCTAGATTTGAAATAAAATTTCACACTGAAAACATTACTTTGCGATTTCGATACCGATAAAGAAATGCTTGGAAAATGTCATATTTTTCTTGGACGGTGGAAGTTGAAATGAGCAAAAATCGACTAAAAAAAGTTTTAATATATAACATTATTTTACACATTTAACATTTGCTTACGGGTGGGACAGCATCAATCCATAACTAAAAACCTCCCGAAAAGACAAGTATTTGACATACCCTATACCAAACAGTTCGAACCCCTTTGCAGGCATTGCCGTCCATGGAAATAGCCGACAGAAACATTGCACATTGCAGCAGGTGCAATGTTTCTGTCGGCGATTTCCATGGACGTCAATGCCTGCAAAGGGGGTCGAACTGTTTGGGATAGGGTATGTCAAATACCTGTCTTTTTGGGAGATTCTTCGTTTGGGATAGACGCTGTCCCACCCGTAAGCAAAAGGTTGAATGAATTTTTTTTTTTTTTTTGAAACGGAATTTTCAAAGGTTTTATATTTTTAAAATGCTCCATGCGTCTTAATTTTCGTCTGAGATGCATGAAATTTGGCAAGAAGACACCTCTCATACTTTTTAATGAAACTGGGTATGCATTTTAAAATTAGACTTTATTAAGGTAATTAAAAGTGAAAAAGAACCTAATTAAATGATGAAAAATTCAGTTTTAATGCGGAAAAATATTTTTAAGAAATTAACTTTCTAAGGGATATAAAAATGAATACCCAGATTTGTTCATAATATGTTTTTGAGTGATCATGATGTAAAATTAATCGAAAAAGTGTAAAAATGGAACGCAAGGAGCATTTTCAAATTTCTTAAAAAATTAAATTAAAAAAAAATACAAAATTATAACGGAATTGAAAAAAAGATTAATGGTATTGTATATAGTAATGTTAAGAGGAATATTTATACAAATTTTCACGTTTCTAAGTCAATAAATAAATAAAAAAAAATTCAACGTCCACCGTCCCCTTAAACAATGATGTCCGACCTAAAAAAACTTTCAATAAAATATTTCCTTAAGTCAAACACAGACATTTGTGCAAGCTGCAAGTTTCAGATATGGCTAAATGGTTTATTGCCTGGCTTTCAAATCCGGGGAAACGGAAAAATTTTCAAGGGGATCTAGAAATATGCATTCATGCCCTTAATGGTTTAAAATATGTGTTAAACTTTAGGTAGCTCCCTCTCAGAGCAAAAGCTTGCATATGGAGAATTGTAGCCACCAATATTATCGAACATAATCGAATTCGAAAACTACAAGCATTGACGAAAAAAAAGTTTTGTCGAATTCTTTATATAATACGCAAGGAGTTTACTTCCTGATCTTCAGCTATCAGTTTACATTCAGCTGAATTTCTGTATCCTACAGGAGGGCAGGATTAATAATATTTGCAGTGTACCTATACAGAACTTTCAGTGATCTTTAAGTTCCTTCTGTGGCCAACTGTCTGAATTTCAAATTTCATATGAGCTGGGTTGCATCGTGAACAGGTGGAGAAAGTTGTATATGTACACGGGCTCGTAATGGTTTGGTTCTCTATCAAAGTAGTCCTGAAATATACTCTATAACAAAAAAAATCGACGCACCAAGAAGGAGTTGTCTGATTGTAATGAAATTTCGTATGCAAATACATTTTGAGCGAACGTGCAAATGAATAAAATTTGGTGTCCAATGAATACATAGTGGAAGCTCCAGCGCATCGGAACTGTGCATTCAGCAGGTGTATATAAGGAGCGATTCTGAATCTGTGGTCAAAATTTCTGTTGCATTTCGACTGCGGATAATTTACGTCTTTGGTAGTAATTTCTGGCACACTGACAGAACAGCGGTACGTAGACAACATTCTACGACCGGTTGTGCAACCGTTCCTTTTGCGACACCCCGGACATACCTTTCAACAAGATAATGCCCAGCCGTACACAGCACGTGTTGCTATGAATTGTCTTCAAGCTTGCCCAACACTTCCTTGGCCAGCTAGGTCTCCTGATCTCTCTCCCATAGAGCACGTTTGGGACGTTATGGGAAGGCGATTGCAACCATCCCGGGATGTTGACGATTTAGCCCGACTGTTGGAGACAATTTGGCAAGACATTCCGCAGGACAGCATCCGTGAACTTTATCAGTCTATACCACGCCGGGTGACATCTTGCATCCAGGCCAGAGGTGGACCTTATTGACGTAGCTGCCTTATTGACTTCCTCCCTTTATATACGGTCAAACTCTAAATCATTAAATTGTTCTGAAATTTTAATCGTTTCTTTTTCTATGCACGTTCTTCACATGCACCAATTTTTATCACAATCGGACAACTTCTTCTTGATGCGTCAATTTTTTTGGTATAGAGTGTATATAAAAAACGTAAGAACGCCAGAACAATCCAATTCTGGATTTGCAAGCATGGATCAAAAACGTTTTCTTGGTAAATTCTATATGCAACCTGAAAACTCTTCGCTTCTTGCATAGTTTTGCTTCCCATAGGGCTACTGGCTAGTCACATAACAAATACTTTACCAAATTCTCTAATCATTTGCTTATTATAGCCACTTTTTATTATCCACTCTGTTATTTAAGTTTCGTCGTCACTGGTATATTGTGCATATCAAATTTATGATGATAATATCATATCAAAAGCGCTTAAACTGCTGCTAACATCAAAACAGCTCAAGATGCTGCTAAGAAATAAAATGTTATTTCAATTTAATGCCTGTTATTTTAATTTTATGCTTGTGCATGTTGTAGCTGCCGGTGGTCGTTGGGAACAAAACCAATATCCTATAGGTTACAAGTCCAAAATTTTGAGACCGGAAGATATCATCTGGTCCGACGATCGAATTCGAGATGTTTTTCTTATGAAGGTGAACGGATTGAAATAATAGCGCGCGAGCTGTCGCCACATATACTCCCCCTGTGGTTCCAAAATTGCCAACAGGATGTCGGTCATCGTAGAAATAGTGCATCATTTACTTTTCTTTTAAAATGTCTTTAAAATGTATCTATTGTTTGAGTTTTATTTACACTAAATTTCAGAAACATCGTTTCAGATGAGCTATCGTCGGACATACTTGCAGATTAAAGTGTATGATGTTCACAGCAAAAAGTAAAATCTAGGTCATTGTATTCCTTTGCATCAATAAAAATTAAATATATCACATCTGAAGATAATATAAAACATTAGTTGCATTTTAAAGCGATATTTTGACGTTTATCTTCGCGACGGTTTTTGCGAACAGCTTACACAATTTCATCAATGTGTCACCGTTGATCCATGAGGGTAGGCAGACGACAGCAGATCTCATTCAACGCTTATTTACTTCTCTCCTTCGCTTTATTTATCTGCGTATTTGAACCAATGACTCAAATTACAATGTTGATCGCTAAAAATTATAATGAGCTGGTGAGTATTAAACTGGTGAGGGCTCCTTAGCTCAGATGGTATTGAGAGTTTAAATATAGAATTGAATTTTTTTAGCATGTAATTTGAATGCAAATTGTTCTCTTTTTAAAAGTGGTGCATAAAAGGCATCCTTCTTTTTACAACAACCTTCACTGCTTCTGGATTGTAAGGTTCCGACATTTAAAAAACAAATGTATTATGAAATGCGAATTATACGATGAAAGAAAATTGTAATTTAAGAAAAAATTAAAAGTTATTCAAGATTTATATGCCTTAGTCACTTTGCTCCCTGGCTTTAATAATTAATCTATACATTTGAATCATTGACTCAAATTATAATTCTGATCGCTAAAAATTGGCGTATTAAGCTGGTGAGGGCTCCTTAGCTCAGATGGTATTGAGAGTTTAAGTGTGGAAATAAATTTTTTTAGCATGTAATTTAAATGCAAATTGTTATTTTTTTAAAAGTGGGGCATAAAAGGCACCCTTCCTTTCACAGCAACTTTCATTGTCCCTTCATTGTCTCTGGATGTATAAGGTTCGGATAACTGAAAAATAAATGCATTATGGAATTTGAATTATACAAAATGAAAATTGAATTATGAAACAATAGTGTAATTCACAAATATTAAAAGTCAAGATTTATATGCCTTAGTTATTTAGCTCCCTTGCTTCAATTATCTGTGTATTTGAATCATTGATTCAAATGTTGATCGTTAAAAAATAAAATATTAAGCAGGTGAGGGCTCCCTTAGCTCAGACGGTATTGAGAGTTATAAGTACTAAGTTGAATTTTCATAGCATGTAATTTAAATGTAAATTGTTACCTTTTTAAAATTTGTGCATAAAAGGCATCCTTCCTTTTACAACAACCTTTATTGTCCGACCACACAGTAAGTTACCGTATGCCTTAGGGTTGGTCGTGTGGTCTGGGCCTTCCAATCAACAACCTTTATTGTCTCTTTATAAGGTTCAGACATCTGAAAAATATATGTATTACGAAATTTGAATCCTACAATGAAAGAATAATGTAATTTATAAAAAATTAAAAGTCGTGGTAGATTTATACACAAGGTACCTATAGCTTTCTTCATTATAAAAATACAGTGCTGGAAATAAAAATTTGAACTTAAACATGATTATCAAAATATATTTGTTTACATTAATACGATAGACGTCGATGTTCAAAGGAGACTAGTTTTAATCTAAAATATTAAGATATCTAAAAGAAATATGAAAATAAGATATACTTTAATAGAAGCTATTTCAGGTGTTATTTCATTTGAAAAAAACTTAAGCATAAAAGAAAAAACTTAAGTAAAAAAGAAATGCATAAAAATAAAGAAATAGATGGATTTCAGTATAAGAAAAACAATGTACAGTCTACATCGTGATTTTAAGCACCGAAAATAGTTGTTTTAATCAAATTTTCTTACTTAGGTTTCTGCTCTGTGGTCGATTTCAGCCTTCTAAGCTTTGAGAGGGTTCTAAGAGACTGAACAGACTGTAAAACATTTGCGAACATGTTACTGAAAGTTTCAGGGGAATCTGTTGATGGTAAGGTTCCCGATAGCTATGATAATATACAGGGTGTATATAAACTGTTTTGACAAAATAAGAGGGGTGATGTGTACCCATCAAGACGAACAATATTTACAATGGAACCTAGGGTCGCATTCCACTCTGAGTGTCAGAAAAGCTTTAAGTCAAAGTTGAACTTTCAACAGTGAAAATAAGGAGAATTAACGCAATCATAAGTTGCACAATCCTATTTATTTACATCAGAGAAAGACTCAAAGTAGATGCTCAAAGTGGCGGCCAAAGGGTGCCGTTGTACAATTCACAATGACGAATGAACGACTGGCGCACCCTTCCGAAGACACCTGGCGTCGTGTTTATCCTGTTCGCTGCGACAACGATTCTCGCGACGAAATTTTCTACGGAGTTCACAGGCGTCTCGTACACCAATGATTTTATGTCGTCCAGAAGAAGTCAGTGGGTTGAGATCCGGTAAGCGTGGAGGCCAAGCTACAGGTCCCACTACGTATAATCCGCCGTCCGGGATAAGTGGCATTCAAGAAGTGTCGGATGACTGAAAGTGACGGTGATGTTCTGGAGATGTGATACTTCTCCTGCACGACAGCTTTGTCGTCCGAAGTGGCGACTTGTGCTTGTTGGACGTGCTTCGAAGTTACTCTTTTCTGACACCCAGAGTGGAATGCGACCCTAGGTTCCATAGTAAATATTGTTCGTCTTGATGGGTATTATCGTGCCACTTATTTTGTCAAAACAGTTTATATACACCCAATGTATATATAAAAATACAAAAATAACTCTTCGGCAGACGATAATTAGCTGGATATTTAATAAATGAAGCTGAAATTTTCATGAACGCCTGTAACTGTGGCTTTTCTTAACAGTTTGCTGAAATTATCAACAAAGTAACTGAAAAAAAATGAGCAAAGGTTGCAAAATGTTTTACAGTGCGCCTTTGTCCCTCATATTTTGTTTACCTCAGGGGGGAAATATAAAAAATCCGCATTTGTTAGCTTCTGTCCAGTGGTCGATACTGTAACGCAGAATTTTCACCAAACGCTACAAGCTCAAGATCGGCAAGCCACACACATACGGCACACAAATACACATACGCAGCACACACACACACGACACACACACACACACGGCACACAAACACACACACACAATCACACACACGGCACACAAACACACACAATCACAGACACACACACACAATCAGACACACACGGCACACAAACACACACACACACAAACAAGCACACAAATACACGCACACACACGCACGCACACACACGCACGCACACTCACACACGAACACACACACACACAATCACACACACACAAACACAAACACACACAAACGCAAGCACACAAACACACACTCACAAACACACGCACACAAACACACGCACACACACACGCACACAAACAAACACACACACAGTCACACACACACAAACAAACACACACACACACAGTTTTCAACTCTCAATAGAACTATCGCATATGCAATGTCTTCCCAATAGCCAGTTGGTTTCTTTAAATCATCATTTCAAAGCTTATAGCGTTTGGTGATAACTATTCAATATTCAGCCTTCTAAAACACTCAGACTGCTTAAATGTCTAATAAAACTTTTCGAAAGAAGTCCATAATTTCGAACCCTAAGGAGTGTGGGGGGGGGGGGAATAGAAATAAGCACCAGGATGTCATCTAGAGGATCTGTAAAGGCTTCTTTGAAAAAATTGTCATAATCTCCGTTCCCAGAAGGGGGTATGGGTGACAAAAATACCCGACTACATTAGGTTCTGTCCTTTGATTGATACTATAAGTGTGCAAAGATTGGACTTTCTACGTCACAAATAGGCTTTTGGAGAGTCTACAAGGTCTTATAAAATGTATCTGCTACCGGAAGCTGAATCGAAAATCCAACTCTGTTATGTTTTGTTACGTGGCTAATACTGCAAGTGTGCAAAAACCAGTCATCCAGGAGGCTTCTGACTTGTAAAAAAAGCCTTTTAAACACTTAAGACAATTATTGTATAAATTACATAAAATACTACATAAAAAAAAGTGTTAAAATAAGGGGCAGAATTTCTTCCCTAAGACACAAATAGCAATCGATACAGTACAAGCAAAAGAAAAAAACGTCCTATTGTGCAAGACGCGGACGCGTTTATTTTACTCTATGCTGCATTTTAACGAAGATTTTTCATCATAATTTCGTCTTAATAATTGTAAATGTGACAGATTTTTAAAACTATATCGCTTACTATGCTGGCACAGACATGACATACTTTTATTCATCCTACCAAGTACGATATGCTAAACAGGTATACATATTAGACAAACCCAATTTTGGGCTTAATTAAATTTGTACCGGTGTTCGGTTGCACGATTTTTCTGGCAAACCAAAATCTCTCGCCGTCGGGGCGTAAAACAATACATAATTATTTTCTGAATTAATTGTGAATTACTAAACAGCCTCAGAGACATGTTATGATTTTGAAATTTCGGATAATTTTGAAAGTGTGCACTTTTATGTTTGTGTATGCCGCAGGATTTCTTTAGTAGTTTTCTTTTATTTGACAGAAAGCCGGTTTCCGATACAAAATATAATTACTTATCCGACATACAGAATATAGTGTATAGAAAAAACGTTGTGACAGACAGGGTCGAAAGTTTAAATTTGAATTGTGTGTGTGTGCGTGTGTGAATGCAATATCTCACGAACAGGAACTAATGAAGCGTTTAGAAAATACGTTAGTACAATTATTACAATAAGTGAATAATGGAACTTTACTGATTTTAAACGCGATTAAATGTTCGGAAGACACCCCCTCCCCAAATTCTGAATGAATTTTTGAAAAATCATTAAACATTCCGAATCTTATATAATGTAATTAAAACAATCCTTCCATGTTTAATTTTTCCCTAGAGAAAGGATAAATATTAAACTGGAAAAAGAATAAATTAGAGAATGCCAGCATGAACCGTTCTCGAGATATTGTACGTTTTTCAAATAGATTCTTATAATTTAAAAGAAAATTAAACAGAATAAGAAAAGTAGCAAGGCCCAACAGGTTTAATTTCAATATGCAATATTATGGAACACATCTGTTAACACTATTCTCGTGGATCTAGTTCGTTCCATTCAGAAAAGAAGATACCTTTTGTAATAGTTTTGTATTTTGACACTGAAACACTTGGCCAATGGCCATTTTTTTACGGAATAATTATTAATGCTAATTGCATTTTGAGGAGGATTTTGCATCTGAATATGAATAATCCAATTTGTTTGTGTTAATGTTTCCAAAATTCCGATTTCAATTTGTGAGGTATTTAAACAATGCCAAAAGCATTGTGACGTATATCTTGTACACCATTATTTTTTTGTGAAAATAGTCACTGCATTATGTAGTGAAAGTCGTGTGCTGTCCACATCATATTTTTGATGTGAATAACATTAGTGCTTTGGGTTTCAGCGACGGAAAATGTAAACACTTTGGCGTTACGAAAAATTTGAGCGTTACGAAAAATGTAAACACTTTGGAGGCTTTTACCCCCGAACTAAATAGATAAAAAAGTAAATAATTTTTCGTTTTCTAGGAAATAGGGTCCAGATTATGAACATATAAAAATAATTTCAATATTTTAATATTTGGAACAATTATTTTTTCGAAAAAACTTAAAAAGGTATCCATCCGGGCAAGTGTTTTTTCTTGTTTCATATTTTTTAATTTTACTCAAAATATCTCTGAAACGATCAAATATAAATTAAGCCTCAAATATATGCATTAAGAAATTTAGTTTCAAAATATATATTTCTTTAAAAAAAAAAACGCGTTTATAGTTTTCGAAGTTGTCAAGTTGAAGAAGATTGAAAATTTTCCGTTTTTCAAGATTGTAATGCTTATTGTAATCTTAAAAACTAAAAGTGATAGCAACAATAAGTGCTAGAATAATAAGCAAGAATTTGTATCTCATTGGAAGCTATACAAATATATATAATTGGATTTTGAATCCAGCTATAGTGGTTATAATTTCGATATTTTAGTATTTCTACCTGGGTTTTCCAATGGCTTGGAAAGCTGCAATATTTAAAATGCCACGAGTGCTGCAGCTCAACGTGTTTACCTATCTTTGCTGAAATATTGGTGGACAAGCACGAAATAATTCATTTTGTCTTAAAAAATTTAAGACGCTAAATGAACTTGGAAGATTCTAAAGTTGTTTAATGATTCATGAGTTTTAACCAGAATAGATGGAAATATACGTATTTAAGTACATATTTATATGTCTCCAGACAAAGTCTATAGATTTACTTGAATCTAAAATATAGTCAGATATATTTATACGTTTAATTCGTATACCGCCAAGTAAGTTAGTAAAATAATCGGACATTTTGATGAGAAGTCTATGGTCGGAGTATACAGATGAAATCTGGTTGAAAACTAGAAGTGATAGCTATAAATATTCTGCGAGTAACCTGGACTTCAATTTTACAAAATATTATTCACTCAAAACGTTTCTTCTCCATCGAACTGGAACCACCGCCGAGTGATTTTGTACTTTGACGTACGGAGAGCGGTTTTATACCACCGTTTAGGAATGTTTTAATAAATAATAATTATTAATTATTATTTGTATAGAGTAAGAGTCACTTCATTATATGACTTCCTTGTATATATTATACGGCGTTGTTAGGGTCCTAACTAATCGCTCGCTGTATAAATAATACAGATGCAAATAATGCTTTGTTTAAACAAATCTCTGGGACTTTTTATGATAAAATGCTGAAATTTTGTACATCACCTTATTAATGTATGGGGCACATTTTACTTATTGGAAATGTTTTTGTACGGGGAGCGTATAAAAATTTAAATGTTGTATTTCTTAAAATTTAATTTCCTTGAAAATTTTAATCGATTTCATAAAATTCCTTACCTTTTTATACGCAACTTTGCAATTTATTATAAATGTCTAAGATCAATATTTAAGGAATAAAAGCCGAGGTCAATGTTTTTGGGACACCTTGTATATAAGGGGTGTTTCAAAACCAATGCAACAAACTTTTAGGTGTGAAAGACATCAAACAAACACTTTTCATCATGGAATGCATGGTCGCAAGTGAAGCGGTTAAGCGCTAGAGGACGCTTTCCATTTTTCCACACGCAGTCTTACAATAGAAAGAAACTTAAAATTCACAAAATCATGTGCAAATTCCTATAATATTCTAAATGACAATTATACGCTTTATTTGTTTATAATAAAACATTAACGAAACGAAACTTGCATATATATTAAGTAAACACCATGTTGAGATGCTTAATTAAATATATATCAGTGTTTATATATCTGCTTATTTTTTCAACGTCTGGAGCTCACGGCTGTGAATGCAATATTTAAATATTTCTCTGAATAATTTCGAACAGCATTTCTGTGTCAGATGCACTTTTGCTGTAAGCAAACTTGCTGTTTTTCCTTCTTCAGAATTTGAGCTTTTGTGTTTGCCTTAATCACAGTGTTATCTTAATGTCTAGAGAGTTTTAATTTTGAAATAACAGAAGAGGCAGTTAGAAAGTACATTCTGGTATAATTTTGCACTAAAACGATTTATAAAGATTTCAGATGAGTCAAGTAGGAGGAAAACGTTGGAAAACTTAAGTTTAACTTAACGTTTGTGACGTGGGAGAAGAAGCAGGGTTTGTCCGAAATTATGCTTGAACATTTATACTATATTCATTAATACTGTACAATTTCTCGAGTGAATTTAGTCTATGCATGATGGTCGCTGCGCAGAAAGAGTAATTCTTAGCTTTAGCTAATCCGTTACCGAAGGGTTTTGTATATTAATAGCATAAACATTTAGAAAACTTTCTGGTTTTTATTTTCTCATACTGCATAAAATATAGTACAAGAAAATAGCACCAGAAAATTACCGGTTGGAAGCAGTTATTCGCAGCTCCAATTTTTGAGACGGAGAAATTTACAAAAATGCCGGCATGAATTTCATCTATGGAGCTGCAAATAGGAATGACAGAGAGGTACAACGAGTGTATGGTGAACGTTTCCCCCATAGGAGGTTGCCCAGTCGTAAAACATTCGAACGCTTGCATCGGCAGCTCTGTGAATCGGAATCCTTTCTCTCTGCCAGGTCTGATGCAGGTCGTGCAAGGAGTGCCAGAATGTCAAGTGTGTAACAGGCGATTCTGGACACAGTAGCAGTTCGCTCAGGTATACGCACAAGAGCAATAGCGCACACTATTGGTGTTGTTGAGACCCAGACCGTCCTACCTACCAGAAAGGTTTAAGGTAACTGTTTGGACGGCCGGGAAGTGACCGGAACCCAGTGGGGGAGGTTAGACCGGAACCCAGTGGGGGAGGCATCCACAGGGACGGTACCCTCCCTCCCCTACCACCAACCTCTCGGAAGGACTTACGGACCCGCATGTTTAACGTGATCGTACTCCGCATGAACACGGCGGCAGTTGTGGCAGCGCGCAAACCACTGGGTTACCGCCCCCGAAAGCTGCCAACAGCACGCGGTGTTCCCAGGTGGTCACCCACCCAAGTACTAACCACGCCCGATGCTGCTTGACTTCGGTGATCTAGCGAGAACCGGTGTTATCAGCACGGTACGGCCGTTAGCCCGCACACTATTGGTGTGCCATAATCCACGGCATGGTGAGTTCTGCATGGGGAATAGTTGCTCCCATCTTCAGTGGTTCCAAGCAACGGTTGCAGCGGATTATCCCCGTCGCGCAGAGTTCACCCGCTAGTTCCTAGGACAGTGTGCTACGGAGACAGATTTTCTGGCGACTGTGCTTTTCACGGATGAAGGCCTCCTTCGTGCGTGATGGCACATTTAACATCCACAATGAACATGTGTGGGCGAGTATAAATCCACATGCAACATATCCACATGAGCATCAGCGGCGATTCTCCATTAATGTATGACCAGGAATCGTCAGTGACCGTCTAATAGGGCCTTATCTTATGCCGGAACGACTTGATGTTAGGATGTACCGTATTTTCCTGCAGGAGGTCTTGCCGGAATTGCTAGATGATGTCCCAACAGACATCCGGATGCGTATGTGATTCCAGCACGATGGAGCACCACCAAATTTTGGGCGAGAAGTAAGGAACTATCTGGATGTTACTTTTCCGAGCCGATGTATATTTGGCGAGGTGTTCCCATAACTTGGCCCTCCATGATCTCCCGATCTGTCATGCCTTGAATTCTTTTTGTGGGGATGTCTCAAGCGTTCCGTCTATGACACTATCCTTGAATCTGAAGAGGAGCTTGACGCCAGAATTTCAGACGCTGCTGCCGAAGTGCGCAACATGCCTAGTCTGTTCGAGAGAGTTCGCCAATCGCTCCATAGCCGCTGCAAGACGGTCATTCGGGTTGGCGGTCGTTCTTTTGAATCATTACTGTAATTATTGTTTATTAAATATAATTTTATAACTTCTAAGTCATTCTTATGTTTTCGCCTCACCTCATCGATTTCACTATTAAGCGCCCACTGTCGCCTTTACGTTTCATTTCCGAAGCGGTAAACTATGACGAAATATGCTTCGTTTGGTGTGTACTATAATCTCGTAAAGTTTGGCCCACTTTCTTTGAATCACACTGTATACACTGACTGGCCAAAATTAAGTCGCGCTGGGAGTGGAAACATGCAAATATTAGGGAGGGAAGAAGTGTTGATGCATTTCAAAAATTTACATAATTCTTCGGGTAATACAACGTTTACATGTAATGAAATCGATGTGCAGCTGATCACTTCACAGCGATCATGGCTGAATATTTTATACACTGTCGTCGAAAAGATATCAGAGTTAAAAAAATGGCCAAATTCTTGGCCCGTGTAATTTCCAGAAGACGTACAAGGAGATTGCTAAAATCAATAGCACTGAATTACGAATTATCCAGTGCATTATTAAATCTTGGAAAGATGGCGGTTGACCATCAACTTTGCGGAGAATGTATGGTTGAGAAAAACAGTCCTAAATAATCATGATAGAAGGTCATTAAAGCGGTTAGGGAAATTGAATCGCAAAAAATCGAACCTAGAACTCACAACTATGTTCAATAGTGGAAGCAAGACCATTTCCACTTGCACAATGAGCAAAGAACTCAAAGGACTGGGATTAAACAGCTGTGTTCTAAAAAGGAAACCACTGGTTACTGAGAGTAATAGGAAAAAAAAGTCTCCAATTCACCAAGAAACATAAAGAATGAACTAATACTGGGAAAAGGGGGAAAATCATGTGGTCTGGTTAGTCCAGATTTACTCTCTTTCAACATGGACACATCAGGATCATTATTATACTGGCCGTCCAAGCAGTTAACTTACATCTTTATGGTAGGTCGGATGGTTTGGGTCTCAACATCAGGATTAGAAGGGAACTGCATGAAGCATTCAACCCTTCCTGTAGTGTACCTGCTGTACAGGTAGGTCTCCAGAGGAAGTGTTACGACCTGGGATTGCTTCTGTTCGGCTGGTTTAGGTACAGCAGCACTATGCTGCAATAAAATGAAGGCAGCTGAATATCTGAACGCACTGAATGACCATCTTCTTCCATCGATGACAGTTTCCTTACCCGAGGGCAATGGCATATTCTAGGATGACAACTCCACGATTCGTGGGCGTGACAGGCCAGTAGTTAGCGTGCGGAGACTGCGCTCGGACGACCCGAATTCGATTCCCGCCTCTGCTCAAACTGTCACCGTTTTCACGGAGTACGATCAAGTTAAACATGTGGGTCCGTAAGTCATTCCGAGAGGTTGGTGATAAGAAGAGGGTGCTGTCGCTGTGAATGGACCCCCACCGGGTTCCGGCCTAAATTGGGTGGCACTTCCCGGCCGTCCAAACGGTTACCTTACACCTTTCTGGTAGGTCGGACGGTCTGGGTCTCAACAACAACAAAAGTAAAGCGGTTTTAGGGCGGACGCAACACTAAATACAAATAAAAAATCACGATTTTGACATTTGCAAAAAAGAAGGATGCCATATTTTTATTTGAGGTGGGGCACTTGACCTTTTCATATAATACGGGTGCAATTATTATTTTAATATTTTTTAAGCTACCGAACATATTTTGCTGAAATTTTTGGTATATATTGTATGGGATAATTTGAATGTTTCCTAAAACTTTCGAAGCAATTTGTGTATTTTAAATTCGTTAAAAAATGTTTGAAACCTTAAGTCCCATAGGTTTCAATGTATTTAAATTTTTCAACCCGGGTTCAATACAAAACTAATTGGGTGATATTATTCATATACATTCTCGTATGTCCCACTAACCGTCTCAAAAACATACTAAATCAACATGCCCTGCAATAAAAATCAACCTGCAAGTAAAACAACATGCCTTCAAAAACATACTAAAAATACCTTACACCTTTTGGAAAGCCGGACAGTCTTGGTCGAAGAAGAACACCACAACGATTCATCGCTCTAAAATTGTGAAAGATTGGTTCGAATGAGCACGAGACCTTATTCGCATACTTGAATTGGCCACCACAAAGTCCTGAACTCAATCCCGTTGAAGATATGTGGGATATACTAGAGAAGCGGCTAATGAGTAATCCTTCGCTCTTCCTTCATCAACCACGGAACTTGGCAAAGTGTTACAGCAAATCTGGCCACAAATAAGTGTTGAGACATTTCATGAACTCATAAACATAATGCCACGATGAATCCGTACACAGTTTGTGTTAAAGGTGGTCCAACGAAATAACATGCACAACTTTTTTTGGCCATGCAGTATATAATTATTGTCAGACATAATTTCGATTTTCTAGACAGTTTTTTGAAGTCAGTTTTGTTGGTTGAAACGTAGTATACAGTACCAGTCGATTGCTAGACAGAGATAAACCAAGACCTATCTATCGTCTGCGAACATCTGTGAGTGCAAACAGCAATTTTAAAATATGGACAAAGGAGGTTTTTAAGAAATTAAAATCTCATAAAGTGAAGTTCGGAAAATTAAACCTAAATGTATTTCAATACAATAATTAATCTTTTCAATATTTTATATTTCTGAAAAAATTCTGAATATATATTTCTGAATAAAATTGTTTGAATTCGAAATAAGAAGAATATTTAATATTTTGTTTAGTGAAGAAATGATTTATTATTTCGAATTAATTTAGTGTTAGTAATTTAAGTATCTGCTGAAGAAGTGATAAAATAGTAGCTATAATAGCAGCTATATTAAAAAAAATACTTAAATTACTAACACTAAATTAATTCGAAATTAATTATACTGTTTTAAAAGTCGATGTTTGGCGATCAAATTTTCAGACGAGAAGAAATAATTTCATTAGTAAGCTGTTAAATTCCACAGGATGATTTAAAATTCCCTCTTGGCATTATGTTTACTCATTTAATTTGTATGGAAATTTCCAAATGAGGAGAAAAATACCGTAATTGTTTCATTATAGAAAATGTTTCTTATCAAAATATTTTTCCGCCCAAGTTCGAGCAGTAATTTTTATAGATATTGAAAACTATGTTTAATAAAATAAGAATAAAGATTTCAATTGTAAGTATTACGTTCTTCAATAAGTAAAACATATTTTGTGCAAAGGGTAGGGAAACTTGAATAACTTAATTAAGCACAAATAGAATAACATTGCCGCTTAGCTTTGTTTCGAGGATACGGTAGATCTTTTGTCCGTGCTAGAGAACCAACAAACTCGAAAAAAGATGAAAAATCTTATTCGTAAGGTATTTAGTTTCGGTGGCATGATGCTGTAAAGTTGGGCTGATTAGATTCTGGTACAAATTAGATAAATAGAACAGGCTTGTCTTTTTAAAAGACTCAAAGAAATTAGAGAAAATTTGAAATAAAAGAATAAATATACTCTGGTATATTAATTAAATCTGCTTTATTTGTAATACTGAAACCCAGATGATTATAAACCACTAATATTACACTACACTATATCATTATAAAATTATTTATTTTTTTTTTAATTTTTGCTAGAATTGTCATTTAAAAATATATTATATAAAAAGAAGTAATTGCTAGACAACTGCAAATTTGATGTAGTTAGAAATAGGCTGATATCTTATGTTTTGTTAAGTAAAATTCAATTCAATTTAATTAATAATAAATGATGAAAGGAAAAACACACAATTTGATTTTATAGCAAAAGTTTTCACTATGAACATTCGATATAATTTTTCCAACTTGTATCAAGTCAACGTTTGAAAACAGTAGCACAAGTGGTTGCATGAAGTGATACAAGTTGATGTAATAAGCGATGCAATTTGTTATATTAAGTGATGAAAATTGTTGTATTAAGTTATACAAGCCGTGTTAGTGATGCAAGTGTATTAAGTGATATAAATTGTTCTATTAAGTAATACAAGTTGTTATATGAAAGTATAAGTTGTTGCCTTTGGTGATATAATTTGCTGCGTTAAATGATACAAGTTGTTGTATTAAGGATACAAGTTGCTGTGTTAAATGATGTTGCATGAAGTTATTTGAGTTGAGAGAGAGAAAGTTGTTGCATTAAGTAACATGATGCCAGTTGTATTAAGTGATACAAGTTGTGTTGAATGATAGAAGTTGTTGCATTAAATTATTTGATATAAGTTGTATTAATTTAATTGATAGAAGTTTTTGCATTAAGTCATTTGATACAAACTCTTGTATTAATTTAATTGTTACAAGTCATTTTATTCAAGTAAACCTAACAATTCTAAGGTAATGACAATTAAGTGAAGATCTTGCATTATTTTATTCATTCTGAGTATAAATTCTTCTCATAAACGATTTAAAATTCGATATTTTAGCGAAAATAAATATTTTAAAACTTCCAAATTCTGTGTTTGTGTATATGTACCTAATAACAGAACAATGTGTCAGAAAGCTTTATATTTTGACACCTATTTAAAAAACAGAAAATAAAAGATTTTGTATTATATACGTAAAACACAGTGAAACCAAAAACATAAAGAACATAAAAAATGCACCCTTTTATCGGGGAAAATTCTTTTGTGGCTTGTAAATAGCAGCAAATGATAATAAACTGAAAATAATATTTTCGGTTGTGAACATGAATAGAAAACAAAAGGGGATTAACGAGCGCAGTTGAATAAAATTGTGTCTTTTGATAAATGATAATTGCGTTAAAAACTAATCCGAAGCAAAACGCTAAATGTCTAGAATGCTAAATTTATATTAATGATTGTAATTTCAATAGCATGCTATATACAGGATGTTTTTTTTTTAAGTGCACAGTAAATACTTTGTGAACCACTGGTTGTAGACATGGTTAAAATTGAAAAAATGTTTTAAATAAGGTAGAAAATTGTACAATAGTAATATGAATAATATTCAATGTTTTTGTAAAGAAAAAGTTTTGACTTTTATACATAAGACGAAATAAATTGTCAAACTTCCTGATTTACGGCCCTTTACCGTAACTTTTGGATATGCTTGTAATCATCATAATTCAGGAATCCAAAGGGTCGTTCACAATTTGAATTGATTCAAAGAAATCATTTAGTATACTTTTTTTTCACCTTTGAAACTATTAAGAACAGCCAGAAGGTTGTGGTTAAAAGTTAGTTTAATGTAAGAAACTGATAATTGTGATTTTTTTGGTCTGTCAGATACACTACGTCACAGTGAAAATGAGACACAAAGAAGAAGTGGACAGAAAGCGATGAAACTCGGCAGAGAGACAGCAACGAACAATAAGGGATGTTTATTGCAACATGATACACCTATATACTGAGCGATAACACCGTCTGATCAGTAGGTTGTAGAACCACCGCGGAAGCGATACAGGCAGCAACACGTTTAGGTACAGAGTCAAAGAGCTTGCGGATAATGTCTTGAGGGATGGCTGTCCATTCCCTGTTAACCATTTGCCAGAGTTTGTCTTCTAAACGCGGCTGTGGTAGCGCACGCAAGCGATGTCTAATCACGTCCCAGAAGTGTTCAATTGGTGAGAGATCAAGGGATACTGGAGGCCAGGGAAGCACCTGTGTCCATTGCAGGGCATGTTGACTGATGCGCGCCATGTGTGGTCCGGCGTTGTCATGCTTGTAAATGACATTGGGCACCCCCCTGGATGAAGGGTAGTGCAACCGGTCGCAGCACGTCATCAATGTATCGTTGGGCCGTCATAGTGCCCTCAATCGGACAAGAGGTGGCCTGCTATCGTAGGCGATGCAGCTCCTAATCATGTTATCGCGTGGTGTGGCGTTTCACAGATGTGGCCGGATTGGACCTGTCACCACTTTGGCGCCAGACTAGTACATGGATACTGTCATTGCTAAAACAGAAGTGTGACTCGTCTGAAAACACGACCCTGTGCCATTTTGCCGTCCACGTAGCTCTATCCGGACACCATTGCAAACGGAGGTGTTTGTTCTGTTGGGTCTATGGCAGTTTTCTTAACGGGCGCCATGAGTGCAGTTCGCTGGTGACCAATCGGTGGATAGTGGTCCTGTTCGATATGGGAGCATCAAGAGTGTCCTGCACATGCTGTAAAAGAGTGACGGAAGTGGCCTGCGGGGCCGCCAACACTTGCTGGCAGATGCGTCGGTCCACGCGAGCTGACGTTGCTCTGGTCGTACCAGTACCCCTCAAACGTACCGCATTCCCTTGTTCTAACCATCTTAGCCACATCCGGTGTACAGTAGACGGGTGTAGGTGGCTGTCCGCTGAGATTTGACGTATGAACCAACCTGTGTTTCTGAGTCCGATCTACATACCCCTCGTGAAATCGTCTGTCTGCTGGAACTGTATCGGTTGACAAAGGACTTGCATTCTCTGTTACTAAACGTTTCCTCTAAGACAAAAAAAAAATTGAAAAATGATTTCCCTGGTAGACAAAGCGACGCCACTGTATCCCTTATATCTCACTTAACGTGAGCGGGATAACTGCGCTTTTCGCATCATTTGCATAATTCGATGAGCTGCGTCTTCCCTGCAATTTGCATATTTTTCTGCTCACTCCTTCTTGGTGTCTCATTTTCACTGTCACGTAGTGTATTTTCCTAACAAAATCTATGGAAAAATAATCATGTTCTTTAATTTTCGAAATTGGTTGGAAATTGGAGATCGGTTGCATTCTGAACTGGGAGATCGGTTGCATTCTGAACTAGGAGATCGGTTGCATTCTGAACTAAGAGATCGGTTTCAGTTTGAACTAAGAGATCCGTCGCATTCGCCGTCAGTGCATACAACATAATCATCTCAGAGTTCGGCATGATTGAACAGCGCCATAATCATATCAAAGTTCGGCATGATTGAACAGCGCCATAATTAAAGCTTTGGTTATGTAACAGAATATGCTTAGGTACAAACTGTGAATTGACGAAATAATGACGTAATAGCTTTTATGAAATATTTGCATGAAATAAACTTGACTAAGTATAGTAAATGTTTTAGTAACTATTTGTAAACGAATTAGACTTGTGGAATCCCCCCCACCTCCCGCCCTCCTTATTTCACAATGAAAATTCTAATTAATAACTATATTAAATTGAACCGTATTACAGCCAAATCTTTGCCAGTTTTACTAAATACGCTGTGGATAATATTTTTGTAATTTGATTTTAATCGTTGGAGAAGCTGTATAAAAAGTAAATTTTTAAACATTTTTATAAAATATATTGCACACCATTCAAATTAATATGTCATAACAACTTGCATTATTTAAAGCATTTTGCAATTGGAAACAATGTCTACAACCAACGATTTAGAACTCCTGTTCACTTTTTTGAAACACCTGTATAGTAAGTACTATAAATACTTTATTCGTGGCAAAAATTTTGCCATACCATTGTTTCTATGAATAATGTTTCCTTGAAACATTCTTTGCTCACGATTGGCTATAGAACAAAGCTTAGATTATGACCGATATGGATTCAGTATCAAATTACAGAGATTATAAAGGGACTCACTAAGGATTTCCACTTCCGGCTCTTTATCACCTATTAATAATCAATATTGGGTCCATTGTATTGCGCATATTAAGAATTACATAGTATTTATGAGAGGCGCCATTCGATGTAATTACAAAGGGCAATTTTGTTGCAATGTTATAATATAGGTACTAGCCATTTATGCCCACATTTCGAGGGGAATCAGTGGCTACAGATCACTAAATGTGTTTCCTACACACTTAATAAAAGTTCTGAATTTCAGAAAAGCCGTTTCAAATTTAAGCATGAAAATGGAGCACATTTTATTATTCTGTTACCATGGAAATTGAGGTATGTTAAACAATATTTCATAGCCGATCGTTGTACATTGCCTAATATTCAGACATTTTAAGATGATAATCAATTGAAGCATTACTTTTCAATAGTTTGATTTGAAAAATAGCCAACAGACGGTTTTGGTATTTGAAACTTTTCTTGGTTATTGTAGTTACCACGCTGGCATCAAAAATCTATATAAATAAAAATGAAAATCTGTCTGTCTGCCTGTCTGTTTGTCTCGTCATCACGGGAGAACGGCTGAACCGAATTTGATGAGATTTTGTGGGTAGCCTGGAAATAGTCCCACTTAAAATGTAGTCCATGTATGGAGTTTCTACGATCAGTGGTTCTCGAGATATTAGTAAAAAACGACATTTTCGTTTGTCTCATCATCACGGGAAAACGGCTGAATCGAATTTGGTGAAATTTTGTGAATAGCCCCCCATAAATTTAGCCCAAGTTTCGAGTATCTAAGACCAGGGGTTGTTGAGATATTAATGAAAAACGAAACTTTTTCCTAGGAGTTCTACTCTCTAACTCCATGGTTTATCCAAACGAAAAGCTTGAAAATCGTTTGAAAGTGAATTAAAACTGTATCTCTGAGTTTGGGGGGAGATTTTTTGCACTAATTAGTCACTTTCTGAAAACATGAATTGTTTGATACATGATTTAAATGTGAAAACTTCCTCCTTGGTTTATATTAAACAAACTTTTACTGAACAATAAAAACTATAAAGAAACCAAAATGGCTATTTAATTTCGCATTTTATGAGGAAGATTCTATCTTATATCATGTTGCTCAGCAACGGAATGAAATTAAATGTGTTGTTAATATATTTATTATTAATTTTTCTATATGGATAATAATTAAATGGATTGAAATTTATGTGGATTGATATTTATTATTTTATTTTGCATATTTTTTAAATGAACGGTGTGATTGTTCTTTTAATTATATAAATTGCGGACTGTGTACATCACTTTCATTTATTTTAGCAAAGAGGTTTCCAGCTCTTATATTGTGTTTAGCTAATAAACTCATATATTGTGTTTATCCAATAAATTCATTTAGCCGATTGTTGAAGCAGAAAAAGAGTAGAACGGGTGTATCTTATAATACAATTTTAGTGTTTTCATTTAGTCTATACAAACGGGATCAGGATATTTTATTCTTCAGATCTGCAAATTGAGAGCTACGAATTTAGCGGAATATCTCTAAATAACTTGGTAACTTCTCTTAAACTTTACCAAATTAGCGGAAATGTTTCCAAATTTATAAAAATGATTTGTTTTTTAGAATAGAGTACTGAAATGGTGTTTCGGTAGCATTTATCGATCAATCCATCCATCCTACTTAGTAACACATTTAACGAATTTTTTTAATATCACGAAATTGATAAAAGTATTTGTGAGTCCATAAAAATATCAGGGAATTGGTAAAATCGCGCTTAATAAATGAAAATATTTGTGTTTTGCTAGGGGATAGTATTGTGATGATGTGTCGTCAATTTGTCGCAAAATGGGACTATCAGTTCTACAGTCCCATTTGGCTATAAATTCGATTTTTTAAGTTATCGCTAAATTGACTAAAATGTCGCCAAACCTTCCATGGAGATCGCATTATTCAGACGATATGATTTCCATCAATTTATTTGAAGCAAATGATATCATGTCGCTTAGCAACGGATCCAATGTGTTAAGCGGTATACGATTTTATATTAAATCTTTTATGATTTGAATAATAAAGATGTGTATATAAAATGAATGTCATTGGCATTGCATTTTTGACTGGATAATATCAATTACGGTCTTCAGGTTTAAACATTATTATAATTGATATTTTCGGGGACTGTTGATTGAGGGATTATTGATATTTTCAAGTTATTATGGCATTGTTTTATTATGACGAAAATTGTTGAAACGCATATACAGTACGTTGTACGAGTAATCTTCTATAAATGCATTATATCTTCTAATCTACGAGAATATAAGTAGTACAGGTATATTGGCATATATTTTAATATATATTGGAATCAATTACGACCTTCTGGTATAAAGATTACGGGGATTATTGATATTTTCATTTTATTACGCCATCTCTTTTATTTTGGCAAATATTTTTGTGAGACTCATATTGTAATACGGATAATCTTCTACTAACACACTGGTATATTTTCTAATCTGCGACAATATAAGTAGTACGGGGTTGCATATATTGATTCAATTCCTTTTTTTTTTTTTGTAAATTTGCTTACAAAAGAGGCCAGGATGTTTTATTCTTCAGATCTACCCGTGAAGATAATTTTGCGTAGTGAGAACAGATATTCTTAAACTTCTCTTTAAGAGTAATAAATTTAATATTTTAACAGAATTTGCACATGATTACGAATTATAAGTTTCTTTATATTACATATCCGTACGAAGCACGGGTATGCTGCTAGTTATAAATAAATTTATCGATAAAGTATAAAAAAAAATCGTCTGCTGTAACTATAAATTACAATATTTCATATGATTTATTGTGCGCCAATAGAGCTAATTCTGAAATTCTGACAGATAAAAATGATTTAAGACCCTTTGAAAACATGTCGAACGTGTGTGTGTGTGTGTGTATATGTGGACACGGTAACTCAAGAGCGAAAGCATCCAATCGTTATGGAAATGCTCTCCAAATTTGCAATTTTATCGTCTACCTCGCTACGTTCCCGTGTACGCTATCCTAACTTTTTAAATTCTCCACTAAGACGCTATTCTTCTTTATCCGATTTGTGGCTTTACTATAGATAGACCTAACGGGTGTACACTCATTTACCTTGCCTAACAAAATTTTTGGGGTGCTTAAGGACTTCCCTAGGAACCTTGTACACGAATCAGGAAGAACATTCTTGTAAAAATTTAATTTTTTGGATAAAAGATTTCGAGAGATTTAGTAGTAAGCGTGTGAGGATGATTTTTCTTTCATATACAGAGTGTCCCAAAAAGATTGAAACGCGCTTTAATTCTTTACCTGTTGGAGATAAGTGGGCAATGTAAATTGCAAAAATGTTGAAAGTAAGGTAGGAAATAAGACTATGTTAATGAAATAGTCCTCCCATTCATTTAAAAAAAGTTACACTTTTTAAATTTTTATTCGACCCCTTAGACAAATTGGGTCAATCAGAAATTTTTTATTTTTAATGCAACAAGATCATTAAAAAACCCCACATATCTGTATCTTTAAATCAACTGAATTATGATAAAGGTAAAAATCTGACTTCTGTCACCTTTCCGTGCCATGTGAAAGGCTGTTTCATTAGTAAAAATAGGGATCATAAACAAATTGACGATGGAATTTGTTTAGATCAAAAGTACGTTAATATGTGTCAAAATTTTTTGCCACAAATGCATCTAAATAAAGCATTACACAGACAGATATAGTATAAAGCAGTGGTACATCCAATTTTATCTGTTTTGTGATATGTCACAGATTTAAATTGCTAATTTTATATATGGTCCCCATTCACAATGTTCAATTTCAATTAAATATAAATCGCTCAATTTTAAAGATACAGATATGCGATTTTTTTTAATGATCTTGTTGCATTAAAAATAAAAATTTTCTTATTGACCCAATTTGTCTAAGAGGGTCGTATAAAAATTTTAAAAATGTAACTTTTTGAAAATTAATGGAAGTATTATTTCATTTAAGGTAGTCTTATTTCCTACCTTACTTTCAACATTTTTGCGATTTATATTGCCCACTTATCTCCAACAGGTAAAGAATTGAAGCGAGTTTCAATCTTTTTGGAACACCCTGTATAGAAAAATTCAAGCGTATTCTTGGTTTTTCTGCAACTTTCATATTTAATCGAAGATTTCTAAGAAAGGAATTTCGTTCTTTCAACAAATCCGTTTTCAATGAATGGGGGAATTTTGATTAAACTTTAAATCGAGCTTTAAAATGCGTGTGTTTTGATATGAAATTGCCCTTTACACAGTGAATATGTGAAAAATTATAAATGTACAAGGGAAGAAAGATAGTCTATCTATAGTAATATGTTTATACAGGGTGTTTCAAAATGCTTGCACACCTGAATGCCTCTTGAACAATCAATCACTGACTTATGGTTTTAGTTTAAACAAGTAAATATAGAAACTTTAATTCATATATCGCCATGAGCAGCTTCAATGGAGGCAAATCATAAGAAATATCTGAATAATGGGAAATCTGAATAAAAAAAAGTCGTTTCAGTTCTACGACAAAGCACAATATATATTGACATAAGGTATATTGACATAAACAATTGAGCCCAATTTATACAATTACGTTAGAAACTTATCACTGTTTACCTTTTCATTATAACGTGTTAAATTTTCTCTCTTATACAAATAGAGAAAGAAACAAAGCAACATTTTCTTTTCTTAGACCCACACCGTCTAATACATTATCCTACATTACATCACAATACATTATTACTTTCCTCATATATTTTAGTATGTATATAAGGAAAGTAAAAAACCGTTTCTCTAGTACGGAAAATTCGCTGTGAAAAGTAAGAAATTATATAAATCAAACCACTTAGACTCGATCAAAAAAAAAAAACATCTGATGTGGACAACACATGACTTTGCTTATATAATGCAATGAATTTACTATTTTTACAGTTAAAAAAATGTTATTCTTATAGTAGATACTTATATTCTTTCCAAGATATTGAAATTTCTTCAATTAGTCGTCATTTTCATTGATTTAGCGTCATTTTTATCCATTTGGCGAGATTTTTATTAATTTGACAACATTTAAAAAGTCGCCAAGTGAAGACATTCCGCCAAATTTGTCGCAGGATAGCACATATGAACGTTAATTTGGCAACATTTCAAAACGTCGCCAAATTGGCGACATTCCGCCAAGTTCGTCGCCAAAATCTCGCCAAGCGTTACGCACGAAGAAATAAGTTATTCTTACAGCATATAAATGACTACTGGCGTTCAAATACAAAAGTTTTGCTCAAAGTATCTTTTTTCATGAACGGAACGAGCTAGTTCCACGAGAATGATGTCACCAAATTTATCGCATGGTATTACATGTGAAAAGTAAACAGGTTTCTCAATAGGAAATATTTTTTTTTTATTTTATATGACTTTTTGATAATTTTTTAGAAAAATGTGCAATATCTCGAGAACGGTTCATGTTAGCGTTTAAAAATTTATGTCAATCGTTTTCTAATGAAAAATTACATACGAAATGTCTATTTGCGTAACTTTATTAGTGGTTTTGATTTTTTGACGGTTTTTTCAAAATTTCAATCGAAAATTTATGGGGGTTCAGAACATTCGATTGCGTATAAAAACAATAGGCTTCCAGTGTTAGCGGATTGTGATTTTCGTACCAAATTTCGTTCGAATCGGTCCATTCGTTCGTGAGTTATCGTCTCAACAGACTCACTGACACACACACACACACACAGACATCACTTCAAAAATGTTTGATTCGTGATCAGGGATGCTTGAAACGTGCTCTCCCGTCGAAAACTCGAATTCGAATTTTCGACCCCGTCACAATACTTTCCTTATACATTATGTATATAAGGAAAGTAAAAAAACAGTGAAACGTAGATTTCAAGAGTTGTACAGAAATTAAATTTCGTTAGATTTATTTTCGTTACCATATTATCCATCGGAAAATTTAATTCATGATAACTCGGGTAATTTTAATAGTATGACATTGGAACTGTTTTGGTTGATCTATAGAAAATATTTTTACTTTCTCATACGTAGTATTGAGAAAGTATTGTTTACATGAAAGTTTTCGATTTCGAGATTTTGATGCCAATATATGTTTCAACCGGCCGGAGATTAGGATGCTCAGCCGTTTTTGGCTAGTCCTCGTTATGGGCCGTGAAATATGTGTTTTAAGACCTCCTGAACACGTTTTGACTATTTTTGGAGTCTATTTCTTATGTGATAGCAGTCAAAAATATTGATTAATTTTCACGAAACTTTATATTCGGCTTTGCTATAAAAAACAAATCTAGAACTAGATAGAATGTTTTTAAATTCGAGCGAAAACTGCGAAATTTATGTAAAATTTTATATTTTTTTAACATGACAGCATAGGATAAAATTTAACATAATCATGCATAAAAGGGTTTAATTTATTTATGGTTCAATGATCAGGAGACTTTGTAGTTTCCATAATTGTTGTGAAAAATCGCCGCGATACAAGTGTTTTATCCGTGACGTAATTAGACCCTTCGGGGGTCAAGTTACCCTCCCCCCGGGGGGGATTTTTCAAGCCCTTTAAAGTTAAGGGTAACACTCTATAATTGTAATTTGAACCCAGGATACAGATTTTTCAAAATTTTTCTTGGTAAAATTTGAAAAGAAAAAAAAAGTTACTGAAAATGGATGAGAAAGTCGAATTGAGCCACTTCAGTTAATTTATATATGGATTTATAAATATTTTATAGCCCGTATAAAAAGTTATACTTTTACTAAAAGGTGTCACATGATCAAAATTGGCGTACGATTATAGTCTATCTTAATTATAGCAATTCATAAATTGCAACTGTGGGTCTCCGACCAATCTTTCAAAAGATATTTATTCGTGCAAATCGCTTTGAAACAGTTATATGAGCCATGAAGAACACCCTCGTAAAAATTCAATTCCCCAAATCGATGATTTCATGAGGTATGTTAGTTAGTCACAGAGGACTTTTTCCTTTTATACATATAGTATAGATGAATCGAAGTTTTTCATTTTCCCTCCAACTTCCATATTTAATCAATCAGCATTTTTATCAAACAATCCCCATTCCTTAAACTCATCCACTTCAATACATTAAGAATTTCAATTGAATTTTATATCGAGCTTTTCGAAATGCGTGTGTTTCGAATAAGAAGCAAATGTAAGTTTTATTTTGAATGTATACGTAAATGAAAAATGCGCAGGGTAAGAAACTCAAAGTCCTGATATGTTTATATATTGTATTATTAAAAGGGATATATATATATATATATATATATATATATATTTATATATATGTATAAATATTCTGCATATTTAGTAAATGGTATAGTTAATAAGTTTCGATTAGCCTAAAATTCTCATATTCTCCCCTTATTATCTTGTTTTAGCCGTACTTCTTCATTCTCTTGAAATTATATTTTCATATTTTTATCTTGAAGCTTTAACTGTTGAATATCTCTTTTTATTGCTTTTACGCAGTACAGTTTTTATTACTCTCTTTGGCAACAGCAAATCACATCTTTTCATTTCTGCATATGGCAACATTGGTCTAGCCATATTTTGCTTGTCATGGTTGCACTAATGATGTGTATTTTAAGGTATTTATGTTTCCTTTATTGTTCCAATCTATATGCTTGTCGTCCATATAACACAAGTTTATAGATAAAATCCATCTTGTGTTTCAGAAACAAGCATTTTTGTGTTCATTTCGAAGGGATATATGGACTTGAAGAGAATTTTTTCGAAATGAACTTATCTTACGCCTAAAGCTCTTCCATGTGCAAGCTTTTTTGCTTGATTTTTTTGTTTTCCTATTTTCATTCCTCATTTTTGAAATTTGTTGATTATCTTTGTCTTTATGACCTGCATTACGCTTTATTATTTCCTCATTATGTCTTAATTTCTTTTATTTCTTTGTATTTTGTAGAAAATTTTGGAATAGTGTATTATGAGTTACTACATACATTCTAACATTGGATTTACTAATTTATATTTATATATATATATATATATATATATATATATATATATATATATATATATATATATATATATATATATATATAATAAAAAGGGTTTGAAGGTCCAATGAATGAAAAGTAAGAAGCTGTAACTCGAAAAACCCAACTTTCTAACAGGCTTACAAAATAAAAGTATAAATCAGCAAATCTTCAAGCAAATGGAAAAAAATAAATTTCGTATCAACAATTCAAAGAAAAGTATCAAAAAACAAAGGTAAGGAATCGATAAAAAAAACAGACGAAATCCAAGCACAAACGCTATACACGTGGACAAGGCTCTAAGCCTAAATCAGGATTCGTTCACTTCTTCAAAACTCGTAATCATGTCCAAGTGTCTTGTAGAAGCAAACACAAAAATGTATGTTTCTGAAGAAATAGATAGATTATATCTATAAACTATTTCTACTTGGACTAAATACATAAAAAGAAATAATAAATGGAAAAATGGATACCAGGAATCTGAGTGAAAAAATACACTAATCTATTGAACACAGGAACACAGAAAGAAGTGACTAGTGTTGCCATTCACTAAGGAATAAGGTATAAACTACTGTTGCCATTCGAAAGAAAGAAATAACAGTAATGCGAAAAGACGTGATATATATATATATATATACACACATATGTATATATATATATATATATATATATATATATATATATAAATGCTTAAACTAATTGTGCTATCCAATTCCATTTATTGATATTTACATATTTTCATTAAAATTTTGTTATTTTAATATTTTGGGCCTCTAGCATTTTCCATTTCTATCGATGCACGTGCTTAGGTTGTTTGTGTCATATGTGTAGAAAACCGATAATTTAATTCCCATATTTTATTCACATCTTTTATTACTTATTTCATCATTTTAGTATTAAATTAAGACCATGTTTTATTCTCGGGTATCATTGCTTTTCTTTTTCTTAGATCATAAACGTTCAATTCCTCATAGTCGGACATTATATAACCTCTTAAATGTTACTGAATTAGGGTATGCCATCTATTTCATGTATAATCTATTAGCCTCCTTCTGTCTTTCTCTCTCTCTCTCGCTCATATATATATATATATATATATATATATATATATATATATATATATATATATATACATATATAAATATAATATGAAAATCCAATGATAGAAAAGAGAGAAGTTGTAATTAAAAATACCCTAACTTAAAATAGGCCTACAAATAGAAAAGAAATATTAAATAGAGAATCATCAATCATGAGAAAAATAAAATGCATATTTCTAGTCATCAAGCTAAAGATAATCAACAAATATCAATGGTGTGGATTCGAAAATAGAAAAAAAAGTATCCACGCATTAAAGCTATACACGTGGATAAGCACTAGGTCTAAATAAATAACATATATATATATACATATATATAGCGTGAATTGCACCTAATCTGCCGAACAAAAGGGGGGGATAGAAGAGCACATGTACAGTATAAAACACCATAGCAACCCTGTCCTATCTTTAACCGTTTCCAAGTTATGGTGGATAGAAGGAAAGTACGTCAACTCTGAAAAAAACCAAATTTGTGAGGTTTCTGAAAAGTCTTTACTCAAAATTAGACCGTAATTGTAAAGAGCAGAAAAATCCTATAAGATGGCTCTATTTCCATCAAGATATCTGAATTTAATGGTGAACTACAAGCTCTGAAACATTGGTGAAGTGCAAAATCGAAATGTTGCCGAAATCTGTAACCGGCTATATCGCATAAACTCTTCTAGCTACAATCGGTCAAATTTACCAAAAACTTTTCCTTTCCTCCAGCTTTCGAATGAGCCTACAATAAAGCATATCGGTGTTTTAGTTCAGGAGAAATTTAGCTTATTGTTTGCAATACATCACTGAAATCGGCCTGACAACTCACATCTGCATATCCGACAGAGTTCATATGCAGATAGTGGCGGATTTCCATACGTTCCATATATACGTTCCATCGTTTCGTTTGCCGCATGTTCGTCGAATGTCTACACGCCGATTTCAGTGATGTATTGCAAACAATAAGCTAAATTTCTCCTAAACTAAAACATCGATATGGTTTATTGTAGGCTCATTCGAAAACTTGTAGAATGCAAAAGTTTTTGATAAATTTGACCGATTGTAGCTAAAAGGATTTTTTGATATAGCCGGTTACAGATTTTGGCACCATTTCAATTTTGCACTTCGACAATGTTTCAGCGCTTGTAGTTTGCCATTAAATCCAGATATCCTGATGGAAATGGTGTCATCTTATAGGATTTTTCTGCTCTTTCCAATTATGTGCTTATTTTGCGTGTAGACCTTTCAGAAACCTCACAAAAGTTGAAAAGTGGACCATCCCCCTGGAAAAGTGGGTGCCACCCCACTTTTCCAGGGGGATGGTGCTACCCCACATTTCCAGGGGGAGGGTGCTACCAACATCCCACTTTTCTAGGGGGTGCTACCCCCTAATATCTCACATTTCTAGGGGGAGGGTACTACCCCCTAATATCTCCCTTTTCTAGGGGGAGGGTGCTACTCCCTGATACCCCACTTTTCCTGAGGGAGAGTGCTACCTCCTAATACCCCACTTTTGCAGCGGATGCTACACCCCCCCCTAAATACGCCTATCCGTAAGACACTCACTTTCGATATTTAAAAATTATACGAACTCTGATCTACGCTTTTGGAAAAACACTTCAAAAATACGTGCCAGATTATAAAGGTCCTGCTCTTCCTAATCTACATTTCCTGGTTTTCTTTGCATTCTATGATCTTTTATTTAACCTTTAACTTTCAAATTTAGGCGAGAAGTTTTCCATTTCACCCATGGGGGAACTTCTTGAATGAAGAGCTTTTGAATGAATTATTTTAGTGAATGAATATTTTGAACTTTAAAAGGATATTCTAGATGCGAGCATTTTACGTGGAGGAAAATACAAATGCAAATTCTGTGCCTTGAATGCATAAGTACACGCGAAATTCATGAAGGGGGCCTTCATATGGTGGTAAATGGTGTGTGTTCACTTCATTTGTGACCTAACAGTCTAGCTTTTTTATTCCTTTGCGCACTTATTTGGCACAGGGATGTTCATAAAAACTGGAAGTGACTCCTTCAGAACTGGAAGTGGCAATACAAAGTTAACCTCCTTTCTGGAATTTAATTCTGAACCCATATCAAGCATCAAGTTTTATCTAATAGCCGATCCTGAGATATAGATGTTGTATAGAATTTATTTGAATCGGAAGTAAATAAACCTGAAGTGACAATCCTTATACATCCTTACCTTCTTTAGTATTAATGCTGAATCCATACCAGTGATCCTCTGAGCTTTATTAATAGACTGTCTTAAACAGATGTTTAAAAAAAATTGATCTGGAAGTGAAAATCCTTAGTAAACCCCCTCCTCTATTCTCCTCCAGAATTTTATGCTGAAACCTTGTTAGCCATATTGAAAGCTTTATCTGTAGCAGATCCCCAGAAATATATTTTTCAAAGAGAAATATTGTATATACAACAGGGAGAAATAAATGTTTTAAAATGATTGAAGTAGAAAAGGAACAGGAAGTAAAAATTCTTAGACAGCTTTCTACTTCCTCCAGAATTTATTGCTGAATTCAATTCAGTTATCTAAGCTATATCCAATTTGGAAGAATCTGATGTGGGCAGCACACAACTTTCCCTGCAGACTCAAATTTACGTTCTCTTTATTTCTTCAATAATTCAATAAATTGAGTTTAATTGCACAAAATAACAGCCATAATTATGTTAAATTACATTGAATTTGCAGTTTTTAATCAATTTTCGTTATCATTTGGTAACTGGGCTTATTTTCAAATGTGGCGTAGCGAAAATACGAAAAACTAAAATATCTCGAGAACTGCTAGACCTAGAGCAATGGGGTTGGTCTTGTTCTTTTAGTCGTTAAAAAGTACGTATAAAATAAACATTTAATTGTTATATTTGAGCATACGTAGTATTCTATTTTTAGACTTAACAATTTTTGTGGGCTATTTCGCAAAAAAAGGCAGGTTCTTTTTTTCCGAATCGTATCAAAATGTAATTGGTACTAGGATCACTCACAAGGGACTTACCTACCAAATTTTATGAAATTCGGTCAATTAGTTTTTCAGTTAGAGTGGATACATGCATTTTACAGACAGACACACACACACACACAGAGAGACATCATGCTAAAAATTGTTTTTTCGTGTTCTAGATGTCCCGAAACGTGTAGATCCGTCGAAAATTCGAGTTGCGATTTTCGGCACGATTCCAATACTTTCCTTATACATTACCACGTATTGCAGGTAAAGTAAAAATAGATTTTTCGTGTCAAACGAAAATGATTGAACCGAAAATGGGAAAGAACCGGACGTGGTTGGTGAACCCATCTACCTCAACTGGAATTTGGTGCTGTATCTATATCAGTCACCATCTAATCATTTTCTATAGAAGATCCCGAGAAATAGATGATTCAAAGGATTTTTTAGTAAAAACAATTGTATGACAACATTTTTGCCACCAATAGGAAATATGTGGGTATAAAACTCGGACAATATTGTTATGAAGAACTTATTAGCATCGTAAAATGAATAATTTGAAATACAAAGAAAACCGGTTGCAACGATTCTCAATAGACTAAGAAAAAGTTCGTTATGGTAGAAGTTAGCTATGACAAAACAATGCATCCTTGCAACCTGCAAGTATATTCATAAACCTTCTTGGGGACAAAAATTTTGTTAATATTGTTTATACTAAAGAGTTTTCCCTTGAGACATACATCTATTCCCTAGGTTCTGTTATACATGATCACAGGATTATTGATATAGATTTAGCATTACACTTTGGATGGAATTGAGGGATTCATTAAGGTTTTCCGGCTCTATTTTCATTTCCAATTCAAGAATTTTAATTTTGTTTTTAGCATAGGTTTCATATTAATGGCTATATTTTGAGCTTAAATATTAAATAAGATATATTCAGTATAAAATTCTGGAGGATGTTAATGGTTTATTAAAAATTTCTGCTTTCGATTCAAAAATTTTTTCTTGAAATATATATTTTTGAAGATTGGTTATAGATACATAGCTCAGATGATGGCATGTGAATTTAAATTAAAATTTCAGAGGAGGCAGGGGTTCACTAAGGATTTTCAGTTTCGGTAATGTCTCCTTCGTTTTCTTCGGCAATTCATATGACTGTAATAAATAAGTATGCAAATAGAGAATAAAAATGCATAATATTTCCGTCAGAAATAAAGTGTACACATATATCATTTACCATCATATGAAGATTCCTACATAAATTTCCTGTTTTGTAATATATTTACAAATATGGTACGTAATATGAATGTAAAAGTTTCACTTATATTTACTTTTATATAAAGCAATCCGTGATTTTCTACTGTTTACCATCAAAATATATTTCGGACAGAATTTTCAAGTATTGAAGTAAAGTTTGAAGTAAAGTAAGTTGAAGAAAATTTTATTGTATTTCTTGTGAAGAGACGTATATCATACGAATTCCTTTTTGCTTTTGAGATTTTAGTTTTTGAACACTGCTGAAAAAATTTACCCAGAAAGGATTTCGTTTGTTACTAGGATGCCAATTTGAAGTATTTTGGAAATATTTTTGTTTAAATATGTTACATATTGTTATTGCTGTGTTAAGTAATTCGTTATTTTCAGCTGCAAATATTTTAGAAATAGCTCTTTCGAACATTGAAGAAAAGCCGTCAAATAAAACTTATGTTTTCTGTTAAAGATTTCATCTTTTTGTTGAAAGCTTATATCTATCTGTTGAATTATACTTTTCTGTTGAAAACTTATATCTTTCTGTTGAATTATACTTCTCTGTTGAAAACTTATATCTTTCTGTTGAATTATACTTCTCTGTTGAAAGCGTATATCTTTCTGTTGAAAGCTTATATCTTTCTGTTAAATTATACTTCTCTTCTGAAAGATATATCTTTCTGTTGAATTATACTTCTCTGTTGAAAGCTTATATCTTTCTGTTGAATTATACTTCTCTGTTGAAAGCTTATATCTTCTTGTTGAAAGCTTATATCTTTCTGTTAAATTACATTTCTCTTCTGAAAGCTTATATCTTTCTATTGAAAGCTTATGTCTTTCTATTGAAAGCTTATATCTTTCTATTGAAAGCTTATATCTTTCTATTGAAAGCTTATATCTTTCTATTGAAAGCTTATATCTTTCTATTGAAAGTTTATATCTTTCTATTGAAAGCTTATATACTTCTATTGAAAGCTTATATCTTTCTGTTGAAAGCTTATATCTTTCTGTAGAAAGCTTATATATTTCTGTTGAATGTTTGTCTTTCTGTTGAAAGCTTAAACCTTTCTGTTGAAAGTTTAAGGCTTTTTGTTGAAAGTTAAACTTATCTGCTGAAAGTTTATGCCTTTCTGCTGAAAGCTTATGCCGTTCTGCTGAAAGCTTATGCCTACTGCTGAAAGCTTATGCTTTCTGCTGAAAGCTTATTCTTAGCTGCTGAAAGCTTATGCCTTTCTGTTGAAAGCTTACGCCTTTCTGCGGAAAGCTTATGACATCCTGCTAAAAGTTGATGCCTTTCAGCTGAAACGTAATGCCTTTCTGCTAAAAACGCAATATCTTACGCAAAGCCTATGCCTTTCTGTTGAAAGCTTATATCTTTCTGTTGAATTTTACTTCTCTGTTGAAAGCTTATATCTTTCTGTTGAATTATACTTATCTGTTGAAAGCGTATATCTTTCTGTTGAAAGCTTATATCTTTCTGTTGAAAGCTTATATCTTCCTGTTAAATTACATTTCTCTTCTGAAAGCTTATATCTTTCTATTGAAAGCTTATGTCTCTATGATTTCCATTGGAAGCTTATGTCTTTCGATTGAAAGCTTATATCTTCCTGTTGAAAGCTTATATCTTTCTGTTGAATGTTTGTCTTTCTGTTTAAAGCTTAAACCTTTCTGTTAAAAGTTAAACTTATCTGCTGAAAGCTTATGCCTTTCTGCTGAAAGCTTATGCCTTTCTGCTGAAAGCTTATGCCTTCTGCTGAAAGCTTATGCCTTTCTGCTGAAAGCTTATGCTTAACTGCTGAAAGCTTATGCCTTTCTGTTGAAAGCTTACGACTTTCTGCGGAAAGCTTATGACATCCTGCTAAAAGTTGATGCCTTTCTGCTAAAAACGCAATATCTTACGCAAAGCTTATGCCTTTCTGTTGAAAGCTTATGAGTTTCTGCTGAAAATTCAATGCTTTTCTGCTGAAAACGCAGTGTCTGTCTGCGGAAAGCTTATGTCTATTTATGGATGTGCTCATGTACATCGTACTAGTTCTTTCTTGCCACTCCTAAACACTTAGTCATTCATTTTACTCTTCTACATCTGCAGATCTGTGTTGATGCAAGAGTTCAAATCCAATATATAAAACAGTCTATTTCTTATTTATTTATACAAAGCTGCGAATTGGCATTTGTATATTATTCAATATAAAATGAAAAAAAAAATGTAAATTCAAAAACTCCTACACCGAGCAGCAAATTCAGGGTTGAAAGAGGAACTTGATTGAAATGCTCGCCTAAATTTGTATATTAAAGGTAAAACATAAGACCTCGGAATTCAGTACAAATATGGAAATACAGATGATACTTTGTTTTATTATAGCCTGATCTATTTTGAAAAAGAAGTGCATAGTTCAGAGAATAAGAATTGATGAATATAGGAATCGAACGGTCCGCCCCGCCCCTCCCCCCCCCCCCCACACACATCCATTCATCTCGCGTTCTGTATTTTTTTTAAACCTGTCCACTATCGTATGTTTAAGTAATTTCGTAACAAAATTTAAATATGGGGAGGATGAAACTCAACCAGACTTTCTATACGATCATTCGGGGCCAAATAAATCGGTTGTTTTCATAATATATTTAAGCACTTTCTGAATAGACTTGAAATTTGATACATGGGTTAAACGTTTGACACACCCCCTCCTTGGCCACTCAAACAGCTGCAAGTACCCTAGGGTGAATCGAGTGACCTGGGTGTTCAACCCCCCTCCTCTCCTCCAAGAAAAATTGAATTTTTTAAAAATATTCTTTTGAAGTTCTCTGTCCGTGGGCATAATATTCTACATAAATATACATGAGACCTACATCCTGTAGCAGTGTAGCAAGTAACCCTGGCTTTTTAATCAACATTCTTTGGTATTTCGTACATTTATAAAATGCCTTGGTTTCATTCGATGCTGACCTTATCAAATGTTCTCTAACAACAGTGATGAATTGCAGAGCTATGGCTTGGAGCAAATATCAGATAATCTTTTAAGCTCAATACCCTGATACAGTCCTACCCAGCCGAGATGTTGTAATGTTACCAAAGTCTTTAATCGGTTTGGGAAGGGTTTAATAATTTAATGCATATGATTAAGTGATTCTGATAAGTCTGTATATCTACATGAATTGATGCATTATTCAGAAGTAAGTAGGGTGAAAGTCCGAGCGATTTAAACAATAATTATTGACCTAAAATATCTCGGGGGGAGGGAGGGGGTGCTCAAAGTGACATAATGATTTCAAAATGAAAGTAAAACTTTAAAAATTACATAAAATTAAGAGATTTTTAAATATTTACAAACCTTATAAAGCCCCTAAATAACAATTTCATTACGCTTAAATGTAAGCTACTTTTTGCTTTACAATATCGACATTTTCTTTTTCGAAGAGAAGCAATATATATGCAACAGTAGGAGAAAGAAGAGATCTTCCGCCGCAATCGGAAGGTTTACACTCTAACATTTACAGCCAATTTTCTTCTTTTCCAAACAACACTAAAAATATGAATGTTTAATCCCAAACTTGACTACAACTTTGTTAATAT
The DNA here is from genome assembly GCA_951213105.1 of Amaurobius ferox. Taxonomy (NCBI): domain Eukaryota; kingdom Metazoa; phylum Arthropoda; class Arachnida; order Araneae; family Amaurobiidae; genus Amaurobius; species Amaurobius ferox. The sequence goes on from OX578150.1 coordinate 94,184,392, forward strand.
ACTTGGGACAATGTGGAATGCTGACAATGGATGACACACGTGTCTTATTGTTGATTCTTACAAACATAACAGTTCGTAAATATTGTTGTCACGAACATTATGAATTAAATGTAATTGTTGTTGGACAATATTGTTACGTCTACGTCAAAAACTGTGAACTACAGCATTAGTTAGTACATTTGGAGCAATTTTGGCAATGATTATGAAGTTTTATATATAGACTTATATGAGTCCGTAAATGTGAAAGATGGGTTTGGAATTTTGGTGTAGGCCATAGTGAATTAAATAGGAATTAAATTGTGCATTCCCGGTATTAGCAAAGATTCTATTTGTCTAGCCAATTTTCATCTTCTCTGTGGTTGGGTAATGTCTAAAAGACCGAGGGAGTTGGTGAGCGTCAGTGAGCAGGGAACACGAAGGCAGCCGTTCGCGCCGGCCGGGTTGAAAGGGTTCATTAATTGAGTTCCAGGGGTTGGTGAGCGTTAGTGAATAAGGAATAGTCTCCAGCAGGCGTATTACTATCATACCGCTACGAGAAAGTCTCTGAACAGGGTTGCCGCAAGTAGACGAGTCGAAGAAAGGAGGGAGAAAGGTTTAAAATCGACTGCAACATTTGGCAAATCAAGCGCACTTCGTTAAGCGAGGAATCCGTTTCGTCTATCATGATGTACTAAAAAAAATAGTAGATGTTTTTTATCCGACAGTTAAACACAATTTTCGTATTAAATGGCATTAAATTATAGAATTATAGATTTACTTAAAAATTTCTCGTCATTTAAACTCAGAAAATAATTTATTATTATAGGCAATAGCGACTACGGGAAGCCGTCAATCTATTAGAACAAAGTAATTTTAGATATTTTCTTTTAGATTCAGGCGGTTTTGGGAAAGAAAAGCTTACAATTTAAAACTAGAATTTATATCATTTTGTTTAAAACTAAATTTCGAATCAGATGAAAATTATTACAGTTTTCAATGAGCAAGTTACACAATTATTAGTCAGCAAAAAGGAAAAAAATAAATGATAAATAAGCGAAATTATGACTTTAAAATATTCATTCCTTTCATATTTTTCAATCAATTATAAAATATTCATTCACATTCATTGGATCCGAATCACTAGAAACGGCTTTACTTGAAGAAGAGTCTGAATCGCTATCCGACAAATTTTTCACTAATTTATCCACAATATCTTCTATCAGTCCATCTTTCTTCCAATAAATATTCTCTATTTTTTCAGTGTTTTTTCCATTCATTTTGTGTTACTTTTAAAATAGCTTCTTTAAGCAATAATTGTAACTTGTTCAAATAGATAAAATACTTATCTCAGTGTCATTAAGCGACTTCACCTCACATTGCATCTTTTTAACTGATGACGGTGAAACCCCTGTAGCTTCCGCAGTTCGCTTCATTGCTTTTCAAATTGGTATTTTTAGAGAATTTGCGGTTTTTCCTCTTCAAAAATGCCGTAACATTGTGGACTATTGTACGTGCTTGCGAATACAAAGTCTTTCCACTTTTGAATGTAGTCATTTTTCAACTAGACAAAATCCACAAAGTGTGCAACATAGTACAAGTCACTTCAAAGCTTTATAAATGACAGAAGCAGTCTAGCATTGACCCCAGTACAAAGCGAAAGGCGACTTTCGTCGGTTCTATCTACGCCAAATCGTAAAAAGTGCTTTCCGTCACACCTAAAATGCATGCCCCCGGTCGTCCAAATAGTTGCTCTAAGTCCTCTGGACGAGCCGGACGGCCTGGGGCTTTCACACCTAAAATGCAGTGGAATAACCTGTTTCTATAGCGACCGCCACCAAAACGTCTGCTGTCTGGAGACTTTCTCGTGGCGGTAGGACAATACGCCTGCGTAGCAGTCGACACGACAAAGCTCGCGATGCGATCTCCGACAGCACCAGTGACTAGGAGGCTTCACCTCCTGAATCGCAAAGTGAGTTACTGGGTTGACTAGCGTAAAGCTGGGGACGATAAGTCCCTGTATTTTAAAAAATCCCGGTCCAGTATTTTAAAACAATCCTTAAAAACTGTTTTATTTTTCATTCATCGAGTCGTGTCTGATAACAATCTGAAAAAATCTGATGTGGGCAACACGTGACTTTCCTTATATAATTAATGAATTTACTACTTTTACAGTAAAAAAAATAGATTTTTCTTATAGTAGATACTAATATTCTTTCCAAGATATTGAATTTTCGACAATTAGTCGTTATTTTCATTGATTTAGCGTCATTTATATCCATTTGGCGAGATTTTCGTTAATTTGGCAACATTTCAAAAGTCGCCAAGTTGGCGAAATTCCGCCAAATTCGTCGCCAAAATCTCGCCAAGCGTTATGGACTAAGAAATAAGTTATTCTTACAGCAGATAAATGAATATTGGCGTTCAAATACTAAAGTATTACTCAAAGTATCTTTTTTCATGAATGGAACGAGCTAGATCCACGAGAATGATGTCACTCAATTTATCGCATGGTATTACATATGAAAAGTGAACATATTTCTCAATAGGATATATATTTTTTTTCATTTCATATGACTTTTTGATAATTTTTTGAAAAATGTGCAATATCTCGAGAACGGTTCATATTAGCATTCTAAAATTTATGTCAATCGTTTTCTAATGAAAAATTACATAAGAAATGTCTATTTGCGTAACTTTATTAGTGGTTTTGATTTTTTGACGATTTTTTCAAAATTTTATTCGAAAATTTAGGGGGGTTCTGAACATTCGATTACGTATAAAAACAATAGGCTTCCAGTGTTTACGGATTGTGATTTTTGTACCATATTTGGTTCGAATCGGTCCATTCGTTCGTCAGTTATCGTCTCCAAAGGCTCACTGGCACACACACACGTCACTTCAAAACTGTTTGATTCGTGATCAGGGATGCTTGAAACGTGCTCTCCCGTCGAAATCTCGAATTCGAATTTTCGACTCCGTCACAATACTTTCCATTACTAGACATTATGTATATAAGGAAAGTAATATTTATCTCTAATTATAATTAACATTTACGTAAGTGTAATTGTGCACAGTTATTTCCCACAATCCCCGCGATTCATTATTTATAACAATTAATGATTAAGAAATATAATTGTTAATTACACAACAATTGCACATTAATCTTTACTGTTATTTATTGTTAAAGTTTTCCCAAATGATTTCAGATTAAACCACTTTCAGGATCAGTTTAGTAATCGTATGCATAAGCTGAAAAGCCGCATTAATTCTTCACATTTCCAGATCGATCAAATATTCTACCCCGAAGTTCTATTTGCCGACATGGCACTAACGATATTACAACTAATTTTACGTTTAGGCAAGCAGCGATAAAATGAAATGCAAGGTTTATATCAGATATTATATCGAATATAATACTGGGAGAAGCACATCGTCCAGTCGAGTCGCAGGTGTTATAAAGGATTTTAATCAGTGTCTGTTTGGAATGTACATATTTGATAATAAGATTCAATGCATGATTTTGAAAGCTCTAATGCCCCATATGCTCAATTAAACTGAATCAAATTGCGTTGGAAGAAATGAAAGTTTTCTTGGCGGTAGAAACTGTACTTGCATATCGATTTAATTTTTGCTGCCTTTCATATAAACGGGACTCTTAAAATAAACCATGTTTTAATTACCCAGTAGAATAATTGTTTTGCTTTATAATTTTCATTTCAACAAAGTATTTATGTCAAATTTTGAGATTAAATCCGGGTGGCACCATCTTCTAGGATATGTAGAAGTTCATGGTGCTTTCTATAGGTTTACATTTCAGAATTTTAGGAACACGACAGCGTTCCGTCCAGTCAAGTCGTTACGCTGGTAAGCATAATGACTTGACTGGAACGCATCCTTAGCTGGCAAGGGTATATTACACTTGACGTGACAAACCCTGATGTTCAGGGGACTGCAGATCAGCCCCCAAGATAGCTAGAGAAAAGCCTTGATTTTTTCCCTCTGTAATACGATCAGAAAGCTGAAAAAAACAAAACAAAAATAAATTACAATTGGTGAGGTAGCACCCAAGGAAAAAACTTTAAAATGGCACATTTTACGTTTGTACATATAGTTTTTCCGGCCGGTTTATTTTCAGTGTTTGCGGACCTACAGCCGTAATTAGTGATCCGATTTTAATATATTACGGTTTATTTTGTATGTTCTGGTAGAAGTTATATACTTTCTTTTTACAACGTGATGATAAATGTTTTTGGAATGACTTGAATACCAGAGCAGCTAGAAAGCTGAAATTAAGCTTATTTTGCCTTTTTTTTGTCAATTTGATTGTTTGGATTTTGTACCTTACTCTCCAGCCCGTAATGGGGAGTTACGTGTTTTAGGGAATAACTCGATAACCAGATAGAGAGCTCAAATTTGGTGCTCGTTGTCTTTCGTGATATATTTGCTTTGGATTTTGAATCTTACTGGTCTAGCCCACCATATTAAATTACACATTTTAGGCAAAATTTAAACGAGCAAAAACACATTTTTAAGATCATACAAACATTCATTTTAAAAAAAGTGAAAAGGTCAAAACAAATTTAAAATAGTTTATTTACTTATTTCGGCTCCTGGTTTTATGTCTCTCGAAATTATTTTATCACGCTTCGCCAGTGGATGGTCAAAAAGTTAAAAATATCTTCGTGAGCAAGACATTCAATTTAGTATTGTAAAAATAAAATCATTATTAAAATCTCATGTTTTCAAAAATACTTAAAATGAATGCTTCTAACGAAAGCTTCCCGATCCAGCTATTGTAGCAGTCTTATGTTCTGCTTGAAGGCCAGCCCGGACCGCAGTCTACGTTCTGCCTGAGGGTTAGATCGCAGTCTATAATCAGAGGGTCAGACTAACCCGAAAATTGATCTACGCGGCTATTGAAAATATCTAGTGTTAGATGACCAGCCCAAGTCCTTACTGTTTAACAATGTGCCATCAGTAAAAACATTTAATATTCGACGGACCGGACCGCCTCGTTACTATATGGTACGGTGTCGACCCCTATTCAGTCTATAGACAGGACCAGAAGCCCATGGATGTACCCGTCCCGTTATTGTGATTGGATGATTAGAGTTGGAATTACATTCCAAGTCTCTAGACTTGAAATGTAATGCACAGGGCAGGCATAACTACCGATAATTTAAAATTTACAAACATATGAAGTTGTTAAATTTTACAGGATGCCCATACTGACCAAAATGTTCAAATTCTCGAATGAACGTTAAACTCAAAGTTTATTGAGCTACGGATTTAAATTCGGTTCAAAGGTAGATTATATGATAAAACCAATACGTTTAATTGCTTTTATTAAATATTTATTACTTTAGGGAGTGTTATAGAGAAAAACTTTCGAATTTTCCAATCAGTGCGGAACTCCAGGTTTAATGAACAAGGTATTTAAAATTTGGTACTTAGTTATAGTGAAAAATCAAGTTTAGTCATCTTAGTTTAGTGATAAATTCAACAGGGGTAATTACTGTTTTGAAATACATTGGCTTCCAAAAGTTAAGCAGGGGCGGTAAAATAAAGAAAAATGGAAAAATAAAGCTTTGATTAACTCAAAATTGTACATGAAGGTAACATTGTGTTTATGCATTAAAGAAAACAAGAATTATGTACAAAAATGAAAAAATATTCACTTTTCGTAAGTTATACGATGACGTCACGTTTGGGTCATTAACAAAATGTTTAAAGGCAAACAAACCAAACAAAACTTACATGAATATGGTATGTGACCACCACGGACCTTCACACAAACTTTACAACTATTTTCAATGCTTTCAATGAGGTGATCAAACTTCGCTGAACCGAGCAATGGCCATTCCTCCAATAGGGCAGTTTCCAACTCTCTAAGACTGGCTGGAGGAGGTAAACGTGCAGATATAGCACGCCTGAGGGCATCCCAAAGGTTTTCAATAGGATTAAGGTCGGGGGAATACGTCGGCCGCTCCATACGAGAAATGCCCTCACTTTCCAGGTATTCATCAACGATGTTAGCTCGATGGGGACGGGCATTATCGTCCATAAGAAGGAAATCAGGACCAACTGTTGCAGCGTAGAGTCTCGCAATAAGATCTAGGACTTCATCCCAATACCACGCAGTCGTCACAGAACCGCCTTTAAAGATGTGCAGCTCTGTGCGATATCCCATTGAAATTCCAGCCCACACCATGACGCTGTCACCTCTGAAGGCGTGATGGTCGATGATGTTCTTGACCTGATTGCATGTGCTTCATGCTCTCCAGACCCTTACACGCTTATCATCTGATTCCAGAGCAAATCTGGACTTGTCCGTAACCAGGACGTTGCACCAATCTGAGACAGTCCAATTGACATGTTGACGACACCACTTTAATCTTGCCCCTCTGGCTTGGACGGTTAGTGGAACACAAAAACGTGGTACTCGGTCGTACAGTCCCTTCACGTGGAGCCTTCGTCGCACAGTACTGGCAGTTATTGTCTTACCAAGTGCCGCTGCAACCATCGATATAACAGTTGTGGAGGTAGCTTGTCGATTCCCCTTGGCTACTATAGAAATATACCTATCTGATCATCAGAGGGGGGTGGTAAACCTTGGACGATCGGACACAGGTCTCTGGACAACTATTTGACTTGTTTGGAATTTTTTCCATAATCGAGAAATTACCGAATGATCAACGGCAAAGAAAATAGCGACATCTTTGATTGACTGTCCTGCTTCAATGCATCCGACAGCACGCCCGCGCTCACTATCTGTCATTCATCTTCTTTCAGCTATAGAAACACGAATATCATCAAAACTAATTCTACTAAAGTTATAAACACTTCGTATCAGCATTAAAATGCACCTCCTCAAACCCTCCAGAATGCTGGCGTCTTCAACGACTGCCTAATTAGCATATATCCAGACAGTCAATCGTGATTGCGCTGTAACATACGATATTTGAATACTACCATCTACATCCGCAGCGATTTTCATCCACTCAAATTCAAATACGTTTTCGAAAAATGAAAATTTGCTTTGCGATCTTAACTTTTGGAAGTCAGTGTATTAATAATTGTTGAATGAAAGTTTATTGGGGTAGGGACGTGAAATTTGGTACAGGGAATGATAAAATCAACATTGCTGATTTTTAATATTTATTATTTCAAATGGAGGAATATAGGATCTTGAAATTTGTCACAAATGTTAATTGTGTGATAAAATGAACATGAGTAACTGGAGTTTTCAGTTATTTATTATTTTATTGGGTGTCATAACTAAAAATGTTCGATTCATCAATCAAAATTGAAACACCATGTTTATTAAACTGGGGACTTTAAATTTAATACAAAAACTAGATCGTATGATAATCAGTGAATCGACAAGATATTTTGGCGTGTAACCTGAATAAGAGAAAAGTGTCATAATTTGAAAAAAATAATTATCAAAGTATAATTTTCATCAAATTCAAGTTAACAAAATTGATTATTTAAGCCGTCCTAGTGGAAAATGAATTAATTACATTCTATGATTTGCAGAAGAGTAATTACAATTCTGAGTTTGTGTTTAAATTAAAAAACTTTTCTTAGCTACCATAAATATTTTAATGGAAAATTGTATTAAATTAAGATTTTGTTATTATGCACAGTAGATTCAACTTTCTGTGACTTTCGTAATCAAGAACGCTGCTCCGAGTTCTGACGCAGCAAGTAACATAAGTAGAACGGCGCTCATAGTAACAAGCAATATTTCCGCGAGAATCTTGGTCCCTCGAGATAGGGTTTGGAAGCGTCTGCAGAGCACAAATGCAATAATGTTAACGAACTGTGTCTCCTGGAGATTAGAATCAGAAAATCACCAGACATGACTAGTTGATTGCCACACGGCTGTTGAGACAATGTAAAGAATGTACAGCTGCGGGGAAAAAAACGCCCCACCCTCTGTTAATCAAGCATCGTTCATCGTAGAGAAAATTGAAAGATACCATTCGATTAGGAATAATATCCTCTATAAATTAAGGTGCGTAAAATTTGCATAAGGGGCCATCTTCATATCTAAACGCGCAAAAACTTTGAAATTTTCAATCGCAACACCCAATTTTGACGTCACCTACACGTTCTAGACCCCAAATTAATCCAAATTCAAATTTTCACGACGTTTCTATCTTTATAACCGAAGATATTCAATATTAAGGAATGTGCAGTTTTCGGAGATCAGCTCCATATTGAAAACCGCAATTTGAAGGGCGATGTTTCCTTGATTGACCACAGCACTGTTGTAAATTATTGAACTATCCTCTTAACATTCAGCATTATGGCTTACCTCACAGCCAACGGGTCGCAGGTTCGATTTCTGCATGAGAGGGTGAGCATTTTCATGGCTGGGTGTAGTGTTGTCTTGTGTGTGTGTGTTACTAAGGCAGCGGGTCTGTAATGGGTAGGATTATGTGAGCCTCAAATAGGGCACGATTATTAAGGGTAAAAAGCCGTACTGGGTACGCGGCTAAAAACTAATGGGGCATTCGTGCCAGGGTTAATAAAAGAAAGAAGAAATAAAGAAGAATGAAATGTATATTTTCAAATGTTATTTTATATTGTTGTTTCAAAAACAATTAATGAGACTAACAAATATCTGCAGATCACGCGACAAAACAACTCCGTTGGAACTTGGTGACGAATTTAAACGTATCAATACGGTGTGCAACCTCCGTCATTATCAATCACCGCTTGAAGTTTGCGGGGCATGGATTGTATGAGGTTGCAAACAATATCTGAGTCTTGTTTTATTGCATCCCATGATCTAGTAGCAGATTTCCGAATTTGATCAATCGTTCTAATCCCATCCACACTCATCTGGTGTTTCCACAGTGCCCAAACATTTTTTATTATGAATATTTTATATTATAAATTATCACATTTTGTGGGCGATTTCAACTCGCAGTAGCTCCGGAACTATTAATCGACAGTAACATAAGTAGATCCTATTCATAACAATACAAGTTTTTACCCTTCAGTACAGTAGCAGAATTACTTTGATTAGGTTGCATCTATACAACACTGTTTACACAAAGTTTTTATTAAAACTGGGTAAACATAAATGCCCGTTTGCTTAAATAAAGATTAACTTACAATTAATATAAATTTTTCAAATTAGTCATTTTTTTAAACTAATATACGACCCCTAAAATCATCGTAATGCTGAATATTTAAACATTTCGAAAGAACTAGAGGGAGGAAACACCTGGAATTTTACATAAACATATAAAATGTCTTTGGGAATCGAATTTTATCAAAATATGTCCAGGTTTGGATTCATATTTTTTCAATTATTGATTTCATAACTAATATTTCATACAAACAATTATTTCCACAAAAAAAAAATCACGTAAATGTGTTTGAGTTGTTTAGTAGTGACGTCATAAAAATAATCAGCGTGAGCAGATAATTATTACAGAGGATATGAATAGAAGGCTTGGAAACTAATTTAACATTAGGAGCTCAAAGCTTTACATACTCATAATTCGGAAACGCATCATCCAAATAACTTGAAACTTAATATCCGAGGTTAATTTTTAGTGTTATATTCGAAATATTGCATCAAACTTGAGTGTTGCCATTGAAAATTTCAAAGTTTGTGCGCGTTTACATATGAAGACTGTCCCTTACGCATTTTACGCACATGAATTTGTAGAGGATGTTATTCCTAATCGAATGGTATCTTTCAGTTTTCTCTACTATGAACGATGCTCGATTAACAGAGAGTGGGGCGTTTTTATTCTCCGCAGCTGTACATGTTTAGCTAATGGTGGAAATATAGAATATTTAGTAAAGGGGCTTAATTATAGGAGTATGAATTTGTTTTATCATTAAAAAATGCAACATACAGTCAGTTTACGCCATGGGCGTAGCCGGGATCTTGGGAAGGGTGAGTTCTACTACCGAATGAGAGTAGGGGAAGTGCGAAAAATTGATTTTACCAATATAGCCACTATATGAAAAATATAATTGATTAGCTGAAGCGGGAGGTGGCAAACTGATTGTACTAAAGGTAGTTAGTTATATGACTATGAATAAGTTGTCTCAGATTATTTATTCAACTAAAAATACTATCATAAACAATGTATCACAAAATGGTCGTGGAATCATTTTACACCATAGGCATAGCCAAACTCGAGGAAGGGGAGTTCGACGATCGAACGGGTGGAGGTAATAGGGCAGGTCTCGTTTTTCAATATAACATCTATAGAAAAGTAATATACTTCTTTAGACAATAGGCACGGGGAGAGTGAGGGTGTATATAGATTTTGTAATACAGGAAGAATAAGTCTTGGAACTTGTGTACTCTGATTATTTGTAAGACTAAAATCACTATCAAAACCAAATTGTCACAAAATGGTTGTGAAGCCAGTTTACGCCATAGGCATTGCCAGGATCTGGGACCATTTTGTGGTATATCGATTATGATAGTGATTTTAGTTAATAAAATAATCAATCAGAGTATATGTTCATAGACTTATACTTCCTGTATTACATATTCTACATATACCTTCCTCTCGCTGGTCAAAGAATTGCATCACTTTTCTATAGAGATTATATTGGAAACTAATACCCGCTCTATTACCTCCACTCATTCACTCGTTGAGCTTCCTCTTCCGAGATCTTGATGGCCTATGGGGTAAAACTGATTACACGACCATTTTGTGACAAATCGTTTATGATAGTATTTTTATTTGAATAAATAATCTGAGACAACTTATTAATAGTCGTATAACTAATTACCTTTAGTACATTCAGTATGCCCCTCCCCCATTGGCTAATCAATTACATTTTTCATATAGTGGTCATATTGGTAAAAACAATTCCTCTCACTTTCCCCACTCTCATCCAGACTTAGAACTCACCCTTTCCTAGATCCTGGCTACGCCCATGGCGTAAACTGACTACATGTTGCTACTGTTTTTAACTATAAAACAAATTCATAGTCCTATAATTAATTTCCGTTACTAGATATTCTCTATTTATTACTATATTCTCTATTTCTCCCCATTGACTAAACATGTACATTAGTTTTCTTCCGACCTATTTCCCGAATTTGTTCATCGACCGGTCGACCTTCATTATTTTCGAGTTCCTGGCTACGCCTGTGGAGTCCAATGGCTATAGTAATATAAGATGCAACAAATTAGATCCATTGTATGCATATTTTAAAATACAATTTTTATACGGTTTAATAAGAAAAACTCCTTTAATTCATTTCCAAAATTAAGAAAATTAATTTGAATAAAAAAAAAATAATCTGAATTTAGGGTAAAAAAAATCACGCACTTGCAAATTAACTTATTATCTTTTTATATCCAATTACTTTATTATGAATATCTCGATCGGACAATTCAGCTCACGGAGATCAAACCTTTACATTATAAGCTAAGGCAATAGGTATAAGACTTAAGGCAATCAGTCGTGTCTGTAGGTTTTCTGATTCTTCTCTCGCGGAGGCTAAGTCCGTTAGCATTCCCACATTTTTGCTCTGCAGACGTTTCCGATAGGATTATCGTGTGAATGCCGGACATATGAAAGCAATATCTAGACTGTTTGGGGGACATTTAATCATGGAAATTCAGGTCCAGCCATTTAATTATATATCTGGACCAGGCATGGGCAAGATGCCAACCGCTAAGAAATTTTTGAATAATCACTTAAATCAAGAGAAATATATCGCAATTTAAAAAAAAATATCAAAGTATATCATCATATTCAAGTAATCAAAATTGGTAATTTCAACCGTCCTGGTGGAAAAAGAATTAACTTTAAACTTTTCTTCATTCACTAACGATCACTTAGAATTATATACAAATTTGTAGTTAATAATTATATCCCGAACAATGCAAAATCAATGGACAGCATGCAGTGTAAGAGTTCATCGATGACTTAATGAATACTTTAAATTTATTATAGATACTGAATATTTGTTTGAATTTTCTGTTTATAAATACATTTTTGATTAAATGGTGAAATTATAATTTTTATTATTCTGTAATAAATATATGGTGGACCTCGACACTGGGACAAAAAAAATTTAGCCAAATTTAGCAATACTCAAGGGAACTTGGTAAAACTTCAGCAGCTTGATTATGTCGCTCCACTTTACACTGCAGGCATTCTTGACGTCGAGGGACATAACTCTGCAAAGTCTTTAGTCCTCTAGAGATCGACAAATTTTAACATGCTTTTCAAGGCATCAAGTGTGTTAATACCTCTTCTAAAGTCAAATTGGTTCATAGAGATAAGATGATTAGAATCAAGGTGGTGGTAAATACGCCTTGTCATAATTTCATGAAGGATTTTTTCAAACACGGGCAACAAACAGATGTGATTGTATCATAAAATCAACATGTATAATTGCTGTTTTTAACTATGTATTATTTTAGGGGAAAGGTGTCATAGGTGAAAATGTTCGAATTGTTGAATGGGAAAAAAATGATGCTTAAAAATAATTTATGGTCTTTAAGTGTAATTAACAGAGCTTGCATTTGTTAAATCAAAATAGAAGCTTTCAATTTTATCAATTTACAGCGCTGTTGCGACTAAAACGTTCGAATTCTAAAATAAATTCAAATAAATGCTTAAAATTGTTTTTTAATAGATTGTTGTAGAAAAACAGAGAAAAGAAATTTCATTTTTGGATAATGATGCGGTTTTGGTTTTCAAATATTTGCATTTCTAGCGGTGTCTCAGTTAAGTAAAGTTAAAATCATCTTTCGAACGTATAAATACCAATTCAAAGAGAGATATAGTTAAAATGTTGTAATCACATGGACTCTACCACAAAACATACGGTAAAATAGAATATTTGAAATTTATTCAGGTTATAAAGTGTAATTGCCGAACAAAGACGTCCAATTTCTGGAATAAATTCGAAACTTGCATTACAAGGTAAGAAAATGAAATTTTGTAAACTGCATATATAAAAACAATAAAATTTTGGTATTTTTGAGGTAACAATGCCAAAGTATGCAAATTAGTAAGTGAATGCAAAAACCTGATTTAAAGCGACATGTGGATTCAAAATTATATAAACAAATAACAAGTTTTCGAATATTTGTATTTAAGCTATAATGCGAAATAAAACGCACAAAGTAATGCATTCTTAAAAAAATTACTTTCAAACACGGTATATATTTTGAATATAAGAATAAAATATCTGTCTGTAATAATACGTTGAAGTGCTATATTTAATCACGAACAACGGCAGGAAATTTTTCTTGTATTGTTATTTTTACGTCAATGTGATTTTGTAAGTTAAATCAAAATACATTGAGGATATTGATTTAATTCAACTACTTTTTTTGACATTTCAGACGTGAGATAAAAAATAAATTTTTAAATGCGCCGAGTCTTATATATATGGTACATATTGATTTAAATAAGCCACGAAATTTCCGAGAAATTACCCGTAATGCACAGCAAATTAAATATATGCCTATGCAATAGTGGAAAGTCACTCCAGCACTGATGATTTGAGTACTGAAATAACGTTTGAATATTTTCGAGTTAATTTTCTAAGATTAATTAATGCACAAATGTCCAAAAATGCATAAAGCATTTATTTTTTAACAAATTTTAAACACCGATATTCCATACCTTTTGCGTCATTTTGATGGCAGTACCATGATTGTTAAATGAGTGACAAATTATTCAAACAAAAGTTTATGATTGAGGAACATCAAAAAACAATATATATTAGAAAATATGCTCAAATATTTTAGTTCTTAATGAAAGAGGAAACATGATTTCGCATTTATGCACAGTTATCAGAAAATTAAAATATGCAAGGAAAGTGTTGTTGAGACCCAGACCTTCCGACCTACCAGAAAGGTGTAAGGTAACTGTTTTGGATGGCTGGGAAGAGTCACCAAATTTATAGACCGGAACCCAGTGGGGGAGGCATCCACAGGGACCGTACCTTCCTTCCCCTATCACAAACCTCTGAGGTATAAAAATACTGCCTCTGATGGTTTTAAACGAAGTCAGGGAGTTCCGCAGAGGTCGGTACTCAATCCTACTCTGTTCTCCGTATACTTGACGGGTGTTGAGGAGGTTCTGACTGGGAGTTGCGAGGTTGGAATTTTTACGGATGATATTGTGCTTTGGAAATCGGGAGCTAAGGTGGATGAGATTGAGAGGGACGCGAATTTAGCTCTAGAAGACCTGAGTAAGTTTGCTGTTGAGCACAAACTTGATTTTAATGCCACTAAGTCTTATGTTAGTTTTTTTCACTACTAACAAAAAGTTGTACAATTACCACCCTGGGAGTAGGTTTTATGGTCATCTTATTGCTACTGAAAAACACCCCAAATATTTGGGATTTGTTTTGGATCCTGAGTTTACCTGTAATAAACATATTGAGAGCTTAGTCTTGAAGAGTAGAAAGCTTTTAGACATTCTCAAGTATATCTCTGGTAGAGATTGGGGCGCCAATGCCGAAACTCTTAAGACTACTCACATCTCTCTGGTCAGGCCTATTTTGGAGTATGGATTGCCTGCTTACTTCTGTGCAGCGAATTCAAATCTCCAGAAATTGGAAAGGGTTCAGATAAGGGCGGCACGTATTATAACAGGCTAAAGAAACAGCTGCCCCAATGAGATAGTTTTATACGAGGCAAATCTGCAACCACTGAGGTTCAGAAGTGGTGCCAGTTTCGTGAAATATTTTAACAAACTTATTAGCTATGGCTCACACAATCGTCCTAGCTCGTTTCTAAGAGGGTGGCGGAGTAACCAAAGGCTAAAGAAAAACAGTCCTATGAGTCTAGCCACTGCTTCGAATTTAATCAGCTGGGAGGTTGAGAGACACTCCTTGAAAAATTGTATTGATCCATCGAGGGGACTGGGGGGTATATTTTTTCATACTGAACTAATGCAGCCGTGACGAAAGGAAATACAGTCCCCGGAGCTTATGAGACAGTTGGCCCTTGAGATTATTAATGAAATATCTGAGGATGATATCCAGATATATACTGACAGTAGCAGAAATGAAGATGGCCAATCCGGGAGTAGAATATACATTAAAACTCCTAGAGAAGTTAAAAGAATTAATTTGAGAAATCCGGATAATTGCTCGGTCTTTATAAGTGAACTGCTGGCTATTCAGGCTGAACTTGGGGCCGTTTTGGAGGGGGTAGATTTCAGAGCTATCTGGATTCTATCTGATAGTAGAAGTTCTTTGCAGCACTTGCGAGACTGGAACAACGTGGGTGATCGTGCTGGCACCTCTATCTTGAATTTGTTGGGACTCTTCTGTCCGGCCCATGAGGCACACCTGCAGTAGATTCCATCCCATGTTGATATCTCTGGAAATGAGATTGCTGATGACTTGGCGAAGAGAGGCTCAGAAATGGAACCTTTTTGTCATGATTCCTCCCTCACTAAGATGAACTTTTCGCCATCAGGAGAATCAGGGACTTAAAGGAGTGAAGGATCCCCCCTTCCCATGGGTGGTATCGGCGGGACAGCCCTGGTGGATTTATCGGCCTCTCTTGTGATAGAACCGATCAGACGGCATTGTCCAGATTTGCTAGTGGCCACTTGCGAGGATGCCTGTATAACCACGGTGTTAGAGAGTTACCCATGTGCTTGCTCTAAGTGCGGTGTAGAGAATGCGTCCCCGGAACACATTCTCTCTTGCCTTCGACTCTCTAGGGAGCTCTTTGAGACGGATCCTTTGCTGGCCCTCGATTTTTGGAGGGTGTGGGGACTCATGGAGGCTGTCTAGCTGCCGCTAGTCAGCGAAGGACTGGTCAATAACAAACCTCTGGGAAGGAGCCAGGCAATGAAAGTGTGTAAATTTTGAAAATTAAACTGTCACTTCCATGTCCTGACTGTACTGTAAAACAAATATGTATTCCAAAGTGCACAAAAATTAGATTTTCTTCACAATTCATCTACTTTACAAATTAGCTCTTGAGTTTGATTCACGACTTGTAAATACCAATGTTAATCAAAATATAATGCTTCTGAAGTGGAAAAAAATCCCCAAAGTGTTAGTACGACACTGAAGTTCTAATACGACAAAAAAGAAAAAAATAAATAAAATATTTTAAAACTCTAGTTTTTTTTAGTATCTAAAATTTTATGCCGTTTATCATTTTCAGTAATTTTAAAATTATAAAAAAATTTAACCGGCCCAAAACTTTAGCATACATTTGATGTAAAACTGAAAATTCAATTCGATAATTTATCCATAAGCTAACCCAAATTTCTTATTACTAAAATTTGGAAGATAAGGAAGTGTTCTTCAATTTACATTATATATCAGATTCTGTGCCTGCATCAATGTATTTGCTAGAATGATATATTGCGGACACCTCATAAGATGCCCTGTAAAAGTACATAGACTTCTGAAATCAATGCGGTCGGGAACAGGTGCTGTGGCATACAAACTATTTTATTCGTTTTATCTCCACTGCATTTCGGATACAGATTGGCTTCGTTTTATGCATAAGGTTATATATACGAGAGATGAAATGCAGTATTTTGTCTACTTTTAGAAAAAATTCCCACAGGTTCCATTTTTCTAGCATGATATTTAGATTTATCTGTTTCAGTAATGTGTAAGTTTTACATTTTCTGGGAATATGTTAGGTGCCTGTAAATTTCCCCAAATTTTAGTCTACACACACCTAACACTTCCATAATACATAAGGCTTTAAACACTCCATTAACTTCCTAAGGAGAGGTACATGCATTACGTCTATCTATAATAAAATCACTATGCCCGATCGAATAAAAGTGATTGCAGCGCTTCTAGTTGTTGTTGTTGAGACCCAGACCGTCCGACCTACCAGAAAGGTATACGGTAACTATTTGGACGGCCGGGAAGTTCCACCCAATTTAGACCGGAACCCAGTGGGGGAGGCATCCACAGGGACCGCACCCTCCTTCCCCTGCCACCAACCTCTCGGAAGGACTTACGGACCCACATGTTTAACGTGATCGTACTCCGCATGAACTCGGCGGCAGTTCTGGCAGCGGCGAGAATCGCGCGCAAACCACTGGACTGCCGCGCCCGAAAAGAGCCAACAACACGCGGTGTTCCCAGGTGGTCACCCACCCAAGTACTAACCGCGCCCGGTGCTGCTTGACTTCGGTGATCTAACGAGAACCGGTGTTTTCAGCACGGTAGGGCCGTTGGCCCCGCAGCGCTCCTAGTGAAAAATTTAAAAAGTTAGTATAGTGGACTCGGCAACGAAGCGAGATAGGTGAAAAAAAGTTATAGAGCATTGTTCTATGAGTAAGAATCGATAATAAAACTGTTACAAAAAGCATTCATTTGACATAATAGGGCTATTGGTGAATGACTATCCTACTTATGAATCTAAAATAACTTACATGCACAGGATATATAAAATGCGCTCCGTCAGCAACAATGCATATTGGAATTCGAGAAAGAACATTACCGCTTACTTTGATAAGCATTGCAAATGTCACCGTGTTACAGACGCTGATGATACGACTTTAAATTTTTGGGTGGAAGCCGTAACTTTGTTACTCCTTTTTTTACAACTGGAGGGATTTATCCCCTGCACGCTAAAGCACGCCAACTCTCGTAATTCGCTTCACGAGTTGGGAGGATTTACTAACTTCGTTGTTCCGCCTGCTACACAGAAGTAATACTTTCATTGGGGCGTCCCCCTATTTGCTAAAACTCAATAATCCTATTTATCCCGGAACTATTTCACTACAGCCGGTGCATAGGACGTCCTCCGTGTCTATTGCTTGCTAACTCACAGGATTTAAGAACTCCGCCCTATATTTTGCGCCGATCATTAATCACAGGAGCTCGCTGTGCCAGTTCTTTCGTTATGACTGCTACGCAGATGTTGCAGCTTCACCCCAATTTCGCTGACACTTCCGCGGAACTCGCTTTGTGAACTCTTTCACCCCACTTGTCTTACATGCCCGAGCTCGCTAACTCTAGCCCCTTCCCGGAGTTCGCGAAATTCGCCCCATGTTTGCTACCGCTCACTAACCCCCAAAACTCAGCGAACACTCCCCCCCTTCCCGCAGGTAACTGTACTAACTAACTCCAAGTGTACTAACTGGCGTTTCATCTACCATTTTCTGACGTAGACGCGAAGTTTTAACATAAACCAATCAGAAAGAAATTGAGAATTATATTGACCAATGAAATCTTTGCTAATAATAAGAATGCAAAATTTTATTAATAAGCATTTAGCCCTTCTTGCGCATTTATAGGCTCATATGTAACATTTCAGAACTGAACGCTTTGCTATTTATTCGTAATGCAGACCGCAGACGTATTACATCTGTTGGGACTTCGCCCAGTATTCTCTGATGTCTGCTAATGTCCAGAACTCGTTTCGTGAACTCTTTCACCCCACCCAGTCCCCATTTCCACAGCTCGCTGACATTCGCAAACTCTTGTAACTGAAGGTCTCCGTCATTTGTATGTTGCCCCTCTTTCTTCACTGCTAATTTATTGGAGTAATAGTTTAGGGGGTTTCGCTCCCCCCTTGCTGGGGCTCTTCAACCTCAGTAACTCACATCGCAAGTCGGGTGGCATCGCCTCCTACTCGCTGGCACACCGTATTTATTGGCTTCCGTATACGCGTTCCGTTCGTTCTTGATGTCAATGTTTACGTATTAAACAAGGCTCTACAATTTTGTAATTGGCTATTTCTGTTCATTTCGCTTTGTTGCCAAGTTCAAAATCCTAACTTTTTAAATCATCCGCTATGGGTGTTGCAACCTTAGATAGAATATGCTCAATTTCTATACATGGACCAGATATGTGTATACTCATGGACTTTCCATTATTGGATTTCTCTTAGCACAAAGGGCAGAAATAACTAATTTTACAGTTTTTTATTTTATTTTATTTTTTTTTGTACATACTCAACATAGTTAATTTCGCAGTGTTTTTATTTTTTTTATTTATTTTATTTTATTTTTTGTACATACTCGACATAGCTTTGGTTTGCTTTACTTATGCCACTCTCACTGCAGTTCGCTTTTCACTTTTGTGACAACTTTTTTTATAAATAAATACCTTTATTTGGATTTTTTTCTGAACATTCAATGGAGTTGAAATTTAGTGGGAATTGTTAATATCTTAGAACCACATTTTATTTTATTTATTCATTTTTGAGAATTTTTACAATATAGTAATTTTTAACGCCTGGAAATTATTTGCACATTTATAAAAATATTTAGTAGGTCAAATTATTTAAAAACGAGAAAGATCAATCATGCATAAAGCATGGATTATGAAACACTTTCCAATATCAATGCAATTTTATTTAAACATCTCTAAAATGCGATACATTCCTCGGTAATATTAAAATTATCACCATACTACATTAATTTATTATATTTGAAAACTTCATCGAAAACACAAGAAATTATGTAACACTAGTCATATCAAACTTAATTCTGTAGCACTTTGTAGTGACGTCTACAAAGTTTTGAAGTCAAAATTTTTAATCTGTTCTTAGAATGTCAACAAAACCAAATTCCTTTTACTTGTTAAATATAATTAAAAAACAAAACCAAAAAAACTATTGGATTATAGATCTGCTGCGTAATTTTAAATCTAACTTGAGAAGAAAAAGGTATTATGTTGGACAGAAATTAATCCTAGTATGTTTGTTTACACTTGAAGAAAAACTATTTTGAAAGTAAATATGCTATCAGTTTCGATAATTAGAAAAGTAATTCGTCATTACATTCAGCTCATCTACCATCTTTTACTTTCCAAGATTCAGTATATTACTTGTTAAGACTTGTTATAAAAATTTTATGAATTATATAATTTATCTTGCAAAAAACAATCGCTGAAAATAAATATTTAAAATAATAAAAGCGCCGCATTCATTTTTAACATTTTAAAAAAGTTTGAATTCATCTGCTTAAAATGCCGAAATATTTAAATAGAATACTCTTATGATATTTTTGATATTATAAAAAATCCTTATACCTGCATAAGCTGTTTTGAATCTAGTTGTATCAGGAAATCGCATCGGCGGAAACAGAAGTAGGTCTAATATGCTCAGTAGCACACAACAATGAAAAGTTGCCTTGCCGAAAGTGCCAACACAGCGTCGTTTTAGTCTTATTAACTTGCTGCACCTGTATTCAGAGCAGTGTTCTTGATCTGATAATGTCAAATTTACCAATAGTAATTGAAAGTCGAGTGTCATACAGGACAGAGCACCAGGCGCGAATCGCCTTTAATCTCCAGTTTCAATATGTGGTTCTTATCGTCAAACTGTGACATTAATTCAGTGACCCTAATTGGAGGTTCGAGGTTTTTATTTACTACTTTTTATTATTTGTCCTAGCTCCTAGTGGGGCAGTTTGTTGCACATTTAGAGTTTAAGCAGTTTGAGGGGTTGATGCAGATCTGAGGGTTACATAGCATTTTAGCAGCTTAGAGTTTTGAACATTAGTCGTGAGTTTTATTTAATATCAGATGTTTGAAGTTGGATTTTTAATTCCGATTATCGATGTTTAGAACAGCGCGGGGTCTCTTACGAGATTTGACCTTGCGATGATCATAGTCATGCAGACTGAATAGCAGTTCATTTGGAACGGATGGTAAATTTTTGTAAAATTTAAGCGATAGCTTTTTAATTTGGGCTCTAACAGTTTTTATTTTGAAATCATTCCTAATTACCGAGTTTCTTAAGTACCTGGGAGCTTTCCTGATAATCCGTAGGATTTTGTTTTGTCTCTAGGAGGTCTATTGTAGTTTTACAGGCATATCCCCATACGGGTGCTGCATACAGCATTCCCGGGCGGATGACCGATTTATAAATTAGCAGTTTGTTTTGATGACTGAGATTTCCGTTTCCTATCACTGGGTATAAGGCTCCTGTAGTTATATACGCTTTTTTGAGTAAGTTCGTTACGTGCTGTTTCCAGGTTAGGTGGGAATCTATCGTTACACCTAGGTATTTAGTAGATTTTTCCGCGCATAGGGCATGGTTGTTTATGTACAGTGGCGGCGGAGGTTTCTGTTTCCTCGAGAAATAGATCCAATGACATTTATTGGGGTTTAATTTTATTCGGCATTTTTCCAGCCAAGTTTGGAGTATGTCTAAGTGTTGTTGTAACTGTCTGTGCATTACTGAGACATAGGGGTGTTTTGCAAGTATCGCACTGTCGTCTGCATAAAAAAGCCAGCTCTGTGTTTGGAGTCCTGGGGATGTCGTTCAGGTATATGTTAAAGAGTGTCGGGCCCAGGATAGAACCTTGCGGTACACTACTTTTAATGAGCTTGGGTGTAGATAAGTTACCTCCTACTCCAAATTGAAAGTGTATGTTATTTAAGTATGAGATTAAAAGTTTGACAAGAGCGTCAGGGACTTTTAAAGTGATCAATTTGTACGCTAATCCACAGTGCTATACTTTATCAAAGGCTTTTTGTATGTCCAGAAAAATCGCAGCTGTGGATGTCTTGTTATTGAGACCAGAAGATATGTACTCTACCACTCTCAGCAATTGATGAGTGGTGGAGTGCTTTGGCCGAAATCCAAACCTAATACTAAGTCTATGAGTGTCGTTCAGGACAGAGCACCAGGCGCCTTTAATCTCCGGTGTCAATACGTGGTTCTTATTGTCAAACTGTGACATTAATTCAGTGCCAATAATAATTAAAGGAATTCTCATTTTATGTAAAAATTCTTTTTAAAATATTTACGATAGATAAGGATAACTTTAAATTTATTAATTATTCAATTTTTATAACTTGAATCTGATACAAAGAAATATCCTTTGATATATATATTTTTAAATGTTACGAAATTTTCTCTTAATGCAGATGAACACCCCAAAAGTTTTTAACGGTCAAACCCGTGGACCGCGAAGAACTTCCAATCCAAACCTCATCTAGATCTATAGCAAAATGTCTATACGTGAATTTCCATGGCTAAATGTCCCTAAAAATATCGCTCAGAAATGGCTAAATTGACAACCTTGATGCATTGAAATTTTAGTGTTTCCACGATAATTCTATGTCAATGAACCAATGTTTGAGTGGGAATATGGGTTATGATTGTGAACCCAGTTCAATTTATTACTTTCCATAGTATAACGTAAGGGAAAGAATTGTGACGAAGTCGTCAATTCGAATTTCAGTATTCGATAAACAACCGCGTTTCATCACCTATGAACTTGAATCAATCGTTTTTGAGGTAGTGTGTGTGGGGGGGAAGGGGGGGGGGGCTGAGTTCGTCCATGAGTATGTGAAGCCGATACCTCACGAACAAATGCAGCATGTCGAACGAAAAAATCAATGATTACTGGAAGCCTGTTGATTTTAAACGCAAAATCGAATGTCAGAAGACTCCCAAATTTTCGAATGTAATTTTGAAAATATCATCGAAAAATCACAACCTTCAATAATGTTACGTAAATAATCATTTCTTAATTTTTTATTGGAAGAAGAATGATACAAATTTCAGATACTAACATGAACCGTTCTCTAGATATTGAACTGTTTTCGAATAAATTTATCAAAAAAATTATACAGAATTTAAAAACAAGTAATCACTATTATGATATATGTTCCCTTTTCATATATAATATTATGCGATAAATTTAACATCATTCTCGTAGATCTAGTTCTTTCCATTCACAAGAGAAGATACTTTGTGTAATTGTCAATTTCGATTTGCTTGGAAATATAAGTGAATTGGGTACTCCAGAATATTTTTACATGTTGTCATCCGGAACAGCGCCAGACGTACAATTCAGCATTAAAGCATTGTACCGTAGATCTTATAGTAGATCATTTTTTTTCTCTTTGATAGGACTGAACCCAATGTTGTTGCATCAGATTTTTTAACTTGCTGCTCGCGCATCGGGAGCAACGTTCTTGACATTTAGTTTTCCGAATTGCTATGAACCTAGTTATTCAACAGAAACTCATTTTATTACCTATTTATTTTAAGAATATTTATGGTAGTTATAATACACTTTGAATTTTGAACGCAAAATCATAATTCGAAGCAATTAACTGTAAATCACTGAAAGTAATAAATTATTTTTCCTCCTTGACATCTTAAATTACCAATTTTAATAACTTTAGTTTAATAAAAAGATATTGATACTTTTTTAAAATTCGCTCTTAATTCAAGTGATCACACCAAAATTCATGGCGCCCGACTGGTGGACCGCGATGAGCGTCTTGCGCATTTTTGCTAGAGATCCATCCGATGATTTCAGCATCTCTGACGGGGAATTAAAAAAAGTTAGGATAACGAATTCGGCAATAAAATGATAGTCGAAATAAGACAGTTACAAATTTGTAGAAAATTGTCGAATCCTTATTATGGATCAATACCAGGAATTAAACGACAAGGGTACATAGAAGTAAAAAAATCGTATCATCAGGGCCTTTAATACGGTGGTACCTGAAATTCCTGTCAAAGTAAGCGATAATATGCTTTCTCGAATTCAAACGTGAATTGTTGCTGCCGGAAGAAATCGTAAACAAACTCAACACTAGATTGTGGCAAATAATTGCTTTCTGTAACAGGGTAACGGTCGATTCTTAATCATTAAACAATATTTTACAACTTTATTATTGCAATTTTTCCTCTATCTTTGTTGCCGAGTTCATGATCCTTATTTTTTAAATTATCTACTAGGGGGCGCTGCAGTCTGCTTCATTCCATCATGGTCTCTTCACTATGTTAAGACGCGTACAATCGTAGCCTTTTCTTACTAGGTGCTTTCTTAGGAATCTTGTATAAACATTTACTAACTATATATTTACATTGCTGCCCATGACATTAATATAGCAAACAACGTTTCATATTCCAAGATAGGGAAATGAGCAACACTTGAATAACTATAATAGAGCACCTACAGCAATGCACTCAGTGTAAATGGATTACTATAAAGTAGTCTTAGGTACTGGACTTCAAAGGATTTCATTTCGTAGTGTGTTGAATAACGGTAATATATACACGAGACAGCACGCTTTAGGTTAATTTCCTTTACAGACGGCGTTAAGTCTAGTGAATTGAAGTGTACATGATATTCTTACTTTCTTATATTATTGTGTAGAGAAAGTATTAAAACATTCTAATTTTGACAAATGAGCACGTGTTTTAAGACATTTTTAACGCATATTGAACACACTTAGGAAGCTTCGTCTCTATCTGTTAGTGTGCATATCTGTTTGTCTATCTGTGTGAGCTACGAATGACGCATATTTTATTTCTCTCTCTCAATTAAATTTAAAAAATCTGATGTGAGCAGCACATGACCTTCCCTGCAGACTTATATTCACGTTCTCTTTATTTTAATGAAATTTAATTCACTTTTAATTCAATTTTCGTTCTCATTTGGCTCTTTTATCCCGAATCGTACCCAAAACAAATCAGCACCAGATTCGCCTACAAGTAACTTACCTACTAAATTTTATGAAATTTGGTTAATTAGTTTTTCAGTTAGAGTGAATACAAAATCTGCACAGACAGAAGGACAGACACACACACAGACAGACATAAACTCACGCTAAAAATAGTGTTTTCGTGTTCTAGAGGTCTCGAAACGTGTAGATCCGTCGAAAACTCGAGTTGCGATTTTCGGCATGATTTCAATACTTTCCCTATACATTACCATGTTTTGCAGGGAAAGTAAAAATTGATTTAGGGCTTTATATACAGACTCAATAATTTGTCTTTGAATGAAATTCTTCCAATGATATTCTCATAAAAATGGCTAAATAAAAATTGGTTTAAAATATAACATTTCATTCTGAGTAAACGCCATTTTTCTTTTATTGATAAAATATAGGTCTGTAACGAGATCGTCTGACGTACTAAAAGAGCAGACGATATTTCTGATATATTTGCGCCACCAAACGGAAAATAATTCTATTTAAATTTCTTTGTTAAATTATAGGATATTAAATTTTGATGTGCGTGATTCTTCGATCACACATTATTAAAATTCTGCACATTCATTATTAAAATTTGTAAATATTTCTAACAAGCATCATCAATGAAAGAGCATCCATGAATATATCAACAGACCGATACCGGGACCTAGATAACTTAGAAAAACAGATGGAATAAAACTTTCAGTAATAATACATTTCACCGAAAACATTATCACAACATTTTTCACACACCAATACCGAAGAAAAGAACAACTCTGGGGGTCATTTCCAATATATCAACGAACGTAATAACAGAATGTAAATGAATTATAAGATTTGCGTCACTACGGATAAGTTACAAAGGATTTATTTTCATTTTGCCCAGTACGTAAAAGAAATGTATGCAGAAGCCAATAAGTTCAGGATAATGTCCTTAAAGACAGTCTTTGAAATGGTAAAATACGAGGCTAGGAAAAATCGCATTAGCATGGGAATGTAATGACGTTTCTTGTAATATAACTTTAAGAAAGATATATATATATATATATATATATATATATATATATATATATATATATATATATATATATATATTCCTTTTGTACATATTATTGTCAAAATGTCATTGAAAGTGGTTTGTTTCTAAAACAGTTTTAATAGTTTTTGTTGTTTGATTGTAAAATTATATATATATATATATGTATATATATATAATAATTGAATTTAATCCCATCTAAAAAAATGTGTAAGAGTAACTCTTCACGCTATACAGAATTAGTTGTGCAGGCAATCTGAAGAATAAAGCATTCTGGTCCTGCTTGCAAACCAATATACATATATAAACATACTCCAAAATGAAGATGCTGAAAAGGTAGCAAAATTTGTCTCATTGCAATAACCATTTACTTGTGGAAATTATTATTGAAAATGAGTATTTTTTTTTATAAAATTTCACGAGAACACATGATCTAGAATATTCAGTTTTGATCCTCAGACCATTCAGAATTCTATTTAAATGTTCCCCTGTTCCCCCGCCTTGTAGCGAGAGAAAGACCCAACTTCCTGCATGCATGTGATTTAAGCAAATATTACCCAAGAGATATGCAAATACATTAGCTGCTTCGATACTCAAAACGGAACGTGGTATTTTACATTTGGTAAATTTACATAACAGCGCGTTAAATACACACAGTAAAACGTGGATTATGACACGGTTCACTAGTTGCGCCCTTCAAACGCATGTCAGCAACCGCTCATCTTGCACAGGACCATACCGACACAAGCACTTTGGCTCCAAAGCGAAACAGCTCTTAGTTTACCCTCTGTTAATTGAAACGCTTCATTGCGCCCTCTTAGGCTTGCCGTCCCCATACAAAGTTTATCTGCATTGATCGTACAGGCCCTAATCTAATCTTATACAAACTCTGCTGTGGAGGACTAGCAAACACGTAGATAGCGCGGTCTTGTGGTGACTCCATCAGACCTGTTGAAAGGTTGTGCTTCCTCCATTTTTTTAGCTTAGTGGTTGTGCTTATCTCAGGTAGTTTCCTGACGGATTTGTTCTTGTTGGACAGACGTTTGACAGAGCTTTTATTGGAACTTCTTAGTTATGCAATTATGGGGGATGAATCGGTTTTGAAAGCATAGAAATTCCGCAAATGAAACGAGAGCCACCAATAGTATTTGTGATAAAAATTTGCAGAAAAGTGTGCTATATCTATATGTTTAAAAATCTTGCAGGATAGCACATCGCTTTTTTTTTTACAGTCTCGAATTAATTTACATATTTTTTTAGTTCAATCGTACAAAAAATGCAAAAAGTCTATATTTATTTCAAACTGGTATTCAAACCTGTTATAAACGGGGAAACGGACAGACTAAGAAAAATTAACTTGCAATTTTGATGGAGATAACATGAATACTTGGAGCATTTATAGCGGAAATATGAGCGTTACGAAAAATGTACTTTGGATGCTTGTGCCTTCGAACCTAATACATAGAAATGTTAATAATTGTTTTTTGTCGAAAATAGTGATTAGATTATGAATATGCAAATTATAATATAATATATTGATATAATATAATATTTTGATGTAATAATTTTAATATAATATTTTGAAATGTTTTTTAGAAAACAACTTTAAGCATTTGCCCGAACCAGTCTTTTTTTCATTTTTCTTAATTTCACTCGAAATATTTTCGAAACTAAAAAAAGTAGATATAAATAGTAAGCGGCAAAAATATGCATTAAGAAAAGTTTAATTTCTAAATCTATATATATATACAAATAATGCACATTATATATATATATATAATGTGCATTATTTCTGTAATACAATTTTTAGAGTAATGTACACAGAAACGTAGAATCAGCATTAACAAACCAGGTATGGCACTTGATAACGTACATGGTTTCGGAAATGCATTCACTTTTTTTAATTCATTCATTTAAAAAAAAAATTGGGAGCCAGAAAGGCCTAGCTCCACGTGTAAAAAAATTTTCTGTTTTGCAACTTTTCATCTTATACACTATTCATGTTTTCGCACCATGTATAATTATGCAGGGAACAAGGGGATTAGTACCTTAAGTACCTGTATTACATATATGATTTATAACACAAAAATTTTAATCTAAAGGTGTAGTGAAGGGATTATATTCGCCAATCCTTACCACATGTAATTATTTTTCCATTCCCGAACTTATATAGAGAACAGGGAAATAGGGGCATTTTATACTAATTTAGTACTTGTTTTATTTATAATGTTTTATTTATAGCATTATTTTTATCATCTCACAAGCTTGTCGTATAGTCATTATTGATATCAAATATCCACTTCAGACCATCTTATTTTTATTTTTGCTATACAGAACCATTTCAATAAATGAATCTCTGATATATAATACAAGTAAATTAAAGTGCTTCAATTATATATATATATATATATATATATATATATATATATATATATATATATATATATATATATATATATATATATAATTACACTCTAAGACTAAAAAATAGAGGCATCAAGAAATAATTATCCAAATGAGACAAAATTTGGTACGTGTAATGTGGATGTACAGAAAAAGAAGTGATTAGAATTTCAGAACAATTGGATGATTTATTGCATTGAAAGATCTACACAAAGTGAGCACATCAATACGGCTTTGGTCCACCCCTGGCCTTGGTACACGCTGTTACCCGACGTGGCATTGACGCATAAAGTTGACGGATGATGTTCCAAATGGCTTCCAATTGACGAGCTAATTCGTCTACATTCTGGGATGGTCGCAGGCTACGCCGCATCTCAGCCCAAATGTGCTCAATATGCGAGAGATCTGGCGATCTGGCTGGCTAAGGAAGTGTGTCGTAAGCACACAGAAAATCAGTATATAGGCGTACCGTGTGTGGCCTGGCATTATCTTGCTGAAAAGTTAGCCCGGGGTGTCGCGAAAGGAATGGCAATACAACGGGGCGTAGAATGTCGGCAACGTACTGCTGTTCTGTGATGGTGCCACGAAGGACTATCAAAGGGGTCCGGCTATCAAACGAAATGGCACGCCAGACCGTAACTCCCTGTTGTTGGACCGTGTGGCGTGTGGCAGTAAGAACAGAAACTTGACGATGTCAAGGCTGTCTCCAGACACGTCTGCGCTGGTCATCGGGACTCAATTCGAAACGGAACTTATCACTGAAGACAATTCGTTCCCAATCCAAACAATTGCACTTTGATCGGGACCAGAATCATTGCAATCGCTGTTGACGGTGCATACTGGTCAATGGTAGGCCGCGTAATGGGCACCGCGAGTATAGATTTCGCTCCCATAGTCTTTTATTAATGGTCAGGGTGGTCACTTCAGTGTTTATCACATGTTGGATGGTTGATAACGACGAATCTCGTGCTGTCACAGCTTCTCTGACAAACGCTGTATCTTCCCGGTTCTGTTGCCGCTCTAGGCCGTCCGCTGCTCGCTTGTCGCTGAAATTTGCCATTACGGACTCATTCCTGCCAACATCATCTAATTGCTGCATCGCTCCTACCCAAATGCTGAGCTATTCGGCGGTGTACCCATTCAGCCTGATGCAGTCCGATCGCACGCCCTCTTCCAAACCCCTTCATATGTAGTATCCGCGAACTCGCTGGCGAGGCATTGTTACAATCCAGGTACGTAAATGCAATCGAAATCCATTGCACGTTTTGTTCCTGAAAGCGAATTTCGCCCCTTATATACACCACCATGGTGCTTAGTTTCAATGCGCTGTAGTTTCGATTTTTCATTCATTGACTGCGAATTTTTGAGCATTTGCATATTCGGTCGACAGTATTTGTATGTACAGTTTCATTACTATCGGATTATTTTGCGGTGTGCGTCGATTTTTTTTGTCTTAGAGTGTGTATATACAGGGTGTCCCAAAAATGACTGACACATTTGAAAAATGCATTGAAAAAACAGAAAGCGATAGAAATGTAGAGTTTGCTGCATTGTACTCGGGATACCAGGGAATTTTATTCAACCAATTTTCAAAATTTGTTACAAAGGTCACCAACAGATGGCGCTGCTGAATGGGAAAACTAATAAACGGTATGACCATGTTGCAAGAATTACAAAACTATGTTTTCAAAATAGCCACCATTTGCAGCAATAACATAGCGCAGTCTGAGAACAAAATTCGCAGACACCTGTGCAAACATTTCAGCAGGAATGGTCTCACATGCATCAGAGATGTATTGTTGCATTTCAGCAATCGTTTTGTGGATTTTGGCGATACACTTGATCTTTCAGGTATCCCCTCAGAAAAAGTCACATGCCGACAGATCTGGTGAATAGGAAGGACAATATGCCACGTCCGGCATGCCTGGTGTATTCAAGTGCAATCACACCATCATTGAAATGTTCAATAAGAAATTCGAATACTTCAGGCGTTTGATGTGGCCGGGCACCATCTTGCAGGAAACACTGTTTTCCAACCGTCCTCCAAAGCATTTTGAATCGCCACAAATTCATGCAGAATGCCCAGATACCGTACTGCAGTAACCGTTTCGTGATGGAAAAATAGCCCAATGAGTTCTTTGGAAGAAATGGCGGCTGAAACCATGACTTTTGGGGGATGCAGGATGACAACATGAGGTTTTCCTGTCCCCTAAATGTGCCAGTTCTGCTTGTTGACAAAGCCGTCGAGAGAAAATATACCTCATCGGAGAACCAAATGTTTCCAATATCGATTTTGCCGGCATCCAGCTGCTGCAGCAACGTTTCGAGTGCATTCATGGCACCAGCACACAGGGGTTGGCGAGTCTGGAACTTGTAAAGGAACAAGTGAAAGCTGTGGCTCATGATACGGTGCGTGGTCGTTCGTCATAGTCCAGCCTCAGATGCAACACGGCGAACGGAAACCCGGGGCCGTTGTTGGATCACCTGCTGAACGACTTCATTCGCCTCTGTCACTGCCGAACTTGGGCGGCCGACATTTCCAGCACGGTCATCACTGACATTCCCAGTCCATTCAAATTTTTCGAACAGAACCTCTATTGCATTGATTGACGGTCCTTTCTTGACATTAAATTTCCTTTGAAAACTGCCCCTCGTTTCAAGAAAACTGTGGTCCAGGAGGTGAAACTCCAAAACAAGAAATATCCGCTGCCCAACGAATAAAGCATTTTCAACAAATAAACCAACAGCAACTTGAAATCTTTGAGACGCACACGCTAGCAGAATGCTGAGCAAAGTATAGAATGGCGATCTGCTAGTATGCCTTTTCCTGCAGCTCTCAAATAACCGTAACGCCATCTGTTGGTGACCTTTGTAGCAAATTTTGAAAATTGGTTGAATAAAATTCCCTGGTTTCCCAAGTACAATGCAGCAAACGCTACATTTATATCGCCTTCTGTTTTTTTAATGCATTTTTCAAATGTGTCAGTCATTTTTGGGACACCCTGTATATATATATATATATATATATAAAAGTCTCATAGTTTTCGGGCAGTTATCTAGTCAAATTGGGAAAGGTTGAAAATTTTCCGTTTTTCAAGATTATAATGTTTATATCTTAAAAAGTAACAGATTTAACCATGACCAGAAAGCAAGAATTTTTATCTCTTTCGAAACCCTTCAAGTGTGTATAGAGCTTTCAGGTAACGAAAAAAATCGAAAATTCGAATTAAGGGTAACGATACAAAGAAATAAATTATCAGGAAAATTACAGAAATTTTCCTGTCAAAAATGTACGCCATCCCACTTTTATGCTTAAATCTGAAACGCTTTCTGATATTCAGAACATTTTTTAAGTATGTGTATGACTTGCTGACAAGGGGGATGCGTTACACCTGTAGAGCATGAAATCGAACTACTAATTGGAAATGTACTTCCTCTGTAGAGTCATTCTCCTAAGAGCGGATTTTGCTTCTTTTGATCACTCAGGTATCAAAGCCGCCTTCATATGGTTCGAGGCACTTTCGTTCTGCGTTACTTCGATTGCCATTTTGTGATTTTTTGTGGAGCAATCTGTTTTCGTCCTAAAATACATGCAACTTCTATGGAAACTTGCGATCGAGTGTTTTTCAAGCTCATCTGCGTTACTTCTCTGTTGGGAAGGCATTTGCCCATACTTTTGAACCCAATCCCTGCCCTTTTCAACACTCCCTGAGGGAAAACAAACTGAAAAACTGTGTTCTTGTTGCTAGAGACATTTCTAATCGTGTCAAGTAGCATCCCTGTGAGTTCTTTTTGCTCTCAATTTCTGGTGATCAATGAAATATATGAATTATTATTGACTATTTGATTTGACTGTTCCAGGGCTGTTTGTCTTTCCTTGTTTTTTTTTTTTTTGCCCTGTGTTGGCTTCCTTGTTATTTGTTTTTGTTGCTTTCCCTGTTTTTTCCCCGGAGCTTTTTGGTAAAGCCTTACTGTGACCTTGGTCACATCATCTTTATTTACATTTAAAAGATACCTTCAGCACCTGTTCTGTTTACAACTTTTAAGTCACAATTCAAATGTTCAATGTTGGTGACTTTTCTGTTTCAAATCTGTAAAAATGTAAATATTTTTTAGCTTAATAAACGCTCCGCAGCCGCTAGGTGCCTGTGGGGGTCGGTCTCCGTTAACCAAATTTTTTACCGGCCGCCCAAATTGCTGATCTCAGTCTTCGGATGAGTCGGTCGGCCTGGGCTTTCGACACATCCGAAGCTTCGCTCTAACATTTTGAATGTTCACAGACTGGAACAAATCTAATTGGTCGGCGTGAGACTGGATCAAATCCACTGTTCCAAGATCGTGGTTGTCTGTCTGGGACCGGCCCTCTGACATATGTCTTTTTTGCCTATTTGTTTTCATCAACATTGACAGGTCTTGCAGACTTTTTCAATTATGTCACATGTCGTGTTTGTGGGGCGCGGTAGCCCATTGGTTAGCGCGCTGGAGTTGCACTCGGTAGGCCCGGGTTCGATTCCAGCCACTGCCAAAACTGCCGCCGTGTTCATGCGGAGTACGATCACGTTAAACATGTGGGTCAGAAAGTCCTTCCGAGAGGTTGGTGGTAGGGGAAGGAGGGTACGGTCCCTGTGGATGCCTCCCCCACTGGGTTCCGGTCTAAATTGGGTGGCACTTCCCGACCGTCCAAACAGTTACCTTACACCTTTCTGGTAGGTCGGACGGTCTGGGTTTCAACAACAACAACATGTCGTGTTTGTATATGTTGCCAATTTTTCCTTCAAACATACACCCGAGGGGGAGGACGAATCCCCTCTCAGAGACATTTTACGTTAATCAATTTTCTATTTACGTGACAACATTTACATATTATTTATATAGTGAGAATAGAAACCGTGCCCTCTTAAAGTTTCATTCTTCCCCCGGCCGAAGCGTCCTGAAAGAAACGCTGTGCGTTGCGTCAGCACCACACACAGAACCCATTCATAGGGTGACAAGTTCTGTAACTTAAAATAAATATAAGAAAATCATGTCTTATTATTTCGGATATTTTGCATTCACATCTTCCTCAAAAGAGAACTTCATAATGAGGACCACAAATCAATGAGATATGTAGCAGATTGTTTTTTAAAAGTGCAGCAACCAATTGTTAGC
The DNA here is from genome assembly GCA_951213105.1 of Amaurobius ferox. Classification (NCBI taxonomy): domain Eukaryota; kingdom Metazoa; phylum Arthropoda; class Arachnida; order Araneae; family Amaurobiidae; genus Amaurobius; species Amaurobius ferox. The sequence goes on from OX578150.1 coordinate 94,217,370, forward strand.
CTTCAATCAATCGTAATTTCATCATAGCACCCCATTGCAGTTGTAATCTATCATACGTTACACTATACTTGCACGTTCACATACATCTGCTTTTGTCATCAAACTTTAAAACTAATACACCTTCAATAACACTAAATTTAAAATTTGAGAGCCTGTTTACCGTTTGAATTATTTATGTTTTCACTTTTAAATAATCCATATTTATTTTTCCTCTCCTCATTGGCGTTTCACATAGCCAATAGATCCTTGTAATGTATTTATCTTATTATAAATATGCAGATCTTTTATTAAAAGGTAACAATTTCCATTTGCGTTTTCAGTTTCTTGTATGGCTCACCTCTTTTGTTTGAACAAAGTATAGGTTTCCTCATTACTCAGCTTTAGAACATTGAATAAATTTGAATATTGATTTGTGTTTATTACCCAAACAAATGAAAGGATACTTGAAAATGTATCCAAAATTTCCATTTGCCGCTATTTCATGACATAAAGATACCAGATGTATTTACATGATGTAGCTGATTGAGATTGACTGACAGATAAATGGATGATTTACGCGGCCTATGTTGTTGAAGTTATAAATCAGGTTAAAAAGTTTTAAGCCATGAAGAAAATCTAAAATATTGGATTTGTTCGAAAAATTTATAAATCTGTTTAATATGAAAACAGTTCTCACTGGTACACTGCTACAACATACGTAACACTATAAGTGTTCGAAGTTCCTTCTGGGTTACCGGAAGGCTTTTGAGGGGGGAGGAGGGTCAAGAAAAATCCCCCCCCCCTCTTTTATTCACCCTCGGGAAAGAAATCAAAAATCCGGTTCAGTAAATGTTCTGTACTGTGCTATAAAGCAGAAATCGAGCTAGAATTTTTCCAGGAGAGTAAAAATACTCCCTGACTTGATTTGAAGGAGTATTTTGCTTTCCATAGGAGTAATTTTAACAACTGTACAATTACCCTAAAACATTTTTTTTTTTACAAAATCGGTGCGTAAAAATACGCATGACTTAATTTATAAAGCGTTATTGCTTATTTTGAAGCGTGAAATACACGTGTAGAGACGTTCCCTCGATCTCTGCTATAAAGTTCTGCAAAATACACTATAAATCTGCATGTATCTAGAAATGTTTTACCACCAGAAATTTTTTTAGTTATCTGACATACATATACTCCCAAAATCATATCATGAATATCGTCTACTGCTTTTGATACGTAAAACAATCATTACAGACCTCTCTTTCATCATATTAAAGAACATGGCGAATGAGCAAAATGGAAGATTTTGTATTTTAAAGTAATATTTCTTTAGCCATTTTTATGGGCATCTCATTGAAGAGTATAAAAAAATATCCATCTTCTGAAACTCCTAATATTTAAGTAATTACAAGGTTATCAAAACATTTTAATGAAATTGGATTTGTTGCAGACAAAACAAAAATAGACAGGCTTTCCTTTTTACTTTCCCTGCAATACATGGTAATGTATAAGAAAGATATTGGAATCATGTCGAAAATCGCAACTCGAGTTTTCGACGGATCTACACGTTTTAAGACCTCTATAATACGAGAAAACTATTTTAGAGTAACGTCTGTCTGTGCAATGTATGTATCCACTCTTAATTGAAAAAGTAATGGATGGAATTTCATAAAATTTGGTAGGTAAGACCCTTGGGTATGACCCTGGTGCTGATTAGTTTTTGGTACAATTCGGAAAAAAAGAACCCGCCTCTCTTTGCAAAATGACCCTCAAAAATCTTATGTGCCCACTCTAGCTGAAATACTAATTGGTGGACTGAAATACTAAAACTGAAATATATATAACTGAAATACTAAATCACTTGTGGAATACTCTGGTGCTGATTAGAGCATGATACGATTCAGAAAAGAACAACCTGCCTTTTTTTACGAAATGGCCCGCAAAATTCGACAATATCTAAAAAAAGACTACGTATGTTCAAATGTTTGTTTTATACGTAATTTTTGACGAGGAAAAGAATAAGAACAACTCTATTACTCTAGGACTAACCGTAATCTAGCTATTTGAGATATTTCGCATTTTTGTCATGCCGTCTTTGGAAAAATGTCCAATTACCAAATAAAAGCAGAAATTGAATTGAAAATGCAAATTTAGTGTTATTTTGTGCAACTAAACTCAATTTAATGAGTTCTTAAAGAAATAAAGGAAACATGAATGTGAATTTGCAGGGAAAGTCATGTGCTGCCCACATCATATTTTTTAACTCGGGATTAACTGCCTGAAATAGAGACTGCTTTACTGAAATTCTTCAATGAACTCTGTTCTACAATTTGTCACAGGAACAGCTAGAAAACTATTGCTCTAAAATAGAACTCTTCTACACGTGGAAAACTCAGTATTCTCTGATTGAGAAAACAGAGGTTTATAGTGGTTGTCTAGCGTATTATAAACAGCAAACGTTATTCCTGATATAGTTTTAAGAGTACATTAGTGACACCAACGAAATTCTATTTCAATTTATTTGTACATTATACATTTATTTGTACATTATACCTCGGCTTTTATTCCTTAAATATTGATCTTAGACATATATAATAAATTACAAAGTTGAGTAAAAAATGGTACAGAGTTTTATGAAATTGGTAAAAATTTTCAGGGGATTAAATTTGAAGAAATACAAAATTGAAATTTTTATACGGCGCCCGTACAAAAACATTTCCAATGAGTAAAATGTGCCCCATACACTAATAAGGTGATGTACAAAATTTCAGCATTTTATTATAAAAAGTCCCAGAGATATGTTTAAACAAAATTGGTGAGGGATTAATCATAAATTAAAATGTAAATATTTATAGTAAAAGTGCGAATGACGCAACGCAGAAATGCATCATAGGCAAATAATAACTACCACTTATGTTTAATGGATCTTTGGCATAGATGGAAAACATTTTGAACAAGTTTTGTAACCTTTGTGTAAAGTTATTATTTCTACACAGTGTAGATACTTTTGTACCAATAAATGGCAAAATTATTATTTATTTATGTAATCATTGTTTTCTTTCGTAATTTGTGTATGACCCCTGAAACGCGATCCGCCGGCATGATTTTTCCCCTCTGAGAACCCATGTCGATGCATCGAAAGTGGTTTAAGTCAGCATTTTTGTCTTTTCATATCTCTGGGACTTTTTATGATAAAATGCTGAAATCTTGTACATCACCTTATTAGTGTATGGGGCACATTTTACTCATTGGAAATGTTTTTGTACGGGGGACTGTATAAATATTTAAATTTTGTATTCCTTAAAATTTTAATTCTCTTGAAAATTTTAATCGATTTCATAAAATTCTGTACCTTGTTTTACGCAACTTTGTAATTTATTATATATGTCGAAGATCAATATTTAAGGAATAAAAGCAGAGGTCAATGTTTTTGGGACACCCTGTATAATTATAACATTTGGTGTGCGTGGGATCTATTACTTTGAATTATATCTCCCTATGTATTAAATCTCCCTTACCTCCCCCAATCCCACAAATTTTAAAATATCGTCACTTGGTATGTGTTCACAATTGCTTCAATACTAACTATACAGGCTGATAAAAGCTACAATTGGAAATTTAGTATAAGGACGAACTTTTATCCTATTATACCTGATTTATTCAATCACTGACCTGTTACTTACTTATGCGAGAAGAAATTTTCAAGTATTGTTTAAATATAATTTTAAAAGAATCTTCGCAAAAAAAGCTATGTAAATATGTATCATGGAAGATACATCTTTTTAATTCTGTCCATACTGATAGATTGTTACAAGTTGGTCAAAAAATATGGAATAGCAGTCATTTCTGCCCACGTTTCGAGTGGACAAAATGGCTAATGAATGATTACAAGAGATGACACAATACACATAATAAATGTTCTGAATATCAAAAATTGTTTCATATTTAAGCCTAAAACTGGACCACATTTTACAGTTCTGTTAACACGGAAATTGTAGGATGCAAAACAATATTTCATTTCCGATCACATTGTTACTTTATTTTGAATGTTTACAGATATTTCATTTAAGCTAAAAACCTCTTATTAATGAAAAATTTTTCCAATAATTTGATTAAAAAAATATCTGTGAGACCAGAAATTGTTCTCACATGTGACATTTTTATTTGATTATTTATGGTGGCCAGAACGGCAAAGAAAGCTCTAGTCTGGCTGGCGCCGGGGTTTACGACAACGTGAATTTTAAGGTCATAATACTATAAATTTAGGTGTGCCAGGCCAGAGGGGCTGAGAGGGGCCTTGATAAATGTGTAGTGATGCCATTGGGTTCAGAGGAACCAATGAGCGCCAAGGGGAAGAAGGGCGGAGCTCCCCCCCGCCGAAGGAACCACAGCTCAGTCATATACGAAGAGAGAGTAGCAGACGAAAGACAACGAGTAGCAGTTATGGACGGAAAGAGTGCAGTTGTAGACGAAATCAGATGCAGCATATAAATCCAACAGATTTGTAGAGTGCTCCGTAGAGGTGATCTATGTGCGAGTGCATTATAAGTACGAGATGCGAGCCACACACCACAGAGTTGTGGCAGTACTTTCAGCAATAAGACTGATGCAAGCCTCAAAATGATGATAAGCCCAAGATTAAACTTGAAGGTATGTGCTCATAATAACAGGTCATAGACAACAACGGTAAAACTAATATTTCTGGTCGCATATCTCCCCTTGCTAAAATAATTAAATGAAAAATGATAATAATTGAAAATTGATATTTATAAAAATTGGTGTTATTGATAAATTGATGTTGTTAATAAATTATATTGTTTAAGTTTAAATAGTCTAATCTTTTTATATTAATTAATAATGCTTTTCAGGACTTACACAAAAGGTAAAAATAATTGGAGGGTTTATTGAGGCACAATAACGAGCAATGTACGTTTTAATGTTAATTCCACTATATATGAATTTACGGCAATGTTAATGTGATTTAAAATAATGAATTTAATATTTAAAAGTGTACTTTAGATTTCTACGTCCCACAATATCTAATAGACGACTTTGGTATTTGAAGCGTAAATTTGTTTCTGTGGTTGCAAATGGAATCAAGAACTGTATAAGAATTGAATTAAAATATAATAAAAATTATCGTCTGCTGTAATTATGAATTAAAATATCTCTAAAACGGTTAATTGTCCACCAATATATTTTATAAAAAGAATTTCACGTGTATTTTTTATCATTTCTACCTGGTAAAGGATGGGCTATTGCAATTCATCCCTTCGTCAGTTAGTTCAGTGTTTACAGATATTTTATTTAAGCTAAAAACCAATTATTAATGAAAAATATTTCCAATAATTTGATTAAAAGAATATCTAATAGACGACTTTGGTATTTAAAGCGTAACTTTGTTTCTGTGGTTGCAAATGGAATCAAAAGCTGTATAAAAATTGAATTTAAATATTATCAAAAATATCGTCTGCTATAACTATGAATTAAAATTACTCTAAAACAAACGGTTAATTGTTCACCAATATATTTTATAAAAAAATTTAGCATATATTTTTCATCATATCTACCTATTAAGGATTGGGTTATGCAATTTATCCCTTCCCCTGTCAGTCGGTTTCACACAGTTTTACGATATCTAAGAATCTATGTCAAAATCGATTGGGAGCCATTTTGCATTCCAGATATTTATTTCTGTCTTCAGATGCTTAGTTACACGGTCATCGGAACTTTGCAAAATATTTCGCTTTCGGTAAATATGCAGAGCTTTTAACCAGAAGCATTAATTTCCATATGCTCTCCTTTCTTGTGAGGACCCGAACAAACTTGCGGGAGCAAAGTATAGGTTTCCTCTTTACTGGGATTTAGAATATTGAATATATTTGCATATTGATTTGTGTTTACTACCTAAACAGCTTGAATGGATGCTTCTTTGTAAGCTACTTCAACTTGTTGTTTTGATTTTGTTTGCAATGTTCGAATTGAGCGTCTGCTTCAATATCGACTCTATTATATGAAGAATATGCATGACAAATCTCGTAAGGAACCATTCCATCCATTTATTTGAGTACATGCAGAATTGTGTCTGGTTATTACTTTCCCTACATGCATAGTATAATGTGGAAAAGTATTGTGATGGGGTCGGAAATTCGAATTCGAGTTTTCGACAGAAGAGCATGTTTTAAGCATTCCGGAATTTGAATCAAATGTTTTCTAGTTGATGTGTGTGTGTGCGCGCGATGTCACGAACGAATGGAACGTTTCGAACGTAATGTTGCACAACTTTTGCAATCCGTGGATACTGGAACCTAATTGATTTTAAAAGTTACCAAACGTTTAAATTTTTGAATGAATTCTTGAAAAATCATTAAAAAAACAGGCAATTCAATAATGTTAAGTAATCATTTTATATATAATTTTCTATTCTAAAACAAATCACACCACAGATGTTAGGGCGTTGATTGGAGATAACGCACCTTTTTCAAATAAATGTACCTAAAAATTACATAAAAATGAGCAGTAGTAAGTAAGTATCATTAAATATGCTGTTGCATATTTAATGATACTTACTACTGTTCATTATTTGGCAATAAATTTGGCGAACTTGGCAATTAATTTTCAAAATATTACCAACTTGACGACTTTTTATGTAGTACTAAATTACCGAAAATGTCGCCAAATTGATAAATTAATAATTAACATATTTTAATATAATGAAGTATATTGCTTAGAAGATATTAACAATATTTCCAGCTGTCAAGTTATATTTGCGCGAATAAGTTAATTTGATATTTCAAAATTAATACTGGAAGACTATTGATTTTAATCGCAATTGAATGCTCTGAAGATCCCCAAATTTTCGAATGAATTTTTTAAAGATCATAAAAAATATCAGTACATTTAAAAATGTTAAATAAATACCCATGTTATACCTGTGTTTTTTATTCGAAAACGAATAACCTGAACTTTTGAACGATAGTACGAACTCGAGATATTGCACGTTTTCCAAATCTAAATGTATCTAAACAATACATAAAAATATACTGTACTATGTATCAAATATGTAAAACGTGACAAAAAACTTTGGTGATGACGACAAATTTGGCGAAATATCACCAACTTAACGACTTCCTAATTGGAGCCAAATTAACGAAAATGTCGCCAAAATGATAAAAATGACTCTAAAGTTACGAAAATTACGCCAAACTGATGAAATTACAATTTAATATAATGGAGTACATTACTTACCAGATGTAGACAATCTTTCCAATTTTCAAGCGAGATTTGCGCGTAATATAAATTAATTTGGTACTTCAAAATAATTTTACATGTTGTCATCCAGAAAAGCGCCAAATGTCAGTGTACTTTTTATCTTTGAAAACATTGTGTGTGGATCTTGTCTATCATTATTTCGAATTGATAAAGTATTATGTAGGCAAAGCCGTGCTGCCTACATGGGATTTTTTCGAATGTGTTTAATATCTAAACTTGTGAAGATTTGACCGGTTATCACCAAAATAAGATTCGCCGCATAAAAATGGACACATTTCTAAGATCATGCCATTTGAATTCAAATGCGAAAACTTGTGGCCAGTGTTTTTTTAGGCATACTTCGCACCCCCCCCCCCCACCCACCGAGATGTTTTATGTTAATCTAGTCTTCATTTGTGAGACACTTGAGTTAGATATATTTATGTAAAGTAAATAGAAATTTGCCCCCCCCCCTCTAAAATTTTATTCGCCCTCCAGGCCAAAAGATCCGGAAAGAAACACTGCTTGTGGCCATGCACTTTTTCAGTAGGCCATATTTTGGATAGAAGGAGAAATTTTCCATCGTGGGTTCAAGAGATTTTTTGAACTCACAATAATTTTATTGTAGGTTCCTCGAACCCCTAATATTTTTGCGGGTTTTTAGTGGAGAATATAGTATATGCATAGCATAAGCATATACAGATATTTGATACACAGGGTGGTATAATTCAAAGTGATAAATCCCAAGCACACCAAATGTTATAAATATACAGGATGTCCCAAAAACATTGACCTCGGCTTTTATTCCTTAAATATTGATCTTAGACATATATAATAAATTACAAAGTGAAGTAAAAAAAATGTACAGAATTTTATGAAATAAATTAAAATTTTCAAGAGAATTAAATTTTAAGAAATACGAAATTTAAATTTATATACGGCTCCCGTACAAAAATATTCCCAATGAGTAAAATGTGCCCCATACACTAATAAAGTGATGTACAAAATTTCAACTTTTTATCATAAAAAGTCTCAGAGATATGAAAAGACAAAAATGCTGGCTTAAACGATCTTTCAATGCATCGACATGGGTTCTCAGAGGGCAAAAATCATGTCGGCAGATCGCGTTTCAGGGGTCGTGCACAAATTACGAAAGAAAACAATGATTACATAAATAAATAATTATTTTGCTATTTATAGAAACAAAAGTATCTACACTGTGTAGAAATAATAACTTTAAACAAAGGTTACATAGCTTGTTCAAAGTGTTTTCCATCTATGCCAAAGATCCATTAAAGATAAGAGGCAAATATTATTTGCCTGTGATGCATTTCTGCGTTGCGTCATTTGCACTCTTGCTGTAAACATTTATATTTTAATTTGTGATTAATCCCTCCCCAACTTTGTTTAAACATATTTCTGGGACTTTTAATGATAAAATGCTGAAATTTTATACATCACCTTATTAGTGCATGAGGTACATTTTATTCATTGGAAATGTTTCCGTACAGGGGGGCAGTATAAAAATTTTCAATTTTTGGTATTTCTTCAAATTTAACCCCCCTGAAAATTCTTATCGATTTCATAAAATTCTGTGCCTTTTTTTACGCAACTTTGTAATTTATTATATATGTCTAAGATAAATATTTAAGGAATAAAAACCGAGGTCAATGTTTTTGGGACACCCTGTATATATACACATTTCGTTTTTTGCTATTAACTCTTCAAGGTTTTCATTATTCATTTCCTGTTTACTATATATAAAATCGTGTGTATAGAACTTCACCCTTCAGACAGTTTATTATATTCTGAATATAAGATTTTAACTCAGAAATGATTTAAATAGAAATGTGTTGACATTTTTAATATTGGTAAAAATACCTAAAAATAAATTTTACATTTTTTAGTTTTTCTAAATATTACATTTCTTTTGTTTAATACATTTTATAAAGATAATTGAGTTGGAAATTCACACAGTATCTGTATATTGTATATAATACTGTTGCGCCTACAAAAGCAAAGTATATTAAATAAATAATTATCTAGAGAAAAAAAAATCTGTACTTAACTATAATTAGTTTCAATTTAGCATTTCAGATGTTTTATTGTGTCAGATGAGTCGACGCGGTGGTCAAGCGGTCAAGATCAGGCGTTTTCTTGCGATCACTCGGTTGCCGGGTTGTGGGTTCGAGTCCCACCCGCGGACATGGATGTTGTGATGTTGGACCCGGTGTGTTCCGACCCCCACTGGTGCAACGTCATGTGACGTTGCCCCAGAACAGGTTCACGGCTCTGGCCATTGTTTAGGAGGCATTGACTGTTCATGTTATATGTTCAGGATATTTATTCTGTTTGTATAATGTATGTCTTATTCTTTGCCATTTGAAAAAAGAATTGTGCCAGATGATCTGACTTAATGACACAGTTTGACCAGATTTTGTGAGACGCGTCTACTGACACCAAGTGAAAAACCTACTAAAATCTACCCAATTCGTAATTCAAATCTACCAAATATCTACCAACAAAAATGAAATACTTTTATATTAAAATATTATATTAAGTTCAAATTAATTTTATTTTTTAAATTTGTAAGGAGAAAATAGCAATGCAAATATATCCCCTCCTTCCCATAAAAAGTGGTTTTTAAATGCGAGATCTTATTGTTAGTTTATTTCCCAGGCCAGTTACATTCCAGGCGGAGCAATTGGCTTAATGTGTGTCAGAATGCTATTTTCTCATGTTTACATTTCTAACGTTCTGCTTGTTTTTTCCATATCTTAAACGTTAAAAAAAGAAAATAAGCAAATTATTATCAAATTAATTCAAACGATATGCCGTGTATTATTGATAGTCAATATCGTCGAATTTGGTAATGGCAACTTTTCTTTTTGTTATTTGGTTAACCTGACCAGATGATTCTTCAGGACAGTCATCGCATTTTTAACTGTCGTTCTCAAAAAATGTAAAAATTTTGAGGACAAAAAAATGACCTCAAATCCTTTTCCCCTTATTCCCCTACCTTTGCTACACTACCCCAGGGCGTCCGACTTATCCAAAAGTTAAAAATAGCAATAGGACAGCTGGTTGTGATTGCTGTAGTGATTGCTTTGTTGTAATTGCTGTAGTGATTGCTTTGTTGTAATTGCTGTAGTGATTGCTTTGTTGTAATTGCTGTAGTGATTGCTTTGTTGTTATTGCTGTAGTGATTGCTTTGTTGTAATTTCTGTAGTGATTGCTTTATTGTGGTTGCTATAGTGATTGCTTTGCTGTAGTGATTGCTTTGTTGTAATTGCTATAGTTATTGCTTTGGTGTAATTGCTGTAGTGATTGCTTTACTGTAATTGATGTAGTGATTGCATTGTTGTAATTGCTGTTGTGATTGCTTTGTTGTAATTGCTGTAGTGATTGCTCTATTGTGGTTGCTATGGTGATTGCTTTGTTGTAATTGCTGTAGTGATTGCTTTGTTGTAATTGCTGTAGTGATTGCTTTGGTGTAATTGCTGTAGTGGTTGATTTGCTGTAATTGCTGTAGTGATTACTTTGTTGTAATTGCTGTAGTGATTGTTTTGTTATAATTGCTGTCGTGTGTGCTCTGTTTTCTTTATACCAACAAAGAAGACTCTTTGTCTTTGAAAGAATGAGTCCAAATTTCTGGATAAGTAGCACATTTATTCATAAGACCATCGTAAACAGGAACAATATAAAGTAAAACAAGACTTTAATGCTGCACTAATTTCACAAAATAATCGATACAATTCTCAAAACATCGAGGAAAGTAATTTCACAAAACAGCTTTTTCATTCGTAAAATATTGACAAACATCACAGTTCAATGTAGCCCGTGTGACTTCAACTGCTCTCCAACTGAGTGATGATCTATTTCATAGGTTCGCCATAGAAACTTCTGGAAATCTATAATATCGCATAGAATATTGATTATTTCGGGGGCTTCATAAAAATTTGGGAAGTCGCCAAATTGGCGATAATCATCAAATCTGGCAACCCTTTCGACTTCGGCTTTCTGAACACCCTAATCTCACGTCATGGGAAAGGATGCCTGTACGTGTGTTTTCTCCGTCTGGTTCTCAAAAGAAAATATTTCAGTAAGAGAATATTACACGTTCGCAACAATAGGAAAAAACTCTGATGTGGGCAGCACATGACTTTCCTTATATAATGCAATGAATTTACTACTTTTACAGTAAAAAAAAATAGATTATTTTTATAGTAGATATTTATATTCTTTCCAAGATATTAAATTTTCGTCAATGAGTAGTCATTTTCATTGGTTTAGCGTTATTTTTATCCATTTGGCGAGTTTTCCGTTAATTTAGCAACATTTAAAACAGTCGCCAAGTTGGCGACATTCAACCAAATTCGTCGCCAAAATCTCGATAGCGTTATGGACGGAGAAATAAGTTATTCTTACAGCGGATAAATGACTATTGGCGTTCAAATACAAAAATATTACTCAAAGTATATTTTTTTCATGAATGGAACGCGCTAGATTCACGAGAATGGTGCCACCCAATTTATCGCATGGTATCACATATGAAAAGTGAACATGTTTCTCAATAAGAAATATTTTTTTTTTATTTTATATGATTTTTTGATAATTTTTTTTAAAAATGTGCAATATCTCGAGAACAGTTCATGTTAGCGCTCTAAAATTTATGTCAATCATTTTCTAATGAAAAATTACATAAGAAATGTCTATTTGCGTAATTTTATTAGAGGTTTTGATTTTTTGACGATTTTTTCAAAATTTCACTTGAGCATTTAGGAGGGTTCTGGGCATTCGATTTCGTATAAAAACAATAGGCTTCCAGTGTTTATGGATTGTAATTTTTGTACGAAATTTCGGTCGAATCGGTCCATTCGTTCGTCAGTTATCGTCTCCACAGACTTACTGACACACACACACACACACACACACACACAGACATCACTTCAAAAATGCTCGATTCGTGATCAGGGTTGCTTGGAACGTGCTCTCCCGTCGAAAACTCGAATTCGAATTTTCGACCCCGTCACTATACTTTCCTTATGCATTATGTATATAAGGAAGTAATATATGATTTGTGACCATAAATTGACCAATATGAATCCCCTCAAACGGTGAATTTTTTCAAGGACACGGCGACAATTTGTTCTCAAATCAAGGTTTCACAATTCGGTCACTTCATATATGGTCAACATTAATATGTAGGCGTCGTCAGAATGACGAAATTATTTTTCATTTAAATAAATTTTAATATAAATTTATAAATTGTTTATATTTAAAACACTAGATTCATCCTTTTCCCAGGATTTTCCATAAAGGGGGGGGGGGCAATGCATGCGAGGGGAGCGGATCCCCCTACTCCCTTTGAATGTTATTTTTTCTTTGGGGGAGGAGAAAATATGAAAAATCCAGTGTTGCCATATTTAAGGAACGGATCGACCGAAATTTTGCACAAAAGAAAAGGGAGAGAATTCGGGAAATAGGGTGAAATCTAGAGAATTCAATGTTTTTGAGAAGGATTTGGTAACACAGCTTTAAACCTCAAAGTTCGTCAAAGTTAATAGAGGACGCTAGAAACAATTTTTTTTTTAAAGTCTCGAAAAATCTACTAAAAATTCTACTGGAAAACGTCATTTCTAACAAAATCTACTGGAAAATGAAATGTACTAAATTTTCTACTGGACCTTAAAATTTCGCTCAAAATCTACCTAAAAATTAGAAATCTACCGTATCTGGTCACATTGGAATGAAATTCAAATTAGACTTCAATCCCTTGAAATATACATGAGTCATTCGATTTAAAATTTGTGGAACCCCCCAATAATTTTTCTTTAAACATCGAAAACTTTTAAACTCCGAAATTTATTCTAAATTTATATTACTTTCCTTATATACATAATATATAAGGAAAGTATTGCACGGGGTCGAAAATTCGAATTCGAGTTTTCGACGGGAGAGCCCATTTCAAGCATCCCTCATCACGAATCGAGCATTTTTGAACTAAATTTTCGAGTGAAATTTTGAAAAAATCATTAAAAAATCAAAACCTTTAATAAAGTTACGCAAATAGACATTTCTTATGTAATTTTTCTTAGAAAACGATTAACGTAAACTTTAGAACGCTAGCTTGAACCTTTCTCGAGATATTACATATTTTTCAAAGAAATTTATCAAAAAATCCCATAAATTAAAAAAAATGTTAACTGTTAAGAAATATGTTCACTTTTCATATGTAATATCATGCGATAAATTGGGTGACATCATTCTCGTGGATCTAACTCGTTCCATTCACAAGAAAAATTACTTGGCGTTCAAATACAAAATTATTACTCAAATAGTCATTTATCCGCTGTAAGAATAATTTATTTCTCGGTCCATAACGCTTGGCGAGATTTTTGAGATGAATTTAACGGAATGTTGCCAACTTGGCGACATTTTGAAATGAAAACTTAAAAGTTTCAATCATTGTAATGATAAATATAGCAGAGATACAATTTTTGTTTTCACGACGCCATTAGCCTCCCCCCCCCCCTGGGTGGTATATTGTCGAACTTGGTATTAATTGCAATATTTTTTCAAGCCCTTTAAAATGAAGGGTAACATGCAATAATGGTGATCATTTGGCCTAACGATACAAATTTTCAAAATTTTTTCTTGCAAAATTTGCAAATGAAAAACACACACAAACTATTCAAAAATGTATTCTGATATGAGAAAGGCCAGCTGTGCCCCATTCCAGCTAATTTTTGTTAGATTGTCGTACAGTAAATAATATCGTATAGTAATTAATAGGATTGATCTAAAAAGGTGTTTGTGTCTCCGATAATGTAGTATCCATTATACAGAGATAAATGCTGTTAAGCGAATGAGTTGGACTGGACTATTTTGGGGCTTTACGAAAAAGACTATTCTGCGATAACATTATCGAAATTTAAATATTCAAAATTTAATGGCAACTGCATTCGCTAAATTGCACTACACATTTTCTATCTGCTAATACAATTAGCAGCTATATTAGCAGCACACTGCACCGATCAAAAATGAAATCGGTTCATTGATTCTGCAATTCTGCAACTGCAAATCTGCAACTCTGAAAGTTCTAAAATATCTTCTATATAATAAAAGGCAATGTCTGTGTGTGTGTCTGTGTGTCTGTCTTATACACTATACGTTTCGCGACCGCGCGTCGGAGAGCTACGAAATTTGGCAATCGGAGACCTGGGGGAGGGGAGGGAAGGGGACACGTGAAAACCGATTTTTAAAATTTGAATTTTTTTTTTTGTTATTTAATGTTTTATGCGATTTCGACCGTTTTTTGACATTTTTGCCCTTTTTTCTCCACGATGCAGACGTTGTAGAAAAAAACAAATCACACCATCGGAAAGAGCAGAGAATTTCGAGTAAAAATATATCAATTTCAACTCTCAATTTCAATTTCTAATATTTTTTAAAGATTTTAAAACAAAAGTCACTTTTGGCTCAAAAAAACGATTTTTGGTTTTTAAATTCTCGCATAGTGAAAAGTACTCACAATTTCGACTAATAATTTACATTTTTAGAAAGCTGAAATATCTGGCATTCTTACAAGTCTAATTTGGTCCAGAAATAATGAAAATTGCCTTCAGGATCGCAATTTTAAAGACGCCATGATTTTAAATTTGTCGGCTACCGGCTCAGTTCTTCAACGGCATTTTCCTCCCATCCGCAGTAGTTTCTTCCCCGTCTCCATGGAGACCGCGCTTTCGGTTTTAAATGAATTACGAGCATAAGTGTTGTATACATCGGGCGAAATTATTATATTTATATGATATTTTAAATGGATATTTTAAATAATTTAAATGATTGAATTATGGTGGTTTGAATTGTGGTGATGTATTTGAAATTATTATATTTATGGATTGGTGGAACGATATGGATGATTTTTTGATTTTAAATGGATATTTTAATTTATGGATATTTTAATTTATAGATATTTTAAATGGATATTTTAATTTTATGGCTATTTTAAATGATAGAACGATGGAACGAGGATGGTGGAATTAAGAGCCTAGCATATGGTCATTATAAATTTAAATTAGCGCGCGGGAAGTTAGCGCGCGAGAATTGCACTCGGTAGGCCTGGGTTCGATTCCCGCCACTGATGCGGAGTACGATTACCTTAAACATATGGGTCGATAATTCCTTCCGAGAGGTTGGTGGCAGGGAAAGGAGGGTACGGTCTCTGTGGATGCCTCCCCCACTGGGTCCTGGTCCAAATTGGGTGAATAAAAAGAAAGTTATGGAGATTGTCGCGGAGGGCGCGGTAGCCCAGTGGTTAGCGTGCGGGAATTTCACTCGGTAGGCCCGGGTTCGATTCCCTCCACTGACAAAACTGCTGCCGTGTTCACGCGGAGTACGATCACGTTAAACATGTGGGTCCGTAAGTCCTTCCGAGAGGTTGGTGGTAGAGGAAGGAGGGTACGGACCCTGTGGATGACTTTCCCACTGGGTTCCGGTCTAAATTGGGTGAATAAAAAGAAGGTTATGGAGATTGTCGCGGAGGGCGCGGTAGCCCAGTGGTTGGCGCGCGGGAATTGCACTCGGTAGGCTCGGGTTCGATTGCCGCCACTGCCAAAACTGCTGCCATTTTCACGCGAAGTACGATCACGTTAAACATGTGGGTCCGTAAGTCCTTCCGAGAGGTTGGTGGTAGAGGAAGGAGGGTACGGACCCTGTGGATGACTTTCCCACTGGGTTCCGGTCTAAATTGGGTGAATAAAAAGAAGGTTATGGAAATTGTCGCGGAGGGCGCGGTAGCCCAGTGGTTGGCGCGCGGGAATTGCACTCGGTAGGCTCGGGTTCGATTGCCGCCACTGCCAAAACTGCTGCCATTTTCACGCGGAGTACGATCACGTTAAACATGCGGGACCGTAAGTCCTTCCGAGAGGTTGGTGGTAGGGGAAGGAGGGTACGGTCCCTGTGGATGCCTCCCCCACTGAGTTCGTGTCTAAATTGGGTGGCACTTCCTGGCCCTCCAAACAGTTACCTTACACTTTACTGGTAGGTCGCGCCAGCGAGTGTGCCACGGTTAGAATTTGCCACGGTCAGAATTTTCAAGGGTAGCGAACAGGCTGGTCGCCAAAGGCGGCTAGTCTATATAATAAAAGGCAATGTCTGTGTGTCTGTGCGTCTGTCTGTCTTATACACTATACGTTTCGCGACCGCGCGTCGGAGAGCTACGAAATTTGGCAATCGGAGACCCTGGGGGGTGTGAAGGGGACACGTGAAAACCGATTTTTAAAATTTTAATTATTTTTTTTGTTATTTAATGTTTTATGCGATTTCGACCGTTTTTTGATCTTTTTTCCCTTTTTTCTCCTCGATTCAGACATCGTAGAAAAAAACAAATCACACCATCGGAAAGAGCAGAGAATTTCGAGTAAAAATATATCAATTTCAAATTTCAGAGATAAATTCTAATATTTTTTTCTGATTTTAAAGCAAAAGTCACTTTTGACTCAAAAAAACGATTTTTGGTTTTTAAATTCTCGCATAGTAAAAAGTACTCAGAATTTCGCCTAATAATTTACATTTTTAGAAAGGTCAAACATCTGGCATTCTTACAAGTCCAATCTGGTCAAGAAATAATTATAAATATTCACAGGATCGCGATTTTAATGACCTAAGGATTTCCAATTTCTCGGCCAACCGCGTTTTCACCCGTTGAATTTTCTCCCCGTCTCCATGGAGACCGACCGCCCTTCCGGGTTTAAATGAATTAAGATATGTGTTGTATACAACGGGTGAAATGATTATATTTATATTATATTTTAAATGGATATTTTAATTTATGGATATTTTAAATAATTTAAATGATTGCATTATGTTGGATTGAATTGTGGTGATGTATTTGAACTTATTATATTTATGTATTTGTGGAACGATATTGAATATTTTAAATAATTGAACGAATGGATATTTTATTGAACGTTCAGCGACCGCGCATCGGAGAGCTACGAAATTTGGCAATCGGAGACCCGGGGGGGTGGGAAGGGAATTCGTGAATACCGATTTTTAAAATTTTAATTATTTTTTTTGTTATTTAATGTTTTATGCGATTTCGACCGTTTTTTGACCTTTTTGCCCCTTTTTCTCCACGATCCAGACATTGTAGAAAAAAACAAATCACACCATCGGAAAGAGCAGAGAATTTCGAGTAAACATATATCAATTTCAAATCTCAGAGACAAATTCTAATATTTTTTTATGATTTTAAAACTAAAGTCACTTTTGACTCAAAAAAACGATTTTTGGTTTTTAAATTCTCGCATAGTAAAAAGTACTCAGAATTTCGACTAATAATTTACATTTTTAGAAAGGTCAAATATCTGGCATTCTTACAAGTCCAATCTGGTCAAGAAATATTCCGTATTGGCCACAGGATCGGGATTTTAAGATTTTCCGAATTTCAATTTCTCGGCGATCCGCTAAAGCATTTCTTAACCGACGTTTCTCCCCCACAGAAGCAGGGAAGGTGGTGGGTGGGGACGTCAAGGTGGAGGTTGACGTCACGGTTCTGTATATGCATAGCGATGGGTGGGACAATAAGAAACCGAATTGGTTTTTACTTTCCGTTTCCCGCGCTTCCGATTTTAAATGAAATAAGAGCTTAACATATGCATTGTAGAAATTATTATATTTATATTTTAAATGATGGAACGATATGGATTTTTTAAATGGATATTTTAATTTTATGGATATTTTAAATGATGGAACGATGGATATTTTAATTTTATGGATATTTTAAATGATGGAATGTTGGATATTTTAAATGATGGAACAATGGAATGAGGATAATGGAATTAAGAGCCTAGAGAGCATATATTCATTTTAAATTGTAAATTAGCGCACGGGAAGTTAGCGGTAGGCCCGGGTACGATTCCCGCCACTGCCAAAACTGCCGAAGTGTTCACGCGGAATACGATCACGTTAAACATGTGGGACCGTAAGTCCTTCCGAGAGGTTGGTGGTAGGGGAAGGAGGGTACGGTCCCTGTGGATGCCTCCCTCACAGGGTTCCCGTCTAAATTGGGTGAATATAAAGAAAGTTGCGGAGGGCGAGGCAGCCCAGTGGTTAGCGCTCAGGAATTGCACTCGGTAGGCCCGGGTTCGATTCCCGCCACTTCCAAAACTGCCGCCGTGTTCACGCGGAGTACGATCACGATAAACATGTGGGTCCGGAAGTCCTTCCGAGAGATTGGTGGTAGGGGAAGGAGGGTACGGTCCCTATGAATGCCTCTCTCACAGAGTTCCCGTCTAAATTGGGTGAATATAAAGAAAGTTGCGGAGGGCGAGGCAGCCCAGTGGTTAGCGCTCAGGAATTGCACTCGGTAGGCCCGGGTTCGATTCCAGCCACTTCCAAAACTGCCGCCGTGTTCACGCGGAGTACGATCACAATAAACATGTGGGTCCGGAAGTCCTTCCGAGAGGTTGGTGGTAGGGGAAGGAGGGTACGGTCCCTGTGGATGAATAAAAAGAAAGTTATGGAGATTGTCGCGTAGGGCAAAGTAGCCCAATGGTTAGCGCGCGGAAATTGCACTCGGTATGTCCGGGTTCGATTCCCAAAATTGCCGCGTAAACGATCACGTTAAACATGTGGGTCTGTAAGCCTTCCGAGAGGTTGGTGGTAGGGGAAGAAGGGTACGGTCCCTGTGGATGCTTCTTCCACTTGGTTCCGGTCTAAATTGGGTGAATAAAAAGAAAGTTATGAAGAATATCGCGGAGGGTGAAGTACCCCAGTGGTTAGTGCGCGGGATTTGCACTTGGTAGGCCCGGGTTCGATTCCCAAAATTGCCGCCATGTTCACGCGGAGTACGATGACGTTAAACATGTGGGTCGGTAAGTCCTTCCGAGAGGTTGGTGGTAGGGGAAGGGGGGTTCGGTCCATGTGGATGCCTCCCCCACTGGGTTTCAGTCTAAATTGGCCGAATAAAAATAAAGTTATGGAGATTGTCGCGGATGGCACGGTAGCCCAGTGGTTAGCGCGCGGGAATTTCACTCGGTAGGCCCGGGTTCGATTCCCGCCATTGCCAAATCTGCAGCCGTGTTCACGCGGAGTACGATCACGTTAAACATGTGGGACTGCAAGTCCTTCCGAGAGGTTTGTGGTAGGGGAAGGAGGGTACGGTCTCTTTGGATGCCTCCCCCATTGGGTTCCGGTCTAAATTGGGTGGCACTTCCTGGCCTTCCAAGCAGTTACCTTACACCTTTCTGGTAGGTCGCGCCAACGAGTTTGCCACGGTCAGAATTTTCAAGAGTAGCGAACAGGCTGGTCGCCAAAGGCGGCTAGTAAATAATAAAAGGCAATGTCTGTGTGTGTGTCTGTGTGTCTGTCTGTCTTATACACTATACGTTTCGCGACCGCGCGTCGGAGAGCTACGAAATTTTGCAATCGGAGACCCTGGAGGGTGAGAAGGGGACACGTGAAAACCGATTTTTAAAATTTTAATTATTTTTTTTGTTATTTAATGTTTTATGCGATTTCGACCGTTTTTTGACCTTTTTGCTCTTTTTTCTCCACGATCCGGACATCGTAGAAAAAAACAAATCACACCATCGGAAAGAGCAGAGAATTTTGAGTAAAAATATATCAATTTCAAATCTCAGGGACAAATTCTAATATTTTTTTATGATTTTAAAACAAAAGTCACTTTTGACTCAAAAAAAACGATTTTTGGTTTTTAAATTCTCGCATAGTAAAAAGTACTCAGAATTTCGACTAATAATTTACATTTTTAGAAAGGTCAAACATCTGGCATTCTTACAAGTCCAATCTGGTCAGGAAATATTCCGTATTGCCCACAGGATCGGGATTTTAAAAGTTTCCGAATTTCAATTTCTCGGCGTTCCGCTCGGCGTGCCGCTTCGTTGCTCCCCCGCTGAAGGAGGGAAGGTGGTGGGTGGGGACGTCAAGGTGAAGGTGACGTCACGGTTCTGAATAGAGCTCCTTTGCTCTATATAAATTATTATATTTATATTTTAAATGATGGGACGATATGGATTTTTTAAATGTATATTTTAACTTTTGGATATTTTAAATGGATATTTTAATTTTATGGATATTTTAAATGATGGAACAATGAAACAATGGAATGAGGATGATGGAATTAAGCATATGGTCATTTTAAATTGCAAATTAGCGCGCGGGAAGTTAGCGGTAGGGCCGGGTTCGATACCCGCCACTGCCAAAACTGCCGCCATGTTTACGTGGAATACGATCACGTTAAATATGTGGGTCCGTAAGTTCTTCCGAGAGGTTGGTGGTAAGGGAAGGAGGATACGGCCCCTGTGGATCCCTCCCCCACTGGGTTCCCGTCTAAATTGGATGAATATATAGAAAGTTATGGAGATTGTCGCGGAGGGCGCGGCAGCCCAGTGGTTAGCGCGCGGGAATTGCACTCAGTAGGTCCGGGTTCGATTCCCGCCACTGCCAAAACTTACGCCACGTTCACGCAGAGTACGATCACGTTAAACATGTGGGTTCGTGAGTCCTTCTGAGAGGTTTGTGGTAGGGGAAGGAGGGTACGGCCTAAATTGGGTGAATAAAAAGAAAGTTATGGAGATTATCGCGGAGGGCGAAGTAGCCCAGTGGTTAGCGCGCGGGAATTGCACGCGGTAGGCCCGGGTTCGATTTCCAAAATTGCCGCCGTGTTCACGCGGAGTACGATCACGCGGAATAAACATGTGTGTCTGTAAGTCCTTTCGAGAGGTTGGTGGTTGGGGAAGGAGGGTACGGTCCCCGTGGATGCCTCTCCCACTGGGTTCCGGTCTAAATTCGGTGAATAAAAAGAAAGTTATGGAAAATGTCGCGGAGGGCGAAGTACACCAGTGGTTAGCGCGCGGGAATTTCACTGGGTAGGCCCGGGTTCGATTCCCGCCACTGCCAAAACTGCAGCCGCGTTCACGCGGAGTACGATCACGTTAAACATGTGGGATCGTAAGTCCTTCCGAAAGGTTGGTGGTAGGGGAAGGAGGGTACGGTCCCTGTGGGTGTCTCCCCCACTGAGTTCCGGTCTAAATTGGGTGGCACTTCCTGGCCGTCCAAACAGTTACTTTACACCTTCTGGTAAGGGGCCAACGGCCGTACCGTGCTGAAAACACCGGTTCTCGTTAGATCACCGAAGTGAAGCAGCATCGGGCGCGGTTAGTACTTGGTGGGTGACCACCTCGGAACGCCGCGTGCTGTTGGCCATCTCGGGTGCGGTATCCCCGTGGTTTGCGCGCTAGATTTGCACGCTGCCACAAATGCCGCCGTGTTCATGCGGAGTACGATCACGTTAAACATGTGGGTCCGTAAGTCCTTCCGAGAGGTTGGTGGTAGGGGAAGGAGGGTACGGTCCCTGTGGATGCCTCCCCCACTGGGTTCCGGTCTAAATTGGGTGGCACTTCCCGGCCGTCCATACAGTTACCTTACACCTTTCTGGTAGGTCGGACGGTCTGGGTCTCAACAACAACAACACCTTCTGGTAAGGTCGCGCCAGCGAGTGTGCTACGGTTACAATTTGCCACGGTCAGAATTTTCAAGGGTAGCGAACAGGCTGGTCGCCAAAGGCGGCTAGTTTGTAATAAAGAAGAATATTTCGGAGCATTGTCTTTCATCCTGACGGTTCTGAAAATTTATCTAAAAACTGGAATTACGTGCGACTGATATGTCTTGTCAAGATGCTGTTTTTTTAAGTTTTTAATTTATTTTTGGAAATTGGATACGGATGATAATAAAAACATGGAAACTTTCTGAGATAACAGCAAACACAACAGGGTGGTGTCTTCTCTTGACAGTGTACTATGACTATATATTTTTAATAACTAGGCAAGATTCTAGTTTGACTTTGTTTTAAAGTTTTAAAGTCCCTTTTTAGATTTATTGTGTTTTAAAGCTAATTTTTACTTTCTCATATGCAGTATTTAGAAAGTATTGTTTTCGTGAAAACTTTCGATTTCGAGATTTTGAAGCTGATATATGTTGTAAAAATTCCTGAACACGTCTTGATTATTTTTTGAGTGATGTCTGTCTGTCTGGTGTCTGTGGCCGATTTGTTGTGTCAGCCACAAATATCAATGGATTTTCACGAAACTTTATATCCGGCTTTGTTATTAAAAAACCTAGGACTAGATGGAATTTTTTTTTTAATTCGAACGAAAACTTCGAAATTCATTCGAAATCTTATATTTTTTTAATACGACAGGATACGACAAATTGTAACTTAATCATTCATATAATGGTATTATTTATGGTTCAATGATCAGAAAACTTAATAATTTCAATCATTGTATTGCGGCTATTTTTCACAACAATCTTTTTGTTCTTGACGTTAGTAGCTCCCCGTTGGGGTGGCAAGTTACCCTCCCCCGGAGGGGGGGAGGGGGACCATTGTCAAGTATGGTATTAATCGCAAGATTTTTCGAGCCTTTTAAAGTGAAGGGTAACACGCTATAACTGTAATCCTTTAGACCTACGATACTAATTTTCAAATTTTTTTCGTGTAAAATTTGTAAAAAATTAATGAATTCTGTATGAGAAAGTCGAGTTGAACCAAACTCTAGGTAATAACTTTTGCATACAGCTGTATAGCGGAAGTATTTTCCTCACAATTTTAGAATTCAAAATTTTAACGGAAGAGTATGTTTTAAGACATTTTAAACACATTTTGAATACACTAAGAAAGGTGTCTATATGTACGTGTAGACATATGTCATGTACTTCTACACAAATTTCATGTGTATATAAAATATTATGTAAAATCTAGGATTAGAAATAATGTGTAGAGAACACTCACAGTATTAAATGCTTAGAGCTGGAGATATCTTTAATTCAACGTTATGATGCTGCCCTACTACATTTCGGTTCCGGGATCAAACTCCAGCATAACCAAAATAATAATATCGCGTTCTGGCTACATTGGTGATCTTGGGCCAGCATGAAGCAACCTTCGTTCTATTATCTCCAGTCATTGAAGTCGAGTGTCGTACAAAACAGAGCACCAGGCGCGAAGCGCCTTTAATCTCCAATTTCAATATGTGGTTCTTATCGTCAAACTGTGACATTAATTCAGTGATATCTCCAGTCATTAAGCTTGCTATGTAATTATATATGCATTGTATAAATATACTTCTTATACTCCCCATGAGATGGCGCCAGGAGGTAGCTAAACATTGCTGCAATTTCTTAACTTGCCTTCGTTATTGGCAACGCCATTTTCGTAGTACACCTCATCACTGCCCCACGATTGTTCCTTTTTTTCAGCTTAAAATTCACGTGCCTCATCTGTAATCCAGCTACAACTTTGTTCGGTAATCGAGAAATTATTGGGAAGGGGAGCACTGTAGCGAACGTTCATAAATAAATATCAAGTACCTTGATCTGAAGGCGTCTTTAGCTCAACGCTATAATTCTGGCCTAATACGCTTTGGTCCTGGTATTAAACGCTGAAACTGATAAAATGGTGATATCGTGCTCTCGCTACAAATGTTGCGTAATTTACATGACGAGGACATTGATTATTATTTAAATTTCACATTTTCATAGCATTATTTCCTAAAAGGAAATAATTACTACAATATCAGTAGTAATCTATGAGAGAAAGATATTTTGATCTATGATGCTATTGGCAAAAATCGTAATAAAATAATGTATTAATTCAAACTACCTGAATATAATTATTTTCATGGCTGATTTATTACCAGAATAAAAGTACTCGTACAATCGGTACAATGAACATTTGCATATACTCTCTATGAAAAAAAATCCTTAGCAACTTGTGAAAGTAAGTCTTGAACAATCGCTTTCGTTTCATTCATTTTCCAAAACTCGATGAAAAGTCATCATGGTGAGAATAATGGAACCTGATGTCAAAGTCGCCAATTTCTCCCAAAGGACAAACGACCCGGAATTTTCCATAATAATAAATTGGTAACTGTAAATATTTAAGACAAGAAAAGATAGAGTATTTATAGCTATAGATAAATCAAACTCTCATACATTTTAAAATATTATTTATAAAACTGTAACTCACTGCTAGGTATTTCGTGCTCGAGACCATTAAAATTCCGAGCTACGGAAGACTTAATGAAGTTTAAAAATTTGTCCCTTCTGCCTGGCTATTTATTGATTTTTGCATAAGTTGACTGGTATTTTAATCTAAGTAAAGTTATTGAATATACAATATAAGCACACATTAAGAGTTTATTTGATATTTTCTCAGTTGTAAAAAAGAGTAATTGCATACTTGTGCTAACTCTCGCTATCGCTCACCAAACCCTGCAGTGTCTTTCTTTTCCTTTCTATCGTACTAGCCGAAGCCTTAACGTATCTATTTGTACAATCGGAAAAGTGTCATCCAGTTTAAACCAGAACCTAATAGGGATGGCAACCGCAGGTACCCTACCATCTTTACTCTAATCCATTATCTCTCGGATGGACTTTGGTTCCACAGATGTATCGTGCCCACAATCCACGCAAACGCGGGAATTGTTTTGGGTGGCGTCGAGAATCGAATACTGGATTACCGCTTGTACAACCCTCTCGCCTTAATCACTGGACTGCCCCGCTCATAGTCATCTTAACCTTCCTAAAATGCTCCATGTTACACGAAGTCCGCGTTACGAATGATGACTGCGAAAAATAGCTAGTTTTCGCGTCGATCAACAGCGCCCTCTAGCTCCAAAGGATGGTGTTTGCAGACATACAATCGTTGACAAAATTAAATTGGTTTAGTGGTAACTACCTCTTATCAAAGTTTGCACAGAGAGTTTGCAATCACCTTGTATACGGTTTTGCGGAAAAAAAAATCACTTTCTCAGTAGTAAAAAAAAATTACGATATGTTTTCAAATATGTCTTGCGAAATAGACTTTAAGGGAAAGATGAAAAAACGCCTTTTCGTATTAATTTCATCCTCTTAATGTTTCATGCATATAAAAAATACTAAGGCGCTTTATTTACGATAAGTTCACATAGGACTATAGTTACTTTTAGGTCCAGGGTATCCTACTGAAAGATCCTACTCCCAATTTAGGATCTTAGGATCAACAGAGTACCCTACATTTACTTGGTTCAAACCATTCTGAGATTCAATAACTTTCTTGGAAACTTGTGTTTTTCCCCATTGAGTTGTGTTTTTCCCCATGAAGTTGTGTTTTTCCCCATGAAGTTGTGTTTTCCCCGAGTTTTTGTGAGACATAGCTTAGCCGAGGCTTAGTTTTTTTTATACCTCTCTACTATCAAGTTGGTTTCTACAGGAATATAGTTATTTACGTAATATATCTAAATTGAAATATTATCAATATCTTGATTTATCCTTCGGATTTGTACTAACAAATGCAGACGAATCCAAGAAATCTCGTATAGTGTTATTTAGTTTGGGCTGTTTTATTTTATCTTGGATTTTATTAAAGAACGGTTTAGTAGATTTTAACAATATATATTGAAGTTCTTCTTTGAGCTCAAAAATGCGAAACGTATTGTTACAGTCGCTTATTTAATATTTAAAACTTTTAGGAGGAGTCTGACGTTTTGAAAACTGGCAATTAATCAACGATTTTCCGAAAATGGATGGGTAATAAAAGGTTTACTTTCTTTAAAATATTGCTTGTATATAAACTTGTGACATAACTATATATATACACGCTTAGAATTTCGTGTTAGAAGCTATTAAAATTTCAAACCACTGGAAATTTAATGGAGGATAAAAATAATGATATTTCCTATCGCTTAGATTGTTGTTTCAATGTACGTTAAATTTGTTTGAAAGTTATTCTTGGTTGTTTTCATAGTTTAACCATTAGGGTTTCTTTCTTTCTTTCTTCTTTAAAATATAATTCGTGTGCTTGAAATTAAATGAAAAGTTTGATTAAATAACGTTGAAAGGAATCAATTTTATTTTTAAATATAATTTTAATATATTTTACTGGTAGATATCTAATGTACCAACTATGTTTTTACTAAAACATTTTGAAGCATCTTTTTATTTTCCAAGATCTGCAATAGAGTTAAATGACGACTCATATAAATTCAGCATCGGACGGGGTAAAGATGTTCACTAAGGATTTCCATTTCCCGTGTTTTCCCTTTCCGTTTCCAAAATTTTAATTTTCTTTGAACATCTATTTTTCAGGAATGGCTATGGATGCAGTTTAGATAATAACTGACATGGGTTCAGCATCAAATTCTGGAGGAGGCAGTGTTTTTTTTCAGGCATACATTCGGAGGGGTCTTCGTCCCCCCCCGCGGAAAAATATTTTTATTGACTTAGTATGACTTTTCTATTTATGTGACAGTATTTAAATATATTTATATAGACTAAATAGAAAATTTGCCCCATCCCCCGGACCAAGAAAGTCCCGAAAGATTCCCTGGGAGGAGGTGGGGCAGTGTTCTAAGAATGGTTACTTCAGCTGCAAATATTTTCTTTGAAATATCTATTTCTCAGAAATATCTATTTCTCAGGAATTTCTGTAGATAGAGCTTAGACAACGACTGATATGGATTCAGCATTAAATTCTGGCGAGAGTAGGATGACTTACAAAAAATTTACCTTTGCAGTTCTGGAGATGTTACTTTCGATTGAAAATTTACATTTTCCTTGCAGCGTCTCTTTTTCAACATCATCTATAGAAATGACTTAGATGATAACTGATATGGATTCAGCATCACATGCTTGAGGGTGATCGGAGGGTTCACTAAGGACTTCCTCTTCCCGTTTGTATCCACTTATGGTTCAAAAATGTTCTTCGAAAAATCTGTCATACATAGCTTAGATGATGACTGATATGGACATTCAAATTCTTGGTATTACATTCTAGTGGGTGTAAATGTCTTACTAAGGAATTTCACTTCCGGTTCTAGTTATGTCAGTTTCTATTTAAAAACCTACATTTTATTTGCGATATCTATTTATCAGTATTTCCAGAGGTTGAAAGAAAACTGATATGGATTTATCATCACACATTTTGGAGGATATAGGAGGGTTCACTAATGACTTCCATTTCTCGTTTTTATCAACTTCTGGCTCAAAAATTATTTTCTTTGAAAACTATATTTCTCATGATTAGTTGTAGAGCTTAGATGACGACTGATGGATACAGTATTACATTTTAATGCAGTGTTTCTTTCAGGACTTTTTGGCTGGGGGTTTAGGAAACTTCAGGGGGACAGAATTTTCTATTTGCCCTATATAAATGTACGTAGGTGGTTCAAAAAGTAAGGTAACAAGAGCTCTCACGGGTGCACAAATTCGGCGTGCGAATTAAATTCCAAGTCTAGATAGTCGAAAGATGCTGCACGACAACGTCCGACCGCATACGGCCTCGGTTACACGTGAGTTGGTACAGCGTTTCCGATGGAATGTACTGGAACACCCACCCTACAGCCCGGATCTCGCACCAAGCGATTTTCATCTCTTCGGACCGTTGAAGAAGCACCTGGCAGGACGCCATTTCACAACCGATGCCAAAGTTCAGGAAGCCGTCGTTGAATGGCTCCGCTACCTGGACCCTGAATTCTTCAATGCCAATTTCGATAGATTGGTTTACCAATGGAACAAAAGCGTTGTTGAAACCCAGACCGTCCGACCTACCAGAAAGGTGTAAGGTAACTTTTTGGACGGTCGGGAAGTGCCACCCAATTTAGACCGGAACCCAGTGGGGGAGGTATCCACAGGGACCGTACCCTCGTTCCCCTACCACCAACCTCTCGGAAGAACTTTCGGACCCACATGTTTAACGTGATCGTACTCCGCATGAACACGGCGGTAGTTTTGGCAGTGGCTGGAATCGAACCTGGGCCTACCGAGTGCAACTCCAGCGCGCTAACAAATGGGCTACCGCGCCCTTGGAACAAAAGAGTTGACAACTATGGTGACTATGTGGAAAAATAATATGTACCATGCTAACTTTATGTATCTCATTGATTTCGTGAATAAACCTTTTCTCTCACAGGACTTGCTACCTTACTTTTTGAACCACCCTCGTATATCTAAACGTTGTCACATAAATAAAAATTAGCTTCACATAATATGTCTCCGGGGGAGGGAGCGAATAATCCCCCCCCCCCAGGAGGTATGCCTGAAAGAAACGCTGTTTTAATGGGAATAACTTTACTTCCGGTTCTAGTTATGTCAATTGCGATTAAATAATTTAAATTTTTTTGCCACATCTATTATCTGAGGATTGGCAATAGATGGAGTTTAGATGGTAATTAATATGTATTCCGCATCGAATTTCAGAGGGGGATGCGGCTTTTCGCTAAAGATTTACTGCTCTGGAGATGTCTCATTCGGTTTTCCGGAAATTCACATTACTATACAAAGCACGAGAATGTAAATTTTTTCGAAAATTGAGTGTACACACAATTTGTCACCAGATAAAGGTCATTCATAAATTTCATGTTTGCAGTAAGTTCGAAATCTCAAATGTGTTACTAAAATGTTTATATAACCTAACCGGGTTTTTTTTTATACATGTAACTTAACTTGGATGTATGTTGTTGTTGTTGTTGAAACCCAGACCGTCCGACCTACCAGAAAGGTGTAAGGTAACTGTTTGGACGGTCGGGAAGTGCCACCCAATTTAGACCGGAACCCAGTGGGGGAGGCATCCACGGGGACCGTACCCTCCTTCCCCTACCACCAACCTCTCGGAAGGACTTTCGGACCCACATGTTTAACGTGATCGTACTCCGCATGAACACGGCGGCAGTTTTGGATGTATGTTGTGTTGTAATTAGCAGGAATGGGGAAAAATCGCGGGTATATGGCAGGCAATAAATAACTGTCAATCGTATTATGAGAGTCGTATTATCAGAGTCGTATTATCATAAGTCGTATTATCAGAGCCTGTTACGTGGTGACGCCTGCAATGCGTATTAAATTACGTGGTTATAATTTTTTTCGAATTCATATGTGCGTTGTTGCTTTAGAAACAATATCCGAATTTCATAAAATTGGGTAGGTAAGTCACTTGTGGGCGAACCTGGTGCTAATTAATTTTGGGTACGCTTCGGGATAAAAGAACCCGCCTTTTTTCTGTGAAATGGCCCGCAAAAGCTTGTATCTACTCTAGCTGAAAAACTAATGGATCGAATTTCACAAAATTTGGTTAATAAGTCACTTGTGGGACACCCTGGTGCTAATTAGATTTTGGTACGATTCGAAAAAAAAATAACCTGCCTTTTTTTGCAAAATGGCCCGCAAAAATCGTCAAAATCTAAAATAAACTATGTATGCTTAAATATATCGATTAAATGCTTGTTTTAAACGTAATTTTTAACAAAGAAAAGAATAAGACCAACCCCATTACACTAGAACTACCGTTCTCGAGATATGTTAGTTTTTTCGTATTTTCTCTACTCCACCTTTGAAAATAAGTCCAGTAAATAAGAACGAAAATTGAATTAAAAGTGAATTAAATTTAATTAAAATAAAGATAATGTGAATATAATTCTACAGGGAAAGTCATGTGTTGCCCACATCAGATTTTTATTTTTATTTGGTAGCTGAACATTTTTTCAAAAGCGACGTAACAAAAATTCAAAAAAAAAAGGAAAATATTTCAAGAACGGCTAAACCTATAGTAATGCGGATGGTCGTATTCTTTTCCCCCTCTAAAATTACGTATAAAACAAGCATTTAATTGATAAATTCGATCGTACGTAGTATTTTATTTTAGATTGTGTTGATTTTTGAGGACTATTCCTTTAAAAAGGCAGGGTACTTATTTTATTAATCTTACCAAAATCCCATAAGCACTTGGGTATCCCACAAGTGACTGATCTACCAAATTTTGTGAAATTTAGTCAATTAGTTTTTTTTAGTTAAAGTGAATACATCAGATTTTTACTGACCATTTCGCAAAAAAAGGCGGGTTATTTTATCCCGAAGCGTACCAAAATCTAATGAGCACCAGGGTCACTCACAAGTGATTTACATATAAAATTTTATAAAATTTGGTCCATTAGTTTTCGAGTTTGCGTGGATATATATATTGCACAGACAGACAGACAGATACAGAGACTCACCGACACGCACATAAAAGCCACGCTAAAAATGGTTTTTTCGTGTTCCAGAAGTCCTAAAACGTGTAGATCCGTCGAAAACTCGAATTGCGATTTTCGACACGAGTCCAATATTTTCTCTGTACGTTACTATGTATTGCAGGGAAGTAAAATGAAATACCATAATTACACTTATTTGGACGAATTAAAAAAAAAATTAAATATGAAGGAGTTATCGAACATATTTGTTTTTAAACTCATTGGAATGCTCGTTCTTCGGTCTTTCAAATGGTGTCAAGATAGAAATGTTTCTTTCGCTAGAAATTTAATTTGTGTAGAAATAGCTCAAATTACGCCTCAACATAAAATAACTAAAAATCTAATTCGAATTTAAAGAAAAGTGGCTTAGATGTGTCTTGGGATCTGACATGAACTGTTACTTTACCGAATATGTTACCTGTCGTTTAGATTTACCGCTACGGGGCACACACACATATATATTTTATTAAATAAACTACTTGCTGTCCACAACAAAAAACATGTATATGTTGCAAGTGGCCGAAGATCGTGTTTCCCCCCTACATCTTTTCTATATAGCACGGTCCTTAGAAATAAAACATTTCCAGTTCTTGTAGTAAACTCCTCTATATTAATTAAATCACGTGTGTATTTCAGGAAAGTAAATTAAAACCATGTCAATCTTAAAAATAATGTGTTTTAGACAGTTTCTATTAAGAATATTTTTATATGCTGCAAACAGTTTTACGTTATTTTGAATTTAATCATGTCTCCCTAGCGCTGTGTAACAGAGTAATTTGGCTATCATATTTGGGTTCAGTAACTTAAAGTGACATGAGTTACAACCTGGAGCGAATTTTTTTTTCACAACCAGTGTTCTTACTCTTAGTAAATTTTCACAACCAGTGTTCTTACTCTTAGTAACTTTAAAAATAAATAAATAAATAAATAACATAAATAAAGCATTCTCAAAATGTTTTCCTTCAACTCCAATACATAACTGAGCTCTTCTAATAATGTTTCTGTAAATATTTTGGAGTTCTTCACCACTAATATTGCTGCAAGCATCAATTACCTTTTGTTTAAGTCCAATTGCTTCCAGTGGGCGAGTATCATAAACTAGCGTTCGAAGACGACCCCATAAGTAAAGATCGAGTTAAATCAGGAGATCTGGGAGGCCATTCTATGGCTTCTTTCAAACCAATCCACTGTTTATCAAAGTTTTAGTTGAGCCAGTTTGTCACAATTATAGCCTGGTGTGCAGGCGCGCCATCTTGTTGATAATACATATTTTTTAGAAGCGACAATGTTGTCGTCTCCATAAAATCCGTTACAGTACCGTTTAAAATAAGCTGCATGCATTTTTCAGCTGTAAGAGCCCCTTCATAAAACACAGGACCAATCAGTTTTCCATTCCAAATTCCGCACCATACAGACACAGAACACTTTCTCCGGTGATGTATTTCACGGACAAAAAATGGGTTCGTGTTATCCCAATAATGAGCATTGTGAGTACTGATTGCTCCATCTTCCGTAAACAAACATTCATCAGACCACAAAATGTTCTTAACAAAGTTCGAATTGATGTATTGTTGGATTAACAACCAGTTGCAGAGTGCTACACGCCTGTCAAAATCAGAGGGTTGAAGTCCATGAATACAAAATAGATGCCAATGGTATTTTGCAAGTGTTCTAGCAATTGACATACTAGGTAGTCCCCAAG
The DNA here is from genome assembly GCA_951213105.1 of Amaurobius ferox. NCBI lineage: Eukaryota > Metazoa > Arthropoda > Arachnida > Araneae > Amaurobiidae > Amaurobius > Amaurobius ferox. The sequence continues at coordinate 94,249,365 of OX578150.1, forward strand.
TTTCGCTTGCTTTTCGAATGCTTGTTCGTGGGTTGAAAGAAAAATATGCGATTATGTCAGTTTCTTGGTCCTCCGTATACAGACGATTTCTTCCAAGGCCAGGTCTTGGATAAAATGAAACGGTAGTTCTTAATCTCCTCGTCGATAAACAAATGTACTTGAAATTTCAAGTAAGTTTGGATATCGCCGTCCAAAATCCCGAGCAGTTTCTGCAGTATTTTTATTACACAGAGAATAAATCATTGTTAATTCGAAAAGGTCGTTATTTGTTAAAAATACCATAATGCACAACAAGTTACGTGTTCTTAATTCGTCAATTCAATACTAAACATGCTGACGATTCACTGAATGATTACTAATCTTCTTTATTTTGGTATAATATTAAAAAAAGTTTAGTTGTACTGAATAGAAATAATACTGGGAATAAATACGTAAATTAAAAAATTAAATCGTCTGCATTTCAATCTTCAGTTTTTAAAATTATTTTACTATAAACATTTGAAACGACTAAATTAAGAGTTAAAGGAGAGAAAAAATCGTGTGTGAGTTCTATTTTTCGTTTTGAAAAATTATGTTAAATTTCAAAATCAAATACATACTTGCATTTCTTTACTTATTTATTTTAGTTGTTTCAAATAAAAATGGCATGTCTCAATGTGAAAAGTACTTAACAATAGGGAATTCGCAAAAATGTCTCCTATGTATTATCATCCAGTTTTATCTTTTTTGTGATATGTCACAAATTTACATTTCTAATTTGATATATGGCCGCCATTCACAATGCTCAATTTTCAATTAAATATAACACTTTCAATTTTAAAGATACAGATATGCGTTTTTTTTAATGATCTTGTTGCATTAAAAATAAACATTTTCTGATTGACGCAATTTGTCTAAGGGGGTCGTGTAAAGATATCAAAAGTGTAACTTTTTAAAAATTAATGGAGGACTATTTCATTAACGTAGTATTATTTCCTACTTTACTTTCAACATTTTTGCAATTTACATTGCCCACTTATCTCCAACAGGTAAAAAAATTAAAGCGCATTTCAATCTTTTTGGGACACCCTGTATGTGTGTGTATATATATATGACAATTTTTAACACGTGAAAATGAAAAGTTAAGCACAGCCAGGTTTCAAATATCAACCATTTAACCATTGATAAACTTGATTTATGATGATTTGCTTCCATTGAAGCTGCTATAAATAAAAGTTTAAACCTCCAAAACGATTTTTTATATTTACTTGTTGCTTGAATGGTATTTTAATGTATGTATAAATTATCGATGATGGATCACCTGGATTCCATCCGATATCTTTTCGTAATGGTGGGAGATGCATTTCATTTAAAATTTGAATTCTCGTTTAGAATATTATATTAATAACAAAACGTTTAGTGGATTTTCTTTGCTATTCCAACTATGTGTGCACATTCTATTGTGTACATTCTAAAAATTAGCTGATTTTGCAATTGCATGGTCGATACAAAAAATGTGTAAATTTTCAACCTTTCAGGTTACCGGGGGTCTACTGAATGGTCTAAGAACAGTATTAGCCCCCTCCATTTCGTCAATCTCCCACGAGGAGTAAATCTAAAACACGATTCCGTTAAGTACTGCTCCGTAGGCGATACCTTAAATGTGCAAAGATTAGTATTATTTACTATAAGACGCCTTCTAGACGAACGGAGGGCTTCCTGAGGGTCTAGAAAATTACAAACATGTTAACAAAATGTAGAGAAAGAAGCGTTTTCTGCACTTAAACTGAACTTTACATAAGAAAGACAGAGGCCCAAATTATAGCATAAGCAAGAAATTACAATCTCAAACGAAATGGTAAACTGCTGATTCTAAATACCTCCTCTTTTCTAGAGCTGCTTATTAACTTTGTGAACACCCCCTTACGGTATTCCCTAGAAAATTGGACTCGGAAAGAATTTGTATTAATTTGTTTAAGAAGAGAATTATTTTTTTTAATTTGCAGACTTTTGAAAGAAGCTGTTGACTTAATCATGGTAATTTATGCAGTTCCCGTCACGGGAGAAACTCATTCGAGAACATATAAGTTGTATTTCACACAGACTGTTGAGAATAGTACTTTGCGTTTTGTGTGAAATGTCTTTGTCATGTTTAGCCTGCTCTAGAATATTTGAATTTTGTTTTCGGTTTTGATGTGTTCGCGTGATTGTTAACAAGAAAAAAATTAAAAAGGTTTCCATTCCTTCAAATGATATGTTGTAAAGATACGCATGTTGAAAATAGCTAAATACAAAAGAAGGTGAACCGTGGGCTTCTTGAATTTGGAAATGAAATATAAACGAACATATAAAATTTAGCGCAATTTATATGTTGGAATATATTCTATATATAAAATTGAGAAAGTTGCAGATATGAATTACTGGGAACACATTGCGCCCAACAACACAAACATCCATGCCTGAAGTGGGACTCGAACCCACAACCCTGCGTTCGAACGTGTACGAGGAAACGCTTACCTTTGACCGTTTGACCACCGCGTCGACTGAATAATTACATATAGTTATTATGTTTTATCTATATACAGTATTCGTTATGTTTACACAGTGTTCTTTATGCCTGTGCACAGTGTTCTTTATGCATGTGCACGGTGTTCGTTATGCCTGTTCGCAGTGTTCTTTATGCTTATGCACAGTGTTCTTTATGCCTGTGCACAGAATTTACGGGTGTGTACAGTGTTCGTCATGCTTGTGCGAGAATGAAGTTGAGGATATGGATAGCTTTAACTTTGTAAAAAGCCACAATGAGAGTTAACAAGAATTAAAAACATGTATTCACTTTTTAGCTGTCTTTTAAAGTTCTGAAATATTGGACACAATGAAACAGCAATTACAAAATGAACTTGTTTATAAAACAAGATAATTATTCACAAAATACTGTTGCATTTATAGTAATACAGTGAACAAGGACGTTCAGAATAAATTATAGAACTGAACCGAAGCAAATATATTTTCTCTGAACAGCTTATGTTGTGTGATTATCTGTTCTGTATATAAAGTTGCTTATTGTTCTTAGAGAAGTTACATGATATGATAAACAGTGAGTTTTTGAAATGAGAATTTGAAATTATCGACAATTTTTCAAATTTCATCTCTGAAGCAGAAAATTAGGTTATCTCAATACGTTTTTATCGATGTATCTAATGGCTAAGGAGCAAATTCATATAAAAGTTCGTTCAGTTTCTTAAAACTTCATGAAAACTACTTAATATGCGTACATTTCGGAATAAATTCACGGCCTGAAATTTTTACCAATAAAGTTTGTTTTTTCTTTTACAGTTTAAGTGCGATTTTCAAGTTCTCAACCTTTCCACAGGATTATAAGCTTTTGGGATTAGAATCAATAAATTGATAAAGTTACTGGGGCCACCTACGATCCAACTGCTTTGATTTGAAAACAAGTTCATTAATTAAAATCGTGATATGCATTCCAGTTATTAAAAGCGTCGGCGATAAAAGTTCTTTCATTTTCTTTTAAAAAATAGATTTTATCTCTTTGGGAGCGTTTCGTGGATTTTAATTAATAATCTACTTCCTAATACTTCCTAAAACTTTATACTGGCATTTCAATTTAAAGTTTGGCAGTATAAACATTCATTTGACGTGCACATTTGCCTGTAGACATTTAAAATGGAAGCTTGGGATAGACACTTAAAGTGAATCTTTGCCGGTAGCCATTTGAAAGGAAGTTTGCCTGTAGATTTGAAAGTACGTTTGCGGTTAGACATTTGAAGTGTACGTTTGCCGTTAGACATTTGAGATGCACGTTTTCCGGTAGATATTTGAGGTGCACGTTTTCTGGTAGACATTTGAGGTACACGTTTGTCGGTAGACATTTGAGGTGCAAGTTTTCCTGTAGACATTTGAGGTACACGTTTTCCGGTAGACATTTGAGGTACACATTTGCCGGTAGACATTTGAGGTGCAAGTTTTCCGGTAGACATTTGAGGTGCACGTTTTCCGGTTGACATTTGAGGTGCACGTTTACCGGTAGACATTTGAAATGCAAGTTTGCCGGTAGACATTTGAACATTTGAAGTGTAAGTTTGCCGGTACACATTGGAACATTTGAAGTGCAAGTTTATCGGTACACATTTGAAGATTTGAAGTGCACGTTTGATAATGGACATTAAAAGTTAACGTTTGATAATGGACATCAAAAGTTGACGTTTAGTAATGAAGATTATAATTAGACATTAAAAGTGGATGTTTGCTATTGGACACTTGATGTATTTATTGGAAATTTTTTAAAAGACATTTGAAGCGGATATTTGATAAAGGTTTGTTATTTGAACTTGTCTTTATAACTTAGCGTATCAAGGTGGAACTTTACTTTTGCTGGAAAATTGTTCCTGCTGATAACATTTTCCAACAAAATGTTTCTTTCGTAATTTTATTTTCTCATAACTCAAAAAACGTGGAGCATTTCAGAATCAAATTTAAATCAATTTGAATAAACACGCATTTGAATTAATCGCCAACTTGGTGGTATTCTACAAAAATTGAAAATCAAGGCATCACCATAGCTTTTTATTATTTAGCTTTTGTTGATTTGTATTCTCGACATTCTTCGATTCTTCTAAGTTTAACTGCTAAATATGCACACGATTACAAAAACTCTTGGTGATATAAATTGTTTTCAATAAAATATTTACACTTTATTAGTTTATGTATGACTTTTTGAGTATTCTAAACTTTTCGGAAACTTGAAAAAAGCACAAACAGTGAACTGATAAAGTCACTGAAACCGCATACGTACAAATTGCTTAGTGACGAACAATTCCAATCGCGGCCATCTATCTTGCAAGTGTTAGATGATAAAAAAAAATCTCTGCTGTTCTCTTTACAAGTAAGTAGGTTTTTATCTTATCGATAAGTTTGTGGATTTATTTCTGATCTGTTGCATAATGCTTTCGAAGCACTAATTCCTCTAGGGTTTATTACGTGTTTAGGATATGAACATAATTTTACGAATACGATCGTATTGATATTTGTATTATGGATTTAAATGGTCACTTTGGATGGTTTATTCAGCGTTTTATTTATCTCCTTCAATATAGTACTTTAAAGACGTACTATAATTTCTAGAAGATTGCTTGTATTTTGCAGATATTTTTATCTTTGGCAGTAGTACCGAACAGTGCTTGTGAGTTCTAAATTTGAATCTACTACTAAAAGCCATCTGGTTCAATTCTTCAGTTAAGATTTTTTGTACTTTTTTCAGCGGTTTTCCTAATTTCCGTAAATTTGCATATTTATGTCAAATGATGAGTAGGTATAAAATGACCGTAAACTAAAATAAACTCCTGCACACTATAGATGAGACGTGTGATTTGAATCCAGTTCCGGTGCGATCGCAAGCCGGACCGATATAGGAAAGTTGAGCTCGGTATATTAAGAATTTATGTTGACAACTTGTTATGCTGATACCGATAAGGATTTGTTTCGTTGATACTGATGTTGAGAATTTGTTAATACTGATGTTGAGAATTTATGTTGATACTGATGGTGAGAATTTATGTTGATACTGATGGTGAGAATTTATGTTGATACTGATGGTGAGAATTTATGTTGATGTTGATACTGATGGTGAGAATTTATGTTGATGTTGATGCTGATGGTGAGAATTTATGTTGATGCTGATGGTGAGAATTTATGTTGATACTGATGGTGAGAATTTATGTTGATACTGTTCAGATTTTATTATGCTGATATTGCTGTTAAGAATTTGTTATGTCGACACTAATATTAAGTTTTTACGTTGACACTAATGTTAATCCTTTGCTTACGGGTGGGATAGCGTCAATCTCAAACAAAGAACCTCTCAAAAAGACAGGTATTTGACATACCCAATCCCAAACAGTTCGATCCCCTTTTGCAGGCATTTGCGTCCATAGACACCAATGTCTGCAAAAGGGGATCAAACTGTTTGGGATATGGTATGTCAAATACCTGTCTTTTTGAGAGGTTCTTCGTTTGATATTGATGCTGTCCCACCCGTAAGCAAAAGGTTAAGTTGATACTTGGAAGGTTTCTTATAACTTTTATTAGTCTAGATAGTAAATGTGTATCAGCTCAGTTGGAAATTTGGAAGGCTTTAATTCTTCTGTAGTGCATTTCTGCTGCAATTAGTTTTACTGCTAAGTCAAACATTGGAAAAGGAATGGAGTGAAAGTTTTGTTAATTCTAAGATTTAATCAAGACCCTTTGGAATGGATACAAGAAATTTAATTTGTATAGGCGCTTTCAAATTAAGATTAATAAATAACTTATTCACAACAGAATTTAAATGAAACTGTTTTTTTCCCGAGATATATTTGATTGCTCTTTGTGGGTTACATGACGTATCCAATTATTCATATCTTGAAAATTACTTTCTCTACCAGAAATATTTAAGTAACTATAAAGATTTATATTTTAATTTTGGCAGAAAAGCTGACGTGTTGAATTTCTTGAATCGTTATAAATTGTGGCTAATTATTTTCTAAATTCAAAAATATTTACTGAATTAAATAAAACGAACCACCGAATTAATCAGGATAATGAAAAAAAAAATCGTATAAACAGAACTGTATTTTGAAAGTTTGAAAAAAACGACGACAACACTGGGATTTTCAATCTATCAAAGACTAATACGAGGTACCTAGAAAAAGTTATCAAGCACTCCAATAACTTTCTAATTAAAGGTCCACGAAGGCGCACGTTAGGTCTATCTAGAGCATGGGTGCCAAACTCAATTTTGTAAAGTGATAATTATTCTTTCAAAATGTATCAACTATCCGGGATTCAATTAAACACTAATTTTATATAGAAACCTTTTTATTTAAATTTAAAGTACACATCAAAATTAAAATGGCATTAAGTCATAATGGTTAAAAAACACCACAATATTTCCAAGATCCACATACTTGGCATCTTTTTAGCCTCATTATGTCATCGATGTTTGGCGTCAAAGCCACTAATATTGAGACTAATATTGAGTGTACTAATATTGAGAATTGAAAATGTCCATCTGTAAGTCTTGAACGATATTGAGTTTTATTAATGTTCATTGTTCAAGGGGCATTAATAAATCCATTCATAATGGGCATTAATAATCCATCACGTGATTCCATTCACGAATATGGACTTCCGAAAATACTTAAATTACTTGTGACAGAGATAAGTGCTTTTTCAATATGCATCTGTAACCTGTACCTATGTACTCAATGTGTAGAAAACTATTCATATGAAATCTGAATATTTACTAATTGAGGTCGCAGGCCGCATCTAAATCCCCCGGGGGCTGCTCCTAGTCTGCGGACTGTATCTTTGACATGCCTGATCTAAAGTGAAATAAACTATCGAATAAAAGGAATTACTGTGTCCATACCGGAGAATTAAGAGGTAGGACAAAGGACTCTACAATAAAGCGAAATGGACAAAAAAAACCAATTACAAATTTGTACATTGGGTACTGGCCATAAAACTGTCACATAAGGCATTTATTTGTCTCAATAGGGTTATTAGGGAACGACTGTTCTATTCAAAATGCTTAAAATGAACAACTCTTGCATTCACAGGAGCCTAGTGCAGAGCTTGTTAAAAATGTTCTAGGTCAGAGATAACGACCATTTGAATTCCAGAAGAATATTACCGCGTACTTGGTTAGGCATTGCAAATGTTGGAGGCCATAGTGATACAACTTTTTGACGGGTATGTATTGCTTTCCATACACGCGTTTCGTTCACGGGTATGTATTGCTTTCCATACACGCGTTTCGTTCGTTCCCGGTGTTCGATTTCTACTCATAAATACAGCTCTATAAACTTATAATTGGTTATTTTCGTCTAGCTTGCTTCGTTATGTTAAATTTTTAAAATGTCCACTAGGAGCGCTTGATCGAACTAACTTCAACTTCAGTATAAATAGAACTAAAGTGTAAACGCATAGGCATTTCCTTTCAAAGTTATTAGGAGTAATGGAGGATTTTCATCTGAACCCTGTAAATGAAAACGTTGGATTCCTGTTACGTGAAATAATCGCTAATACAGTCTAGCATTAAAAAGAACTCACCGGCTGTGAAACTTGTGATCGGCATTGTGTTAAAATTTTACATAGAATTACTTTGCGCCATTTTACATAAAAAATTGCTATATGTGCCATAGGAAATAAGTTTTCAATTTCAGTTATAAAATATTTTTGGGATTAAATTTTTTTTATTATGGTTATGAATCAATAGCTGTCAGTATAGAAATATAGTTTCGTAAAGAAACTTTGGACACTATAAAAATTGTGTCCAGGACAGAATCCAGTCCGTGATCAGAATTTGTCTGTTCGTTCGAATCAGATTGTCTGACCTACCCGAAGGTGTAAGGTATTTTTTTAGACGGCTAAAATCTCATGGGGGGCTGCATTCACATGGACGGGGCCCTCCTTCCTCTACTACCAATCTCTTGGAAGGACTTACGGATCTACATATTTAACGTACCCGTACTCCACGGGGACAGTTTGAGCAGAGTCAAGAATCGAACTCGGGTCGTCTGAGTGCAATCCCCGTGCTTTAACCACTGGACTGTCTCACCTTACGCGATCATTGTTGTTGAATGTCGGTCGTTAGACAACAAACAGTCGCCAAATAGCGACTACAATTTTAGAAATGGTGCGTGAATTTTTAAAATCATATGCCATATTTAGAGATTTTTCATGGGTTGTATTTAAGTCTGAATTTAGAGCGAGGCTGACCCTCATCCGCCCTTCCAAACAAAAGAAGTGACGTGTTTATTTTTTAGTGACGTATATTTTGTAAAGTCATATAATTTTTTAGTGACGTATATTATTTTAACGCTGTATATTTTTATTAACGTATATTTTTAACGTCATTTACTTTTTAGTGACGTATACTTTTAACGACGTATATTTTTAATGACGTATTGACGTATACCTTTTAGTGACGTATATATTTTTATTAATATTTATGACGGAAATGATAAACACTTCACATTAGCTGCATAAATTTTATTATGACATACATAACATGTCCATATGTACTTTAGTGCTTAACATGTTGGCAATATCATTTAAAACAAGAAGGATCAATCACGCATAAAGCATTGTTTATGAAACACTTTCCAACTGAAATGCAATTTTATTTAAACATCTCTAAAATGCGATACATTCAGTGGTGATATTTTTTAAACTATCACAGTACTACAATAATTTATTTTACTTGGAAACTTAAAACTTCACAAAAAAAGAGAACGCTCTAAAATTGTTTGCTTCTCCATGTAAAATCAATGAATATTTCAGTCAGGTCACTTATATCCCAGATTTCAGAGCTAAATAATTTTAGGTGAAAAAATTCAACTGTTCTTATACAACTCATCAAACAATTGTTTCATTTATTTACATTCTGTATACGTTAAAATTAGGCTCAGTTGTAGAAATAATCAAAGTTCAATGATCATTTAAAATAAAATATGTTGTAACTGCGTAGGCACAGAATTTATATACACAGATAATATGCAAAAAAAATAAAACGGTTTTGGGACGAATACAACACTAAATATAAATATGAGCGTTCCTTTAAAATCACGATTTTCACTAAGCGAATAAAAAATGGCTGCCATATTTTATTTTGCATCAACTCACGTGATCTCTTCATATAATATGGGTGTAAATATTATTTCAATTTTTATGTAAAAGACTACTCAATATATTTTGATGAAATTTTTTTATACATTTAGCGTGGTAATTTGAGTATTTCCTAAAATTTTCGAAGCAATTTGTGAATTTTAACTCCGCTTAAAAAATGTTTGAAAAATTAGGTCCCATAGGGTTCAGTGTATTTCATGTATTCAACCCGGGCTAAATCCGAAACTAATTGGGTGATATTGTTCTTTTACATTCCCATATGTTCCACAGACCGTCCCAACAGCATACTAAAATTTCATTTTGATAGTCATATATACGGCAGTTATCGTGCAAACGGACAGACAGACAGACAGAATGAACAAAGTCATAACACTTTACAACTATGTTGGAAAGTGTTAAAAAGGGATAGATGGAAAATTTTCATTGATTTGAGCAGTGGCGAATAAAATACCTTAAACTTGATATGTGCATTAAGCTTTATATTTACACTTTTCCTTGCTATATTTAAACAAATTTTAATTTTATCAATTTATTTTTATTTAGCCGGTACGTTTTAGTAAATGTCCAGTAAAATCTAGTTGTACCAACCAAATCGATTGGTACAAATTTGAGCACATTCAGCAACTGTTAACGCGACCCTTTGATAGTCAAAACAATTCCAGTGTAATAAACATGACTCCCACTTGGTTCAAGAAATTTGTTCTTTTCCACTGATATTCTTATCGATTATCTCAGATATATACAATCATCTGTCAAGCAAGCACGAATCCTGATAAGAAAAACCTGGGAATTCCAATAATATATATCTTCCAGTTATCGCTTGTAAAAATGTCAAGCGCTGCATTGCTTGCTTGGGGAATAATGTGAGATTTTGCATCTTTGTAAAAAAAAGCTATTATTGGTGTGATTTTTTTTTCAGTCTTAGATGTATTTGCAGTACATGATTTCGATTATTTGAGATCCTATGTTAGTGTCTTAGGAAAGCGTGCTTCTCCCTTGAGGGAGGAGTACATGATTTCGATTGAGATCTTAAGTTAGTATATTAGGAAAGCATGGTATGCATACCCCTTGAGGGAAAAGTACTTGATTTAGATTATTTGGATCCTAAGCTAGTATTTTAGATAGCATGGTATCCATGCCCTTTGATGGAAGAGTACTTGATTTATATTATTTGAGATCTTAAGTTAGTACATTAGGAAAGCATGGTATGCATACCCCTTGAGGGAAAAGTACTTGATTTAGATTATTTGAGATCTTAAGCTAGTATTTTAGGAAAACATGGTATCCAAACCCCTTGAGGGAGGAGTACTTGATTTAGACTATTTGAGATCCTAAGCTAGTATTTTGAGTAGCATGGTATACATGCCCTTTGATGGAAGAGTACTTGATTTATATTATTTGAGATCTTAAGTTAGTATATTAGGAAAGCATGGCATGCATACCCCTTGAGGGAAAAGTACTTGATATAGATTATTTGAGATCCTAAGCTAGTGTCTTAACACTTTATTTACCAAAAGCCTAAAAATAGGCTTTTTAATGTCAACGCTTATTTATCGTAAGCCTAAAAATAGGCTTTTTGATACCAACGCTTATTTACCGCAAACCTAAAATTAGACTTTTTGATGAGAACGCTTATTTACCACAAGCCTAAAAATAAGCTTTTTGATACCAACGCTTATTTACCGCAAGCCTAAAAATAGGCTTTTAGGTACCAACGTTTATCAACCGATAGCCGATTAATAGACTTTTGCAACTGCTGTAACTTTTGCAGTAACTTTTAAAGCGTGGATATGCAGTATCATTATCATTGCATTCAAGACGAAGTAAGAGTTGGCCGTGGGTCTTTGTGGATGAATCCTGATAATGACAGCAAAGAACTTTTTCTAGATTCTTTGTTAGAGTGTTCTAATTATTCTTTGAGTAATAACGGCAGCGATTGCAGTGGCGATAGTAATATTATGGAATATACAAAATATTATTCGGGATTGCCGCTGCAATATCTCACACGATAAGCAAAACTGAGCCGGTATTAGGCGAGAATCAGCACTTAAGTTAGCCGGTCTTTTCCATGTAGGCAATGAAACTGCAGCCAGTAGATTAAGTATTAAGAAAGTGTGATAAGTTTACCACTTGATGGAAGGATAGTCGCTCAGCAATGTAAATTATCTGGACTCTGAGCCTCCGCCACCCGCCGCAAAAATTGTTAAAATTTGGAAACATCTTAGTGAACCGTCTGTGTTTTAATATAAATTATTTTGATTTCTAATATCCACAGAGTATTTTAAATTATCAACTTTCCTCACATACTTTACATTTATTGAGAATTATCAATGTTTCTGAAAGGAAACAACGTTATAAAAAACTTCACATATAATTAAATCAAGATTCAATCATGAGAACTACTAAAAAAATTATATATTTCTAGTTTTCTTTTTTATATTGTATCTATAAATAGCATTTGATAGCTGCAAAATTTGGTTTTTTTTTTTGCAGCATCCTATCTGCACCTAGCATATATGCACATATTTTCCAAAAGTACGCGAAATTTTAAAAAAATGTTTTAAAACGTAAGTATCCTTCCAAATCTCGAAGAAGAAAATTTTTGAAACATGGATGTTTTCTCTGTACAACTGGAATGTTTATAATACACTGTGTACACCACTGCCTTACTATAAATATATAGTAAGGTTTTAAAGATTCTGTTGTCCATGGTTAAAATTTTTATCATTATTTTTATTTCATAGACATTTTACCTTAAATATACTTGATATTTAAGCTCTTTAGCGTGATGAATCTGGTCATATGACAAAGCCTAGGAAAGCAATTTTATTTGTATGAATCCTTTCCCATAGAAGGGAGGGGATGGGACTCCAGAAGGATCGCATTACTGTAGGAAGATGAAATTCTTACCTTTTTCATTTGCATTTATCATAGAGTACGAAATCTATTGTATATATTCTATGAGATCTTTTTAAATTTTATCTAGCGAAAGGTTTTGTCATTAGGAAAAAGATCTATGAATAGTAGAACAAGTTGTTTTTAAGGTGTTTTGCTATGTCTGGGTTTGATTAGACCAGTCCTTATTTAGAGGTTATGTTCTGCTTGGTTTGTAATTTTACACTAATTCGGTAGAAATGCATGAATAATTCGAAAGTGCAAAGAATCCTGTACGTTAAGAGATTTATTTCATTTGATCTAGAAAAATTAAAAGGAAATTAAAAAATATTAACAGATATTATAAAATGTACACATTTTTAATTATTACTTTCAGGCATACTTTAAATGTAAATAAATAATTACAAATATTGAAAAAAAATATTTGATTAACATTAAGCACTAAAAATATGTCATCCAATGTTTAATGTCATGCATGTCATACAACGTATGCAAATGCATGCATGTCATACAATGCCTTGTATAATTATGTATGCATGTTATACAATGCCTTGTACAATAATGTATGCATGTCATACAATGCCTTGTACAATAATGTATGTATGTCATACAATGCCTTGTACAATAATGTATGTGTGTCATACAATGCCTTGCACAATAATGTATGCATGTCATACAATGTCTTGTACAATAATGTATGTCATAATTCAATGCCTTGTACAATAATGTATGCATGTCATACAATGCTATGATAAGTGTTCTTGTAAAATTACTCTTTGAGCTAATGTGTTTTTATTAACCTAATATTTTCCTTCTTTATCCCCTAGATGACAATGTGGCGGCAATATTGACGGGCGGTCAGTATCCGCATCGCGTGATGGAGGATTCTTGCCGCTTCTCAAGTCTGCGGAGGCATGGATTCATATGGACAGTGTGGCTGGTGGTCATTGTTGCGGTGTTTTGCACAGGGGAAACCAAGAAATGGACGATAGAGGAGCTAACAGCAGCGCGGTTCCCGCACAGAGTATCGAATGACATCTATTTGGACCCCTGCAAGTCGGGTATGTGCCCAATTACTTTCTATCAGCCATTGAACTATATGACTTAAATGTCTATGATATAAGTGATGTATGAGAAATGGTGTATGAGATAAGTGAGGTTTTATCGATTAGTTTTTAATGAAAGTGTATCGTTTAGATCAAGGGCCCACAACAGTTTACAACTCAAGTGAGCTCACGTATTGAAAATATGACATAGTAAACTACTTTGGGACCCGTAAATAACACATTGCGGACTCCAATTTGGACCAATAAGGTATTATTTGCAATGACGTCATCTAGTAAATGCAACCAATGAAACAGTGAATATCTTTATTGATTAAACCAGTAGTAATTTCGGTTTCTCCAGTCCAGTATATCAAAATCTGGGACAAAAGTAGCATTTCATGTGGATTATGTTCAATGGTTTCAGTACAATGTCATCCATTCAAAGGCGTAGAACTGTTGTCTGGATATAGCGCGGTATATACACTTAACGGTGGATATACACTTAACGTAATGTAAAATGTCAATTGATACATCATAAACACCCTAATAAGCTGATTCCGATAATATATTTTTTTAATTTTCTTGGTCAAAGTTTCGGAGTAATAAGACCACTGGTTACAACTATGCCTGGGTAACTATTCAGTGTAGAAATGTCAGAAAATGTGAACGCCATATCACTTGTCCAAACTCCTACGTAATGTCATCGTAAACTTCATCTGCGCGCAGTTCATTCTAATAGAAAAGTTTGCTTCGAATCCTAAGAATTCAGACGTATTTATTTATTTGCGACATATTGGGAAGAAATATACAGCAAATAACTTTTTATATAGCCCCTTAGCAAATAAATTTTGATTAATACAAAAACTTGCATAAAATGTAAAGTCCATTAAAAGTATTGACGGTTCTCCGTGAAAAATTCTTGGTAACATTCATGGGACGTAATTTCTAGGGCCGTTATTAATTAACTAATCAATCAAGTTATCAATTAACTAACGGTTTACATCAAAAACAAGCCGAAATGCATAAGTTTTAAAAAGCATCTCGAAAAGTAAACATAATAGATAAAGGAGCTGCTTTTACAACACTAGGAGGCTTTGCTCCCTGCTTAGCTAACCCTCTTTGGGAGGCTTCGCCTCCTACTCGCTGCGTTCGCAGAGCTCGCTTCATACCTATCTCTCCTAAAAGTTCTACTTTCAAAAATATATTTTTCTATCCATACCTATTTTCCGCAGGAGGTAAAAGCAGGGCTTTTTCTTTGCCCAGGGAATCCAAAACCTGAATTCTTTGATCCTGAAAACCGAATTCCCTGATATTAAATCTCTATAAATGTACCAAATTTATATATTTGTATGCTATAGTTTTTGCGGTCCGAAACAGAGAAAATACTAGACGTACCGATACGAAAAAAAATTTCACTTCAAAAGTGCATAAAACGTAAAATATCTCAAAAACTACATCAAATTAAAAAAGGGGGCCATGTAGGTATCTACCTGCAAAAATCCATGGTGTTGATATTGTTAGTCTATCGAGGACGCGAACTCGCAGCTAAAATATTTTGTCTTTGATTTTGACATTAAATATTTCTTAAATTACAATATATATATCAAAACACGGTTTATTTCAACGTATTTCCCAAAGCTTTTTCTACAAGTGTACTAAATTTCATGTTTTTATATGCAATAGTTTTTGCGGTACGAAGCAAAGAATCTCGAGAAACGAGAAATTTGTCAGACAGCTGTGGCGATAACGTCAGCGACACCTGGCGGCGTCACCTACATTTTTTTTAATGTAGAGAGAGAATATTGACGGCTAGTGTATAATGCCTCATTAAATATTAAAATTATTTTTATAGAATCTTCTTCACATTGCCTTCATTCAAATAAAACTTCGTCCTGCACTACATTTAACATCCGGTGGATTTCTGTTTCTTCCTTGAACGAAAGATAACTGACATTGCTCTACTTTCATAGGAAGACATGTTACAAGACGAATTAGGTCACTAGAAAGTTACTGATTGACGAGTTTGATTGGACGCTGCATGAATTATTTTTGTCGGGGGAATTTTATATATTGTAAAGACAGTATAAAATGTTTATATGGAACACGGCTAGGTTTAATACAAAACACTGAAATAGATAATACTTTGTTTTAAAGCTGAGCAAAAAATATTTTTCTTAAATTTGAATATTTATTAAAATAAAATGAATATGCAAATACCGCTTATATGTATTAGGATTTAAAAAAAATATTATTTGTATCTATAAATTGTTATTAATTATTGGTACATAAATGAAAATGAATAAAGTAAAATAAAAACAAATATAAAGTGTAATTCAACACTATTAATTTAGAAATGAAACTTTTTGTTTTAAATGTTAACTATTTTGCAGTATATATTTTTTTATTTTAGGTACTCTTAAGTAAGATAATTGAATAATTGTAAATGTTTCTCCCATAATGTTGTTTTTTATTTAAGAAAACAAGCATTTTAACACATTCAGGATCTGCTACGCTTCTTATTTTGTAGCAAATTACACCAGAGGCGCTGAAGAGGCGCTCCTAAAAAAATGTTAACGGCGTTGTAATTAAATATTTCAAAAATATTTCCTGCAAGCCAGAACATAGGCTGTTCTTTTTCCAATAGTCGAAAATGTTTTCGTTTGGTGGAAGCAAACTTTCTTCTAGGTACTTTTGAATTTCTTCTTCTTGGGTATTCTGACTTTTTATTCCAGAACATGCTATTTGTTATGGTGCAATACTCGAGGTATTCGGTTTTCTTCCAGTGACGTTATATTCGAGACTTGAATCTTGAATACTTTCTAGTTTTGTGATATTTGAATATTTGCGGATAGTATTCCCCAATCTCTATTTTATTACACATCAAAGACGTTTTAAAATATTGAAGAGAAAACATTAGAGCTTTTGGATGCATTGATTTAATAACATTGATAGTCTATCAATGGTATATAGATCTATCGATTATGGAATAAATATATATATCTATAAATATATATATATATATATGTATGTATATATATATATATATATATGTATATGTGTATATGTATATGTATATATGTATATGTATATATGTATATATGTATATGTATATGTATATATGTATATATGTATATGTATATATATATATGTATATGTATATATATATATATATATATGTGTATATATATATATATATATATATATATATATATATATATATATATATATATATATATATATATATATATATATATATATCGATTATGGAATATGGATTCATAAATATCAATTATGGAATATAAATGTATAGCTATTTTATCAGTTTGGAATATAAAGAATACACAGTTATTTTATTGTAGTTCTAAATGAAACTAGTTTCTTTTGGTTGGAAATATATGATTATAGCCAAATAAAAATGAATCCGATCAAACATTTGGAAAAACTTCCGACACTCTTTTCCACTACGTGGCATGAAGTGTATTTTTTGACGCTAATCTTTGTTCCAAATTCTTAGATAATAATTGGATTCAACAAACTTCATTAATAGTATTAAATCTATTTTAACACGGACAACTCCGTACTATTTTAACTCCAAGAGGCATACCAAAAGTTGGGGCGTGACTATTAATTTAAATGTGTCTCTTGATGAAAGGTTAGTTTAATTTAATTAGAAGACATCAAATTTAATACTATTTGGATAAAAGCAGGCGCCATTCAAGTAAGTTCAATGGAACTGAAGTATTTTTGAACTTTAATTTAATATGACGCCAGGTTCCAATTTAATTGAAGTCTGGGAAGTAGTGTAAATATCTTGTGTACTGTTTTCAGATGTACTGTTATCGCATTGAAGAGGGCCATGCAAGTACAGTTTGCCCTTCCGGTCAGCCTTAACAATTCAAGTTTAAAGGGCCAAACTGATGTGTGTGGGTGTGGTGGAATATCGGAACTATTTGACTGTAGGAATTCTTGAAGTTCTGTCAGTTGACTATGTCGACAGCCCTGCTGTCGAGATGACATGTATGGCGTGGCCTTTTGTTTTGTATGCATACATTACGGGGTGTATAACGTATATAGCATTGCCACAGTTTTGAACGCGTTGCTCAACAACATCCATGTTTGTATTAGTTTTTTTTCAAAAGCAGAGTACAGATGAGACCGGGTGGACAGATGTATATTTTCCCTACAGACGAATGTTTTTCCTACAATCCTATATAAGATTGATGAAATATTTGCGAACTAATCGATGAATTTGACAACTTTTTGAAAATGTCGCCAAAATAACGAAAATGGGTGAATATTTAATATCTTGAAAAATTAAATTCAATTTCCTTGTAAGTTATGTCGCTTTGTGAGAATTATTAATTTAATATGCTTGATTCTAAATATAGTGAGTTTTAGAGATCGTTGGGTAGGGGCGATGTATGTTAAGTGATGGAATATTAGTTATGTTACGATAAAGTATGTCTGTCCATCCTATTGAACGATACATTCGTCGACCTTGGCGACAAACGGGGTGGGTTGTGGAAAAATGTCGCAAAATTCATACATCGTATCCAAATCGACGCAGATGTCAAATTTTCAAAAATTCAATAACTCATAAAAATCTACATTATTAATTAAATTTAATTTATTTGATAATCTTTGCCGCTTTGAGGAAATTATTAATTTAAGATTTATTCAAAATAGAGCGAGTTTTACTGTTCGTGGGATAGGTACATTTCATTACGTGGATCTAGGGATCTTAAATTAATTGAGTTATATTAGGGGGTGGAATAGTATGCATGTTTCGATAGGTAAACGTATAATAAATAAATAATATTAAATGGAAGAAATGCGTAGCACGCATACCTCTGTATATATTAGGAGCATAAGTGGGATGGACAGTAGGCAATGTTTAGCAACTTTGCGGATGGCAGATGTGAGATAAACTTTTGCAACTTTACCCCGTCTTATGACGGGCTTATCCTTCTATTTATACTATATACTTAGAATAAGGAATAATGTGATTTTTATTAGAACATTACAGTAATAGATAGCATACTCAAAACGCAATTAATTTCCAAAACATCCCGAAAAGCCTTGACACTTTTCGCTGTAGTACGTGACCTGAAAGCATCTGCTTATTCTGCCACTAATCCTCCTCTAAATTCTTAGACAGTAATTAGATTCCGCAGGAACTCCAATATAATAGTATTAATGTCATTTTAGCATAAGTATTAATGTTTGCTAGACCACAAGATGGAGAAATTAGGGCTTTACTATTAACTTAAAATTTTACTTTCCATCTGAAGTCATCTTCGGGAAATGTGAGGCATAATTTGTTTATATTAGAATGGCTTTAATCGTTAAGTCACGTTTTATGAATAGAAATAATTTATGTTTTTTTATTGGAACATACTAATTTCTAGTTTCGTTGATATCAAAGTGTAAGGAGCAATTATATATTTTGTACGAAATATTACACTGATCAAATTTTTAATTATTATATTTTGGGTGTCAATGAAAGTCACGTACCAGGATAACAACTCTTAAAGTACTAAAATTATCTATATTTTTAAGCAGGAGGGGGGTACAATAATATGAGAAAGATAATAAAAATGCGGATATTATCCAAAAAAATTAATGTAATGAATCTACTGCAATGTATTTTTGAAATCTAGTCCTATATTCGTCATGACTGGTGGTTGCCTGGCTGTCTATTTGTTTCAATTTCCTTGATGGTATTTTTAACGCGTTGTCAGACCCAATAAGGATTATAAGGTTCATGCAACGCGCATGAGAACGAGGCGTAAGTACAGCATTAAAAACAACCTGTGGTCTCACAGACAATTGGAACTGGATTTTCTGCTTTGATACTGCAAGTTATGTACAAAGATGTCTTTAAGGCGCACGAACATTTTTGGATTTAGAGAATTGGCGCATCGCAGGCCTAAGGGAAGCTGGTTGGTCTAACAGACGTATCAGTCAGCATTTTGATCGGGGCGATATAGTAATTGCTTGGTGTTGACAACAGTAAATTAGAGAAGGCACACGTAATCGTTGCAGAGACTCAGAACGTCCCAGGCAGACAACTGCTCGAGAAGATCGTGCAGTCAAGAGAGGAGCCACGTTTACACCAATACGTCGCTAGCTATTCAAAGGCATTTTCCATTCTCTATGCATCCTGTATCAAGCAATACTATTCGGAGACGACTGGGAGAGGTTGGCATTAGGTGTCGGTGTCCATTTAAGGCCCATATCATTGACCCCTTAACATAGGCAAAACCTATGGAACATAGCCTTAACATAGGATTGGTGCTAAGCTCAGTCAACCTGACACAGTGTCCTATTAGACGCATGTTGGTTTTTGTGACGAATCCCGCTTCTCTCTCGCTGTTGATGACCGCCGCATATGTGTGTGGAGGACAACTGGTCAGCGTTCCAATTTGTTTCCAATCCAACCATTTGTTGTCGAGCGGCACATGGGCATTACACGTAGTGTGATAGTCTGGAAAATAATTCATATTCTTTCCACAAAAAATTAATATTTTATCTCAAGTGGATTTCTGTGAATTCTACAATCTCATCTTGTATTAAAAAGAGACTTCGCTGAACTTAATATTGCAATTGAAGGCAATATACAAATTAGTAAATAAAGGGTGTTTCAAAAAATATTACACGTCCAAATATCTTATGAACGATTAGTCGCTAACTCATGATTTCAATTAAAAAAAAAATACTTGTAATAAGATAGATTGTTAGACTGCGGTAGTCCTTGCCACGTGAAAAGTTTTAGTGAAAAAGTACGAAATTTTACTTATCCTAAGGGTGGTCCACAACGAATATTCCAATTAACAAATTGTTCCTTATTTGTTAAAAGATCTTTTGAAATCAAACCTGGTTCTCTTACATGCAAAGTTGGCAGCCAAAAAAATTGCCAAAGTTATATGACTTAAAACACTTTTACACAATCAAATAATTCGGTAAAAACATAGATTTTGGGAGACGAGGTATATCTTTGCCATACATCATGGCTGTGGGTAGCTTAGAGTTTACGCTGTGTGGCAGACAAGCAGGCATAATTTTTTTCTATATTATTACTATTATGGCTTTTTACTATAACGTTGGAGACTGTAAAGCAAAATACTATATCCCGCATCAGATCCTTATTGAGTGACAGATTGCTTTAGTGTTAGTCTGAAAGATAAAATGAAATAATTCTAGAATACTATAAATTGCAGAAAAATCGCAAAATTTATAATTATACAAAATATTCTGTTGAATCGATATTTTAATAGCACTGAATTTGGTAATTTAATTTTTAAAAAACATGACCTTTTTATATGTAGGCCGTGTGATATGA
Source organism: Amaurobius ferox (assembly GCA_951213105.1). NCBI lineage: Eukaryota > Metazoa > Arthropoda > Arachnida > Araneae > Amaurobiidae > Amaurobius > Amaurobius ferox. The sequence continues at coordinate 94,270,317 of OX578150.1, forward strand.
AGAAGGCGTTTTCAATATTTTCATTTACCCTACAATACGTTGTATAGTGTACCAGGTAATTTTAGAGAAAATTATTTTGACCTTCTAGGTTCCAGTTGTGAATGAAATAAGTTTAGGACTTTAAATTGGAGTAGATTTTGGTTTGGAATTGCATTCCAATACTATTGCATCCATGACATTTAATAAAACGTTTACAAATTGGGAATTATCAGTATGCCAGTTAATAGAAACATTTCGTCTTTGAACGTACTGGAACAGTTTTAAACGGATTGAGACGAAACTATTTTGCCAATAACCGTTCAGACTTAATGTAATCCGTATTTTTGCAAATAACATCGGATGTAACCAGTATTTCTGCAAGTGACATCGGTCTTCTCAGCAAGACTAAGATGTCATTACGCTTTTACGGTCCGATTAACGGAAGAGCCAAACAATTCAGAATAAAGTAATTTCAGAATAAAGTAATTCAGAATAAAGACTTGGGTTTAAGATCAATTCTAACGGGCCTATTTTTTACAAAACAGTATCCACACACAGTAGTGATATCGGGATTTCCTTAAAATCTAAAACAGCACGAAAATCTGCAGGACGGGTCCCTGCTTTCAGATTTGGCTGTCAACACATGATCTGTGAGATTACTTTATAAACCACCGGGGAAAAAATTTGCGTAGCGCCAGTCTCAGCTTCTGCGATATTAACAGACTAAACATGTTAAGGGTTTTCGCCTTTAAAAATCCAGACATCAGCAATACTGTAACCACCTGTAATGAGATTTTTATTAATGCATAAGCTGAAAACTATACGCTTTGGTTACACGAAAAACTTCAATTTCTCGGCTTCCAAGTTTGCGAGATGAATCCTGGAATCACAACTTCAGTTTCGGGTTACATATCTGTCAGTTAGAGTACTAAGAAGTTTCAAAAATGCTTACGTGTTTTTTTTTTTTTTTAATTTTTTGTAACTTAATTCTGTATTGCGTTCTGGCACAACTGCACTTTTGTTTTAACCTATAAAAGAAGTAAATAATTTTCTAAGGATTTATCAATATGTAAAATTAATTTTATTTTCGTACATTGAGCTTTTTATATAGAGATTTTTACAACTTAAAATACCTAAATGATTTTAAGTCTAGAAGTATGACCCCACAAAGGAGAAATGAATTGATGTTCATAGTTTCTAATTTTATTTCATTTGTATTCGTAATATATTCTTGTAATATGACGTATTTTGTTTAAAGTATTTGTTCATATGTTCTATTCTGACAATATGAATCTGATTCGTATTCTAGGTGTAAATGTGTTTCCTAATATAAATTATGCATGACACAGCTTCTCCAGTGCCCATAATAAATCAAATGCTTTCTCTAGCATAATGGACATATAGTTTTTCACAAGGAATACTGCATTCTATCTTATAAAGTTCTACGTTATATCACGCTGCTGTTGTATGTATGTCCAAATAATGTTCTTATACTTTTTAATTTACCACAGCTTTCGTTTTTCCTTATGCTATTCATGTATGAATGTGCCAATGCGGTGGTCGAGCGGTCAGGAGGCAGGCGTTTCCTTGTGATCGCTCGATGGCCGGGTTGTGGGTTCGAGTCCCACCTGCGGGCATGGGTGTTGTGGTGTTGAGTTTAAGCCAGTCTTCTGCCCTAGTGGAGCCTCGTTCAAAGTGAAGCTGCGTACTACCCTTCGCCATGGACCAAGGGTCTTTGGACATGGTGTAGGCTTTCCTGCTCCATGGGGATTTGTAACTACAACATGTATGAATGTCACGTATGACTAAAAATGGAAGAAATGATTGGGACTGATTATTTAATTTCCTGAATGCTTTCTAATCTTGGGATTAGGCCATGACCTGTGCAAGTTGGGTAATTACTAGGATACCAACCCAGAAACCTAAATAGTAATCTATTAATGTGTATATATTACTTTATGCCACGGTACATTATGTGATTATATTCTATTGAAAGAATGGCAATTGTTTTGAGAGTTATGACATGCTTGCAGAATGAATGAAATCTGCCGAATTATTAATATTGCCAGTCTTCGTCTAAGATTTTCTGATCTTTTGAAAATTTACTCAGTCGTTGTGGGAAAATTTAGACGACCAGATCTCAGGTTGTTGGAAGCAGATTCACGTACCATTTTTAATCGTTTGCGTCATTTGAATGTTACGGTTTTCTTAAGTTACTCATCCCAATAAGTTTCCTCATTTACTCAACTATTTCTGAATCATATAAACTTTGCCGAATTCAGTGGCGAATGACATAAATCTGATCAGACTAACTCTGCTGCGACTCTTCTGAATCATTACTTTAACACCCTTTGAATCATTCCTGTCATTTCTACATTGCTGTTGGTTTTCTTCAGAAATTTACCACGAGTTTCTACCATTTCTTGAAATAATTATGAGACACATAAAACTCATTGAATGCAATAACGAATGGCAGAAAGTTGGTTAGTCAGTATGTATACCATGACTGTTCTCAAAACTGTAGTCAGTCACTTGTAATAAAAAGTAAATATAATCCCACTGGGATTTTATGACCCTATTTTAAGCTTAGGATATTTTAAGGCAGCTAAATCGTGAAAACTATATGAATAAATTTCATATAATATTTATAGTGATGTAGTGGTTGTGGCGTATTAATATTCGTGAGGTTTTACGTTCGGACTTAAAGACGTGATGCCTTTATCCTCTTGAAGAACAGGTGACATTTTTGATGAATTTAAATATATAAAATAACATTCAGATCGATAGCAAAAAAGCGATTCTAATGAGCTTTTTAATTTTTATGATAATTTTGAAAATTTCATTTGTAGTTGAGCCTTTATAGTTAATATGTTGTACTTTTATCTAACAGAGTTAAAGCGGGTAGGTACTTTTATCTAACAGGGTTAAAGCGGGTAGGACTTTTATCTAACAGGGTTAAAGCGGGTAGGACTTTTATCTAACAGGGTTAAAGCGGGTAGGACTTTTATCTGACTGGGTTAAAGCGGGTAGGACTTTTATCTAACAGGGTTAAAGCGGGTAGGACTTTTATCTGACAGGGTTAAAGCGGGTAGGACTTTTATCTAACAGGGTTAAAGCGGGTAGGATTTTTATCTGACAGGGTTAAAGCGGGTAGGACTTTTATCTGACAGGGTTAAAGCGGGTAGGACTCCCGGGCGGATCCTTTCGCCTTTGTCCCTCTTAAACCACTGACGGAGTTACCAGTCAGTTGGCTCCATAGGTGTCGCTAGGATCTTGGAAATAGATGTTCAATGGTCATATAGAAGGGGTGATTAGTTTTATTTACCCAAAGGGAAGTTATTGGACAACCAATGTGCTTTAGTAGAGTATGGAGTCATTTATGTTCCCCGCTCTTATCTACTTCACAGAAAGGGATTAAAATTAGGCATCGCAGTTATATTACTAAACGTTCGCCAGACATTGCAAAACTAATCAATAATCCACAGTATTTTGAGGTCTGCAAGTTAACCTCATGCTAACCATAACTTATCTTACTTATATTCGGCTTTCAGTACTTTTTTCCCATGTAACGAAATACGACATAGATTTTTTTAAAAAACTTTTTACAAAGCTTTCCTTCTTTACAGTATATTTACCTCTTACCTTTAAAAGAATTCCTTTCTTCCCCTTATTTTTATTTCCAGAATCTTAATCGCTATTGCCATTAATAATGAAACTGGATAGAACGTACTACTCTTATAACGTAAACTCTCTAACGTAACTCTCTAACGTAATTACTCTTATTTAGGATTTAAATAAATATACTCTTATGTGTTGATTGAATTTTCGTGGTAATACTTAATATAGTTCGAATGCAATTCTCTTATTAAAAATCTGGAAAATTGTTGAGAATTGTATCTGCTCGAGTATGTGACTTAGAAGCACATGCTTATTCTGACAATCTTTCTGCTCCAGATTCTTAAGTCAGTAATTAGACAGTAATAAATTATGCAAATTTGTACTATAAAGTTTCTCTATGGAATAAAACAATTTTGAAAACGAGGATATTTTCCCGTAAATTTAAATTACTACCATACCTTTCGATTAGACCAATGCTGATCATAGCAACATTATTTTCACTTCATAGTATTTGACTTATTATATATAACTTGTATATACAGTGTGTCCACGAACTCTTGCAGCAAAAAAGAGGGGTGGTAGTACACGGCAAGACGAACAATATTTGCCATAGAACCTAGGGTCGCAATCCGTTCATAGTGGCAGAAACACAACATACAAAGCAGGTCTGCTGTTGAAACGGCGTTGACGATTATTCTTCCTAAATGAACACCATGCTACCACCTCTGATAATTACCAGTGGAGATTTGCCATCAACGTTTGAACAGGTTTTCTTGGTGATCGGCTGGTAGGACCTTACCTTTTGCCCGAACGCCTAACGGGCACAGTCTGTTCCTGGATCATGTGCTACCCGGTCTGATGCTCGGCCCTCCAATCACCACACAACACATGTGGTTTATGCATGATGGACCTCGGCACGCTTTTCCACCGCCGCACAGTGGTGCCAAATGAGGAATTTGCGGAAAAAACCTCACAACTTATGCATTTCTTAATATTTTAGCATACTTTTTGCGCTTGTAGATAAGTTAAAAGTAAGATTTTATATGCATGGTAATATTAAAATCAGTGGCGGTCCCAGATTTTTTTTCAGAGGGATATTTGCTTTTTTCGGGGGGGAGATATGAAGGTATACGCATACCCTTCACCTTTTTTTTTAATTTTGAAGATAAAATTATAAAACTGTTTTTATAAATGCATTAACACCCCACGACATACTTTCTGGCTGAATTTTGTTTCGGCTTACTGTCATTCTTTAATTAGCACATTAATTAGCGGTTAGTTAAAAATATAAAAAAAAAATAGAAAATAATTTTCATAGAAATTTCATATCGTCTGCCTGTTATTAAAATTCTCAGATTGTTCATTATATATATATATATATATATCGATAATAAAGTGCTATTAAATTATTAAGCTTTGTTTTTACTTTTTGAAACTGCTTTAGTTTAATTCAAGAAATGTTGCGTAAATTCAATATGTCTTGTTATGGGATAAGTTTAAAAGTTGTAAAATATGTCTTTGATGCTTTAAAAGTAGTAATAAAATATTTATCATGAAAATAAATGTCGCTGGATAAATTGGAAGTACGAATGATACTTATGCAGGGCTGAGCAGGACCGTCAGAAAAAGTATGAAATATGCCGAAACGGCGAAGGTTGCAAAAAGTTGCAGCTGATTTTCACAGAACAGTTGTATAATAGTATCTGCTTTTGAAATAACCCATCCAGAGCGTGTAGCTTTTTTTATAGGCTTAAAGAAATGAAGGAAAACAAAAATTTTTATATATCTATATTGTAAGTTTTATAGTATGATTTTAGCTATGTTTTTACGAAATGTATTTATGTCAGAAATAAGCTGAGATTACATATATTGAAAATACGTGAGACATATAATTATAAATATCCACAAAAATTTTGGAAAAAATATTGAAATTTCAGTTAGAAAAAACAAGATTTCAATTAGAATGTGGAAGTCTTGTTTAAGATCAGTTTTTCCTTCTAGTTATACTGAATACAATACATTTATTTACATGGCAAGATCCTTCGGTTCATTGCCTATCAAAAAATAGTAGTTGGTATCGAAAAATATTATTTTCGGGTTTCAGGGTCTTTTCCGCCACGGCAGCAGTGTGCGCCGTTCGATACTTTCCAAACACGACGTATCCCCAGCGGTGGATTGGGAGTGATGGACCTGTGGCTTGGCCTCCAAGGTCTCCCGACCTGAATCCACTGGACATCATCTTCTGGGGACACATGGGAGAGTTGGTGTACGAGACACCTATGAACTCCGAAGATCTCGTCGCGCGAATCTCTGTTGCTGCGGACAAGATCAACACTACACCAGGGGACTTTGAAAGGGTGCGAGAATCCTTCCTTCGCCGATTATCGGCTGTGTAACAAAGCCCACGGACGTCATTTTGACCAGCCCCTCTAAGTAATTCTCTGGTGCAAATGGCATTGTGCCATACATCTGATACTTGAGTCTCTTATTTTCTCTAATAAAGGATGGACGTGGACGAGCCACATTTCTTTTTTCTTCCTCTATAAGTGGATTGCCACCCTGGGATCTATGGCAAATTTGATTCATCTTGCTATGTACTATCACCCCTATTTCCTTGTTTCAAAAGTTAGCGGACACCCTATATACGTAAATAGTAGACATAACCCTTGCGTTGCTAGTGATATAAGTGTAATTTTAAGTGGTATTCTAAATGATACTGTTGAAAAAATTCTATTTGAATATTTAATTTAATTCCTGTAAAAAATATAGATAAGAATCCTTATTATCACTATACGATATTATCTGTTTAGGTAAATCTGAATAATAAAAGATCCTGTTCCAATTTATAAACCAATTTACAACGAAATAGAAGCTTGGCCAACATACATCAATACCGAAACTCATAAATGGTATCAAAAGTTATATTCCTGCTATTTTTATCCTGTTTAACTTATCCGTAAAAGACAATATAGAAAATAAATTTATTTGAAAAATGTTTTACAAAATAAAACACGGCTTAAAAAAATTGAAAATATCAATGACTTACATAATCTTTTATCGTAGAGCCGTAATTGATAAAACCCCACAAAAATATAATGCCGTTAATTTATAAATTTATTTTTTTATCAATTTATTTATTATTTAAATCGGATGGATTGATTGTAAATCGTCTGCCGTATAAACATATTTCAATTATAAACATATTGCTAAACATATCATTTTTACTTTCCTTATATACATGATGTATAAGGAAAGTATTGTGACGGGGTCGAAAATTCGAATTCGAGTTTTCGACGGGAGAGCACGTTTCAGGTATCACTGATCACGAATCAAATATTTTTGAAGTGATGTCTGTGTGTGTGTGTGTGTGTGTGTGTGTGTGTGTGTGTCAGTGGGTCTGTGGAGACGATAACTGACGAACGAATGGACCGATTTGAACCAAATTTGGTACAAAAATCACAATCCATAAACACTGGAAGCCTATTGTTTTTATACGCAATCGAATGTTCAGAATCCCCCTAAATTTTCGAATGAAATTTTGAAAAAATCGTCAAAAAATCAAAACCACTAATAAAGTTATGCAAATAGACATTTCTTATGTAATTTTTCCTTAGAAAAGGATTGACATAAATTTTAGAACGCTAACACGAACCGTTCTCGAGATATTGTACATTTTTCAAAAAAAATATGAAAAAGTCATATAAAATAAAAAAAAAATATTTCCTATTGATAAACACGTTCACTTTTCATATGTAATACCATGCGATAAATTGGGTGACATCATTCTCGTGGATCTAGCTCATTCCATTCATGAAAAAAGATACTCTGAGTAATACTTTTGTATTTGAACGCCAATAGTCATTTATCTGCTGTAAGAATAACTTATTTCTTAGTGCATAACGCTTGGCGAGATTTTGGTGACGAATTTGGCGGAATTTCGACAACTTGGCGACTTTTTGAAATGCTGCCAAATTAACGAAAATCTCGCTAAATGGATAAAAATGACGCTAAATCAAAGAAAATCACGACTAATTGTCGAAAACTCAATGTCTAGGAAAGAATATTATCATCTACTATAAGAAAAACCTATTTTTTTTACTGTAAAAGTAGTAAATTCATTACATTATATAAGGAAAGTCATGTGTTGCCCACATCAGATTTTTTAAAATACAGTTTCGGCATAAACCGTCAGTACTATATATGGAAGTGTTTTTTTAATAATATATCGACTGAGCTTAGAAATTCGGGACGTGGAGGAGTTACCCAAACCAAGTAGATCAATTTTTGCTCATCTTTAAAGGCCATTATGATTGTGACACATTGGATGCAAACATTCATTATAGGCAGGAATTCTGGAATTTTCTTCGGTCCTAGACGAAAAGACACGCATTTGAAATCACAGAAATAATTTCAGACGTAAAAAATTATGATAAAGCAATTTCGGCTTAAAATGGGTGTTTTCTTATGTTACGAACTGAAACCCACAGCCGTTACCAGCCACTGACGTTTAATCTGCAATACTTTAGTTTTTTTGTACAAAATTTTAAGCTATCTTCTTATCCTAGTTAGCATGTATTTTGTCACGCTTTTTCTAAGAGACACTATTTTAGATACTAAAGTATGAGAAAGAATAAGTGCTTTTAAAAGATGCAGTAGCTAAAGGTAAATGAGTGAACTAGAAGTGCATTGTAAAATGAAGTTCAATGAAAAGAACTTCAGAAAAATACATTCTACTGTTGCAAATAATATCCAATGAAATGCTTAAATGTATGCTATAAACTCCATAAAAACTAAATATGTTGAGTCTTAGCGGTCCCATCCGTATTTGCTTTCTTGTGGACAACAATAATCGTGATCGATCTTCTGGTAATATTAGAGATATAAATGTAGTTATTTGCATTTTGCAACACACATTTTTCGACATACATTTTTGACACACTTTTCAAAAATTTTATTTATTAGCATGTACATCGCCACCATAGCTTCACACATAGGATCGAAAGGAAACGTTTTAGATGTAAGGTTGCTTCAAATTTCATCGCTTCATAAGGAACAATAATAACAACGAAACATATCGAAATATTTTAAGATGATAATTATGGCTTTACTATTGTGATTTTATATTTTTGTAACGCCCATTTTATGCAGATCTAATTTTCCCATCTTAAATCCGAGACCTCTGCTAACAAAGTAAAAGACCTGCACTGCCAAATATCCGGATATGAAAAGTTGAAGGTACATTTTCGCGAAAAATACATAAAAGGCGGGCAAGTGGTTGTAACGCTAGAGATCTCTCTTCTAAGGTTCTAACTCTCACACTCCAACAGTTATACTGATTGAGAATCTTATTTGAAGTTTCGAATTTGTTCATCTGCCCAATGTGAAAACTTTCTTTATTTTTATAATTGACGAAACTATTGTGTACGACGTCGAAATTCGAATTCGAGTTTTCGACAGGAGAGCACGTTTCAAGCATCCCTGATCACGAATCGAACATTTTTGAGGTGGTGTCTGTGTGTGTGTGTGTGTCAGTGAGCCTGTGTAGACGATATCTCACGAACAAACCGAGCGACTCGAATGAAATTTGGTACAAAAATTACAACCGCTAAATACTAGAAGCCTATTGTTTTTAAAGACAATCGAATGTTCAGAACCCCTGTAAATTTTCGAGTGAAATTTTGAAAAATTCATTAAAAAATCGGAACCTTCAATAAAATTAAGCAAATAGACATTTCTAATGTAATTTTTCCTTAGAAAACGATTGATATAAACTTTAGAGCGCTAGCGTGAACCGTTCTTGAGATATTTCACATTTTTCTAATAAATTTATAAAAAATTCCCATAAAAAAAATATTAACTTTTAAGAAAAATGTTCAATTTTCATATGTAATATCATGCGATAAATTTGGTGATATCTTCTCGTCTATCTAGCTCGTTCCAATCACGAGAAAATATACTTTGAGTAATACTTTTGTATTTGAACGGCAATCTGCTATAAAAATAACTTATTTCTCCGTCCATAACGCTTGGCGAGATTTTGGCGACGAGTTTGATGGAATGTTGCCAACTTGGCGACTTTTTTAAATGTTGCTAAATTAACGAAAATTTCGCCAAATGGATAAAAATGACTCTAAATCAATGAAAATGACGACTAATTGACGAAATGTTAATATCTTGGAAACAGTATAAGTATCCACTATAAGAATAACCTATTTGCTTTTTCTGTAAAAGTAGTAAATTAATTGCATTATATAAGGAAAGTCATGTGCTGCCCACATCAGATTTTTTAGCATATTATGCAAATTAAACACACTTTGCTGTAGGATCTCCGTGAAAGACCTCCCACCATTAGCATTGTATGCGATTGCTTAATCTCATTTCTTAACAGAAGTTGTACAATTCTTCAATAAAAACTAAGAAAGTTCTGAGCAGTTTGCTGCATCATTTTATTGCATACAGCCGTGTGATGTTGGAGATCTCTAGGGATTTGTGGAATTCCAATTGTGGATATACGAGCATTTTATACATTTTACCCTGGCGAAATTCTTATTAGTTTTGGTTATAACCAGTCCGTGACAAGTTTTCAAACAGCAGCAGTTGTACCCAAGTGGAGACTCTGTGAATTGGATTTCAAACGTTCTGGACATGGCCGATGGTCACTGGTCATAACCATAGAGATTTTTTTAAATGATTGCATCCAATTCTTCGAATGTTTTTGTTTTCTTTTTAGTCAGCAATAACAATTCTTTAATAAATACAGCATAAAATGTTGATTAAAAGTTTCAGTAGGTTTTGGAATCCTCAACAGTCCGTTACGATACAGAGACAGGACAACCGCGCAAGTTAAGTCAGAAGTAATATGTATTTTGATTGCAGACTAATTTTGAGCGAAATTTTAAGTATGTCTTTTTTATCTTAAAAAATCTGATGTGGGCAACACATGACTTTCATTATAAAATGCAATGAATTTACTACTTCTTCAGTAAATAAAATAGGTTTTTGTTATAGTAGATACTTATATTCTTTCCAAGATATTGAATTTTCGACAATTAGTCCTCATTTTCATTAATTTAGCGCCATTTTTATCCATTTGGCGAGATTTTCGTTAATTTGGCAACATTTCAAGAAATGTCCAAGTTGGTGACTTTCCGCCAGATTCGTCGCCAAAATCTCTCCAAATGTTATGGACGGAGAAATAAGTTATTCTTATAGCAGATAAATGACTATAGGCGTTCAAATACAAAAGTATTACTCAAAGTATCTGTTCTCATGAATGGAACGAGCTAGATCCGCGAGAATGATGTCACCAAATTTATTGCATGATATTATAAATGAAAAGTGAGCATGTTTCTCAAAAGTTAATATTTATTTTCAATTTATGGGATTTCTTGAAAAATTTATTTGAAAAATGTGCAATATCTCGAGAACGGTTCATGCTAGCGTTCTAAAGTTTATTTCAATCGTTTTCTAAGGAAAAATTACATAAGAAATGTCTATTTGCGTAACTTTATTAAAGGTTTTGATTTTTTGATGATTTTTTCAAAGTTTCACTCGAAAATTTAGGGTGGTTCTGAACATTCAATTACGTTTAAAAACAATAGGCTTGCAGTATTTGCGGATTGTGATTTTTGTACTGAATTTGATTCGAATCGCTCCATTCGTTCGTGAGATATCGCCTCCACACACACACACATACACACACACACATACACACACACACAGACATCAACTCAAAAATGTTCGATTCGTGATCAGGGATTCTTGAAACTTGCTCTCCCGCCGAAAAGTGGAATTCGAATTTTCGACCCCGTCACAATACTTTCCATATACATTATGTATATAAGGCAAGTAAAATGACATTAAATGCTTGAAACTTGAAACCTACAAAGTTTAGTTTTAGGAAACTAATATCAGTACTGTTAGAACGCTGTTATCGGTCGTCCTCTATATATATATCACGCGATGCATTAATGTGCAATTAATATTGTAAAATAATCAATAGTGCCTTGCAATGTATGCATTGCTTGCATTATAATTAGTTAATATTTTAATACTTGTGTGCATTATAGTTAGCTAATATGTAAGTCTGTTAAAGATAGGGAAACTAATATACTACAAATTTTTTTTAATAAGTTTTAATCTAATAAATATATAGGGCATTTGATATCAAATCAGGCATCATAATGAAAAATTTGCACAGTTAGGTTATTACCCCTTAGACAAATAAAATCTATAAGAGAGCAAAGCTTCAAATCATATGTCATCAGGGGGTTTATGAAGAGTCAGGAAAGATCTCTCGAAAGTGTAAGAACCTTGCTTTCGAATCATTCTTCCATTTTGTCCACCCCGGGGAAGAAAGACAAAATTCGGCTCCGCTAGTTCTGTCCCGTGGTCCACACAAGTATGCAAAAAATCAGTCTTCTAAGTTATCAGCGGGACTCTAGCAAAATATTTTGACAACTCCATTTTCTCCGCTCCTTGGAGAGGAGACGGGATAAACATGTAATCCGGCTTCATAAGGTTCTGTACTGTGTACGATGTGTGTAAATATCCATCCTTCCAGATCACAGTGAGACAAAAAAAAATTTGGGAAAATTCCGATTTTGATATTTTGATGACAATATATGTTTTAAATCAAGCTGAACACGTTTTGATTGTTTTTGGAGTGATGTCCATCTGTCTGCATTTCTCTGGTCGATTTCTTGTGTAGAGGCCCCAAATATTAATGCATTTTTATGGAATTTTATATCCTGCTATGTTATCAAAAAATCTAGAACTAAATCTATTTTTTTGTTTTTTTAATTCTAGCGAAAACTTCAAAATTTATTTGAAATTTTACATGTTTATAACATGGCAGCATAGGGCATAATTTGATATAATCATGCATAAAAGGGTTTATTTTTGGCTCGATTATCATGATACTTTATAGTTTCAACCAATAGCCGTGATACAATTTGTTTGTTTGTGATGTCATTAGCCCCCTCGGTGGGGGGGGGGGGCAGTTCTCTGTCCCCCGGGAGGTACATTATCAAGTATGGTATCAATCGAAAGATTTTTTTTCAAGTTCTTTAAAGTGAAATGTAACACGCTATAATTGTAATCATTTGGAACCATGATAGCGATTTTTCAAAAATCTTGTAAAATTTGAAAAATAAAAGCTACCAAATTGATTCTAATATTATAAAGTCGAGTTGAGCCACACCTCAGCTACTTTTATAACATTGTGAAATAGATATTTCAGCATAAGCTCCAAATCCCAATGCACACAAGACAATAGCTGGAATCAAATGGTTAGCATCTTTCTATGACAATGTTTCACGTGCATTATATAAAAACAGACTTATTACTTTCCTTATATACATAATGTATAAGGAAAGTATTGTGACGGGGTCGAAAATTCGAATTCGAGTTTTCGACGGGAGAGCACGTTTCAAGCATCCCTGATCACGAATCAAACATTTTTGAAGTGATGTGTGTGTGTGTGAAAGTATGTGTGTGTGTGTGTGTGAGTGTATGTGAAAGTATGCGTGTGTGTGTGTGTGTCAGTGAGCCTCTGGAGACGATAACTGACGAACGAATGGACCGATTCGAACGAAATTTGGTACAAAATCACAATCCGTAAACACTGGAAGCCTATTGTTTTTATATACAATCGAATGTTCAGAACCCCCCTAAATTTTCGAGTGAAATTTTGAAAAATCGTCAAAAAATCAAAACCGCTAATAAAGTAACGCAAATAGACATTTCTTATGTAATTTTTCATTAGAAAACGATTGACATAAATGTTAGAACGCTAACATGAACAGTTCTCGAGATATTGCACATTTTTCAAAAAAATTATCAAAAAGTTATATAAAAGAAAGAAAATATATTTCCTATTGAGAAACATGTTCACTTTTCATATGAAATGCCATGCGATAAATTTGGTAACATCATTCTCGTGGATCTAGCTCGTTCCATTCATGAAAAAGGATACTTTGAGTAATACTTTTGTATTTGAACGCCAATAGTCATTTATCTGTTGAAAGAATAACTTATTTCTCCGTCCATAACGCTTGGCGAGATTTTGGCGTCGAATTTGGCGGAATGTCGCCAACTTGGCGACATTTTTAATTGTTGCTAAATTAACAAAAATCTCGCCAAAGTGATAAAAATGATTCTAAATCAATGAAAATGAAGACTAATTGAAGGAGATTCAATATCTGGGAAAGAATATAAGTATCTACTACAAGAATAAAAAATTTTTTAACTGTAAAAGTAGTAAATTCATTGCATTATATAAGGAAAGTCATGTGCTGCCCACATCAGATTTTTTTAAATAGCATTTATGCTAGCAGCTAACAGACGCAATTAATTTCTAAACTATCTGTAAAAGCTCTGACAATATCTCCCCTTTGGTAAGTGACTTTGAAGAGCCTGTTAAAACTGGAACTAATCAGCCTGCTTTAAATTCTTGAACGGTAGCTGTATTATATTATATTATCTTCCATAAAATTCATGAATTGTATTTAACTGTTAAATATCGTTGTTGGAATATATATTAGTAATATATACCGCTAATAATATAAAAAGTTTTTATACATTATATAAATCGTTTTAATTTGAAAAATAAAATCAGATATGTGGGAAACAGTTAATACATTAATTCCAATTAATATTATATAAAAACTAAATTATATAATATTGTTATAAATTATCCTCTGGAATCGTGTGTGTACGTTGAGGATACAAGATTGAGTTCAAATTTCTAGATAACTAACTCGTCTATTCATAAGCAGAGCGTAAACAAGAACAATATAAAGTAAAACAGTATTTAAATGCTCCCTTAATTTCACATAACAGCCAATGCTAATCTGGAAACATTGACTTATTTCATTTCCCAAAACAGCAGCTACTGTTCTCAAAACATTGATGTATGTCGCAGTTCAATGTGGCTCTTATCACGTCAACTACGCTCCAACTGCGTGATGATTCTTTTTAAAGACTCTCTCTGTAGAAATATCTCATATCTCCTAGAAAAATCATTATTTCGAGGTGGTTCTCGGACCTTCGGAAAATTGGCGATAAATCACCAAATCTGGCAACTCCACTTTGAATTTCGGTATATGACAACCCTAGATTCACGTCACGGAAATGGATGTATGTTCGGTGTTTTCTCAGTTTGGTTTTAAAAAGAGACTCCAGTGAGAGGAAGAGACTCCAGAGCAGTTTGCACTTTCGTAACAATATACACTACGTGACAGTGAAAATGAGACACCAAGATGGAGTGGGCAGAAAAATATGCAAATCGCAGGGTAGAAATGCAAAAATATGCAAATCACAGAGTTATGGAAATGATGCGAAATGCACAGCTGTCCCCCAGATGTTGAGTGAGATGTAAGGGAAGGAACCTGCAGAATGGGCAATAGTTACACCGCTGTATCTGCCAGGGAAATCATTTTTAATTTTTTTTTGTCTCAGGAAACGTGTAGTAGCAGAGAATGTCAGGCCGCGCCAACCGAGGCACTTCTAGCAGACAGACGATTTCACAATATGTTGATCGGACTCAGAAGGGCAGATTAGTCCAAACGTCAAACCTTAGCGGACAGCCACCTACACGAGTCCACGGTGCACTGGCTGTGGCGGAGATGGTTGGAACAAGGGAATGTGGCACATTTGAGAGATGCGTGTGCGGTCAGAGCGAAGTCAGCACGTGTGGACCTACGCATCCGCCGGCACGCGTTGGCGGTCCCGCAGGCCACTTCCGTCGCCCTTTTGCAGCATGTGCAGGACACCCTTGATGCTCCCATATCGACCAGGACCATTTTCTGCTGATTGCTCGCCTTTGACTTGCACTCATTTTGCAATTCACGGTAGAGCCACGTGAACGGCGGAATGGCACAAGGTCGTGTTCCCGGACGAGTCACGCTTCTATTTTAGCAATGACAGTCGCCGTGTGTGAGTCTGGCGCCGAAGTGGTGACAGGTCCAATCCGGCTGCATCTGTGGAACGCCACACCGCACGAAAACGCGGCATCATGATTTGAGGCGAAATCGCCTACCATAGCAGGTCACCTCTGGTCTGTATTGAGTACACTATGACGGCCCAACGAAATGTGGATGACGTGCTGCGACCGGTGACACTACCCTTCTTTCAGGGGGTGCCCAATGCTATTTACCAGCAGGATAACGCCCGACTACATACGACTCGCATCAGCCAACATGCCCTGCAAGATACCAAAGTGTTTCCCTGGCCACCAGTCTCCCCTGATCTCTCACTAATCGAACACGTCTGGGACGTTATTGGACGTCGTTTGCATACGCTGCCACCGCCGCGTTTAGAAGACGAACTCTGGCAAATGGTTGATAGGGAATGGGCAGCCATCCCTAAGGATACCATGTGCATGATCATTGACTCTGTACCTGGACATGTTGCTGCCTGTATCGACGCCCGCGATGGTCCTACACCGTACTGATCAGACGTGTTACCGCTCAGTGTATAGGTATACCATGTTGCAATAAACATCACTTATTATTCGTTGCTGTATCTCTCTGTTTGCCGACTTTCATCACTTTCTGCCCACTCCTTCTTGGTGTCTCATTTCACCGTCACGTAGTGTATTATTCCAAACCGACACTGAATAGAATTACTTGCTTTATTAAAAAAAAAAAAAAAACTCTTTAAAAAATTTGGAGATTCTGTGGCAGAAATGCCGACTTATTGTTTTACTTTTATATATTGCGTTTGATTTTGCCAGAATTATTGTCGTTCTTTCTGTAAAGTTATCGCTACAATATTGCAAAAATGTATATATGTACATTTTTGCTATTATCAAAGTATAGCTATATAATTTCGATATAATAAACTATCCCGCATAATAGAGTATACATAATCTCTAATATGGCTATTCCATTAGCCCAGTTTAGCAGCATTAATTATCCTTTGAGATCCCTTTATAAGTTGATGCTAATCCTGCTCAAAATTCTTACACAGCAATTGGATTTCACAGTCTCCCTTTATTGTCCATCAACTGCATTTTAACACAAGCATTAAAATCCCATGATGCTACCAGAAGGTGGGAACTGGGGCGTGACAATTAACTCAGAAGTGCCTCATGGTTAAATTAAAAGAGTTTTGTCTGGCAGACATCAAATTTCATTACGTTAAAACGGTAGCAGACGTCGTTGGGTGACGTAAGATTAAACAGAAGCCATTTATTGAATTTGATTTGCATAATTGACTGTGTTCTGGTTTGTTTGAACTCAAATGGTGGTACTACAAAGAATGACAAATACACTTTCATATTTAGATGGACTATAACTATTTTTAATTGTTATTTCAGCAAAATTTTTATTTTTTATCATTAATAACGTTTATATTCACAATTATGAATTTAACGGGTGTTTAGATTTATTTCCTATACAGAGTAATTCGAAACTTTCTGTACAAACTTTAATGGGAGACAAGAAATACAAAAATTATCCTTTTTTGTTAATGGATGTATGTCCGCAGACGTCACACTTTGGTGCTAGATGGCGCAGTTGAGCGGCTCGGAAATTGGCCTTTTTTTCATAGTCGTCATTCATAACGCGGACTTAGTACTTGTAAACTAGAACATTTCACGAACGTTGAAATGCCTTACATGCATCTGTGTCCGGATAACGCAGTGACTGGAGAAAGAGTCGCACGCGGTAGCCCCGAGTTCGATCCTCGACGTCATACAAAACTACCAGAGTGTATACGAGGAGTATGGGCATGATAAATCTATATTTCCGAAGGTCTCTTCGTGATATGATGGGCTAAGAGAAGGATGGTATGGCCCCTGTGGTTGCCACACTATTGGGTACCAGACTTAATTATGTGGCTTTCTCCATGCCATCCAAACAGATATCTTACACCTTCAAGTAGGTAGGATGGTCTGGGTAGAACGGCTGACATGAATCTAGTGCATGGGGCTGCCATTCTAAACGGTAGAACTGCTGTAAGATTTACCGATAAACTTATAGCAGCTCTTCTTTTTCCATTGGCAGTCCCATGAGCTAGACATGTGTTGGCTATCTTATACTTCGCGCAATGTTCCATGTTACAGTAAGAAGTCCCCATTCCGAATGATGACGTCAAAAAATAACCAATTGTCGCACTTCCCAACAGCGCCCTCTAGGGCCGAAGGGTGATGTCTGTAAACATATATTCATTGACGGGAAAATGTTTGTTTCAGTATTTCCTCCCAATGACTTTTGCGCAGAGTTTCAAACCACCCTGTATAGAGTCAAATTAACTTTGCCTTAAGTAGGTGGTATGAATTGATCAATTGGAATTGCTGAATTCTTGTTTAATCAAATCTCCTACTTAATGAAATTCCTTTGTATCAGCTATTTTCATCTGACGGATTCAGAAGTATAAATATTCTGATTCAAATGACTCTTTTTACAGTAATTAAGTGTAATCGAATAATCTTGGGCATGTTCGATTAATTTTTCAATTACTTATATAAATGGCGTTCTAAACACAAATATTAATATCCCGCGAGTTTACCATGACACGGAAATTAGGATGTGACTATTAAATTAAAAGTGTCACGTGGCAGAAAACAAAAGTGTTTGTTTATGGGGCTGGCAGATATAAAGTTTAATTGGAACGACAGAGGAAGTCGCTGAGTCACGATAAATGAAATGAAATTAATTCCTGAAATTTTAATTGGATCATCAGACTAGTTTTGCTTCATGTGTATTTATGTTTAACTCCAGACAACTGGTATATTTCTGTCTTTTAAAAACAGTATATAGGGCTCCTAGGATAGGACTGCCGCACCCTAATATCTTTGTAAGGAAAGCTCTATGAATGTACACGTTGGGTCAGTGTATAGTAAAGTCACCACACCCGATTCTGAAAATGTAGTTTTAGCGCCTCCTAGTGGAGAATTTGAAAAGTTAGGATACGAACTTTGCAACAAAGCGAGATAGACGAAAAATGTTAGTTGCAACGATTTATAGCATTGTCTAATGCAGTCTCCTAATATAATGCCTTCACCTTCATTCAAAATTTCTCGTCTTTTCTTCAATCTCTCCTATTTTACTAAGCAACTATAATAGGACAAGTAAAAATATACACTTATGTGATCTTATATATTGTTAATCTCACATTGTTTATTATTTACATTACATGCATCTAATATAATTATATTTAATAGCATGCATTAGATAAATACTTTTATTCCGTTAGTAATAATTGACTGCTATTGTCCATGTGAATGGTGTGTATGGTAACTCTTGGTAATATTAGTAATTCTGTTTTTCATATTAGTAAGTTTCAGTATTAAATCGCCACGAAATTTTATATCTAATCTTTGTATATTTTTGGAAAATTTTCTTCGATATTTTTGTGCAAAGTCTATATTCGTCCGAAATAATTTAGTCGTTTTTAAAAATCGTCTTAACTTCAGGATCAACTGACTATTCGATAAGTCACCTTGTAAGTCGCATTCGATGTTCTCAACTTCTGCAGAAAATGGCGCGATAATCCAATCTGGGTTGAGTATCTTTAAATCTCCAAAGCGCAATTTAATTCACGAATAAATATTTTGCAATTTATGTCGCATATTTTCTTATAAATTTTAGTGCCCATTTTGTAAAAATATTATATTGTATTGTACCATTTCTAAGCATTGTTTGTTCCAGTGTTTATTCATTTTTATACTAAGAGATATTTAGTTATTTATTAGGGATTTTTAAGTAACTATTTTTCATCGACCTCCAATCAATCCCTATTGGTCGATATCGACCACTTAGGGGGACCCGGTAATAAGGAGTCGACATCAGAAAAGCAACTGAAAAAGTGTGTGTGTGCAGGTCCTGATTTAGACCTTGGGGAGCCGGGGGCAGTTAAAATTCGGGCCCCTCCCCCCAAAAAGGGATAATCATTGGCGTAACTATAGGAGCTAAGCCAATCTCCCAAAACAAATTTTGACCCAATAAATTATTATGTGTGAAAACATTGGAGTAGGGGTTATAACGTCCCTCCCCCCATTTATACTTCATGCCTGAAAATCTTCCTCTTTTCAGCTGATTTCCTCTTTTTCATGTTTTTCAATTGCCAAATCTTCTGAAAATTTCTAGATTAATTATCAAATCCATTAACGTTTTTAAATATACTGAAATTTTGGAATTTTTTTTATATTCCTCTTTTTTGAAACTTTGCATTTTCACCCCTGATACTTCGAAGCTACTTAAGTCAATGAAAACAATTTATCAAATTTACATACCACAGCCAATTTATTGCATGTAAATGAAAGAGAAGTTATACACACATAGAAACAACAGCTACAGAAAGTTCTTTCTGCACTTGGCATATGAAAAATCCTTAATAAGTTCGTCAAACTGTATCATCTTTAAAACACTGCTTTCTACATCGAGTAGACACAGAGAACTCAGCCTTTCATAGATCATCATTCTTCTCAAATAATTTTTTATCAGTGCCAATTTGTTAAATAATCCCTTTCAAAACAACTAGTCATCATCATGCTCAAATATATTCTAAGAGCTACATTGGCACTTGGAAAGGTATCACTTAGCCCTTCATCATGGAGTGAAATTGCCTGTTGAGATGGAATGAGACATAACCTGATCTTGATAAAGGCTGAAAACTGGACAATTTCCTCTTTGAACACGCTACTGAAATCACAGGGGTAAACAGTGATTAGTTTTTCAGAGTCAGCTCTGATCTCTGCATAAGATAGATTGCATAAATCAACTATGACTTTGAACCTGTCACCCACTAATTGATATGCTACCTTGCGTTCTTTTAAGGAAACAGACAATCGATCTAATATGATATAAAAGGTACCACATCTGAATTTATCACATGAAGAAAGGACAACTTCCTCTGAGCCTGATTTTGAATTCGCATTATAACTTTCGTTTCTCTTTTTTGACCTACCTGTAGTTGCTTTGTATTCCATGTTGCCACAAAAGTTCCTGGCATCCAGTTATAACTCTTCATACCTATCTCGAAGTGACTCCAAAAACTTTTCTAGAGAATCAATCAGATTCAACTACTTTCTTCAGGTCAACTTCAACTCCTTGTAAAACTTTATTTGTACTGTTGAATCTCATGAATTAAGTTCCAGATGTTGGCCATCAAAGCAGTTTCAAGACAGCACATTTTGTCTTCCAATATCTGAGCGTCATGTCTTGCTTCAGGTGTTTGTTCCAAGTAACTTGCAATATCTCTGAGGGCGTTTTGAATAGAGTTGTATCCATCTACGAGGGCTTCAGTAGCATCAGCACCTGCTGACCAACGACTGCCTGGCAGGGACTTAACCACCAGTGCACTTTTATTTCCCTTCAAAGAATTCGTTAAAATTGCCCATCTCTGCGCTGATGCAGAAAAAAGGTGTATAATTTTTGCCAAACATAACTGACAGCTTCAACACAGCATGAGGAAGCAGCTTGTCCAACAAGATTCAATGAGTGAATAGCACAGGGAATGAAAACTGCTGCTGAATTCTTCTCCTGAAGTCTGGCTTGTATTCCTGTGTAGGGACCGGGCATATTGCTGGCATTATCATATGACTGTCCTCTGCAGTCTTCAAAAGTAATACCTTCTTTTCTGAAAATTCTAACAGAGCTGTAGCTAGTTCTTTAGCCCTGTGAGTACCAGTTTGCAGAAAAGTTAATCTTTATACCGGCTTGCCAGAAACAACATCTCTCACAATCACTGTCAAACTGGTCAACATGAGCCAGGTCTGTTGTTGAATCTACTGAAACTGAGAATTACTTGGCAGTTATAAGTTCTGCCATAATATGATTCTTAACACATTTTTCCGTAAGCAGAACAATTTATTCGTAGATAGTTTGCAATAAGTATGATTGTTTGCCACGTCCAGGATTACCAAATTCTTTAAGGTGACCCATCAGAAATGTATCAAATTATGCAATAAATTCCATAATTCCTAAAAAATTTACGTTATGCTTGGATCCAGTGATCTCTTCACTACTCCTAAATGCCAGACCTCTCTCAGCTAGAAAGGTTGTCACGGCCACAACACGGCTCAATACTTCCGTCCAATAACCTATTTTCTTACTGCACTTGTTTTTCTAACTCTCTGTCAACATGAAAAGATTCCCTACATTGAATATTGTACTTCAGCACAGAATATCTGAGGCCCTGGATTTGCCTTGCTTTGAGTTTTAATTTTTTCCTCTGTTTTTTTCCAGTCATTAAAGCCACCCTTTCTGGAAAACCTGTCACGTTGGCTGGTTAACAGCGTACAACAAAAGCAGTAAACTGTTCCTTTCGGCCTGCTGTACAGGAGTCCCTTTCCCAAATACTGTTCCCCCGTTGTCATGCCTAGTGTAAGGCATGGAATTCTTAAAATAACGACAATTCCCTTTCAGTTTGCCTTGACCTTTATCTGTTTGATAATGGCATGAAGATTCTGTGGAGGAATCTGAGTCATTTCTGTTCTGACATATCACAGCAGATTTTGACCAAAAGGGCACATGCTTCTCTCTAACAGGAAACCACCTGGCTGGATCTGGATCGCATGGGGGCACCTCACTGTCCATATTTGAAATACCTCTAGCATGTGATGATTCATCACCTTCAATGTCTTGATGCGATATGTTATTCTCATTTTCTGGAGATATGCTTGGAAGTGCAGGTGATTCCTTAAAAGGGACATCTCATACTGATTCTTCGACATTGGATTCCATGTTTTAAATTTTTGAACTCGAGGAAATTTCTGTAAGGTGTGATATCTTCGCCAAGACATCAGCAGTTTTTTCTCTTCTATCTTTGGTTGCTTTTCCCCAGCTTTTAGCTGAGCCCCAGACAACTGAATTTTTTTTCGTGGCATACTGGGTTTTCTATGTAAAACTGCAAATTTTCAAGAAATATATTACATGTATATATAAATAAATTGCCTGAACAGAATTTTGATATTTTAATTTTAAGTAAAATTTTTATCTTGATTTATTTTATTCGCCATGATATTTTGCCAAAAATTCAGTTACGATTTTCTTTCTCCAGTTCTATGTAAAAAAGACAAAATTTCCTTCTGACAGCTTTTCCGCTTTTGCTTTTTATAAGATAAATTATTAAAAAATGCAAAAACTAAAAAATTGAATGGCAAGTATCAAAAATGGTCAACACCACTTTTCAGCACATTTCAGTACATTTTTTCTTTAAAAAATATGATAGCTATAAAATATATTTTTAACTCAAATGAATATAAGATGATCTACAAATACATACATAAAATATCAAATTTTAATTTTGAAAAATAAAAAAAAATTCTGCAAGGGGGACGGACCCCCCTTAAGAACCTTAAGAAATTTAAATTTCAGTAATGATCTAATAATGAAGGAAACAATAATGATCTAATAAATGAAGCAATAAATGAAACAATAACGATCTAATACGTAGAGGGTGGGCCCAATCTTTTATTCCAAAAGCCCCCAATCTTGGCTGTGCTTAGGGGTCCCGGATGATCTTATTATATACAAAAGATATATGCAAAACGAAATATTTTTAAAATATTAGACTACTTACCTTTATTTCAACCTTTGTTAGAGTGCTTAGACTTGTCGCCTGGTGAAAATTCATTAAAAAATACTCTGGATGAGAAAAACACACTTCAGATTCTTCAGAAGTTCGCCAAATGACGTTAATGTTGATCAGGAAAATAAAGTTTACACAAAACAAAACCTGTCCCTTCCTTTCTTTGGCATCCCTTCTTGTCTGACCAAACAATTTGTAGGAACCTGCATTTGTAAGCTGAAACATACACCACTTACATACGCAAATTTGGTGACCTGTGTGCCTTTGGCGGTGAAGTTCGTTACATTTTTTTACATCATTAAAGTAATTTTTTAATTATTATATTTTTCATAAAAGGCCCCCTTTGTTTCAGAAAACGAATTTTCTAATTTTTGTTTATATTTTTGTATAATGGGGCCCCCTCTGCGAGGGGGACCCGGGGCAATTGCCGCTTTTGCCCCCTTATCAATCCGGTCCTGTGTGTGTGTGTGTGTGTGTGTAAGTAAGCGATACCCAAGATCAAATGCTCGTACTACCATAACATTTTGTTTGTAGTTACATTATGTCAAACGCATTAGAGCTGAAAAGAACTTTCTTCAACTTATGATTAGACTATGAATGTATCGAAATTTGAAATTTTCATAACATTCTTTTCTACTGAAAACAATTATGATTTACCATGGCGTCATTTTAAAAGTAAATAATTCCTGTTCTAGAATATACAAATCCATGTAATTGCAACAGTTTCAACCCATGACATCCCTACAGAGTAACAAAATTTGATATTGTGTTGCTTGCGTTTGGTTTGTATTAATATGTACTTATAATACCACTTTTTAAAGCATAACGAATTTCAAATTATAAATTTTTTACGATAATTAATACTATCATTGTTAAAACATATACCACTATTTTCTTAAAGACAATTTCATCAGTATTTTGAATGAAATGGTCTTGTCAAGGTACACCTGTCCCCCGATTTGCACAGAAGATAGTTTCTGCACAAAACCGTGTAAATTGAAATCTTGAATTTTACTAAGTAAAATCGTGTAAAACGAAAATAACCCCCAAATGTGCATGATTCAGTCATTTATTTAAGTAAAACAAAAGTAAGACATCTTAGAAAACTTAAAATTATACTTAGTTTATAAAACAACAAACATATGAATGTAGTAATATAATATATTTAATTTATTTTACATTAGGAACAAAAAAACAAAAAGACCCTTAAAAATTAATAAGTTTAATCACTTTCATGTACTATCAATCTTTTCTTTCTGATAGGTATGATGTCACTTTCATCACTTGAACTTTCTTGATGCGATTCTGGCTCAATGGTTGACGATATTAGGCAAGATTTCGGGTTGACAAGACTTTGTCATGAAATCGGTAATTAACAATTGCGTAGGTTTTTTTGCTAAATCTTTATAGACCTCTTCATATTGATTTAAGCATTTACGAAGGTCTCGCTGGAATCGGAGAGCTCGATCAACATTTGTGTCATATTGTAAGAAATGGTTGCCCAATTTTCTTCCCAGATCAAGTCCTACGCTTATGATTCTTGCTGTGAACGCAACTGGTTCAGATTGCTCTTCATCAGAATCATTGTCTTCATCATGGTTGTTTGTTTCACGAATCATGTTAATTAAAACATCTTCATTCAATTCTTCATCAGCCATTATTTCTTCAATATCTGCCTGAGCTAAACCTTCTCCTCCTATAGTATGGACCAACTCAGTGATCTGAGAATATTCATGCTCTATTGGTGATTTATCATTTCCACTTTCAACAACATCCGGCCATATTGCTTTCCAGCAGGCGTTGATCGTTGATTGTTTGATCTGAGTGTATGACAGTCCAACATGCTTAACACAATCTAAAATTGTAAATTTCTTCCCAGCATCCATCAGAGTAAGATATTCATCATTCTCCATTTGTTCTAAGATATACCTGAAAGTTTGCTTGATGTACAGTGCTTTAAAAGTCGAAATTATCCCTTGATCTAACGACTGTAATAAGGAAGTTGTATTCTTTGGTAAAAAAACAACTTTTACATTTTCGTGTTGTAAATCTGGAGGATGACCTGGTGCATTATCAATTAATAGAAGAGCCTTAAATGGCAATCCCTTTTTAGTTAAATAATTTTTGACATCTGAAACAAAGAAGTTATGGAGCCATTCATTGAAAGCTATGGCAGTGACTCATGCTTTTCTATTAGCCATCCAATAGACGGGAAGGTTTTTGATATTTATTCCTTTGAATGATCGTGGTGATTTTGATTTTTTAATCACCAATGGTTTCATCATATAATTGCCAGAAGCATTGCAACAGAAAAAAACTGTTATACGACTTTTTGCTACTTTATGACCACTAGCTGATTCGTAAGCTTTGGCAATAAAGGTTCTTTCCGGCATTTTTTTCCAGAATAATCTGGACTCGTCAGCATTGAAAACCTGATCAGAAGCATAGGAGTTAGCGACAATGATTTCAGCAAGTTGTGCCGGATATTGTTGTGCCGCATCCGAATCAGCAGATGCACTTTCACCTTTCATTCTCAGATTATGTAAAGAATGTCTTTGTTTGAATCTCTCGAACCACCCATGGCTTGCGGAAAAAGATACCTTCTTTTCATCGGACGAAATCGACGGCGACTGATTCTTAAGTGATTGATAAATCTTCAAAGCTTTATTCGTAACAGTATTGGTATCGATCGGAATTCGCTTTTGAGTTTGGTCTTCTATCCATATCACTAAGGCTTTTCCCATATTTTCCATTGTAACATCTCTAACATATGAAGTCGTACTCATACTGCTGCAGGTTCCAGCTGCTACACTTTTTCTAATGGAGTCTTCATTTTTTCTTATTGTCCTTATTGTGGCTTCATTCATGGAGTAAAATTTAGCAACATCCGTTACTCTTTCTCTATTACGTAGACGGTCTAATATTTGAATTTTAGTTTCTAAAGAAATAACTTTTCTTTTCATTTGATTTTTCTTCAAATCCTTTGACATTATAGAACCTTAACAAATTTATGCAAACTATAAAGATGCAAGAAAAACTATAAATGTTGAAAACTTACCAGTTCAAAAGATAAACGCACAATAATATAAGCTTTGCTGCTAAAATGTTTCTGCACTATGTACTTGCATGAACCAGATAGCTTTACTGTTGTTGTTGTTGAAACCCAGACCGTTCGACCTACCAGAAAGGTGTAAGGTAACTGTAGCTTTACTGTTGTGAAATACATACGGGGATTTCCCTATTACGGGGATTTCCTTATACGGGAATTCCCCTAAATGTATATATTTTACAACACCGGGAATCCCTTGTTGTTTTCATCAGTGTTACCAAAGGAATAAAATTAAAAAATGTCATCAAATCTTTGTATAGACGTATATGGAGCGGAATATACATTTTTATCAATTTTTTGAAATCTGTTAATTTATAAACCGTGTAAAAGCGAAATCGTGTAAAACAAGTGCCGTGTAAGGATAAGTGTGGATGCTGGGGTATAAGTGTATATACATTTACTATGTAAGTACAAAGTGTCGGTATGTCTTAGAGCACCGAGCGGGTAGCGCCTTCAATTTCCGGTATATCTTTCTGGTTCTTATCATCATTTTTTGACACTTATTTAATAACCGAATTATCTGGGTTTGGTATTCATTTTTCAGTTTTTTTCAGTTAAGACTCCTAGTGGGGTATTTTGGTGCATATTTGGGCGGTTAGCACAGATTTGGATAGCTTTAACATTCGAATATTTATTTATTCTGGTTCCAGAGTTGATATTTAGTTTCAGTTGCTGGAAAAGTGTTTTCTTGTAAATATTTCGATAATCGAAAACAAAATGAATTGGTGTATGTTAGTGTGGTTTGTACCAAAATGATTCACAGAGGGGGATTTTATTTTAACCAGAGAAAATAATAGTTTAAATTTTCACCGTAGAGAGCAATAGCTGAACGACAGTCAAACTTGTAGAGAAGCTTGCGTACATTATGCATGTAACTTATAAAGTATAGCAACAATAATTTTCTCTACAACAATTAATTGCATTTTACCATGAATCATATTTTACTTTGAATTGTACATACTGTTAGTACAGAGTGTTGTAAGTGATGATTGGTTGAAACGTTTTGTCCCCAATTTTGCGTGCAGCGCAACATATTTTCCGATCCTTGATAGGGAAACATGGAAGTTTGTTTGTTCTTTATCATAAAAATGAAAAGTGGGTATATTATTCATTTTGCTTAGGCATCCAGGCTCTGTTCATAAATGATATATGCAGTATAGTGCCCTGTTTCGTTGATTTCTTTTAACTATCTTTTATTTTGACAAAAAATATCCTCGTTGCGAATCATTCTGATGCACACCGCACTCAAATATATCAATTAGATTTCTTTTATGAATCATTCAAATGTTTGCAAAACTTATGAAGCACAATTTATACATGAAATGTTATGGCATTATGAACATACGTTTATTAGTTGTCGTGTGTTCGTGTTCACATACATATAAGAGAGAGAGAGAGGAGGTATGAGAAAAGAACAAGAATGAGAGAGAGAGAAGGGATGAGAAAAGAGGAAGAATGGGAGAGAAGGGATGAGAATTGGAGAAAGAGAAAGAGGGAGAATGAGAGAAATAGAGGAGTGATGAGAAAAGAGGGAGAATGGGAGAGAAGGCATGAGAAAGAGAGAAAGAGGAAAAAGATGAGAAAAGAGTGAGAATGAGAGAGATAGAGGAGGGATGAGAAAAGAGCTAGAATGAGAGAGAGAAGGGATGAGAAAAGAGTGAGAATGAGAGAGAGAGAAGGGATGGGAAAAGAGCGAGAATGAGAGAGAGAGAAGGGATGAGAAAAGAGGAAAAATGGGAGAGAAGGGATGAGAATTGGAGAAAGAGAAAGAGGGAGAATGAGAGAAATAGAGGAGTGATGAGAAAAGAGGGAGAATGGGAGAGAAGGGATGAGAAAGAGAGAAAGAGGGAGAATGAGAGAAATAGAGGAGTGATGAGAAAAGAGGGAGAATGGGAGAGAAGGGATGAGAAAGAGAGAAAGAGGAAAAAGATGAGAAAAAAGTGAGAATGAGAGAGATAGAGGAGGAATGAGAAAAGAGCTAGAATGAGAGAGAGGTGGGATGAGAAAAGAGTGAGAATGAGAGAGAGAAGGGATGAGAAAAGAGCGAGAATGAGAGAGAGAGAGAAGGGATGAGAAAAGAGGAAGAATGGGAGAGAAGGGATGGGAATTGGAGGAAGAGAAAGAGGGAGAATGAGAGAAATAGAGGAGTGATGAGAAAAGAGGGAGAATGGGAGAGAAGGGTTGAGAAAGAGAGAAAGAGGAAAAAGATGAGAAAAGAGTGAGAATGAGAGAGATAGAGGAGGGATGAGAAAAGAGCTAGAATGAGAGAGAGAAGGGATGAGAAAAGAGTGAGAATGAGAGAGAGAGAAGGGATGAGAAAAGAGCGAGAATGAGAGAGAGAGAAGGGATGAGAAAAGAGGAAGAATGGGAGAGAAAGGATGAGAATTGGAAAAAGAGAAAGAGAGAGAATGAGAGAAATAGAGGAGGGATGAGAAAAGAGCTAGAATGAGAGAGAGAAGGGATGAGAAAAGAGTGAGAATGAGAGAGAGAGAAGGGATGAGAAAAGAGCGAGAATGAGAGAGAGAGAAGGGATGAGAAAAGAGGAAGAATGGGAGAGAAAGGATGAGAATTGGAAAAAGAGAAAGAGAGAGAATGAGAGAAATAGAGGAGTGATGAGAAAAGAGGGAGAATGGGAGAGAAGGGTTGAGAAAGAGAGAAAGAGGAAAAAGATGAGAAAAGAGTGAGAATGAGAGAGATAGAGGAGGGATGAGAAAAGAGCTAGAATGAGAGAGAGAAGGGATGAGAAAATAGTGAGAATGAGAGAGAGAAGGGATGAGAAAAGAGCGAGAATGAGAGAGAGAGAAGGGAGGAGAAAAGAGGTAGAATGGGAGAGAAGGGATGAGAATTGGAGAAAGAGAAAGAGGGAGAATGAGAGAAATAGAGGAGTGATGAGAAAAGAGGGAGAATGGGAGAGAAGGGTTGAGAAAGAGGAAAAGATGAGAAAAGAGTGAGAATGAGAGATATAGAGGAGGGATGAGAAAAGAGCTAGAATGAGAGAGAGAAGGGATGAGAAAAGAGTGAGAATGAGAGAGAGAGAAGGGATGAGAAAAGAGGAAGAATGGCAGAGAAGGGATGGGAATTGGAGAAAGAGAAAGAGGGAGAATGAGAGAAATCGAGGAGTGATGAGAAAAGAGGGAGAATGGGAGAGAAGGGATGAGAAAGAGAGAAAGAGGAAAAGGTGAGAAAAGAGTGAGAATGAGAGAGATAGAGGAGGGATGAGAAAAGAGCTAGAATGAGAGAGAGAAGGGATGAGAAAAGAGTGAGAATGAGAGAGAGAGAAGAGATGAGAAAAGAGTGAGAATGAGAGAGAGAGAAGGGATGAGAAAAGAGCGAGAATGAGAGAGAGAGAAGGAATGAGAAAAGAGCGAGAATGAGAGAGAGAGAAAGGATGAAAAGAGAGAAAAGATGAGAAGAGAGGGAGAATGAGAGAGATAGAGGAGGGATGAGAAAAGAGCGAGAATGAGAGAGAGAAGGGATGAGAAAAGAATAAGAATGAGAGAGAGAGAGAAGGGATGAGAAAAGAGCGAGAATGAGAGAGAGAGAAGGGATGAAAAGAGAGAAAGAGAGAAGAGATGAGAAAAGAGGGAGAATGAGAGAGATAGAGGAGGGATGAGAAAAGAGCAAGAATGAGAGAGAGAAGGGCTGAGAAAAGAGTGAGAATGAGAGAGAGAAAGCAGGAATGAGAAAAGAGCGAGGGAGAGAGAAGGGATAAGAAAAGAGGGAGAATGGGAGAGAAGGGATGTGAGAGAGAGAAAGAGAAAAAGAGAAGAGATGAGAAAAGAGGGACAATGAGACATATAGAGGAGGGATGAGAAAAGAGCGAGAATATGAGAGAGGGAGAGAAGGGATGAGAAAAGAGGGAGAATGAAAGAGAGAGAGAAAGAGAGAGAGAAAGGACGTGAAAAGAGAGTGAAAGAGAGAAGGAATGAGAAAAGAGGGAGAATGAGGGAGAGAGAAAATAGAAGAGTAATAGGGTGAAAGGGAAGGAGGAGGGAGAGAGAGTGGTGAGAAACGGGAGAGAAAAGATGGATAGAGAGACGAAAGTTTAAAAAATTTTAAACATCTTTATGATAGGATTTTTTTATATTTAAGTCATAAATTCGAAAATTGAAAAGAAACAATACTTTGCATGATAAAAAATAAACCATCTGATTTATTAAACGCATACCTTTCTCTATATATTTGTATTCAGGGATATTGAAAAAGTTTAAATTCATGAAAATGCAAGCGTCAGATTGTTGATTCTGTCACAAATACTCCCTTTAACAAATCTGCATTGTAAGAAAATTAGAAGCGGGGAAACTTTTATGGTGTTAGGAATTCAAGAATAGAAAATAAGAAAGGCGACAACAGAACGCGCAGTCTAAAAATTTAAATTATCTAATGCAAGCAAAATAATTTATGATCGTAACATTACGGAAAGAAAACCTCTCGTTACTTTAAAAGCCATTACTGTTGCCATATCCCGAAATGAAGTTTACCGAATCTCGTTAAAAACTTTTCATACATTTTCATTTCGATAAGATGCCAGACAGGAATATTAAACAGCGGAATGAGGAATATTCTGCGAAATAAATAAAAACTTGTGAGCGTTGAAACAATAAGTTCTTGGGCAGTCATGGAAAATGTGGAATAAGTCACTAAGGGTGTGCAGAGAGCAAGTATTTTGAATTTGGAGGAATTTTTATGTTTATCTGAGGTAATGCGGACTATCTTGGTTTTACGATAGACATGATTTACATACAGATTTGTGATATTGTGATATTTGGGACATACAGATTTGTGAATGAACATGATTTTATTTATTGACTCATCGGTTTTTATAGGCTTTTTGTGTTTGTATTTATTGAAATTAGTTTTGTTGCACGAAATAGGTGAAATAAGTTATTTA
Source organism: Amaurobius ferox (assembly GCA_951213105.1). Classification (NCBI taxonomy): domain Eukaryota; kingdom Metazoa; phylum Arthropoda; class Arachnida; order Araneae; family Amaurobiidae; genus Amaurobius; species Amaurobius ferox. Next base: position 94,301,453 of record OX578150.1, read on the forward strand.
AAATCCCATTGAAATTTGGAGATACTTTTATTTTTCATTCGGCAACATTTTGCATTTTAGAATGACGCCAACACGACAAAATTTCAGAAGAAAACTGGCTGTTTTAAAAGAATTCGCCAATAAAATAAAATAAAAGTTTCAGGGGGGCATACTACTAGGTTTTACAAGAAGCTGAATTTGGCATAGAAGAATTAAAGTCATTGTGGCGGTCATGACATAAGCACGCCAGTATAAAGCCATATAAGTGTCAACTTTTTATTTTCCCTGAAATACATGGTAATGTATAGGGAAAGTATTGGAATCATGCCAAACATCGCAACTTGCGTTTTCGACGGATCTACACGTTTCTAGACCTCTAGATACGAAGAAACTATTTTTAACGTTTTCTGTGTGTTTGTCTGTGTGTCTGTGCAATGTATGTATACACTCTAACTAAAACACTAATGGACCGAATTTCATAAAATTTGGTAGGTAAGTCACTTGGGTGAGACCCTGGTGCTGATTAGTTTTTGGTAGGATTCGAAGACAGAACCCGCTTTTTTTTCGTAAAAGTTTCATGTATCCACTCTAGTTAAAATACTAATTGACTAAATTTCACAAAATTCGGTGGATAAGTTACTTGTAGGATACTCTGGTGCTGATTAGATTTTGGTATGATTCGAAAAATAACAACCTGCCTTTTTTTGCAAAATGGCCGCAAAAATCGTCAAAATCTAAATTAAAAAACTACGTATGCACAAATATATTCATTAAATGCTTGTTTTATACGTAATGTTTAACGAAGAAAAGAATAAGACTAACCCCATTACACTAGGACTAGCCGTTCTTGAGATATTTTTGTTTTTTCGTTTTTTCTCTACGCCACCTTTGAAAATGAGTCCAGTCACCAAATGAGAACGAAAATTGAATTAAAAGTGAATTAAATTTAATTGAAATAAAGAGAACGTGTATATAAGTCTGCAGGGAAAGTCAGGTGCTGCCCACATCAGACTTTTAAATTTGTTCGTATGCCATAAATACGAAAGATACCTATTAGATTCATCCTTCCGTGTATTTGTCAGTCCCCATGTATCACAGCAATAATCATCTGGCCTATGCTTACAAAATGTAATATATAGCATCTAAAGAAAATTTTGTCGAGCCTAAATAAAATGTGTTGAAATAAATTAAAATTTAAAAAGAAAAGCAATTTTATATTTTACTCCTTTGTTTCTTATGGAAGATAATGATATCTTGAATTGAAAAGGTTTTTATCAAACATGTGTTGCCATTCAGTGATTTGATGCTTGAAATATAGTTTGCAGTTAATTAGAGCAATTTTATATAATTAAATAACATATCATGCGGCACTTGTAACGATGCTTATATCTGAGTTGCTCATTGAGACTCGAAGTATCAAATGCAGTTGGAATTGCGAGCACATATATAACACTACAACCACGCCTTTCAGACAATTTTCACGCTCTTTTTAGCTTCTCATTTTTAATCATCGTTCAAACTTTTCTCAAAATGTGAAACTGGTTTTTCCTCGAGTTGAGGTTTCTGAAAATCGGTTATTCCGATATCTCTGCCAATTTTCGACCGATTTATTCAAAATTTCGTATGATTTTTATCAACAGTAACAAACAGTTATCTATGTAGCCAATTTTCGTTTCAGGCTGACTTTGCAAATTTGTAGCAAAGAAATAAAATATTTCTTTTATATAAAAAATATTTTTAATTATTAATTTATTTATTTTAAATGGCCAGGCACTTGATACATTCCTTCTTTCGCCTATACATCAGTCAACATCGTGAACCATTTAGCCGTCGCCTGCTTTTGCTCCGGCGCATCAGTGGGAAGGGAGCGCATTGCGCCCTACAACACAACATTCATGCCCACAGATCAGCCTCGAACCCACAACCCGGCAGCCGAGCGAATACGATTAAACGCTTGCCTTGACCACTCAGCCACAGCGTCGGCGTTTTTTAACATTTCACAACATAGTTGAAAAGTGTTTATGATTATATTCATTCTGTCTGTCTGTCCGTTCGCACGATAACTGCCTTAAAAATGACTTTATCAAAATGAAATTTTAGTAAGTTTTTGAGACGATATGTGGAACATGGGAATGTAAATGAATAATATCACCCAATTAGTTTTGAATTGAACCCGGGTTGAAAACATGAAATACATTGAACCTTATGGGGCCTAATTTTTCAAACATTTTTTAAGCGAATTTAAAATTCACAAATTGCTTCGAAAGTTGTAGGAAATATTCAAATTATCTCATAAAATATATAAAGAAATTTCAACAAAATATATTCAGTAATTTTTTTAAATAACAATTAAAATAATAATTAAACCCTTTATATAGAGAGATTACGTGACCCACTTTAAAACAAAATATGGCATCCAGCTTGTGTCGAAATCTTGATTTTTTAAATTATTTTTAATTTATATTTAGTGTCGTATTCGTCCTAAAACCGCTTTTTTTTGCCTAATTTCTGTGCATCTGTATTCTGAAACAACACAGTTACAATATATTTGAGTTTAAATGATCATCAAACTTTGATTATTTCTACAACGAAACCTAATTTTTACTTATGAAGAATGTAAACTGATTAGGCTGTAAGATGACTTGTAGTTTTAGTTAGTTATGTTCGGTAGTTTTTTAAATAAAATTTTAAATAATAATTACACCCATAAAATATGAAGAGATCACGTGACCAGCTTCAAAATAAAATATGACATCCATCTTTTTTCCCAGAGTAAAAATCTTGATTTTTAAAGTTCTTTTAAATTAGAAAAATTAGTCTGTCCTAAAATTCTTTTAGGACAGACTGACAGACAGAATGACCAAGTCTTTCTGTCTGTCTGTCGCACTTTTCAACCATGTTGGCACATTTTTCAACTATTCACTATGTTGGAATTCACATTTATAAACACTTTTCAGCTATGTCTGAAAGTGTTAAAAGCTCTCTCTAACAAAATGTTTCCCTTTATCATCGAAAAAAAAAAGTTAAAAATATAAAAATACTAGCACCATACCCGTTTTTCGGACGGAGTATATAATATAAAGAAAGGTAAAATTCACAATCATGTGCAAATTTCTATAGTATATTAACTGACATTTTTAATCAAAATATTCTGTTAAAACATTTAATTTAATGCTCCTAAAAAGATGTTTAAGAATCGCTATTCTCGCTATACGAAATTATCTTCACGGGCAGAACTTAAGAATAAAACATCCTGAACCCTTCTGTAAGCTAATTCACAAAATAATATTTAATTGAATCAATATATGCAAAATTAAACCGTTAAAATTGTATGGGACTCGTACTACCATTATATAAGCGAATATTAGAAGATATAACCTATATTAGTAGACTACATGTATAAAATGAAAATATCAATAAACCCATAATCTTTAAACCTGAAGGCAGTAATTGATTCCAATATATGCCAAAATGAAAGTGCTAAAATTATACTGGAAGATATACCCGTACTACTTATAATATCGTAGATTAGAAGATATGCCCGAGTGTTAGTAGAAGATTACCCATATCACAATATGAATCTCAAAAATCTTTGGCAAAATAAAACAGATTACGTAATAAATTGAAAATATCAATAATCCTCATAATCTTTATACCAGAAGGCCGAACTTGATTCCAATATATGCCGATATATGTCAAAATATATGCCAATATATACCTGTACTACTTATATTTTCATAGATTAGAAGATAACCCGTGCATTTGTAGAAGATTACTTGTACAACGTACAATATACATATGGGTTTCAACAATTTTTGCCTCATTAAAATAATCGCATAACTTGAAAATATCAACAATAATAATGTTTGAGCCTGAAGACCGTAATTGATATTATCCAGTCAAAATTGCTATGACAATGAAATTTATTTTATATACACTAGGGGACTTCGCCCCCTGCTCGCTATGCTCGCCAACCTCCGTAACTCGATGACGCTGACTTCGCGAGCACTTTCGTGCAGCCTGCTAAGCAAGCGTAATACGCAAATGGGTACTATCCTTGCTAACTAACATTCACCAGTCGTAGAATTCGCTTCGAATCAAAGCCCTAGAAATGCTCTCTGGAAGGTTTGGTGACATTTTCGTCAGTTTATCGACATTTTAAATAATCGACAAATTAACGAAACATCATCACAATATTATCTCCTAACAAAACACAATTCATTTCATTTATTTGGTGCAATTTTATCAATTTCAAGATATTTTTTGGGATTTACAAACATTTTTATCAATTTGGTGGCATTTTAAAAATTAGCTAAATGTGTTACTAAGTAGGACGGTTGGTCTGACAGACAGATGCTAACGAAACATCATTTCAGTACTCTCTTCTAACAAAACAAAATAAATTTCATTGGTTTAGCGTCGTTTTTAACAATTTAGCGACATTTCCGTTAATTTGGCAACTTTCAAGAAAAGTTACCAGGTTAGCGATGCCTCGCTAAATTCGTAGCTCTGTATATGCAGATCTGAATAAAATATCCTGATCCAGTTGGTGTATACTAAATGAAGACATTGAAATTGTATTAGAAGATATACCTGTTCTACTCCTTTTCTGTTTTATCAATAATCGGCTAAATATATCTATTGGCCAAGCACAATATATGAGTTTATTAGCTAAACACAGTATATAAGCTTGAAAACTCTTTGCCAAAATAAATGAAAGTGATGTGCGCAGTCCGTAATTAATATAACTAAAAGAAAAATCAAACCGTTTATTTATAAGATATATTTTTATATCTATTTATTTATATCTATATATTCAAATCGGAAAAATAATATTAACATTAACAAACACATTTAAATTAATTGTGCCGCCGAGCAACATGATATATTCTCATAAAATGATAAAAATTAATTAACCATTTTGATTTCTTAATACTTTTCATCGTTGAGTAAAAGCTTGTGAAAAATGAATCATGGTGATAAATAAATCATGGTAGATTTTCCAGTTAAATTCATGTTTTCAAACAATTCATGATTTCAAAAAGTGACTATTTAGCTCAAAAAACTGCCACCAAACTCAGAGATGAAGTTTTAATTCACTTTCACGTTTTAAACAAATGATTTCCAAACTTTTCGTTTGGAGGAACCAGGGAGTTAGAAAGTAGAACTTCTACGAAAAAGTTTCGTTTTTCATTAATATCTCGGTAACCCCTGGCATTAGAAACTCGAAACTTGGACTAAATTTAAGGAGGGCTATTTTAAGGCTACCCACAAAATTTCATTAAATTCGGTTCAGCCGTTCTCTCGTGATGATGGGACAAACGAAAGATTCGTTTTTCACTAATATCTCGAGAACAACTGGTCGTAAAAACTCAAAACATAGACTAAATTTTAAATGGGGCTATTTCAAGGTTACTCACAAAATTTCAGCAAATTCGGTTCAGCCTTTCTCCCGTGATAATGGGACAAGTAAACAGACAGACAGACATATTTTCAATTTTATTTATATAGATTGAAATTATTTTTATGTATTTATAAATAGTGTATTATTTTCGATAAAACAAGTGTAAATTGTTTATAATTTTAACACTAGATTCAGAGTTAAAGGCGTCCAAAATGTTACAATTTTCGTAACGCTGAGATTTTAGCCGTCTATGATTGGGGTATACCCCAATCATAAACGCTATTGCATAAAAAAAAATTACTTTTCATGAAATAGCCATAGGACTGTAAATGAGACTATGCTCTTCACAACTCCATGAAAGAAATAGTTTTATTTGAAAATATATATTATAAATTTTTTTGATGTGGAGCACATGACTTCGCCATGATTTTTAAGATTTACCGTAGCACAATGCTTATAATGTTGAATCGTACATTTGGCACTTTTTTGGATGTCAACATGGAAGACTATATCGAAGTACGTACCTAATGAACTTATACTTCACCAAACTGCAGCGATTATGGGGTAGTGGAATCAGTCGAACATGCAATTACAAAGTGCAAAAAACACACTAAAAACCGCGACAAGCATTTAAAAGCACTCAACAAAGAAAACAAAAATATCCCTTTGGAAGAAAGAATACTTGGAAATACGAAGAATAACTGAGCATGCGCAGGCTTGCAGAACGCTGTGACAGCTCATCAGAGAGGTTGAGGAGAGCTTGCCAAAATCAGATTGACTCCACCTCACTTAGCCCATCCTTTACATACTAAATTTCTGGAGCCAAATTTGCATCTAAATTTGCGAGAGGCAACAATTTTAAACTACCGGAGCGTCGTCAAGAAGAACAAATCATGCCCATGTTTGAGAATCGCCTGAAAGAAGTTCTCTTCTTCAAACTTTCTCTCCAAAAGAGTGAGAGGCAAAGCAAAGTGTCATATCCTCTGTGTTTTTAGCTCCTTGGAGCGTAATGTAATGCTACTTATACTTCACTTAACTCTACATTGACAATTATAAATATTGATAGTATCCGCAATAAGCAATATAGCTCATATATTGAAATATTTGAATATTAAATTTATCAATTTGGCATAATTTTCGTTAATTTAGCTACATTTTCGCAATTTTACCTATATGTTCGTTAATCTGAGGATATTGCACTAAATTAGTTGCCAAATTTGCCAAATTGACGAGCGTTACAGACGGGGAAAAAGTCATTTCTTGTATCACAGGCTGTTATTTGCGAATTGTTAGGCATCAAAATACAAAACTATTACACAAGGTATCTTCTCCGGCCGTTCAAATGGTTGCTCAAGTCTTCGGATGAGTCGGACGGCCTGGGTCTTCAACAAGGCACTTTTCCCGGCTACACATTAAGCTACCATAAGCCTTAGGGTTGTTAGTGTGGTCTGGGTCTTCGACAAGGTATCTTCTCAGGGCGCGGTAGCCCAGTGGTTAGCGCGCGGGAATTGCACTCGGTAGGCCAGGGGTTCGATTCCCGCCACTGCCAAAACTGCCGCCGTGTTCATTCGGAGTACGATCGCGTTAAACATGTGAGTCCGTAAGTCCTTCCGAGAGGTTGGCGGTAAGGGAAGGAGGGTACGGTCCCTGTGGATGCTTCCCCCACTGGGTTCCGGTTTAAATTGGATAGAACATCCCGACCGTCCAAACAGTTACCTTATACCTTTCTGGTAGGTCGGACGGTCTGGGTCTCAACAACAACAACAAGGTGTCTTCTCCCCCCGGCCGTCCAAACAGTTGCTCATGTCTTAGGACGAATTGGACCGTCTGGGTTTTCGACAAGGTATCATTTCTCGAAAATGAAACGAACTAGATCAAAGAATGATGTTAATAAATTAATCTTATATTATATATCAAACATATTTCATAAGTTAATACTTTTTTTAATTTTATATATTTTTTTAATAAATTTAATTACAAAAAAGTGCAATATTTCGAGAACGGTTTATGCTATAGTTCTAAATTTTTTTAATGAATAATTATAATAGAAATGCTTATTTACGGAGCATCATTGAAGTTTCTTATTATAATATTCTCTGCATTTAATTTGAAAGTTTGGGGTTCTTCTGGACTTTCGAATACGTTTATAATAGAATTCACTTTCAAAGTTCACTGATTGTAACTGTTGTACTAAATTTCATTCGAAACTTCACATTCGTTCGTGAGATATCCTCTCCACAGTCTCACGGACATACATACACACACACATGCACAGAGCCAATGGCCCTACCGTGCTGAAAACACCGGTTCTCGTTAGATCACCGAAGTCAAGCAGCATCGGGCGCGGTTAGTACTTGGGTGGGTGAGCACCTGGGAACACCGCGTGCTGTTGGCACATTTCGGGCGCGGTAGCTCGGTGGTTTGCGCGCTGGATTTGCACGCTGCCACAACTGCCGCCGTGTTCATGCGGCGTACGATCACGTTAAACATGTGAGTCCGTAAGTTCTTCCGAGAGGTTGGTGGTAGGAGAAGGAGGGTACGGTCCCTGTGGATTCCTCCCCCACTGGGTTCCGGTCTAAATTGGGTGGCACTTCCCGGCTGTCCAAACGGTTACCTTACACCTTTCTGGTTGGTCGGGCGGTCTGGGTCTCAACAACAACACACATGCACACAGATATATCCAAAAAAAAATCGATTCAAGTTCAGGGATGCCTGAAACGTGCTATTTTATCGAAAACTCGAATTCGAATATTCGCCCTCGTCACAATACTTTCCCTACACAAGGAAAAGTAATATCTTTGTCTTCCTAACAGATCCAAGATTAAGCAGAAATTTTAAAGCAATCCAAACAAGTTATTTCTGAAAACATAAAAACCGCGGTTTAGCTCAAAGAAAACCAACAATGTCTTATCAACTACGATGTTCCTTGTCAAAAGATCAACGCCTGCACTTTGAAACGACTTCTGACAAGCTGTCAGAATGATGTCACGTGACATGAAAAGTCAGCTTCCATTTCGGCCATGTCAATAAAATTAAAATGCACTGAAAGTAAATTTGGATCGGCACGAAAAGCATGAAAAGTTCGAGAAGTTTTCGTCTCGCTCAGCTTTTGTGATTTTTCGTGGAATAAATATGAAACCATGTTCAGGCAGAATGCGTTTTTGTATTCTCTAAAATTCATAGTATTACTGTCCTTATATACATAATGTATAAGGAAAGTATTGTGACGGGGTCATAATTTCGAATTCGAGTTTTCCACGGGAGAGCACGTCTCAAGCATCCCTGAACTCGAATTGAACATTTTTGAGGTGATGTGTGTGTGTGCGTGTGCGTGTGTGCGTGTGTGTGTGTGCGTGTGTGTGTGGGTGCGTGTGTGTGTGCGCGCGCGCGCGTGTGTGTGTGTGTGTGTGTGTCAGTGAATCTGTGGAGACGATATCTCACGAACGAATGAAGCGATTCGAATTGAATTTGGTACAAAAATCACAATCCGTGAATACTGGAAGCCTATTATTTTTGTACGTAATCGAATGTTGAGAACTCTCCTAAATTTTCGAGTGAAATTTTGAAAAAATCCTCAAAAAATCAAAACCTTTAATAAAGTTCCGCAAATAGACATTTCTTATGTAATTTTTCCTTAGAAAACGATTGACATAAACTTTAGAACGATAGCATGAACCATTCTCGAGATATTGCACATTATCCAAATAAATTTGTCAAAAAATCCCATAAATTAAAAAAAAATATTAACTGTTGAGAAATATGTTCACTTTTCATATGTAATATTATGCTATAAATTGGGTGATATCGTTCTCGTGGATCTAGCTCGTTCCATTCATGAGAAAAGATACTTTGAGTAATACTTTTGTATTTGAACGCCATTAGTCATTTATCTACTATAAGAATAACGTATTTCTCCGTCCATAACGTTTGGCGACGAATTTGGTGGAATATCGCCAACTCGCTTTTTTAAATGTTGCCAAATTAACGAAAATCTCGCCAAATGGATACAAATGACGCTAAATCAATGAAAATAACAACTAATTGTCAAAAATTCAATATCTATGAAAGATTATAAGTATCTACTATAAGAAAAGCCTATTTTTTTTACTGTAAAAGTAGTAAATTCATTGCATTATATAAGGAAAGTCATGTGTTGCTCACATCAGATTTTTTATAAAAGCTGTGGCGTAACACCCGTTTACTGGTGTATGAAGTGGTCGCAAAAAGAAGCTAAAAATTATGTTTACTTTCTCGTGCTATAGAATATAGTATAGAAAAAGTATTGTTTTCACGAATATTTTTTATTTCGAGATTTTGATGAAAGTGTATGTTTTAGAACCTCCTGAACACGTTTCGACGATTTTTAAAGTGACGCCCGTCCATCTGTTTGCTTACTGTCGATTTCTTGTGCACACTATAGCTGCCACAGATATTAATGTATTTTCACAAGGCTTCTTATCTGGCTTTGTAAACGAAAATTCCTAAATCAGACAGAAATTTTTGAAATTCGAGCCAAAACGTGGAAATTTTTTCGACAGTTTGTATTATTTTAACATAACAGCATAGGACAAAATTTGACATGATTATGCATGAAAGGGGTTATTTATCGTTCAATGAACGAAACTTAACAGTTTCAATCATTATAGTGAAAAATAACCGAGATACAATTTTTTCTTATTCATGGCGTCACTAGCCCTCCTCGGGAATCAATTTATCTCCCCCCCCCCCCGGAGGAGGTACATTGTTAAACTTGGTATCAATCGAAGTCCTTCAAAATGAAGGGTAACATGCTTTGATTGTGGTCATTTGGACCAAAGATACAAAATTTTCAAAATTATTTCTTGCAAAAATTGCAAGAAAGAAAAACATAAAAACAAACCAAAAAAAAAAATCACAGGCAACTTAATGGTTTCAGGTATGAGAATATCGAATTGAGCAGCACTGCAGTTAAATTTTTCTTCCCAAACCGTCCGATCTTCCTTAAAATATAAAGTGTTTGTTTCGACGGCCGGGGCAATGCCACCCAATTTAGACTGGAACCCAATTGGGGGGGGGGTAACCATAGAGCTCGTACCATCCTTCCCCTATCCCATCACCTCCTGAATGTATTTCCTGACCTACAGATTGAACGTGACCATATTCCGCGTAGACACGGAAATAGTGTTGCGCAGCGTCGGGTATCGAATCTGGATCTATCGTGCCCGATCTGAATCTACCGAACCGTTCTACCGAATCTACCGATATTGTAAAATTTTACTTTTCGTCCATAGCGCGCTATATCACCAAATCAATTTTTTCGGATTGTCTCGGTTAACTTTTCACCAAGTATAGTATAAATCAGTGACGTAGCGTCCATTGAGGCTAAAAAGCTTAGCCTCCCCTGTTCGAAATCTAATTTAAAAAACTATGTAAACATACTTTTATTTATTATAATTTTTTAAATAACTTTGCGAATATATATGTGTAATTTAGGAAATTGTTACCTTTTATTTGCTTAAAGTGACGCTTTTCAAAGTATTTTTTCTCATTAAAACGCATATTTTAATGTTTTAAGGCTGAAATCATCCAGCCTTCGTTGTCTATACGGAGAAGCATGATATAAACAGCAATATAAATTTCATTTATAATACAAAAACCTTTTTCAAGTTAAAACGCAAATCGCTCATCCTCCCCAGTGAAAAATATCATGCTACTGCTATAAATAATGACAGTTTTTATAAAGAACGTCTCCATCAATATCTGAACAGGTTAAAATGGACCCACGCCATTACTTGAATCGATTTATCTTAAAATACCGAATCAGCACAGCATTCGAAAACGTAAGTTTTCAATATTTCCTCCTTCTGAAACGCTTATTAAATAGATTCAATCGCTCTGTTCCATTGACACCATTTATAAATCGCGTTTAAGTGTCCTTGAGACGGAGTTTAACTGTTTCACGGGATATAGCATAATCTTTGTTGAACGGACATCACAAAAGTCATTAAAATGATACCCAACATATAAAATTTTTCCACTCATACGTTGATAGGTGGATTGTTGACATAAAAACATTTATGTCAACTATAAATATTTCACTAGCTATATTTTTCTCTAGCTATATATTCACTAGATGATATATTTGCTTTATATTGTGCATGTAAACTTCCTGAATGTCGCAGTGTTAATTTTTATTTTCCTTTCACTACTGTTGGGAACTTTTACTATTCCCTTTTTTCTGAAATATTTTGTCTGTTTTGAAAACCAGGCTTAGAAAACATCTGTACAGGCATTCTTTCCCGTGACGTCATTCTAGGGTTGCCACTTGCGGAACTTCGACGAAGGGTCAACATATGTGGCGATTTATCGTCAATTTGGCGATTTCTCGAAGGTTCGGCGAATACCAAGAAATAATAAGCATTCTATAAGATGTGAGATAATTCCTTAAGTTTCTATAGAGAGACTATAAAAGGAATCATCAGTCAGTCAGAGAGCAGTTGACGTGATATGAACTACACTGAACTGCTGTTGTTGAGACCCAGACCGTCCGACCTACCAGAAAGGTGCAAGGTATCTGTTTAGACGGCCGGGAAGTGCCACCCAATTTCGCCCGGAATCCAGTGGGGGAGGCATCCACAGGGACCGTGCCCTCCTTCCCCTACCACCAACCTCTCGGAAGGACTTACGGACCCACAGGTTTAACGTGATCGTACTCCGCGTGAACACGGCGGCAGTTTTGGCAGTGCCGGGAATCGAACCCTGGCCTACCGAGTGCAATCCTCTCGCGCTGACCACTGGGCTACCGCGCCCGCTACATTGAACTGTGACTTTCGTCAATGTTTTGAGACACCTGTACATGCTTTCCCATGACGAGAAACTACGGATTACATAATGCCGAAGGTCGAAGAAGGGTTTCCAGATTTGGCGATTTCCCGGAGGTTCGAAAAGTACCCAGAAATAATCAATATTCTACGAGATTAGATATTTCCAGAAGTTTCTATGGAGAGTCTCTAAAAAGAATCATCCCTCAGTGGGAGAGCAGTTGACGTGATACGACCTACATTGAACTGCGACTTTCGTCAATGTTTTGAGAATAGTAGCCGCTGTTTGGTGAAATTACTTTCGTCAGTATTTTGAGAATGGCATCGGTTATTTTGTGAAATTAGTTAAGCATTTAAATCTTATTTTACTGTATATTGTTCCTCTTTACGCTACGATTCGAGCGGATGTGTCGTAATAGTATATATAAAGATTGTTAAAAATCTGTGGCAGCAGCCGACTCTGCTCCTGCCAAAGACATCGATCGTAGATGATAGGTACATGAACCCGAATTATAAGTTCGGAGTCGAAGCTAGCTTTTGCTCTAATCTTATAATGTCGGTCTTGTAAGCAAGGGGTCCCTGGTTCGGGCCCGGCAACATACAATCGCTACATATGATGACCCTGGACGTTTGAAGCACACAACCTTCGCTCTCACCATCTCAACACGAGATGGCAGCACCACACGGAAACAGAAGCGCTACCACTCCCTTCCTGGTTGACCAGGTCTGACGTCAAGCCCGAGGTACGACACGCCTCCCGGTCATTCAGCTTCTCGACTGAGTTTCGGATGGGGACGCGCGGGGTTTTCTGGGTGGCCCCCCTCCTCGCCGAAATTCGGCCGGGGCTCCTCATCAGGTGGGGTAGTGTGTGGCAGCAGCCGACTCTGCTCCTGCCAAAGACATCCATCGAAGATGATAGGTACATGAACCCGAATAACAAGTTCGGAGTCGAAACTAGTTTTTGCTCTAATCTTATAATGTCGGTCTTGAAAGCAAGTGGTCCCTGGTTCGGGCCCGGCAACATCCGTTCCTACAATTAATTTACACCTGAGCAGCCATGAGTGAGTGTATCAAACATCTTACTTTTCTTAGAATGCACTAGCCGCTCAACCCGCAGCTTTTTAACTGTAACTTGTTCAGCCGTCATGCTTAGTTCTAGAATGGGCCTCAGAAGTCAGGAATGCATTTATGCTGGAATATCCTTGAAGATTTAGAGGAATATTCCCAGATTGAGACTTTTAAAGCCTACCTGCTACATTTGCTTCGAAATGTTATTCTGAAGTCGCTGTTAAAATTACAATAAACTTTTACTTCACAGGCTGTGAGTAAAAGTTATATCAACACCTTGTGGTGTAAATTTTCATATGATGCAAAGTTTTTTCTGTGTGCTGTAATTTTACTACACCTTGAAATGATTATTTTCCATTTGAAGTGATGTATTTAATCCTCAATAGAAATACATGGCTGAATTTCGGAAGAAACAGCATACCGCAAACATATCGTAAACGTAATTAAGCGAATATTGAAATTCTCCAGAGCATGCGCAGTTACAGGATTTTACTGAAATGTTCTTACAATGCAGTACATGTGTTGCAAATATTTGTTATGCTTATAAAGAAGATTAAGCACACAACTTCGATAGAAGGTCTTTTATTACCCTTCTTATAAGACGTACAAAATGGAAAAATGGAAGACGTACAAAATTTCCATTTTGTACGTCTTATAAGAAGTGTAATAAAAGACCTTCTATCAAAGTTGTGTGCTTAATCTTTTTTATTTGAAATCAGACGTGATGCCAATTTATTTATTTATTATGCTATCGGAAGTGATGTAAAATTACTGCGTTATAATTCGGAGTTTCCAAAACCCTTTCAAAAATACATCTTAAAATCTTATCAGATGCAAAATGTTTAATTTCTCTTAAGTGTTTGTGAATACAAGTCAGGCATATAGACGATTAAGTGGCGTAAAATGAATTCGTTTAACCACCGTTTATTTTGCGACGACATTTTCACCATCCTGAAACCCCTCGGTAGGCCCGGGTTCGATTCCAGCCACTGCCAAAACAGCCGCCGTGTTCATGCGGAGTACGATCACGTTAAACATGTGGGTCCGAAAGTCCTTCCGAGAGGTTGGTGGTAGAGGAAGGAGGGTACGGTCCCTGTGGATGCCTTCCCCACTGGGTTCCGGTCTAAATTGGGTGGCACTTCCCGACCGATCAAACTGTTACCTTACACCTTTCTGGTAGGTCGGACGGTCTGGGTTTCAACAACAACCATCCTGATACCCAAACTTTTCTACATTTTGGTGTCAGAATATAAAATAACTCGGATTGATACCGGAAATATTTTTCTTATCACGTTTGAGTTTTGTGCAAAGGAAATGCCCGGATGTTCTTCTGATATATATCATTTTGTGGAACACGTTCCTCCTTCCCAGAAGCATAGCAGAAATTTGTTTTGAAATGTTCCGCATTCCGATTTGTACCAAATAACATGAATAGGCTTTGAAAGTCGAACAAAACCTTGATTGGAGGGGGGGGGGGGGCTATGAATTTCCTATTCCTCATTCAGGCTTATTTTCCTACATTTGTACTGTCTTCAGTCGTGATTTAGTGTCAGTAGGAATATAATAATAAATACAGTGGGTCCCTCTTACAGCTACGTCGCAAGGCATATGAAAAATATTTGGTATAACCGATATACGCAATAACCGATAATACGTTTGGGGATGAGACAACCAATAAGAATGACTTTTCTGGCTGCATTTTGTGAAACAAAAATTCATTATAGCAAGGTTGAAATTCATTGCTCTTTTATTTAAATTGAAAACAAAATTACAACACATTTGTATATCCATTTGCATCTGATTTGCAATCGCAGTCAAGGTTTAACTGTATACACCTGCAGGATGCTGTTATGCCTTGCCGCAGTTCATGTTGTTAGCTTCGGAATAGTCGGGCAAGTTTTGGAAGCTTTCAGCAGCAATTCTTTTGTTCTCCTCCTTCTCTTTAAATCAGTTTTCGTTTCTTCCGATTCATCAGACGTATTACCATCAGCAAGTGTAGCAATAGTGGCATTGTGAGTGCTTCTGTTTCAAAACAACCATTGCTTGCAGCATAATCACCAAAGTAAGAACCACTGTCAAAACGCATTTTCCCCCTAACCTATTCCACATTGAACTATCTTCATACACAGGATCGAAAATGAAGAATTCTTAATTACCTTCTAAAGATTTAGCATGTTTCCAGCCGTTTTTCTTTGTTAACTGAAGAACATTACGCCAGGCATGGATGTCCATTAAGGAGGGTTAGGTGGCGTTTGCCCTCACCTGCACATTCAAGGTCACAAAGACAGGCATAAGGGGCCTATACACCTATAGTATTGTTACCAGACAGAGGGATTTATCAAAGGACGAGCTTTATGTTTCCCCGTGTGTGGTGGTGAATGCCCGGAAACATTTTCCGTCGTTTTTCTTGATATTTGGACGGTCTGCGGGAGGCCTTGCGGATGAAGGGTTGTTTGTTTAATGACCGTTTTGCACAGATTTCTTTTCCTTTGGCGTCTTTTCTTCTTTCAGAATCCTTTGGCGTCTTTTTTCGTCGGGGTTACGTAGGTTACGTAGAGAAAATACGAAAAACTAAAATATCTCGAGAACGGCCAGTCCTAGTGCAATGGGGTTGGTCTTATTCTTTTCGTCTTAAAAAAATTACTTATTAAATGAGCATGTAATGGATATATTTGAATATACCTAGTTCTTTAGTTTAGATTTTGATGATTTTTGCGGGCCATTTTGCAAAAAAAGGCAGGTTATTTTTTTTCGAATCGTACCAAAATCTAATCAGCACCAGGGTCCCCTACATGTGACTCATCTACCGAATTTTGTGAAATTCAGTATATTAGTTTTTCAGTTAGAGTGGATACAAGCTTTTGCGGGCCATTTCGCAAAAAAAGGCGGGTTCTTTTATTCCGAATCATACCCAAAACTAATCAGCACCAGAGTCACCCACAAGTGACTTACCTACCAAATTTTATGAAATTCGGTCAATTAGTTTTTTAGTTAGAGTGTATACAAAATCTGCACAGACACACACACAGACGTCACGCTAAAAATAGTTTTTTCGTATTCTAGAGGTCTCGAAACGTGTAAATCTGTCGAAAACTCGAGTTGCGATTTTCGACATGATTCCAATACTTTCCCTATACATTACCATGTATTGCAGGGAAAGTAAAAATCTGATGTGGGCAGCACATGACTTTCCCTGCAAACTTATATCGACGTTCTATTTATTTCAATTAAATGTAATTCACTTTTAATTCAATTTTCGTTCTCATTCGGTAAGCGGGCTTATTTTCAAAGGTGGCGTAGGGAAAGTACGAAAAACTAAAATATCTCGAGAACGGCTAGTCCTAGTGTAATGGGGTTGGTCTTATTCTTTTCGTCGTTAAACATTACGTATTAAACGGGCATTTAATGGATATATCTAAGTATACCAAGTTCTTTAGTTTAGATTTTGAAGATTTTTGCGGGCCGTTTTGCAAAAAAAGGCAGGTTATTTTTTTCCGAGTCGTACCAAAATCTAATCAGCACCAGAGTGACCTATACGTGACTCATCTACCGAATTTTGTGAAAATCGGTTCATTAGTTTTTCAGCTAGAGTGGATACAAGCTTTTGCGGGCCATATCGAAAAAAAAGGCGGGTTCTTTTATTCCGAATCGTACCCAAAAGTAATCAGCACTAGCCCCGCCCACAAGTGACTTACCTACCAAATTTTGTGAAATTCGGTCGATTAGTTTTTTAGTTACAGTGGATACAAAATCTGCACAGACAGACAGACAGACACACAGACAGACAGACAGACACACAGACAGACAGACAGACAGACAGACAGACACACAGACACACGCACAGACGTCACGCTAAAAGTGGTTTTTTCGTATTCTAGAGGTCTCGAAACGTGTAGATCCGTCGAAAACTCGAGTTGTGATTTTCGGCATGATTCCAATACTTTCCCTATACATTACCATGTATTGCAGGAAAAGTAAAAATCTGATGTGGGCGGCACATGACTTTCCCTGCAGACTTATATCCACGTTCTCTTTATTTTAATTAAATTTATTTCACTTTTATTCAATTTTCGTTCTCATTCGGTAACCGGGCTTATTTTCAAAGGTGGCGTAGGGAAAGTAGGAAAAACTAAAATATCTCGAGAACGGCTATTCCTAGTGTAATGGGGTTGGTCTTATTCTTTTCGTCGTTAAACATTACGTATTAAACGGGCATTTAATGGATATATCTGAGAATACCTAGTTCTTTAGTTTAGATTTTGAAGATTTTTGCGGGCCGTTTTGCAAAAAAAGGCAGGTTATTTTTTTCCGAATCGTACCAAAATCTAATCAGCACCAGAGTGACCTATACGTGACTCATCTACCGAGTTTTGTGAAATTCGGTCCATTAGTTTTTCAGGTAGAGTGGATACAAGCTTTTGCGGGCCATTTCGCAAAAAAAGGCGGGTTCTTTTATTCCGAATCGTACCCAAAAGTAATCAGCACCAGCCCCGGCCACAAGTGATTTACCTACCAAATTTTGTGAAATTCGGTCCATTAGTTTTTTAGTTACAGTGGATACAAAATCTGCACAGACAGACAGACACACAGACAGACAGACAGACAGACACACAGACAGACAGACAGACAGACACACAGACAGACAGACAGACACACGCACAGACGTCACGCTAAAAATGGTTTTTTCGTATTCTAGAGGTCTCGAAACGTGTAGATCCATCGAAAACTCGAGTTGTGATTTTCGGTATGATTCCAATACTTTCCCTATACATTACCATGTATTGCAGGGAAAGTAAAAATGTATCTTATCCATATTTCTGACCCAAATTATTCTTTTAAAATGTTTGGTAAAAATTCCTAAAACCTTCCATTTTCAAGTTGGTAACTGCTTAGCGACTCTGGCGGATGGGTTTGGCTAATCTGTGTCAATGCCATTGCTTTCACACACTTAATATACTTAGTACGAAGGGGAATTAGTAATTTAAACAGCTATAATACTACCACCGTTGTTATAGGGATTATTTTCCATAGAAAATAATTTATGAAAATCTTAAAATTCGAATAACTCGAGTTCTAATAATAAAAGTTACTAAAAATTATATATATGGGGGTAGATTTTCAAATAATATATCTACACATAAAATGTCAGAGCTGTAAGAGCTTTCGTTCGCGAGTTATCTTGTCTGCATCTCATACACACAAAGACTGCCATCATTCCAAAGGTGTTGGTTATATGTTCGGGATATTTTCAAACCTTCTTGTTCGTTGAATTCGAAAATTTTCGGGAGACCAATACTTTCTCACAAGGGAACCTCAAATTTTGCTCTGGCTAGTTTCAGCTGGAATTGGGTGGAAACGGTAGGTACTAGCGAGAAATAATGTCCTTGAATTGAGCTTGGAGATTCGTAGAAAAAAATACCAAAGTTTACATGGATTAGCATGCTTGGTAGCTCTTATATGAAGTATAATATGTATATTTACATAGTCGTGTGTGATTAAGCAGAAACAAACGCACATGTGGTACTTTTATGTAAAAATGACGCAATATTACATTCATGATTGTACATTATTACTTTCCATATATACATAATGTATAAGGAAAGTATTGAGACGGGGTCGAAAATTCGAATTTGAGTTTTCGACGGGAGAGCACGTTTCAAGCATCCCTGATCAAGAAGTATGTGTGTGTGTGTCAGTGAGTCTGTGGAGACGATAACTGACGAACGAATGGACCGATTCGAACGAAATTTGGTACAAAAATCACAATCCGTAAACACTGGAAGCCTATTGTTTTTATCCGCAATCGAATGTTCAGAACCCCCCCCCCTAAATTTTCGAGTGAAATTTTGAAAAAATCGTCAAAAAATCAAAACCGCTAATAAAGTTATGCAAATAGACATTTCTTATGTAATTTTTTATTAGAAAACAATTGACATAAATTTTAGAACGCTAACATGAACCGTTCACAAGATATTGCACATTTAAAAAAATATTTCCTATTGAGAAACATGTTCACTTTTCATATGTAATATCATGCGATAAATTTGGTGACATCATTCTCGTGAATCTAGCTTGTTCCATTCATGAAAAAAGATACTTTGAGTAATACTTTTGTATTTGAACGCCAATTGTCATTAATCTGCTGTAAGAATAACTTATTTCTTCGTCCATAACGCTTGGCGAGATTTTTGCGACGAATTTGGTGGAATGTCGCCAACTTGGCGGCTTTTTTAAATGTTGCTAAATTAACAAAAAACTCGACAAATGGATAAAAATGACGCTAAATCAATGACGACTCATTGATGATGATGACATGGAAAATGACGACTCATTGACGAAAATTCAATATCTTGGAAAAAATATAAATAACTACTATAAAAATAATCTATTTTTTTTACTGTAAAAGTAGTAAATTCATTGCATTATATAAGGAAAGTCATGTGCTGCCCACATCAGATTTTTTTTTGTAATGGAAACCAGATATTTTATTACGAATACAAATTACTGTATGATGAAATTACAATTATTCAACTTATTCTTCGCAATAATGATACTTTTCGTAGAAATCTGTGAAACATAGGGGAGTTTTGCACCAAGAACATGTCAATAATAGAATGTTAGTACGCAGTGGACATTGTGGATTTTCTATAAGGCTGTGAA
Organism: Amaurobius ferox; assembly: GCA_951213105.1. Taxonomy (NCBI): domain Eukaryota; kingdom Metazoa; phylum Arthropoda; class Arachnida; order Araneae; family Amaurobiidae; genus Amaurobius; species Amaurobius ferox. Next base: position 94,321,364 of record OX578150.1, read on the forward strand.
GGAAGCAAAATGTCAAAGGAGTTTCAAATGATTGTGGTCAATTCAAGAGATATGTCAGGGATATTAGTTTATCGCTAGTACCTACCGTTTCCACCCAATTCCAGCTGAAACTAGCCGGAACAAAAGTTGAGGTTCCCTTGTCAGTACAATAATACAGGGTGATTCAAAAGTTCGGAGCAAAAGTAAAACGCTATGAAAAATATCTATGGGTCGCAGAGACATGCGGTTTGCAGATTAATATTCACCGTGGTGGGGGGTTTTGTGTAACATGAAAAAAAATAGTTCAAACTCTGGACACTCGGGGGGGGGGCTGCGGCAGATAAAGCCATGGAGATGACTTATGCATGGAGGTGATTGCACACATGACTGATCTGCGAGATCCCCAGATCTCACACCCTATGATTTCTCGTTGTGGGGATACCTAAAATCACAGGTCTATAGAGGAAAGCCCCAGTCCTTACCAGCACTGAAAGGCGCCTTACGGTAGGAGGTAGCAGCCATTCCCGTTATTATGCTGTTTCATGCTGTATCAGACGTAATACCGCGACTGCACTCAGTACTGGAATGTGGGGGTGGACATATTGAGCACTTCCAGCTGTAAATCATCCTGAAATAAAATATCTCATTTCACAATTATTACCTCGCATTGTTTTCTTCGCAGCAGCGCTCCCCTAGTGTCGAGATTTTGAACTTTTTTTATGCCATACACCCCCCCCCCCTCCCCTCACCACGGTGAATATTAATCTGCAAACGGCATGTCTCTCCGACCCATAGATATTTTTTATAGCGTTTTACTTTTGCTCCGAACTTTTGAATCACCCTGTATAAGAAAGCAAACATTCAAATCAAACAAAAACTCCTAAAGAGAGAAATTGTTCAGTTTTTAATTGCAGCTAAATACTTATAGTAAAAAAAAATAGGTTTTCCTAATTAAATTAAACTGCTGAAATAAATCAAAATTTGGCGATTTGGGTTACATTTTTGGCCACAGTACATAGTAAAATGACTTATTTAAATATATAGCAAAAATATTTTTATATATATTTTATACATTTAATAAAAAGTATGTATAGTAAATGAAATTTGGTAAAAATTTGGTAATAAAATTGCAAACTATCCGAGAACGTCCGTTCTTGCAAATGGAACGAGCTAGATTCACATGAATGTATTGATAAATTTATCAAAGTAGAATATATGAAGCAAGAAAAAAAATCTGATGTGGACAGTACATGACTTTTCCTACAGACTTAAGTTCATTTTGTTTTTATTTTTTTCATAATTCATTAAATTGAGTTTAATTGCACAAAACAACAGTGATATTTAAAATTATGCTGAATTTGTAATTTTAATTTAATTTCCGATTTCATTTGACGACTGAACTTATTTTCAAAGACGAAGCGACTAAAATGCAATAAAAATAAAATATCTTGGAAGGGCAGTCCTAAAATTATGACATTGGGTCTTATTCTTTTCATTGTTAAGATTTATGTATGAAGCAAGGATTTAATGGATACATATGAGCATACGTAGTCTTTTATTTTAGATTTTGATGATTTCTGCGAGCGATTATGTAAAAAAAAAACAAAAAAAAAACAGGTTCTTCTTTTCTGAATCATACCAAAATCTAATCAGCATCAGTGTAAACTAAAAGTGACTTACCGTTCAATTTCTTTTTAAATTGGTCAATTAGTTTATGAGCTAGAGTGTATACATGCATTGCACAAGCAGACGGATAGACACACACACACACACATATATACGCTAAAAATAGTTTTTTCGAGTTCTACAGTGCTCGAAACGTGAGGATCCGTCAAAAACTCTCAAAATGCGATATTTGAAACGATTCCAACGATCCCTTATCAATTGCCATGAAAAAGGCATAAGTAAAGAAGGCAGGGAAAGTAAAAAGTATGATCGCAATCTGCTGATTTAAATTTGTAAGAGAAGATTAATTTATATCAACCATCTTAACTTTCCGAAATTTATCACCCGCATAGTATTTAAAAAAGCTGTATGAAAAATAGTTTTATAAAAGTTTAGCCAAAGTTTATTTTTCCAATCCGAGTAAACATGGCTGTAAATTTGTTTTTCTTTCGTTGCCATGGGGATATGTCGCTAAACTTCAATCGGAATCGGAATAAATATATCGTTATCGTCTGGTCGCTGATCGACAAGCGAGAGTGGTAAAGTATACAGAGTCGTGTTGGGGTGTCAAAACTCGTAATAACTGCTATTTGTCATCTTTCTGATATTTCGAAAAATATTCCTAATAGAGTCATGAGGAAATATTAGTAACAAACAGACGATAATAATAAATAAACAGTAAATAAACAGACGATTTGGATATCAATAATTGTACATATGTTTAAATTATCAAATATGACATGTTACGTAAACAAACATTTCTACATTTTTGTTCTATTTTATAAAGCTTTTTTCAATTGAAAATTTCTGAATTTCATATTTTATCAAAATATATGTTTAAAAATCCAGTTTTTAAACTTCTGAAGTTATGCGAGTATCTCTGTTTCATAAGATGCAGTAACTTGAACCCTAAGGAACAATTTGAACCCTCTCCCCCAATATATATATATATATATATATATATGCTTACAGTTCTTCTCTTCAAACCTTATACACACATTAAGCATATTTAGAATCCCCAAGTTCACTTCAGTTCCTAACTTCTTTAAAACAAAAGAAAATATCTCGTGCTTGTGCACCAATATTTCACGGAAGAGAAAATATATTGAACTGCAGCATTCGTGGCATTTTAAATATCACAATTTCCCTCCCATTGGAAGACACAATATTAAAATATCGAAATTATAAACTGTAGTTCAAAATTGAGAACTCCATCTAAAATCAAATTATGTATTTTTGGAGGAGGGAGGTTGTAAAGGGCTACAGTTTATTTCTTACTGTTTATAGCTAGCACATTCAGTTTTCAAGATATAAGCATTACTAACTTGAAAAACGGAAAAATTTTAATATTAATCAACTTAACTAGCCCATTCCTCATACACTGAAGCAGCTTTGTGAAAACAAATCATAAATCTAGAAACTGTATTGGTTTTCTACTGAACATTTTGGTTGCTCACTGTTTATGTCTATATTTTATAGTTTAGAATATATTTCGAGTGAAAATGAGCACAGTGAAGAAAAACCTTTTTTTTTTTAAACTAGGAGGCTCCACACCTTGCTCGCTACAGAGCCAACGGCCGTACCGTGCTGAAAACACCGATTCTCGTTAGATCACCGAAGTCAGGCAGCATAGGGCGCGGTTAGTACTTGGGTGGGAGACCACCTGGGAACACCGCGTGCTGTTGGCACATTTCGGGCGCGGTAACCCGGTGGTTGGCGCGCTGTATTTGCATGCTGCCACAACTGCCGCCGTGTTCATGCGGAGTACGATCACGCTAAACATGTGGGTCCGTAAGTCCTTCCGAGAGGTTGGTGGTAGGGGAATGATGGTACGGTGTGGATGCTTCCCTCATTGGGTTCCGGTCTAAATTGGGTGGCACTTCCCGGCCGTCCAAACAGTTACCTTACACTTTTCTGGTAGGTCGGACGGTCTGGGTCTCAACAACAACAATCCTGCTCGCTACGCTTCAACAACCCCAGTTATTCGTTTCTCCTATTACTCGCTTCGCGAATTATTTCAAGCCAAATTAAATTTAAATCGGTAAACGGTTAAATCGTCCTGTTGTTATCCTATTATTTCTGTATAAATGAACCAAATTTTATATTTTTGTTTGCTATAGTTTTTGAGGTTCGATACAGAGAAAATTCATAGACGTACCGATATGAAAGAACATTTTTCACTTTAGAATTGCATGAAAAGTAATATATCTCGTAAATTACATCGAAATTCTGAAATAAAGTTCCGTCCTACAAAAATTCAACTATGTAGGTAATTGCATACAAAAATTCGTGGTTTTGCTATTGTTAGTCTATCCAGCGGACGAACTCGCAGCTCAAATATTTTGTTTTTGATTTTGGCATTACATATTTCTTAAATTACTAGGGGGCTCTGCCTCCTGTTCGTTGCGTTTCGCCAACCCCCTTCGAGAGGCGTTGCCTCCTACTCGCTGCACTCGCAGAGCTCGCTTCATACCTATCTCTCCTAAAAATTCTACTTTCAAAAATCCCTTTTTTATCCCTACCTATTTTCCGCAGGAGGTAAAAACAGGGATTTTTCTTAGCCCAGGGAATCCAAAATCGGAATTCTTTGATCCTGAGCTGTCTTCGCGAGCTATTTCATTCTAAACTAAAGTTTAAATCGATAAACGGTCTATTTCATCGTATTATTCTATTATTTCTCTATAACTGTACCAAATTTCATATTTTTGTATGCTATAGCTTTTGTGGTATGAGACAGAGAAATCGCCAGAAGTGCCGATACGAACAAAATTTCACCTCAGAAGTGCATAAAAAATAAAATATCTCAAAAACTACACCGAAATTAAAAAAAGGGGTTCCGTCCTGCAAAAATTCACCCATGTAGGTACCTGTCTGCAAAAATTCGTAGTCTTGCTATTGTTAGTATATCCAGGACGCGAACTCGCAGCTCAAATATTTTGTCTTTGACTTTGACATGAAATATTTCTTAGACTGCAATATGTCTCAAAAATCGGTTTATTTCAGCGTATTCCCCAAAGCTCTTTTTGTAACTGTAAAAAATTTCATATTTTTATATGCAATAGTTTTTGCGGTACGAAGCAAAGAATCTCGAGAAACGAGAAATTTGTCAAACAGCAGCTTCAGCTCCTTTTTTTAATACAGAGAGACAGTATCGATGAACGGTCTATTTCATCATGTTACCTATTATTTCTCTATATGTGTATCAAATTTTATATTTTCGTATGGTATAGTTTTTGCGGTACAAATCAGAGAAACTCGAGCAACGAGAAATTTGTCAACAGGCGGCGGCGTCAGCTACATTTTTTAATATAGAGAGAAACTTCAAAGTATTAAAATATTGAAATTATTTTTAAAAGTGCAAAGTCAATGTAATTTCTAGTAATTTTGCGTTGTTATCTTATGCAATTAAACTTAATTTATCGAATTAAATATATCTATATATATATATATGTATGTATAAAAGAAAAGTATGTATGTATGTATGATCCAACATCACGGGAGAACGGCTGAACCGAATTTAATGAAAGTTGGTGGGTAGTCTTGAAATAGCCCCACTTAAAATTTAGTCCATGTTTCGAGTTTCTAACACCAGGGGTTGTTGCGATATTAATGAAAAACGAAATTTTCGTTTGTCTCCTCATTACGGGAGAACAGCTGCACTGAATTTAATGAAATTTTGTGGGTAGCATTGAAATAGCCCCCCATAAATTTAGTCTAAGTTTCGAGTTTCTAAGACCAGGGGTTGTCGAGATATTAATGGAAAACCAAACTTTTTCCTAGGATTTCTACTCTTAACTCCGGGCGCGGTAGCCCATTGGTAAGCGCGCTGGAGTTGCACTCGGTAGGCCCGAGTTCGATTCCAGCCACTGGGAAAACTGCCGCCGTGTTCATGCGGAGTACGATCACGTTAAACATGTGGGTCCGAAAGTCCTTCCGAGAGGTTGGTGGTAGGGGAAGGAGGGTACGGTCCCTGTGGATGCCTCCCCCACTGGGTTCCGGTCCAAATTGGGTGGCACTTCCCGACCGTCCAAACTGTTACCTTACACCTTTCTGGTAGGTCGGACGGTCTGGGTTTCAACAACAACAACTCTCTAACTCCATGATTCCCAATGAAACGAAACTTTTTCCTAGGCGTTCTACTCTCTAACTCCATGATTCCTAACGAAAAAGGTTGGAAATCGTTGGTTTAAAACGTGAAAGTCAATTAAATCTTTTTTTGTGCGAGTTTATTGAATGTATTAGTCATTTTTGAAAATCGCAGGTTTGAAATAGGAATTTAAATGGAAACTCTATCCGCATGGTTTATTTTTCACAGGCTTACTCAACAAATTTTATGAATTTGAATAATAAATAAATTAATATAAAAATATTTATTTATCTATATATATAAAGAAGGAAAGTATGTATGTATAATCGAAGGGATCTGATTGGTCAAAGAGTGGCGAATCAGATCTATTTTTTATCTTGCATAATGCAATGAATTTACTTCTTTCACAGTGAAAAAACAATCTATAAGATTCACGGCCCTATATGTTCCGGTGTAATTTTTATCAGAGTTTTGCATCGTAAATCCCGAGCAACGCCGGGTAATCGCTGCTAGTCTATAATAAAGAGAAATTGAATTAGTCTCTTGGGAAAGTCATGTGATGCCCATCCACATCCGATGTTCTATTCTGCAAAAGAGCGACCGCCGAGTAAATGCGCAATGTAACAATTTCATACATTTATACATTTACTGCAACTATTCCAGCCTTTGAAGTATCTGTTTTGAAATCTACCTTTCAGGGATTCTTCCTTTTAGAAACTTTGTGTGTTGTGTAGAAAAGGGATTCTAAATACTGAAGTAAACTTTTTTTCCCCAGACGCGAGGGAACTTGGGGAGAAATGTGCTTACTGTTCGTCACCAAGGGGATATATCACTCCAGTCTGATTGGAACTGGAATAAATATCTCATTAGCGCTCTGGACACTTGACAGACATGTGCGAGAGAAAATATTAGTGTCGTGTCGGTGTGTCAGAACTCGTAATATCTGCTTTGACAGCTTGCAGAACATCAAATAGTTTGGGAAAATCTGTGGATGTAATCGAGGAGATATTTGCATTAGAATTATTAGCTAAGGCTTTTGCAAAGAGTTTGTAATAGTGTGTAAATTTGTTAATGTTTTCAATAAATTTACCTAGGTATTGTATATGATATATTTTTACCATTTTTTATTTAACTTTACCTATTGTTACTTTCCTTATATACATAATGTATAAGGAAAGTATTGTGACGGGGTCGAAAATTCGAATTCGAGTTTTCGACGGGAGAGCACGTTTCAAGCATCCCTGATCACGAATCAAACATTTTTAAAGTGATGCCTGTGTGTGTGTGTGTGTGTGAAAGTATGTGTGTGTGTCAGTGAGTCTGTGGAGACGATAACTGACGAACGAATGGACCGATTCGAACCAAATTTGGTACAAAAATCACAATCCGTAAGCACTGGAAGCCTATTGTTTTCATACGTAATCGAATATTTAGAACCCCCCTAAATTTTCGAATGAAATTTTGAAAAAATCGTCAAAAAATCAAAACCGCTAATAAAATTACGCAAATAGACATTTCTTATGTAATTTTTCATTAGAAAACGATTGACATAAATTTCAGAAAGCTAACATGAACCGTTCTCGAGATATTACACATTTTTCAAAAAAATTATTAAAAAGTCATATAAAATGAAAAAAAAAATTTCCTATTGAGAAACATGTTCACTTTTCATATGTAATACCATGCGATAAATTGAGTGACATCATTCTCGTGGATCTAGCTTGTTCCATTCATGAAAAAATATACTTTAAATAATACTTTTGTATTTAAACGCCAATAGTCATTTATCTGCTGTAAGAATACCTTTTTTCTTAGTGCATAACGCTTGGCGAGATTTTGGCGACGAATTTGGCGGAATGTCGCCAACTTGGCGACTTTTTTGAAATGTTGCCAAATTAATGAAAATCTCGCCAAATGAATAAAAATGATGCTAAATCAATGAAAATGACGACTAATTGTCGAAAATTCAATATCTTGGAAATAATATTAGTATCTACTATAAGAAAAACCTATTTTTTTACTGTAAAAGTAGTAAATTCATTACATTATATAAGGAAAGTCATGTGTTGCCCACATCAGATTTTTTGTAAATGTGATTTAAATCCTTAAGGCCTAAATAATCGAGTTCCATTAATCATAATAATAAAAAACCTGAGATGTATTTTTGTGGTGCATTTTATTTCTTTAGATTTTGAACCTTAAGGCCTCGACATAGTAACAAACCCATTTTTAGAGTATAACTCTAGGACCGGAATAGCTAGAATGTCTAACTTTGGTATATCACTGTCATACATTTAAATTAGATACAGTGCAATAAATACATTTTTCATACATTAAGTTAGATATAAACAAGGACGATTAATCATGCATAAAGCATTGATTATAAAACAGTTTCCGAAATGCAATTTTATTTAAACATTTCTAAAATGCGATATATTCAGCAGGGATATATTTTAAATTATCTCAGTACTACAATAATTTGCTATAGTTGAAAACTTAAAACTTCATCGAAAAAATGAACTTTATTCAAATGACGTCATCGAAATATAAGTCGCCTGGCTCTCTATGTAAAAGCAATGAATATGCTATAAAATCGCCTGCTGCTCGGTGTAAATTCAATGCATATTTCATTCATATCACTTACATTCCAGACTCCAGAGCCTAAAATTAGGCTTCGTTGTAGAAATAATTAAAGTTTAGTGATCATTTAAAATAAAAAATGTTGTAATTGCGTAGGCACAGAATTTAGATACAAAGATAATATGCAAAAATCAAGCGGTTTTACGATGGATGCAACACTATATATAAATGCGATATATATCCACTACACCGCCCAGGTGGTGTAGTGGATAGCGTGTTCGGCTGATGTGTGGAGGGCTCGGGTTCGAATCCCGAATAAGGCATGGAGGCTTGTGTGGCTACTGTAACTGGATTTCGATCTGTTGTTGCCACGTTAATTGAATTAAAAAAAAAAAAAAAAAAAAAAAAAAAAATATAAACGCTCCTTAAAAATCACGATTTCTCCTAACCGATAAAAAAAATGGATGCCATATTTTGTTTTGCAATGAGCCACGTGATCTCTTCATATAATGTGTTCCGAAACCCAGACCACTCGACTGGTCCTAGGGCTTATACAGCTGTCTGAGTGGCCGGGTACGCATATAATATGTGTTGTTGTTGTTGAGATCCAAACCGTCCGAGCTACCAGAAAGGTGTAAGGTAACTGTTTGGACAAGTACTTACGGATCCACATGTTTAACGTGATCGTACTCCGCATGAACACGGCGGTAGTTTTGGCAGTGGCGGGAATCGAACCCGGGCCTACGGAGTGCAATTCCCATATAATATGTGTGGAAGACCCAGATCACACGATTGGTCCGAAGGCTTTCAGTAGCTTTTTGTGTGGGCGGTATGTAATTATTATTGCAATTTTTATTCAAACACTACTTAACGTATTTTGATGACTTTTTTTACACATTTTAATTGATAATTTGAATATTTCTTGATTTTCAAGGCAGTTTGTGAATTTTAACTCAGCTTAAAATTTTTTGAAAAATTAGGTCCCATAGGGTTTATTGCATTTCATTTTTTCAACTCGGATTAAATCAACAACTAATTGGGTAATATTATTCTTTTACATTCCCATATGTCTCACAGATCGTCTAAACAACTTACTAAAATTTCATGTTGATAACGTCATTTTTACAGCAATTTTCTTGCTGACGGACAGATAGACAGAATGGACAAATTAATAAATACATTACAACTATGTATTTATTATATTGGAAATTGTTAATAATCACACGAAATATCAATCATGAATAAAACATTGATTATGAAACGCTTTCCAACTGAAATGCAATTTTATTTATTTCGCCATATCCGGTGCACCGTGGACGCGTGTAGGTGGCTATCCGCTGAGATTTGACGTATGGATCAACCTGCCCTTCTGAGTCCGATCACCATACCCCCCGTGAAATCGTCGGTCTGCTGGAACTGCCTCGGTTGGTGGCGGCCTGGCATTCTCTGCTACTACACGTTTCCGCTGAGACAAAAATAAAATCAAAATTATTTCCCTGGCAGACACAGCGGAGCGACTATTGCCGATTCTTCAGTTCCTTCCCTTATATCTCACTCAACGTGCGGGTGACAGCTGCGCATTTCGCATCATTTACATAACTCGGTGAACTGAGACTACCCTGCAATTTGCACTTTTTTCTGCTCACTCTTTCTTGGTGTCTCATTTTCACTGTCACGTAGTGCATTTTAAATTATCACAGTACTACAGTAATTTATTATATTTGAAAACTTAAAATTTCATCGAAAAAAATGAACTTTATTCAAATGACGTCATCGAAATATAAGTCGTCTGACTCTATGTAAAAGCAATGAATATTTCATTCATATAACATTTATTTCAGACTCCAGAGCTAAATAATTTTGCGTGAATAAAATTCAGCAATTCTTATACAGCTCATCTTACGATTACTTGTTTACATTCTGTATCCCTTGAAATTAGGCTTTGTAGTAGAAAAAATCAAAGTTTGATGATTATTTTCACTCAAAAATATTGTAATTGCGTTGGCATAGAATATAGATCCAGAGAAAATACTCAAAAATAAAGCGGTTTTAGGACGAATGCAATGCTAAATATATATTTAAAAGAACTTTTAAAATCACGATTTTAACCCTGGAAAAAAAGATGGATGCCATATTTTGTTTTGAATTGGGTCACATGATCTCTTCATAAAATATGGGTGTAATTATTATTTAATTTTTATTTAAAAAACTACCGAACATATCTTGCTGAAATTGTTTTTTATATTTTATGGGATAATTTAAATATTATCTAAAATTTTTGAAGCAATTTGTTAATTTTTACTTTGCTTAAAAATATTTGAAAAATTAGGTTCTATAGGGTTCAATGTATTTCATTTTTTTTAACCCGGGTTCAATCCAAAACTAATTGGGTAATATTATTCATTTATATTCCCATATGTCCCACAGACCGTCTCAACAACGTACTAAAATTTAATTTTGATAAAGTCATTTTTACGGCAGTTATCGTGCGAACGGGCAGACAGATAGATTGAACAAAGCCATAAACACTTTTCAATTATGTTAGAAAGTGTTAGAAAGGAGTACTTTAAAAAACTATGTTTTTAGCTTTCATTTGTTTATTATCAGTTTTATTGAAATAGTTTCAGAACATGGATTTCAGAAATATTTTATTTTCGCACAGTTTTCCATTCGAATTTTTTCCTTTATCAGCTAGCCATAGAAGAAAGCAAGGTAAAATATAATATGTTGGAAGGAAAACTCAGAATTTCTTGTTTTAACCTTTAGAAAGTCGTACAAATAATTGTTTGTTTGTACGTCTTCGTTTGTAACATTCATAAATATATATTTAGAAAAAAAAATAAATAATATTTTCGTTGTCGATATTGCAATATTGGAACAATAACATTTGTAAATCTGTTGACTAAATTTAATTCGAGTTCTTAAACAGAATAAATAGCTTTGTTCCTAAAAATAAAGTTTTCTTTTAGTTATTTTCTAAAAATGTGAAGTAGTAGAATATGAATATTCTTTATTAAATGTATTTGTATTTCTTATTTCCAAAGTTTTTACGTTAAAGGAGTAAACAAGGCGGAATTTTTTTTCGTTGCCATAGTGATAGATCCAAGTTTGATTGAAACTATACTCGCGGAAAAGTTAATTTAAATACGCTAGACACTATAATCGCATTACACAGTTTCTTCTTATCAATGCAGCATACCTATTTTACATACATTCACTAAATTGTTACTATACCAATAGAAGTTTTTTAAAATATGAATTTACAATATATTTTTAATGGAATTATAGAATATTTTAGAAATCTATGGATATGACTTAAATTATTGCTTTTCTTTAAATAATTTTTATTTTTTATTATTATTGGTAGTTGTCATATGGACTATTATAACTCAGCAAAAGCTTGCAATTTTTCCTATACCTTTCAACTGTCAAATTAGGCTTGTGGAGTGTATAGTATAAATACATTATTATATCGTCTGAAACTGGTGAAGTGACATAAGTATTGGTTTTTATGTTGGGATATCAGAACTTGCAAATTAGTACTTTGACAGCTTTCAAAACAACATCTTTGGATAAAAGCAATGGATGTAATTAAGAGCAGGGGGTATATTTGCATGACTAAGATAAATTGGGAATATCTGCACTGGTAGATGAAAATGTTGCTAATATATCTGTCAAGTCTGGTTAATATTGTAAACTTAACAAATATTTTAGTTCTTATTCTTTATTATCTTTCATACTAGCTGTATGCCAGTCTTTCGTACTGAACATATAATGTAAAGAAACTTAATTTCCAATTCGGGGTGAATTTTTTAATGCAGAGTCTTTCTTTTTGAAATTTTATAACAATTCTTACGAAAAGGAAAGAAGAGTTCTATATTGAGACAATAAATAAATAAACAGATGCTGAATATCTGTCCTTGATTATAAAGCTTCCATAATTTAGGAGAAAGAGGCACAAAGAACAATCGGATCACGTTATCGGATTTCAAATTTTCTTTATTGCAGAGAGGTTCAGAAAACGATTAGATCACGTTGATTTGAAGACTTTGATAACGATTGGGTTCCATTTCTTTGGAGTCTCATATAGCCATTGAGCCATTCTCAAAGTGACAGAGGAGACTGCTTGAAAACAGGCGGAGTTGGACTCCTACATTTTAAGTGGGGGGCATACCAAAGCTTCCCATCAAAATTTCATGAAATTCGGCACAACTGTTCTCCCATGATAGTGCGACAGACAGACAGACAAGCAAACCGATTTTAGACTTCATTTTTATATATTCTTATTCTCCCTTCTTACCATGGCGTAGTAAACAAAATCTGATATGGGCAACACATGACTTTCCTTATATAATGTAATGAATTTACTACTTTTACGGTAAAAAAAAAAGGTTTTTCTTATAGTAGATACTAATATTATTTCCAAGCTATTGAATTTTCGACAATTGGTCGTCATTTTCATTGATTTAGCGTTATTTTTATCCATTTGGCGAGATTTTCGTTAATTTGGCAGCATTTCAAAAAGTCGCCAAGTTGGCGACATTCCGCCAAATTCGTCGCCAAAATATCGCCAAGCGTTATGGACGAATAAATAAGTTATTCTTACAGCAGATAAATGACTATTGGCGTTCAAATACAAAAGTATTACTCAAAGTATCTTTTTTCATGAATGGAACGAGCTAGATCCACGGGAATGATGTCACCCAATTTATTGCATGGTATTACATATGAAAAGTGAACATGTTTCTCAATAGGAATTTTTTATTTTATTTTATATGACTCTTTGCTAATTTTTCTGAAAAATGTGCAATATCTCGAAAACGGTTCATGTTAGCGTTCTAAAATTTATGTCAATCGTTTTCTAATGAAAAATTACATAAGAAATGTCTATTTGCGTAACTTTATTAGTGGTTTTGATTTTTTAACGATTTTTTCAAAATTTCATTCGAAGATTTAGGTGGGTTCTGAATTTTCGATTGCGTATAAAAACAATAGGCTTCCAGTGTTTACGGATTGTGAGTTTTGTACCAAATTTGGTTCGAATCGGTCCGTTAGTTCGTCAGTTATCGTTTCGACAGACTCACTGACACACACACACACACACACACACACACACACACACCCACACACACACATGCTTTCACACACGCACATACTTTCACACACACACACATACTTTCACACAGACATCACTTCAAAAATGTTTGATTCGTGATCAGGGATGCTTGAAACGTGCTCTCCCGTCGAAAACTCGAATTCGAATTTTCGACCCCGTCACAATAATTTCCTTATACATTATGTATATAAGGAAAGTAATAACACTTTTGTTTTGCATTGTCATAGTTACATATAAAAGTTTTATTTGAATTGGTATAATCTCTATCATCTCGGTGTTGGTAAATAAGGGATAATTAAAATATTGGTGTCGTGTTCGGTTAACAGAACGTGAAATAAATTGTTGACAGCTTTTAGAATAATACATACTTGAAAAATGCTATGAATGCAGTCAATTTTATAACCCAAGATAATTGAAAAAATATGTGCACTAGTAGATTACAATTGTTGGTGAATATTTATTAATACGATCATATCTTGTTTGTGTTTCGTAAACAATATATTTTGTTTTTGTGTTTTTCCTGCATTTTTTATTAACTTCACGTTAACACACTTTGTCCTTTAGTACAACATCTTTGACATACCATGTCCTTGGCTTTTAGTCAACGGAGAGATCTGAAACTTTGCAAACAGTCGTTGCATTTCATTGTTACATCATTTACGTCTTTTATGGGATCGTTTTAGGCTCTCAGAATACGTAGGTTGCTGAAACTCTGGACACCGTTTCATTTCTCAGAACATTTTCCTCTTTCAAATTTTTGTCACTGTAACCTCGTTACGTTGTTTACGTACGTCATGACTATGCTTTTGCCTTTTTCATGCATTTTCTTTGTTAATTACGGTTGTGCCTTTATATGAAATATTTTCCTGGTTCTAACGCGTCGATCCATCTATGATACTGCATAGCTTTGAACGTAAATGACGTCAAAAAATTTAAAACTAATAAATTAGGAGAAATACGTTTTTCAAAGTACTCTCTTACGAAACAGCATGGAAAAGTAGAAAATATAGGTTTAACCCGTACGAAATGGAGTCAAATTGAGTGTGTAGGCACATTCGTTTCAATATAAATACTGCATAACTCTTAACATTAACCAAAATTGTAATGCAATATTGTTGACGGAAAACGAGTATGTTGGTAGATTAAATTCAAAACACTATGTAAAGCTTATTATCTAAAATTGATATCATGCAAATTGTGGAAGCTCTTTGAGATCAAAATGTATGGAATCACGCCAATTTTGCAAAAACGTTAAAACGATATAATCAAAACAACCAAGTTGTTTGGTAAAAAAGGGGTTTTATTATTAGCGCCATCTATGACTTAGATAAAATTACAAATCCAGCGCGCTTTCAGACGTCACTGATAAAGGACGTAGTGAGATGGATGATGCTAATATTAAAGATTCTTTTTTACCAAACAACTTGATTGTCTTTAGCGTCTTAAATTATTGGATACGTGCCTACGCCCTCCATTTCCCCTGGAAATTTTTTGCATAATATAAAATTTTTATGGAAGTAAGATTTACATGGAATAGATTACATTTACATGATTTGAATTGATTCAATTTCGAATGTCATTAAAAAAAAATTTCTATTCTTCCATTCACCCTTCTTGAGTAAGGGAGGATATTGCAAATCTTGCTTTTATCTCATCATTTAGTATACCTTTATTGTTTTTAGAATAAGGATTAGAAAATAAATAGATATTTTTGCTGCCAGATTTTTACTCACTATTTCGGATTGTCTTTACTGTAGTTCAAATAAATGTGTTGCATTTCTTTTATTGTTTCTTTCCCTGCAATACATGGTAATGTATAGGGAAAGTATTGGTTTCATGTCGAAAATCGCAACTCGAGTTTTCAACGGATCTACACGTTTCGAGACCTCTAGAATACGAACATTTTTTTTAGCGTGACGTCTGTGTGTGAGTGTCTGTCTATCTATCTCTGTCTGTGTGTCTGTGCAATGTATGTATCCACTCTAACTCATAATATAATAGGCCGAATTGCATAAAATTTGGTAGGTAAGACCCTTAGATGCGACCCTGGTGCTGATTAGTTTTTGGTATATTTTGGAAAAAAAGAACCCGCCTTTTTTTGCGAATTGTGCTCTCAAAAATCTCATGTATTCACTCTAGCTGAAATACAAATTGACCAAATTTCACAAAATTTGGTAGATAAATCCCATGTGGGATACTGTGGTGCTGATTAGATTTTGATACGATTCGGGAAAGAACAACCTGTTTTTTTTACGAAATGGCCCGCAAAAATCACCAATATATAACAATACTATGTATGTTCAAATGTATCAATTAAATGTTTATTTTGTACGTACTTTTTGACGAGGAAAATAATAAGAACAATTCTATTACTCTAGGATTAACCGTTCTCGAAATATTTGAGATTTTTCACATTTTTTTATGCCGCCTTTGGAAAAATGTTCAATTACTAAATAAAAGCAGAAATTGAATTAAAAATGTAAATTTAGTGCCATTTTATGCAATTAAACTCAATGTAATGAGTTCTTAAAGAAATAAAGAAAAAATGAATTTGAGCCTGCAGGGAAAGTCATGTGCTGCCCACATCAGATTTTTTCTTTCTATACTAATATATTGGATATATTTGGTCGGAGCTTGAAAAATATACAGTTCTCGACAAACCCGTAGTGAGTGAAAAGGTAAAAGAAAAAAAATAATTGTGTCATGCTGGCAACAGAAATTCGACACTTATACTGTGTTGGGACCTAAATAATCCGTATAAAGAAATTTCAAGAGGTAATATGAGTATATTCAAGAAATTGTTTTTCGTTTTTACATAGTTATATTTGCATTTCAAATTCTTATGACCAAATATAATTCGCAAATAATATAAGTATTCTATAATTTGAAAAAACTTATTAAATTTTTCATATTCTGTTCAGTGAAGGGGAAATAGAATATTACTACTTCTTTTATGAAAGTGAATACCTAATTTTTACTCTCAAAAGTTTTTTACTTGGGACATATTGATACTGGTCAAGATCGAAAAACCCTCCAGAACTTTATGCGTAGTAAATATGCCTTAAAAAATAATTTTCCATGTAGGGAGAGAGAAAATTTAATTTCGCAAAATAGTTTCGGCCTCTAGTCCATAAAAATGACTATATATGTCCATCAAATTTTATCAACATCAAAATGCTTTGTCTCTCCATTACTCGAGTTATTGACGCGAGCCTTATCCGAAGCGCAACTGGACGAAGGGGCGTGGCGCAGTCAGTGGCGCCATCTGATGGTTACACAGCTATGCAGTGGGCGTGTCACATTTTTGAAGATCTCTCAACTTTTTCAAAGCCACTAATATAGAAGGGGATTCATAAAAGATGGGCCAAACTTTACGAGATGGTATTACACACCAAACCAAACATTCGTCGTCAAAGTTTACCGGGTCGGAAATGAAACGTAAAGGCGCCAGCAGGCGCTTAATAGTGAAACCAATGAGGTGAGGCGAAAACACAAAGATGGCATTTAATAAACAATAATTACAGTAATGGCTGAAAAGAGCGACCTGAATGCGCGCCAACTACGCCTCACAGCGGCGATGGAGGGATTGTTGAACTCTCTCGAACAGACCAAGCATGTCCCGAACTTCGGCAGCAGCGGCCGAAATTCTGGCGACGGGTTCCTCGTCAGATTCAATGGGTTCTTCTTCTTCCCCAGATGAAATTTGCATACTTAGTTTTCTTCTTCAATCAGAAAATAACAACCAGAATGACGCTTTTAAGTTTACGGAGCGGCCGCTTCCTAACGAGTAAGCGCCCTATAACGCTTCCACGTTTGATTTCCGACTCGGTAAACTGTGACGAAAAATGCTTGGTTTAGTGTGTACTACCACCTCATAAAGTTTCTCCCGTCTTTTTTAAATCACCATGTATATTGAAATAAGTTTAAGAATGAATAGTTTCGGAATATTATTTTTGTTGCCCTGGCTCGCCACCACTAAGGGAGACATGGATCACCACTAAGGCACTAAGGGAGACATGAATCACCACTAAGGCACTAAGGGAGAAGTGAATCACCACTAAGGCACTAAGGGAGACATGAATCACCACTAAGGGAGACATGAATTACAACTGAGGGAGACATGAATCCGTGTGGTGTTTCGAAGAAATGCCTGGGGAAACAGATCTGCATTCCTTGCACCAGGTACAGACCCTTACAGGTGTCTGTATGGTCCTATATCTGCAATTCGTGTACAAAAGTCGCCGGCAACTGGAGTCCAAATGGACATTTGTCCTTCGTCCCTGAGCAGTTAATAGTTTCATTGATGGTGTCCTCCTGCCTGGAATTTTGCTGAAAGAGTATGTTTCTGACTAAGAAGTTAGTCGTTTATATAGAAGGCACTTCCATTGTAGATACCAACATCCATGGACGGTTTTCGGGCTTATTATGCACCGTCAGCATGGAAAAGTCAATATATGTAATGACAGCAAGAAACTTGCTACACTGTAAAACATTTGCAAGCATGCTACTGAAAGTTTCAGGGGAATCAGCTGTCCTTAATGAGAAATAAGGTTCCTGATAGTTATGGATTTTTATATATAAAAACACAAAAATAACTCTTCGGCAGATGATAATTAGCTGAATATTTCAGAAATGGAGCTGGAATTTTCATGTACGCCTGTAATTTAGGTTTTTCTTGCCAGTTTGCCGAAATTATCAACAAAGTATATGAAAAAAATGGCAAATATTGTAAAATATTTTACATTGTATAAGAAATAATTTTTGTGAGCTTCTACGGGAACTGATAATTTCAGTCCTTCCGTGTGGCCAGCATAAAATAGTTCATAATTCAACTCAAGCCATACGAAACTGTTAAAACAAAGTTCATAAACTCAAAACCAGCCTAAATGGACGTCCCCCAAAATATGGAAGATGCTCCATTGTAGCTGGTGTCAGCAATAGGAGTGTGTCCTTTATTTGTTTTACTTTTGGCACAGAACAAGTAAACTTTATTTATTAAATTATAAATATACTTTATCTTACATATCGTAAAAGAAATCTCGCATGGTATAAGAACTAAGCCCCCATGTACAATACGATGAATGCAATTATTAAAATATACTTATTTTCCAGCTAAGCCAGTTCAAGCATGCCTTAAGGCTCTAATAATGGATACTTACATTCAAAACGTAACAATGATAAACATAAAAAAATTGTCTTTTCTCTCAGGGTGATTAGATTTTTTGCAATTGTAAACTTAAATTTATTCGTGTTTATTTTTCAAATCTGGATTTATGTCATTTTTATAATGAATGCTTCAAGGCTTGGTATCAGGTTGTTTTTTTGACTTTATCATTATTTCATTCGTGTCATGCATTCCAGTTTTGTGTAAGAATGTTATTTTTGGAATCAAATGATGTGCATCAAAAGGTCATTATTAAATTTATCATCTAAGCTTTTCTTATCATAACGCTTCACAAAACACAATATTTATTTTGAATTATTCTGTAAATCCATGGAATTTTACTACGATAATATATAGTATTTATAGCTGCGTATAATTTGTAACATAATTTATGACTTCGAAATTCAAATGTGAAATATTGTTGCGACTAAAATGCATTCACTGCACATTTCCAATCCTCGAGGGAAAACGAACTTTACAGGTAATCATTGTTATTATTAAAGTCCAGGTTGCTTGATCTCAGCAAAAACTTTTAGTGAACTTGGCGTCAAATAAGTTTTGGAAGCTGCTCAAATTTTGTTAAGAATTTCTCAAGTTACGTCGATTTTTCTAGAAATTTACACAGAGGGTATAAGGGTTCCCTCGTAAGTCCTTATGCATTCCTTTAACTTTGGATTAAACTGTTCAAGATCTGCAAAAGAAGGGTGTACTAACAACAGAAGAGGCTATACGCTCTTGATTAAGAAAGTTTGCAGCGCCTCTAACGGAGAATTGAATAAATTAGAATTCTTAACTCGCAAACGAAGCAAGATGAGCAAAAATTGAAATATTACAACATGAATGTTAAAATTTGAGTATTAAAATTTGGGTATTAAAATTTGAATAATCAAAATTGGAATAAATCTTAATCTGTAACTTAATAAATTAAATTTAATTAGTCTGAACTGTATTAAATTTTTGGGAAGACAATACTATTTGTATACTATTGTTTAAGGAAACTAAACAATTTTCATTTAAATAAAATCTCAATATTTTAATGCTCATTTACGTTATACCTATACAAAAATATATGGAAGAGGCTTTCCTTTTGAATTAATGAACATACTTTGTACTTTTCTTCAAAGAAATTTATTGGAAGTTTCCGTATAAAACACACAGCGCAAAAAAAAAAAAAAAAAAGCAATCATTAAAATACAGATTTTGAAGCTAAGTCAATTCAAGTATGCCTTAAGGCTGTAAATTTGATACTTATGTCCAAATTTTAACAATGATAAAAGAGATATATTTATTTTCTTGTGCAGAACGATTCGATTTTTTACGATTATATATTTAAATTTAGTTCAGCTTTATTTCAAATCTGGAATAATGCCATTTTTATAACGATCATAAAGGATAATTCCATTTGTGAAGTCGCTTAAGGCAGAAATGAAAAATGACTTTATATTTTGTTATATTCATCAGGTATTATTGATTTTATGCAAGGATATAATATTACATGTAGATTACATGCATTCTATGGTATTAAAACGCGTTCGACTGTGTGTGTTTCAGAGAATTTGCAACACAATATGTCTAAAATGTATATCTCGGAATGAATGCTATCAGAAAGACAATTTTAAAAATCTGATGTGGGCAGCATATGACTTTCCCTGCAGACTTATATCAGCGTCTCTTTATTTTAATTAAATTTAATTCACTTTTAATTCAATTTCCGTTCACATTTGATAACTGCATTTAATTTCAAAGGTTGCTTAGAGAAAATGCGAAAAAACTAAAATATCTCGAGAACGGCTAGACCTAGTGTAATGGGGTTGGTCTTATCCTTTTCTTCATTAAAAATTACGTATTAAACAAGCATTTAATGGATATATTTGTGCATACGCAGTTATTTATTTTAGATTTTTACGATTTTTTCGGGCCATTTTGCAAAAAAAAGGCAGGTTATTTTTTTCCAAATCGTACCAAAATCTAATCAGGTGTCCTATAAGTGACTTACCTACCGAATTTTGTGAAATTCGGTCCATTAGTTTTTCAGCTAGAGTGGATACAAGCTTTTGCGGGTCATTTCGCAAAAAAAAGGTGGATTCTTTTATTCCGAATTGTACCCAAATCTAATCAGCACCAGATTCGCCCACAAGTGACTTACCTACCAAATTTTATGAAATTCGGTCCATTAGTTTTTTAGTTAGAGTGAATTCAAAATCTGCACAGACAGACCCACAGACACACACACACAGAGACGTCACGCTAAAAATAGTTTTTTCGTGTTCTAGAGGTCTCGAAACGTATGGATCCGTCGAAAACTCGAGTTGCGGTTTTCGGCATGATTCCAATACTTTCCCTATACATTACCATGTATTGTAGGGAAAGTAAAAATGAAATATATTTTTATTATTTGCAAAAAACTGCCCCCAAATTGAAAATGTTCTGTTCTGTGGACTTCCGTAACTATGATTTAAAATACCAATTCATTAAGCAAAAGATAGCGGTTAGTCTTAAATGGGTGTGTGTGTGATTTTTTAATGAAATTTATTTATATCGCAGCTATTTTGTTTTCGGGTCATTTTAATTGATTTAAAATTTACATTAAAGCGTATTTTGCATTTAAATGCCCAGTGAGCTCTATAATTATCAAAGGCTATTTTAATGCACGACCACAACGTAGAAATTCCAATTAAAGTTTTATTAGTGGGAAATTTTTGTCATACTATTGCTTTTACGAAATATTTTTCTTTTAAATAATCTATTTCTCCAGAAGTGCTATACTGATCAAATGAAGACTGATTTAGATTCAATGTAAAAGTCCGGACAGAATGGCAGAGGAGGGTGTTGTTGTTGTTGAGACCCAGACCGTCCGACCTACCAGAAAGGTGTAAGGTAACCGTTTGGACGGCCGGGAAGTGCTCCCAATTTGGACCGGAACCCAATGGGGGAGACATCCACAGGGACCTACCCTCCTTCCCCTACCACCAACCTCTCGTAAGGACTTACGGACCCACATGTTTAACGAGATCGTACCCCACATGAACACGGCGGCAGAGGAGGGTGTGAACTCAGATTTTCCGGGTTTTTTTTCATTTCTGGTTAAAAAAATTTCATTTTAATTAAAATATATATTTTTTCAAGATTGGCCGTAGATAGAGCTTAGATAATAGCTGATATGAATTTAGAATTAATGTCTGGAGGAGGTAAGGCAGTTTACAAAAAATTTTCACTTCCGATACCTTTTCGACTTCTGATTCAAAAATTTTCTTTGATTCATCTATTTCTTAGGATTGGTTGTAGACAGAGCTTAGATAATGACTGATATAGATTTAGCATCAAATTCTAAAGGGATACTGAGTTCACTAAGAATTTTCACTTCCGGTTCTGGAAATGTCACTTCCAAATAAATAATTTACATTTCTCTTGATCTATCTCGTGATCTGCTATAGATATATAGATTTGATGATAATTGGCATGGATTCAGCATCAAATTTTGGAAGAGAAACGGGGATTCACTATTAATTTCCAAACCTGACTGCCCCAACTAAAGAAAATCTGATGTGGGCAGCACATAACTTTCCCTGCAGAGTCAAATTAATTTTCTCTTTATTTCTTTCATAATTCATTAATTAAACTGAGTTTAATTGCACAAAATGACACTGAATTTGCACTTTAAATTCAATTTTTGTTTTTATTTGGGAACTGGACATATTTTAAAGGCGGCGAAACAGAAATGAAAAAAAAAGAAAAAAACACTCAAAT
Source organism: Amaurobius ferox (assembly GCA_951213105.1). Classification (NCBI taxonomy): domain Eukaryota; kingdom Metazoa; phylum Arthropoda; class Arachnida; order Araneae; family Amaurobiidae; genus Amaurobius; species Amaurobius ferox. The sequence goes on from OX578150.1 coordinate 94,343,702, forward strand.
ACCTCGAGAACGGTTATCACTAGATTAATGAGGTCGACCCTATTCTTTTCTTCGTCAAAAATTGCGTATAAATAAAGCATTTAATTGATAGATTTGGACATATGTTGTTTTTTATTTTGGATTTTTGCAGCCCATTTCGTAAAAAAAGGTAGGACCTTCTTTTTCGTATTGTACTAAAATCTAATCTGCACCAGGGTCACACACAAGCAACTTACCTATAAAATTTCATGAAATTTGGTCCATTAGTTTTTGAGTTAAAGTGGATACATTCATCACACAGACGTCACGCTGAAAATAGTTTTTTTCTTGTTCTAGAGGTCCCAAAACGTGTACATTCGTCGAAAACTCGAGTTGCGATTTTCGACACGATCCCAATACTTTCCCTATACATTACCATGTATTGCAGGAAAAGCAAATGATCACCTTTACTGAGGAGTTGGATTTCTGTTTCCCACATGACAGCTGGGTACAGATCTTTTACATTGTATACTTATGATTTAAGTATGGTTTTAATAATTCGAGTTCGTAGACAGTTCAATATGGTTTAAAATGCACATATTGTGCATAGCACGAGACACGTTTATAATAAGTGACGTTCTTTTACGCATTTCTGTAGCCTACTTTTGTGCTCAGCAATGTTCTTACGAAAGTTCGTAGGCACTTCAATAACTTTGCAAGTAAAGGTTCATCAGTATTCACGTTGGATCTATCCATAGTAAGTCTTCAGAATGAAAGTAATTGAAGTGCCCCCTAGCGGGGAAATTAAAAATTAAAAGGATGATATCGGCAATATAGCGAGAGAGAGGAAAAAAGTCAATTATAGAATTGTAGAGTGTTGTTGAATGAGTAAGAATCGATAAAAAATTATTACAGGAAGCATTTATATTTATATGACACAGTAGATATATTGAAGAATGGCTGTCCAACTCAGAAATGCTAAATTAAACAACACTACTTCGTGAGTAGGAATTGAATCTGGAGATTATTTAAAATGTCATTCATCAGTAACAATGCACGTTTAAATTCCAGAAAAAATATTACCGTCAGTGGCGGGCGCTCCGTAAAAGCAATGTAAGCATTGCTTACTTAACATCAGTATTAAATACTTCTAATACTTCAGTCAAAATACTTCATATATTATTTTTTTTCACTATAAAATATCAGCAGAATTTATATTCATGAAACGGCGGTTGAAGATCCTTAGTCGTCAAGATCAAATTAACCTTCCCGATTTCTATGTCACTCGATGTGCTTTTGACGTCACTGCCAGACATGGTCTGCAATAAGAAGCCACCCTCTGAAATAGTCTACCATCTGAAAATTCGTGTTCTCTCCTGAAATCTGTTAGTAAGTAAATTTATACATTGATTGAATTTAAAATTAGTGATTATTTCAATTTTTGAAGTCTTCGCACGAAGTAATTCTGATCGTAAAAGTAATTTGTCAATTTCTTAATTATATGCGATAATTCTGCCATCTAGTAGCACACATATAAACTTTTGTTGTATCTCAGAAAGTTTTCTTTAAATAAAGGAAAACGAAACTTCTTGCAAATATGAGAAAGACCTCTTAATTTCAACGAAAAAAATATCCGTGGTGTCTTTGCAAAGAAAAATGGAAGATTGCAATTTGTGTATAAATAGGTTCAAATGGTGGTTCAAAATGGGTAATAAATGATTTATAATAATAGATTTTACCATTCTTGTTTTAATACTCCATAATTGGAAGTAGTGCTTACATAAGAAAAAAAATACTGCACGTTACTGATTACCGCGTTGTAACAAGCATTGAAAGCATCATTGTATTACATTCCCTGACGATATTTTTTGACAGGTACATATTGTTGCTAACGTGTACTATTCCCTTTCTTCTGGAGTCTTTCGTCTCTTTCGAAGACCACACAGAGAAAACACTCGTACAAGCATTCTTTCCCGTGACGTTATCCTTTGGTCATCATACGCAGAATGTCGAAGAATGGTTGCCAGATTTGGTGATTTATCGTCAATTTGGCGACTTCCCGAAGGTTCGAGAAGGCCGATTAGTCTACAAGATAATAGATGATTTCTGAAGTTTCTGTAGAGTGTCTATAAAAGAAGTGAACACTTAACCAGAGTAGATGTAGTTGACGAGATACGAACTACATTGAACTGTGATTTTTGTCAGTGATTTGCAAATAGTAACTTTTTTGTGTGTGAAATTACTTTAGTCAATGTTTTGAGAATGACATCAGTTGTTTCGTAAAATTAGTGACGCATTTAAGTCTTGTTTTACTGTATATTGTTCCTCTGTACGCTGTGCTTGTCAATAAACGTATTAGTTATCCAGGAATTTGAACTCATTCTTGTATCCTAAGCGCACACCTACGATTCCAGAGGTTACATTCCTAACAACATTTTCTTACATATATATACTCACCTAGTTCGTTCCTGATGTCAATTTCTACTTATTACAGAAAATTCTCTATAAGTTTGGACTTTCGTCTATTTCACTTTGTTCCATAGTTTGTTATCCTAAATGTGTAAGGTATCTGCTAGGAGCATGCAGTTGCTTTTATTCCCTCGGGCATGGTCACTTTACTATAGATAGACTTAAAGTCTGCGCTAAAAGAAAAACTTGAGCAGCGTATAAAATCACAAATAATACAATAATACAGCATACAGCTATTTCGAGGATAAGCGTGGTCTCCTTCGTGATTGCCAGAGAGCCAGCAAACCCGTAGTCCAAAAAAATAATGGGCGCAAAAAAACGAAGTAGTTTCGAACGAAGAAGTTTCGTACAGGACAGAGCACCAGGCGCGGAGCACCTTTAGTCTCCAATCTCAATATATGGTTCGTATCTTCATGCTGTGACATTATTTCATTGATCCATGATATGGAGGCTCGAATTTTTTTTTTTATATTTACTATTATTACTTTCCTTATATACATAATGCATAAGGGAAGTATTGTGACGGGGTCGAAAATTCGAATTCGAGTTTTCGACGGAAGAACACGTTTCAAGCATCCCTGATCCCGAATCGAACATTTCTGAAGTGATGTCTGTGTGTGTGTGTGTGTGTGTGTGTGTGTGTGTGTGTGTGTGTGTGTGTGTGTGTGTGTGTGTGTGCCAGTGAGTCTGTGGAGACGATAACTGACGAACGAATATACCGATTTGAACAAAATATGGTACAAAAATCACAATCCGTAAACACTGGAAGCATATTGTTTTTATACGCAATCGAATGCTCAGAACCCCCCTAAATTTTCGAATGAAATGTTGAAAAAATCGTCAAAAAATCAAAACCGCTCATAAAGTTACGCAAACAGACATTTCTTATGTAATTTTTCATTAGAAAACGATTGGCATAAATTTTAGAACGCTAACATGAACCGTTCTCGAGATATTGCACATTTTTCAAAAAAATTATGAAAAAGTCATATAAAATGAAAAAAAATATATTTCCCATTGAGAAACATGTTCACTTTTCATATGTAATACCATGCGATAAATTGGGTGACATCATTCTCGTGGATCTAGTTCGTTCCATTCATGAAAAAAGATACTTTGTGTAATACTTTTGTATTTAAACGCCAATAGTCATTTATCTTCTGTAAAAATAAGTTATTTCTCCGTTCATAACACTTGGCGAGATATTGGCGACGAATTTGACGGAATGTCGCCAACTTGGCGGCATTTTTAATTGTTGCCAAATTAACAAAAATCTCGCCAAATTGATAGAAATGACGCTAAATAAATGAAAATGACGTCTAATTGAAGAAAATTCATTATCATGGAAAGAATATAAGTATCTACTATAAGAATAACGTTTTTTTTTAGTTGTAAAAGTAGTAAATTCATTGCATTATATAAGGAAAGTCATGTGTTGCCCACATCAGATTATTTTATTTTTGACTTGGCTCCTAGTGAGGCAGTAAAGATTAGCAGGAGTAGCAGCTTAAGGATTAAGAATATTTTTTAAATTTGAAAAATATTGATCGCGATATTTAATTAATTTCAGTTGCTAGTCAAGGGGTTTACCTAAATCCCGTTATTCAAGGTTAAGTACTGCACGGGGTCTCTTACGAGATTTGGCCTTGCGATGATCATAGTCAGGTAGACTGAATAGAAGTTCATTTGGAACTGAAGGAAGGTTGTCGCAGAATTTTAGCGCTAGCTTTTTAATTTGGGCTCTCACAGTTTTTATTTTAAAGTCTTTTCTAATCACCGAGTTCCTTAAATATCTAGGGGCTTTCCTGATACACCTTAGTATTTTATTTTGTCTTGTTTCTAAGAAGTCTATGGTAGTTTTACAGGTATATCCCCATACGGGTGCTGCATACAGCATTCCCGGGCGGATGACCGATTTGTATATTAGAAGATTGTTTTGATAATTAAGATTTCCGTTTCCTATCTTTGGGTATAAAGCCCCTGTGGCATTATACGCTTTTTTGATTATGTTTGTTACGTGCAATTTCCAAGTTAGGTGGGAGTCTATCGTTACACCCAGATATTTAGTTGATTTTTCCGCGCGTAGTGCTTGGTTGTTTATATACAGAGGCGGCGGGGGGTTATGCTTCCTAGAGAAGTAGATCCAATGACATTTATTGGGGTTTAATTTTATTCGCCATTTTTCCAGCCATGTTTGGAGTATGCCTAAGTGTTGTTGTAGCTGTCTGTGCATTACTGTGAGATAAGTGTGTTTTGCAAGTATCGTACTGTCGTCTGCATAGAGTGTCAGCTCGGTGTTTGGAGTCCTGGGGATGTCGTTCAGGTATATGTTAAAAAGTGTCGGGCCCAGGATGGATCCTTGCAGTACACTACTTTTTATGAGCTTGGGTGTTGATAAGCTATCTTTAACTCTGACTTGAAAGTGTATGCTATTTAAGTATGAAATTAAAAGTTTGACTAGTGCGTCAGGGACTTTTAGGGTGATCAATTTGTATGCTAAACCACAGTGCCACACTTTATCAAAGGCTTTTTGTATATCCAGGAAAATTGCAGCTGTGGGTGTCTTGGTATTTAGTCCAGAAGATATCTACTCTACCACTCTCAGCAGTTGATGAGTGGTGGAGTGTTTTGGCCAAAATCCAAACTGCTCCGGAATGATAATGTCATTCTCACTAAGGTGCGTGTTCAGTCTCTTAAGAATTATTTTCTCAGTAATTTTACTAAGTGTTGGCAGTAGGCTAATTGGTCTGTATTTGGCTGGAATTGTGGCATCCTCTCCTGCCTTATGGATCGGTATAATTATCGCGTCCTTCCATTCTTTAGGGAAATAGTTTAATTTTAGTATTTTATTTATTAAAATGGTCATTAAAAAAATTATATTTAAGGGTAGGTTTTTGAACGCCACGTTCCTGATTTTGTCGTGTCCTGGGCTCTTACGGTTCTTTAAGTTTTTCATAATTTCGACTATCTCTTGCGGTGTGGCTGGGTTAATCTCAGCCGTGACCGGGGAGTTTCTAAAGTTATTTAGTGTTTGCCTGACCGTTTTTAGGGTGTCCTGACACATTAAATCGTGGTTTGGTTCGAATTGCTTTTCGTAATGCTTTGCGAGCGCCTCGTCTTTTTCTTCATCTGAGTACGCGGTATTATTACCATCTAATAATGGCGGGATTTTATTTTGCGGTTTCCTCAGTTTTTTGGCGAATTCCCAGAGTGACACGTTTTCTGGGTTAAGCGATTCGATTAACTCTTTACACTGTTTCCGCGACGATTTTTTCCCTGACTTTACACGTGAGTCTGTTAAGCTCCCTTTTAAGGGTAGGGTCTCTATTAGCCTGCCATGTCTTTCTAATTCTGTTCCTCTGTCTTACTAATTGTCTGACATGGTGGGAAAGTGTGGGTGTTTTTGGTGACTCACGCTGTGTTGTAGCAGAGGCAATTGCTCTCTTGATTTCTGCTGTAAGTGTGTGCCTGGCAATTTCAATATCCGCCGTGCTCATTATGTCAGGTACTGCTAAGTGCGGCTCGAATAGTGCTCTTTTGAATACGTTCCAGTTCACCCTCTCTTGTCCCAGAGAGGCTGGAAAAGGTGTGTTCAGATCAAATGTCACTAGAACCGGTAGATGATCCGAGTCGAATTCATCTAGGGTATTAATATTGTGAGCGTAGTCTATGTTTCTTGTAAGGACAAAATCTATGAAAGAGCCATTGCCGCGTGTGAAGCAGGTTGGACTCGGTGGTGCAATAATGTTGGTGTTTGTTGTGCTCAGCAGTCTGTTTATGTGTGTACCGCGTGTGTTGGCTCTTCTACAGCCCCACCTACGGTGGTGCGCGTTGAAGTCACCCGCAAGTATGGTGTTTGGGTATCGCGAGAAAAGCAGTTCCAGTTGCGCAGCTACATTTATTCCACTCCTATGTTTGAGATATTTCGAAGTTAGGATAAACGGGTTTGTATTATTTATTTTAATTTTTATACTGGTATTTTCTACTCCTTGAATACTATTTCCTGGAATTTCTGCTCCTTGGGCGCAAAAGGAAGAAGCAATGCGATTATATACCCAAAACCTGGATTAAGAGAGATCCAATCAGAAAGCAACATGAAGAACCGTCCAGCCAATCCGAAACGACAAGTAACGCACAGGATTGACATGCGTCAAAACACAGCAGGAATATCCCACAAGACGGTTCAAGCCAAAACAAGAGTAAATGAGACCCAAAAAGTCGTCTGTTTTCGTCTTTTTGTACTTACTGACTAAAGTGTGCACATTCTTGAACTTTTCCTGACGAAGTTATTGGTGTACTATAAGACTTTCCTGGGTTTTCTGCACATGGTGTAAATCGGTTCAGTAGCTGTCAGTGTTTCTTTCTGTACTTTTTGGCATGGGAGTGGGGGGGGGGCGAATGAAATTTTAGGCAGGGGAACATTTTCTATCTGTTCTATATAAATATAGCTAAATGTTGCCACATAACTAGAAACTAGGTCAACATAAAATGTTTTCGGGAGGGGAGGGTTCGGACACTCATCTCAGGGAGCGAAGGCCCCCCCCCCACCCCGGAAGTATGCGAGTAAGAAACACTGGTAAATGTTGAGAAAAATAGGTAACATAAATTCGTCCACTGTCGTACGGAATACCAGAAAGAGTTTTTCTCGTAATCAACAGTTCACAAAGTGTCTATATTCCCCAACGCCAAACTATTTCTTACTTCAAAAATACTTTTATTTTGCAAGTAAACTAATATCACGAATGGTGCGGTTTAAATTTATATAGTATTTAGTGCCAAACATTTTCAAATGAAGATTTATTGTATTATGGATTAACTTAAATAATTATAAATTAAAACTTCCAATCTCAGAATATAAAAGTTTTATTACAAAAATCCTGAAAAAATAAAAGTTCCGTGATTGCAATTCTTACACATCAAAATATAAAATGCAATAAACGTTATTATTCGCACCAGATTTGCCTAAGTTAAATTAATCCGTGGAATAATACATATCTCCATTGTCGAGCTTCAATTAAATGGAAATGCGATTAAAAAATCTTTTCATTCCCGACTTTCATTTAATTAATATACGTGACTGGTTTTATTGTATTGATGCCTGAGGTCTATTTCAACATTGATTAATGTTCTTACTGTGGGTTTTTGTTATCATTTGAGGAACTCATTAAAATCAATATTTATTAGTAATTAAAAGAGTACTGTTGAAAGTAAAAGTAGTACGGAGAAAGCTGAAATGATTGTGTATCAATGTCGTCTTGTGAAATCTAAACTGTTCAAAATATTAAAATATCAAATTAAATCGCCATAAATTTAAAAATAAGAAATCTTATTATATATCTATCCGAAATTTTATTATATATCTTCATATGGAGCTTTTAAAAAGCTACAAATTACTCGCTTACTATTCATAGTTAGCACTTTCAGTTTTCGAGATATAAGCATTACGTTGCGTTCGTGTGATATTCACTCATCGGAGTCTTTTCTTTTGAGAACTAAACGGAGAAAACACTCGTACAGGCTTTTCCATGACGTGAACGTAGGGTTGTCTGAGTGCCGAAGTTTGAAGAACGGTTGCCATACTTTATGATTTATCATCAATTTGACGACATTTGGCGACTTTCCGAATATTCGAGAAGCGCCTTAAAACAACAACAATTATTCTACGTGATATGAGAGGTTTCCAGAAGTTTCTATCGCGAGTCTATAAAAAGAAGGTGAAGGAGAGAATCTGACAGCTACTCAGAGAAGTCAGCTCAACAGTCTCCTAGAAAAATATGATGGTTTCTTTCAACCAGGGGGAGAAGCTACCTCGATCATCGAGCATCATATTACTACAAGTAATCACACTCCCATTTCTGTACCTCCTTACAGAATGTCACCAGCTCGGATGGAGCTGCTCAAAAGAGAAATTGATGATCTTCTCGAAAGGAACATTATAGAAGAAGGTGAATCGCCCTATGGAGCACCTGTAGTTTTGATCCCAAAACCAGATGGTAAAGTTCGACTGTGCGTAGGCTATCGGAAACTTAACGAAGTGACTGTCCCTGATACTTACCTACTTCCAAGGATGGACAATTTAATGCAAGATGCTAAACATACTTCTTTTATGCCAACCATTGATCTGAAATCTGGTTACCACCAAGTAAATGTCTATCCAGCTGATCGAGATAAAACTGCATTCGTTTGTCCGTTTGGGACCTATAGATTCTTAAGAATGCCTTTTGGTCTTCGAAATGCCCCTGCTGTATTTCAGAGACTAATGGACACGTTTCGTAGAGGCTTGCCAGGTCTTGCCTATCTGTATAACCACATAGTCTTATCACCATCTTTTGAACACATTGAAAAGGATCTTGAAATGGTTTTCGACAGACTAATCAAATAAAAACTGAGAGAAATGCAACTTTTCTTGTTCTCGAGTTAAATGTCTTAAACTCTAAATTACCCCTCGTTTAATAGAGGTGGATCCTGAAAAGGTATCTTCCATCTTGGAAATTTCTTCCCCTAAAATGTGAAGCAAGTATTATTCTTCTTGCAGATATGTTCCTGGTATAGAAAGTTTATGCCGAACTTAACTTTTCTGAGATTTTTCGACCTTTGAGCAATCTAACAAAAAAGAAAACTCCCTGGCGTTCTGAAACGGAACAGAGAGCTTTCGACTCTCAAAAGCAATGCTTGATGTCCTTACCTATTTTGAAGCAAGCTGATTTCACCAAACCTTTTGTGATTAGAACAGATGCAAGTAGTTATGTTTTGGGGGCTGCCCTTCTTCAAGGACAAGGATCGGATGAACATCCGGTTGAATATGCAAGTAGACTACTTAGTTCTGCTGAGAGAAATTATTCCACCACGGAATGTGAAGCATTGGCTGTTATATGGACATTAAACAAGTTTCGAGGATACATAGAGGGATCTAGTGTTACAGTGGCATCCGACTACCAACCTCTTAAATGGCTTATGAAACTTAAGCCCCATCCGGAAGATTAGCCCGGTGTTCATTGCAATTGCAATCTTTCAATTTCAATATGGAGTGCATTCTTGGAAAGTGCAATGTTGTTGCTGATATGTTGTCAAGACCTGTTTGTGAACATGATATCGAAGTCTGTACTGTGTCTTTCGATATTCCCTCCAGAACACCAAACGACATACGTGAAGAGCAATTGAAAGATGAGGAAGTAGGAAAGATCATTCGCTGTTTTGAAAACATTGACAAAGACGTTAACTATGCAAATAGAACAGAACGAGGCTGCCTCATGAATCAGGGTGTCCTCTACCGTTATGCTCCAGATTCCGAAAGTGAAGAAGCTCAATTATTAGTTCCAGCCCATGAAAGAAACTTGATTCTGAAATAACATCATGATGTTCCTACTGCTGGACACTGTGGAGCTGAAGGAACATTTGACCGTATAGTGAAACGCTATTATTGGACAGGGATGAGAAAATTCATCTGTGGCTATGTGAAAAACTGCATAAATTGCAACAGATATAACCTTTCTAATCAGAAATCGGCAGGCTTGTTACAGACTCCAGCTCCTTCTCAACGTTTTGAGACCCTCTCAATAGACCTTTTTGGACCCTTACCAGTGTGTAAAGATGGGAAAAAGTGGATTTTGATAATAGAAGATATCGCTACTAAATGGATGGAATTGTTCCCATTATCTAACGCCACTGCGAAATAATGTGCAATAACGCTGCTAAAAGAAGTTTTGATGAGGTTTGGCATTCCTCGTCGGATTATCAGTGACAATGCTATTCTGTTCGTCTCAGCTGTGGTGCAATAACTTTGTTTCCTGTTGAACATTAAACAGTCATAATTCCTGTTTATCACCCACATGCCAACCCAGTAGAGAGAAAGAACTGTGACCTAAAGCCATGACTTGCAATTTTGGTTCAAGACAAACATGATTCTTGGTCTAAAGAGCTACCAGCAATCCGTTTTGCTTTAAATACCGCAAAGTGCCAGACCACTGGACAAACAGCAGCTTTCCTAAATTTTGGCAGAGAACCTCGCACTACAGATGATGTGACAAATGATATTCGTAGTGTAATTGAAAACGATAACTTCGTTCCGGAAATTACTCCTTATCTTAAGAAGTTCGCCAAATTCACCGTACAGATCAAAGAAATTGTGGAGCTGCAGCAAGATAAGAGGAAACATTATGTTGATCAAACGCGGCGACCTGCTCAACAATTTACGCCAGGAGATCGAGTGTACGTATCTTTACACACTGTTAGTAATGCAGCCAAAGGAATAAATTCAAAGTTTATGCCGCGGCGGAATCGACCGTATGTTATACTTACATAGCGATCCTCAAACGAAGTAGCTAGCTTAAAGAACCCTCAAGTACCAGTTGTAATTTATTATTCATCTGCCTTGAAAGCCTATTCCCAAGAGGACAGTGTGAAACCCATAAATCCTCTACGGAAACGTAGCCGCGCACGAAAAACTACAAGTGCTGATTCCTCACTGAGACGGTTGCCTAGACTTCGAAACCAGAAGAGGAGGTTGTAAGAAACATTCTGTTTTTCCAAAAGTACAGTAGATGGCAGCACTCAACCTGACTAAAGAACATTCGTTTTTGTTTACAAAAAAGCAATCGAAGTGGGGTTCGAAATGGCGATAGAAACCACGTAGCCAACGTGTTTGTAATATGTAGCTAGTCTTAGCTATGATTTGTAAAATATGTGCAAATTTTATGTATTATTAAACGTTGTGAAGTATTAAATCGCGAGTGGGTGTTTTCCCAACCTGCTCACCAAAAGAAGCCTTATAATGTATTTTTCCAGTGTGGGGGAATGTCCTTGATGAATATGTAAGAAAATACACTAAATTTGGACTCTTGACTCTTTATGTGGTGCACAAGAGATTTGGATTATCTCATTATTAATGAAAATTTAATTTTTTAATTACTTTTGAATTATCAATTGCATATAGATGGCATAACGGTGACTGTGAAAACTATTTTTTAAGCAAATTTTATATTTTATAACAGTGTTTGAAGGTAAGGCACATTATAAATAGTTTCGAAATTAAGACGATTTTATAGAAACTGTGAGAACGTTAATTTAATAATTATATTATAGAATGTAATTTTATTTTTAGTTTAAACGCAGCATGTGTAACGTTTAACGTTAACGTATAACTGGGCGTATAATTTAACTTATTTTAAAGTTATTCTTTCCACTATACTTTAATTGTAGACTATATACCGCTATTGTACTATAACAAATAGCTGAGAAATATTATTTAATTCGCGTTTCGTAATATGTAGCTTTTTATTGCGTTAAATTCCCTTATCCTCTTATGTTTGTCTTCTTGTTATTGATTCCCTTCCGGGTCTATTTGCCATTTTTCTGCTGTTTTATCTCTGTTTGCACTCTGATTGATATCCTGATTTTATTTGACCTGAGAGGCAATTCGTTACAAAATAGGAGATCTATATCTGGGTGAGGGAGAAAAGCTGTTTTATGTTATTACGTATCTCAAAAATCAATTGGGTTTTGATGTCTCTTCCTACGTTTTTGTTTGAGGATCATAATATATTGTGATATTTAGAAAAATGTTGATAAGTTTTAGATTTTATGATAAAGTTTATGATAAAGTTTTAAATTACATAATTGCCGGAAAATGTTGTCAATATTATTATTTTTACTAAAAAAATATGGAAGCATCTATTTCTGAGGATATAGCACAGAAAGAGCTTAGATAATGAATGAATATGAATTCAGAATCTTAGAATATGAATTCAGCCTCAAATGTTGGAGGTGTTAAATAATTCACCAAGAATTTGTACCTCTGGTTGGTTCTTTTTACTTCAGGTCCAAAAATATTCCTTGCTATAAATATTTCTTAAGAGTGACAATGGATTGAGCTTTCTGTCACGAATTCAGCATAAAGGAATGACTGTCACGAAGTCTATAAAATAATGACTGTCGCGTGTTCAGCATAAAATAATGACTGTCACGAATTCAGCATAAAATAATGACTGTCATGAATTCAGCATAAAATAATGACTGTCACGAATTTAGCATAAAATAATGACTGTCATGAATTCAGCATAAAATAATGACTGTCATGAATTCAGCATAAAATAATGAGTGTCACGGATTCAGCATAAAATGATGACTGTCATGAATTCAGCATAAAAAATGACTGTCACGAATTCAGCATAAAATAATGACTGTCACGAATTCAGCATAAAATTATATGGCGTGCATGTGGGTATTCACAAAGAATTGACATTTCCTGTTCTCAAAATACGACTCCTGTTAAAAGAAAAATGTACAATTTCAATGCAATATTTATTTCTCAGGATTGTCTATAAATATAGAATAGATTATGGCTTATATAGATTCACAATTGAATTTTGGACCGGTTAGGGATTCACTAAAGATTCCACGTCAAGTTCTGGAGATGTTGCTTCTATTTCTCCAGAAAATTCGCATGACTGCAAGAAACAAGCTTACAAAAAAGTATAAAAATGCTTCATATTTCCGTCCAGTGTTCCAAGTGCATACAACACTTACCACCACATGAAGCCTCCTTCATCAATTTTATATTTTAGTTTATTATTTCCACTATACCTTAATTCAACATCTGATGCAAGCAGCATATGAATTTCACTGCAGATTCATATTCACTTTCTCTTATTTCTTCAATAATTAATTAAATTGAGTTTTATTGAAGAAATTAACACCCATAATTATTTCAATAACACTGAATTTGCACTTTTAATTCAATTTTTGTTTTTGTTTGGTAAATGGTATTTTTTTTAAAGGTGACGTAGCGAAAATGCGAAAAAACTAAAGTATCTTGAGAACGGCTAGTCCTAGAAAAATGGAGTTGGTCTTATTCATAGTAAAAAATTACGTATAAAACAAGTATGTGATTGAAAAATTTGAGCATACGCATTCCTTTATTGTAGATTTTGACGAGTTTTGCGGGCCATTTCGCAGAAAAGGGAGGTTCTTTTTTCCCAATCGTACCCAAACCTATTCAGTACCAGACACACCCACAATTGACTTGGCTATAAAATTTTATGAAATTTTGACCATTAGTTTTTGAATTAGAGTGGATACATACATTGCAGTGTTTATTTGTCTGTCACACAGACACACACCCGCAGAACTCACGCAAAACTGGTTTTTCGTATTCTAGAGGTGCCAAAACGTGTATATCCGTCGAAAACTCAACTTGCGATTTTCAACATGATTCCAATATTTTCCATGTGTTGCAGGGAAAGTAAAAATCTGATGTGGGCAGCACATGACTTTCCCTGTAGACTCAAATTCATTTTTTCATTATTTCTGTAATAATTCATTAAATTGAGTTTAATTGCACAAAATAGCACTAAATTTGCATTTTTAATTCAATTTCTAATTGGACATTTTCCAAAAGTGGCATAACTAAATGCGAAAAATCGCAAATATCTCGAGAACGGTTAGTCCTAGAGTAAAAGAGTTGTTCTTACTCTTTTTCTCATCAAAAATTACGTATAAACACTCATTTAATTGATACATTTGAACATACGTAGTTTTTTTTTACGATTTTGGCGATTTTTGAGGACCATTTCGTGTAAAAAGGCAGGTTGTTCTTTCCCGAAGAATACCAAAATATGATCAGCACCAGAGTATCCAACAAGTAACTTATCTACCAAATTTTATGAAGTTTGGTCAATTAGTATTTTATCTAGAGTGGATGCATGACATTTTTGCGGGCCATTTCGTAAAAAAAGCAGGTTGTTTGTTTCCGATTACTACCAAAATCTAATCAGCACCAGAGTATCGTACACGTAACTTAGCAACCAAATTTTGTGAAATTTGGTCAATTAGTATTTTAGCTAGAGTGTATTCATGAAATTTTTACGGGCCATTTCGCAAAAAAAAGGCGGGTCCTGTTTTTACAAATCGTATCAAAAACTAATCAGCACCAGGGTCATACCCAAGTGACTTACCCACCAAGTTTTATGAAATTCGGTCTATAAGTTTTTGAGTTAGAGTGGATACATACATTGCACAGACAGACAGACAGACAGACAGAAACACAGACACACACACAGACGTCACGCTAAAAATAGTTCTTTCGTATTCTAGAAGTCTCAAAACGTGTAGATCCGTCGAAAACTCGATTTGCGATTTTCGGCATGATTACAATACTTTCCCTATATATTACCATGTATTGCAGAGAAAGTAAAAATGCATAAAAATTCACTTTACCTCCAGGTATAAATGTATGGAACAAATTGCTGAAAAATATTCGCATTTCGTTGTGTGTACCTTTTTATTGCATTCAATTTCCTCATTCTCTTATGTTTTTTTCTTTTTGTTATTGACTCACTTCCTGGTCTATTTGCCATTTTTCTGCTGCTTCATTTCTGTTTGCACTTTGATTGATACCCTGATTTTATTTGACCTGAGGGGGCAAATTCCCTGCAAAATGTGAGTTTTATATCCGAGTGAGAGAAGTTGTTTTAAGTCATTACATTTAGTAAAAATCAAGTGTGTTTTAGTTGTCTCTTCCAAAAATTTTTTTTTATTTTAGATTATTATATTTTGTAATGCGATAAATTAATAAAAGGTTTAAATTGCGCATTTTCTGCTATTTTTACTTTCCCTGCAATACATGGTAATGTATGGGGAAAGTATTGGAATCATGCCGAAAATGGCAACTCGAGTTTTCGACGGATCTACACGTTTCGAGACCTCTAGAATACGAAAAAACCATTTTTAACGTGACGTCTGTGTGTGTGTGTGTGTGTCTGTCTGTGTGTCTGTCTGTGCAATGTATGTATCCACAAAAACTCAAAAACTAATGGATCGAATTTCATAAAATTTGGTATGTAAGTCACTTGGGTATGACCCTGGTGCTGATTAGTTTTTGGTACGATTCGTAAAAGGAGAACCCGCCTTTGTTTGCGAAATGGCCAGTAGAAATTTCATGTATCCACTCTATCTAAAATACTAACTGACCAAATTTCACAAAATTTGGTAGATAAGTCACTTGTAGGATGTTCTGGTGCTGATTAGATTTTGGTACGATTCGGAAAGGAACAACTTGCCTTTTTTAACAAAATGGCCCGAAAAAATCGCCAAAATCTAAAATAAAAAAACTACGTATGCTCAAATATATCCATTAAATACTTGTTTTATACGTAATGTTTAACGAAAAAGAGAATAAGACCAACTCCATTACACTAAGACTAGCCGTTCTCGAGATATTTTAGTTTTTCGTATTTTCTCTACGCCACCTTTGAAAATGGGTTCAGTTACCAAATGAGAACGAAATTGAATTCAAAGTGAATTAAATTGAAATAAAATAAAGAGAACGTGGATATAAGTGCAGGGAAAGTCATGTGTTGCCCACATCAGATTTTTGCTTTCCCTGCAATACATGGTAATGTATAGGGAAAGTATTGGAATCATGTCGAAAATCGCAACTCGAGTTTTCGACGGTTCTACACGTTTCGAGACCTCTAGAATACGAAAAAACTATTTTTAGCGTGACGTCTGTGTGTCTGTCTGTGTGTCTGTCTGTCTCTGTGTCTGTGCAATGTATGTATCCACTCTAACTCAAAACCTTATGGACCTAATTTCATAAAATTTGGTAGGTAAGTCACTTGGGTATGACCCTGGTGCTCATTAGTTTTTGGTGCGATTCCTAAAAACAGAACCCACCTTTTTTGCGAAATGGTCCATAAAAATTTCATGTATCCACTCTAGCTAAAATACTAATTAACCAAATATCACAAAATTTGGGTAAATAAGTTACTTGCACGATACTCTGGTGCTGTTTAGATTTTGGTATTAACCGGAAAAGAACAATCCGCTTTTTTTTACGAAATGGCCCGCAAAAATATCATTTATCCGCTCTAGCTAAAATACTAATTGACCAACTGTCACAAAATTTGGAAGATAAGTTATTTGTGGGGTACTCTGGTGCTGATTAGATTTTAGTATTAATCGGACAATAACAACCTGCCTTTTTTTACGAAAAGGCCCTCAAAATCGCCAAAATCTAAAAAAGCTACATATGTTTAAATATATTAATTAAATGCTTGTTTTATACGTAATTTTTGATGAGGAAAATAATAAGAACAACTATTACTCTAGAACTAACCGTTCTCGAGATATTTGAGATTTTTAGCATTCAGTTATGCCAATTCTGGGAAAATGTCCAATTACCACATAAAAACAGAAATTGAATTGAAAATGCAAATTTAGTATTATTTTATGCAATTATACTCAGTTTAATGAATTATTTAAGAAATAAAGAAAAAATGAATTTGAGTCTGCAGGGAAAGTCATGTGATGCCCACATCAGATTTTTCACTTTCCCTGCAATACATGGTAATGTATAGGGAAAGTATTGGAATAACGTCGAAAATCGTAACTTGAGTTTTCAGCGGTTATACAAATTTTGGGACATTTATAATACGAAAAAACTATTTTCAGTGTGACGCCTAGCTGTGTGTATGTCTGCCAGTACAAAGTATGTATCCAATCTAACTCAAATTCGAATTGACTGAATTTCATAAAATTAGGTAGGTAAGTCACTTGTGTGTGACCCTGGTGCTGATTAGTTTTTGTTATGATTCGGGATAAAAGAACCCACCTTTTCTTTGCGAGATGGCCGCAAAGATTGCTTCTATCCACTCTAGCTGAAAACTAATAGATAAAAATTCACAAAATGTAGTAAATCAAATGAAGTAAGTACGTAGTAAGTCACTTGTGGGTTACTCTGGTGCTAATTAGAATTTGGTACAATTCGAAACAAACGAACCTACCTTTACTGTAAAATGGCCCGCAAAATATTTCTGTATCTATTCTAGCTAAAACAACTAATCTACCAAATTTCACAAAATTTAAAATTTGATAGATAAGTTACTTGCGGAATACTCTGGTGATGATTAGATTTTGGTGCGATTTGGAAAAGAACAATCTGCCTGTTTTTACGAAATGGCCCGCAAAAATGTCATGTATCCACACGAGCTAAAATACCAATTGACCAAATTTCACAAAATTTAGTAGATAAGTTACTTGTGGGATGCTCTGGTGCTGATTAGATTTTGGTATGATTCGGAAAAAAACAACCTGCCTGGTTTTACGAAATGGCCCGCAAAAATCGCCAGAATTAAAAAGAAAAGACTACGTATGCTCAAATATATCAATTAAATTCTTGTTTTATACGCAATTTTTGACGAGGAAAAGAATATATAACACACTCCATTATACTTTAGGACTAACCGTTCTCAAGATATTTGAAATTTCTTGCATTTTTGTTACGCCGATTTCGGAAAAATTTCCAATCTATATAAATAAAAATGAAAATCTGTCTGTCTGTCTGTCTGTCTGTCTGTCTGTCTGTCTGTCTGTCTGTCTGTCTGTCTGTTTGTCACACCATCACAGGAGAACGGCTGAACCGAATTTGATGAAATTTTGTGGGTAGCCCAGAAATAGCCCCACTTAAAATTATATCCGTGTTTTGAGCTTCTACGACCAGTGGTTCTCGAGATATCAGTAAAAAACGAAATTTTCGTTTGTCTCATCATCACGGAAAAACGGCTGAACCGAATTTAATGAAATTTGGTGAATAGCCTTGAAATATCCCCCCATAAATTTTGTCCAAGTTTCGAGTTTCTAAGACCTGGGGTTGTCGAGATATTAATGAAAAACGGAACTTTTTCCTAGGAGTTCTACTCCCTAACTCCGTGGTTTATCCAAACGAAAAGCTTGAAAATCGTTTGAAAGTGAATTAAAATTTAATCTCTGAGTTTGATGGGAGATTTTTTGCGTTAATTAGTCACTTTCCGAAAACATGAATTGTTTGAAACATGATTTAAAAGGGAAATCTATCTCCATGGTTCATGGTTTATTTAAAACAAGCTTTTACGGAACAATGAGAAGTATAGAGAAATCAAAATCGTTATTTAATTTCGCAGTTTATGTTATAAGACATGACATATTTAACATGTTATAAGATTCTATCTTATATCATGTTACTCAGAAACGCAATTAAATTAAATCTGTCTGTTAATTTTAATAATTATTTTTTCGATTTGAATAATAAATAAATGGATATAAAAATATATTTTAGAAAAGAACGATTTGATTTTTCTTATAGCACTTTCTTATAGCAATTACGGTCTTCAGGTTTAACATTTATTTATATTTTCGGGGATTATTGATTCAAGGATTATTGATATTTTCAAGTTATTATGCAATTATTTTATTATGACAAAAATTGTTTAAACTCATATATTGTATGTTGTACGAATCTTCTACAAATACACGCGTATATCTTTTAATCTACGAGAATATAAGTAGTACAGGTATATTGACATATGTTTTGATATATATTGGCATATATTGGAATCAATTACGACCTTCTGGTATAAAGAGTACGGATATTACTGATGTTTTCAATTTATTACGTCATCTCTTTTATTTTGGCAAATATTTTTGAGACGCATATTGTAATACGGGTAATCTTCTACTAACACATTGGCATATTTTCTGATCTGCGAAAATATAATTAGTACGGGGTTGCATATATTCATTCAATTCCTATTTTTTCTTCTGTAAATTTGCTTACAAAAGGGGGCAGGATGTTTTATTCTTCAGATCTGATCGTGAAGATAATTTTGCATAGTGAGAACATATATTCTTAAACTTCTCTTTAGGAGCAAAAAATTTAATATTTTAACAGAATTTGCACATGATTGCGAACTTTGAGTTTCTTTAAATTATACACTCCGTACGAATAACGGGTGTCCTGTTAGTGGTTAATAAATTTTAACATTTTAGGAGGATATATCATGTTGCTCGGCATCGCAATTAAATTAAATGTGTTTGTTAATGTTTTTATTATTTTTTTTCGATTTAAATAATAAATAAATGGATATAAAAGTATATCTTATGAATGGACGGTTTGATTTTTCTTTTAATTATATTAATTGCTGACTGCGTACATCAATTTCATTTATTTTGGCAAAGAGTTTTCAAGCTTATATCGTATTTAGCTACTAAACTCATATATTCTGTTTAGCCAATAAATTCATATAGCCGATTGTTGAAACAGAAAAAGAGTAGAGCGGGTATACTACTTCTAATACAATTGTAGTGTTTTCATTTAGTATATTGAAACGGGATAAGAATGTTTCATTCAGATCTGCAAATTCAAAGCTACGAA
Source organism: Amaurobius ferox (assembly GCA_951213105.1). Lineage (NCBI taxonomy): Eukaryota > Metazoa > Arthropoda > Arachnida > Araneae > Amaurobiidae > Amaurobius > Amaurobius ferox. The sequence goes on from OX578150.1 coordinate 94,363,314, forward strand.
TTTGGAGGGATATCGCTAATTTGACAACTTTTCTTAAACTTTGCCAAATTGACGGAAATGTCGCCAAATTGATATAAACGACGCACAAACAGCTGCCATAAACCTTCGGGTTGGTCGTGTGGCTTGGGTCTTCTATATATCAATGAAATTTTTTTTTGTTTTGTTAGAAGAGAGTACTGAAATGATGTTTGGTTAGCATTTCTCTGTCAGACCAACCATCCTACTTAGTAATACATTTAGCGAATTTTTAAAATGTCACCAAATTGATAAAAATGTTTTCAAATCTATAAAAATATCTTGATAAAATTGCGCTACATAAATGATATTAATTGTTTTTTGTTAGGGGATAGTATTGTGATGATATTTCGTCAATTTGTCGCAAAGTGGAACTGTCAGTTCTACAGTCCCACTTGGCGATAAATGTGGCGATTTTTTAAAATGTCGCTAATTTGACGAAACTGTCGCCAAATGTTCCATAGAAATATAACTATTTAGACGATATTTTTTCTACCAATTTATTTGAAGCAAATGATATCATGTCGCTTAGCAACGGATTTAAATCCAATGTGTTTATGCGGCAGACGATTTTTATTAAATCCTTTCCGATTTGAATAATGAAGACATGTATATAAAATAAATTTCATTGCCATTTCATTTTGGACTGGATAATATCAATTATACTCTTCAGATTTAAACATTATTATTATTGATATTTTCCGGGATTATTGATTCAGGGATTATTGATATTTTTAAGTTATTACGCCATTGTTTTATTGCGGCAAAAATTGCTGACACACGCATATTGTACGTTGTACGAGTAATCTTCTAGGAATGCACGGGTACATCTTCTAACCTACGAGAATATAAGTAGTACAGGTATATTGGCATATATTTTGACATATATTGGCATATATATTGGAATCAAGTACAGTCTTCTGGTATGAAGATTAAGGGGATTAATTATATATTCAATTTATTACGTCGTCTGTTGTATTTTACCAAAAAACATTTGTGACTCATATTGCAAAACGGGTAATCTTCTACTAATAATCGGACATTATAAGTAGTACGTGTATATCTTCCCATATAATTTTAGCACTTTAATTTTGACATATATTGGAATAAATGACTGTCTTCAGATTTAAAGATTACGGGTTTATTGGTATTTTCAATTTATACATGTAATCTACTAATACAGGTTATATTTTCTAATATTCGCGTATACAATTAGTACGGGTCCCATACAATTTTAACGATTTTATTTTGCATATATTGATTCAATTCCATATTTTTTTTATATTTGCTTACATAAGGGGTCCAAGATGTTTTATTCTTCAGATATGTCCATGAAGATAATTTTATATAGCGAGAACAGAGATTCATAAACTTCTTTTTAGGAGCATTATATTAAATATTGTAACAGAATATTTTGATTAAACATGTCATTTAGTATACTATAAGAATTTGGGCATGATTATGAATTTCAAGTTTCTTTATATTATATACTCCGTACGAAGAACGGGTATGCTGCTAGTCTATATAAATAAAAATGAAAATCTGTCTGTCTGTCTGTTTGTCACACCATCACGGGAGAACGGCTGAATCGAATTTGATGAGATTTTGTGGGTAGCCCAGAAATAGCCCCACTTAAAATTATATCCGTGTTTTGAGTTTCTACGACCAGTGGTTCTCGAGATATTAGTAAAAAACGAAATTTTCGTTTGTCTCATCATCACGGAAAAACGGCTGAACCGAATTTAATGAAATTTGGTGAATAGCCTTGAAATATCCCCCCATAAATTTTGTCCAAGTTTCGAGTTTCTAAGACCTGGGGTTGTCGAGATATTAATGAAAAACGGAACTTTTTCCTAGGAGTTCTACTCCCTAACTCCGTGGTTTATCCAAACGAAAAGCTTGAAAATCGTTTGAAAGTGAATTAAAATTTAATCTCTGAGTTTGATGGGCGATTTTTTGCGTTAATTAGTCACTTTCTAAAAACATGAATTGTTTGAAACATGATTTAAAGGGGAAATCTATCTCCATGGTTCATGGTTTATTTAAAACACGCTTTTACGGAACAATGAGAAGTATAGAGAAATCAAAATCGTTATTTAATTTCGCAGTTTATGTTATAAGACATGACATATTTAACATGTTATAAGATTCTATCTTATATCATGTTACTCAGAAACGCAATTAAATTAAATCTGTCTGTTAATTTTAATAATTATTTTTTCGATTTGAATAATAAATAAATGGATATAAAAATATATTTTAGAAAAGAACGATTTGATTTTTCTATCAGGAAACATATAAAAAGGAAGGAAAGTGAATGTTTCTGATATTTTAAAAAAAAATGATATAGGGGTATAGATTAATATTAAGCTCCTCATTCTCCAATGCTGAAATAAAAGTTAAATTAAAAATTCCAAAAAGAACATAGGCAACAAAGAAGAGATTTAAATTGGCCAAAAAATTCATTTATTATTTATATTTATATGTAATTAAAAGAACAACAAATCATAATATAATAATGGTTGTCAAATTAACAGTCTAACTCATACCAATGTCTAATCCAAAGTTAATACATAATGATGCAACAATTACCTTTAACATTCTTATTTGCATTCTCAAATTTTAACATTATATATGTTCTTTCTCGATTTGCGGAGGATTAATTCTACATTATGTTACATGATACAAGTTCTATTATAGTTCATTAAGGTCTTAAATTTTAAGGTTTCAAAGTTCAATTATAGCAATTTCTGATGTCACCAAATGACTGGGGATCTTCCATGATTAATAATAAAAGTTTGTCTTTGTCAAATTATTATGAGCCTTTATTGTAGTTGCCGGTGTTATAAAATAAGAAGAGTTTGACTTACATATATTTGAAGCAGTAGCAGTAAACATACCCATTTTGGTGGTCCAATGGCAGGATTTTCATAAGTAATAATAATGATGCTTTATGTTGACATGTCTATATCGATTGAGATCAATTGAAGCGAGGCAGGCACTCATCACAGGAGACAACATTATTCTTGTACGTTATTGGATCAATTCTTTAAGTTACAAATCATTCAACTGTCGTAATTCGTATGTATATTAGTAATCAGTCGCCCGAAGACGAAGCTTATGAATCAGTCGTCGAAGACGAGGCTTAATATTTCTTCATCATAACTATTAAATTCGAGGAGCAATTGTTGTATGTTTTTCTTTAAAAATTGGACACATAGTCCGAATGCTGAGTGTGTCTATAGGTCTCCATGGACCAAAACTAGGAGACAACCTTCATGGTTGAAGAGCAGGGCCAGAGTCTTTATTATGCAAAAATCTGCTCAAAAAAGAGAAAGAGGACCTCAGCGGTCCGACCCGCAGGCCGGCCGCGTCCAAGAGAGATTCTTTTTTTTATTTTTTATTTTACACTTGCCGTCATATTCTCAGTGGCGCTGTACTATATTCGCGTATGATTGGCCACTCCTGTACATACAATACGTTCCTATTGGATGTTAGCCTTGTCCATGCTAAAAGCTGGGGTGCCATGTTGCATACCCCTTTTCGTAGAATTTTTGCCCATCTGTGAAGTTTGCTGAAGTCTTTATTTTAGAGGGTGTAACTTTAGTCAGTAAATTCTTACTGTTGACAGGAATTATAGCTTCTTCTGAAAACTGCCCATGTCTATCCTGACGGGGCGTACATACAAGTTTAATATTACCAGTGGGAAAAGGTTCTCAGCAAGAAAGGAATTTTTGACCGTTGTGGTCCTGCTATGTAAAAACTGCACGTGTTCTCTAAAAAAAGGGGGGGGGGGTAAGTATGCTCACTGGAACCAAACTCCTAAGTTGCAGCTGTGAGATTGTTTTTCTGCAGATGTGCAAAGAGCGTGAGAAAGTACTTTTTTGAAAATGGCTATTTTGCCTAGCAACTGCCTTAATCTATATTCCAAAAGGTTTAAAACTAAAGTACGTTTTAAATAAATAAAAGTTCTAATTCCCATTTTAATTTAAAAGCATTATTAAAATTAGCGTGTAAGTCACATTTATTAAAAATGTCATGTTTCTCATGACATTTTCTTATAGCATTTTTGACTGGATAATATCAATTACGGTCTTCAGGTTTAAAAATTATTATTATTTATATTTTCGGGGATTATTGATTCAAGGATTATTGATATTTTCAAGTTATTATGCAATTATTTTACTATGACAAAAATTGTTTAAACTCATATATTGTATGTTGTACGAATCTTCTACAAATACACGTGTATATCTTTTAATCTACGAGAATATAAGTAGTACAGGTATATTGACATATGTTTTGATATATATTGGCATATATTGGAATCAATTACGACCTTCTGGTATAAAGAGTACGGATATTATTGATGTTTTCAATTTATTACGTCATCTCTTTTATTTTGGCAAATATTTTTGAGACGCATATTGTAATACGGGTAATCTTCTACTAACACATTGGCATATTTTCTGATCTGCGACAATATAATTAGTACGGGGTTGCATATATTCATTCAATTCCTATTTTTTCTTCTGTAAATTTGCTTACAAAAGGGGGCAGGATGTTTTATTCTTCAGATCTGATCGTGAAGATAATTTTGCATAGTGAGAACATATATTCTTAAACTTCTCTTTAGGAGCAATAAATTTAATATTTTAACAGAATTTGCACATGATTGCGAACTTTAAGTTTCTTTAAATTATACACTCCGTACGAATAACGGGTGTGCTGTTAGTGGTTAATAAATTTTAACATTTTAGGAGGATATATCATGTTGCTCGGCATCGCAATTAAATTAAATGTGTTTGTTAATGTTTTTATTATTTTTTTTCGATTTTAATAATAAATAAATTGATAAACGTATATAAAAGTATATCTTATGAATGGACGGTTTGATGTTTCTTTTAATTATATTAATTGCTGACTGCGTACATCAATTTCATTTATTTTGGCAAAGAGTTTTCAAGCTTATATCGTATTTAGCTACTAAACTCATATATTGTGTTTAGCCAATAAATTCATATAGCCGATTGTTGAAGCAGAAAAAGAGTAGAGCGGGTATATCTTCTAATACAATTGTAGTGTTTTCATTTAGTATATTGAAACGGGATAAGAATGTTTCATTCAGATCTGCAAATTCAAAGCTACGAATTTGGAGGGATATCGCTAATTTGACAACTTTTCTTAAACTTTGCCAAATTGACGGAAATGTCGCCAAATTGATATAAACGACACACAAACAGCTGCCATAAACCTTCGAGTTGGTCGTGTGGCTTGGGTCTTCTACATATCAATGAAATTTTTTTTTGTTTTGTTAGAAGAGAGTACTGAAATGATGTTTGGTTAGCATTTCTCTGTCAGACCAACCATCCTACTTAGTAATACATTTAGCGAATTTTTAAAATGTCACCAAATTGATAAAAATGTTTTCAAATCTATAAAAATATCTTGAAATTGATAAAATTGCGCTACATAAATGATATTAATTGTTTTTTGTTAGGGGATAGTATTGTGATGATATTTCGTCAATTTGTCGCAAAGTGGAACTGTCAGTTCTACAGTCCCACTTGGCGATAAATTTGGCGATTTTTTAAAATGTCGCTAATTTGACGAAACTGTCGCCAAATGTTCCATAGAAATATAACTATTTAGACGATATTTTTTCTACCAATTTATTTGAAGCAAATGATATCATGTCGCTTAGCAACGGATTTAAATCCAATGTGTTTATGCGGCAGACGATTTTTATTAAATCCTTTCCGATTTGAATAATGAAGATATGTATATAAAATAAATTTCATTGCCATTTCATTTTGGACTGGATAATATCAATTATACTCTTCAGGTTTAAACATTACTATTATTGATATTTTCCGGAATTATTGATTCAGGGATTATTGATATATTTAATTTATTACGCCATTGCTTTATTGCGGCAAAAATTGCTGACACACGCATATTGTACGTTGTACGAGTAATCTTCTAGGAATTCACGGGTATATCTTCTAACCTACGAGAATATAAGTAGTGCAGGTATATTGGCATATATTTTGACATATATTGGCATATATATTGGAATCAAGTACAGTCTTCTGGTATGAAGATTAAGGGGATAAATTATATATTCAATTTATTACGTCGTCTGTTGTATTTTACCAAAAAACATTTGTGACTCATATTGCAAAACGGGTAATATTCTACTAATAATCGGACATTATAAGTAGTACGTGTATATCTTCCCATATAATTTTAGCACTTTAATTTTGACATATATTGGAATAAATGACTGTCTTCAGATTTAAAGATTACGGGTTTATTGGTATTTTTAATTTATACATGTAATCTACTAATACAGGTTATATTTTCTAATATTCGCGTATATAATTAGTACGGGTCCCATACAATTTTAACGCTTTTATTTTGCATATATTGATTCAATTCCATATTTTTTTTATATTTGCTTACATAAGGGGTCCAAGATGTTTTATTCTTCAGATATGTCCATGAAGATAATTTTATATAGCGAGAACAGATATTCTTAAACTTCTTTTTAGGAGCATTATATTAAATATTTTAACAGAATATTTGATTAAACATGTCATTTAGTATACTATAAGAATTTGGGCATGATTATGAATTTCAAGTTTCTTTATATTATATACTCCGTACGAAGAACGGGTATGCTGCTAGTCTATATAAATAAAAATGAAAATCTGTCTGTCTGTCTGTCTGTCTGTCTGTCTGTCTGTCTGTCTGTCTGTCTGTTTGTCACACCATCACGGGAGAACGGCTGAACCGAATTTGATGAAATTTTGTGGGTAGCCCAGAAATAGCCCGACTTAAAATTATATCCGTGTTTTGAGTTTCTACGACCAGTGGTTCTCGAGATATTAGTAAAAAACGAAATTTTCGTTTGTCTCATCATCACGGAAAAACGGCTGAACCGAATTTAATGAAATTTGGTGAATAGCCTTGAAATGTACCCCCATAAATTTTGTCCAAGTTTCGAGTTTCTAAGACCTGGGGTTGTCGAGATATTAATGAAAAACGGAACTTTTTCCTAGGAGTTCTACTCCCTAACTCCGTGGTTTATCCAAACGAAAAGCTTGAAAATCGTTTGAAAGTGAATTAAAATTTAATCTCTGAGTTTGATGGGAGATTTTTTGCGTTAATTAGTCACTTTCTGAAAACATGAATTGTTTGAAACATGATTTAAAGGGGAAATCTATCTCCATGGTTCATGGTTTATTTAAAACAAGCTTTTACGGAACAATGAGAAGTATAGAGAAATCAAAATCGTTATTTAATTTCGCAGTTTATGTTATAAGACATGACATATTTAACATGTTATAAGATTCTATCTTATATCATGTTACTCAGAAACGCAATTAAATTAAATCTGTCTGTTAATTTTAATAATTATTTTTTCGATTTGAGTAATAAATAAGTGGATATAAAAATATATTTTAGAAAAGAACGATTTGATTTTTCTTATAGCATTTTTGACTGGATAATATCAATTACGGTCTTCAGGTTTAAAAATTATTATTATTTATATTTTCGGGGATTATTGATTCAAGGATTATTGATATTTTCAAGTTATTATGCAATTATTTTTTTATGACAAAAATTGTTTAAACTCATATATTGTATGTTGTACGAATCTTCTACAAATACACGTGTATATCGTTTAATCTACGAGAATATAAGTAGTACAGGTATATTGACATATGTTTTGATATATATTGGCATATATTGGAATCAATTACGACCTTCTGGTATAAAGAGTACGGATATTATTGATGCTTTCAATTTATTACGTCATCTCTTTTATTTTGGCAAATATTTTTGAGACGCATATTGTAATACGGGTAATCTTCTACTAACACATTGGCATATTTTCTGATCTGCGACAATATAATTAGTACGGGGTTGCATATATTCATTCAATTCCTATTTTTTCTTCTGTAAATTTGCTTACAAAAGGGGGCAGGATGTTTTATTCTTCAGATCTGATCGTGAAGATAATTTTGCATAGTGAGAACATATATTCTTAAACTTCTCTTTAGGAGCAATAAATTTAATATTTTAACAGAATTTGCACGATTGCGAACTTTAAGTTTCTTTAAATTATTCACTCCGTACGAATAACGGATGTGCTGTTAGTGTTTAATAAATTTTAACATTTTAGGAGGATATATCATGTTGCTCGGCATCGCAATTAAATTAAATGTGTTTGTTAATGTTTTTATTATTTTTTTTCGATTTAAATAATAAATAAATGGATAAATGGATATAAAAGTATATCTTATGAATGGACGGTTTGATTTTTCTTTTAATTATATTAATTGCTGACTGCGTACATCAATTTCATTTATTTTGGCAAAGAGTTTTCAAGCTTATATCGTATTTAGCTACTAAACTCATATATTGTGTTTAGCCAATAAATTCATATAGCCGATTGTTGAAACAGAAAAAGAGTAGAGCGGGTATATCTTCTAATACAATTGTAGTGTTTTCATTTAGTATATTGAAACGGGATAAGAATGTTTCATTCAGATCTGCAAATTCAAAGCTACGAATTTGGAGGGATATCGCTAATTTGACAACTTTTCTTAAACTTTGCCAAATTGACGGAAATGTCGCTAAATTGATATAAATGACACACAAACAGCTGCCATAAACCTTCGGCTTGGTCGTGTGGCTTGGGTCTTCTACATATCAATGAAATTTTTTTTTGTTTTGTTAGAAGAGAGTACTGAAATGATGTTTGGTTAGCATTTATCTGTCAGACCAACCATCCCACTTAGTAATACATTTAGCGAATTTTTAAAATGTCACCAAATTGATAAAAATGTTTTCAAATCTATAAATATCTTGAAATTGATAAAATTGCGCTACATAAATGATATTAATTGTTTTTTGTTAGGGGATAGTATTGTGATGATATTTCGTCAATTTGTCGCAAAGTGGAACTGTCAGTTCTGCAGTCCCACTTGGCGAAAAATTTGGCAATTTTTTAAAATGTCGCTAATTTGACGAAACTGTCGCCAAATGTTCCATAGAAATATAACTATTTAGACGATATTTTTTCTACCAATTTATTTGAAGCAAATGATATCATGTCGCTTAGCAACGGATTTAAATCCAATGTGTTTATGCGGCAGACGATTTTTATTAAATCCTTTCCGATTTGAATAATGAAGATATGTATATAAAATAAATTTCATTGCCATTTCATTTTGGACTGGATAATATCAATTATACTCTTCAGGTTTAAACATTATTATTATTGATATTTTCCGGAATTATTGATTCAGGGATTATTGATATTTTTAAGTTATTACGCCATTGTTTTATTGCGGCAAAAATTGCTGACACACGCATATTGTACGTTGTACGAGTAATCTTCTAGGAATGCACGGGTATATCTTCTAACCTACGAGAATATAAGTAGTACAGGTATATTGGCATATATTTTGATATATATATCGGAATCAAGTACAGTCTTCTGGTATGAAGATTAAGGGGATTAATTATATATTCAATTTATTACGTCGTCTGTTGTATTTTACCAAAAAACATTTGTGACTCATATTGCAAAACGGGAAATCTTCTACTAATAATCGGACATTATAAGTAGTACGTGTATATCTTCCCATATAATTTTAGCACTTTAATTTTGACATATATTGGAATAAATGACTGTCTTCAGATTTAAAGATTACGGGTTTATTGGTATTTTCAATTTATACATGTAATCTACTAATACAGGTTATATTTTCTAATATTCGCGTATATAATTAGTACGGGTCCCATACAATTTTAAAGCTTTTATTTTGCATATATTTACTCAATTCCATATTTTTTTTTATATTTGCTTACATAAGGGGTCCAAGATGTTTTATTCTTCAGATATGTCCATGAAGATAATTTTATATAGCGAGAACAGAGATTCTTAAACTTCTTTTTAGGAGCATTATATTAAATATTTTAACAGAATATTTTGATTAAACATGTCATTTAGTATACTATAAGAATTTGGGCATGATTATGAATTTCAAGTTTCTTTATATTATATACTCCGTACGAAGAACGGGTATGCTGCTAGTCAATATAAATAAGATTGAAAATCTGTTTGTCTGTCTGTCTGTCTGTCTGTTTGTCCCGTCATCACGAGAGAACGGCTGAACCGAATTTGATGAAATTTTGTGGGTAGCCTGGAAATAGTCCCACTTAAAATTTAGTCTATGTTTAGAGTTTCTACGATCAGTGGTTCTCGAGATATTAGCAAAAAACGAATATTTCGTTTGTCTCATCATCACGAGAGAACGGCTAAATCGAATTTAATGAAATATTGTGAGTAGCCTTGAAATAGTTCCCATAAATTTTACATAAGTTTCGAGTTTCTAATACCAGGGGTTGTCGAGATATTAATGAAAAACGGAACTTTATCCTAGGAGTTCTACTCTCTAACTCCGTGGTTTATCCAAACGGAAAGGATAAAAATCGTTTGTTTAAAACGTCAACGTGAATTAAAACTTCATTTCTGAGCTTAGTGCAGGATTTTTGCATTAATTAGTCACTATCTGAAAGCATGAATTGTTTGAAACATGAATTTAAATGGAAAATCTAACTCCATGGTTTATGCTTCACAAGCATTTACTAAGCAATGAAAAGTATAAAGAAATCAAAATGGTTTATTATTTTTGCATTTTATGGGGAAGAGATCAAAATGGTTATTTAATTTCGCAGTTTATGAGGAAGATTCTTTTTTATATTATGTTGCTCAGCAACGCAATTAAATTAAATATGTTTGTTAATATTTGTTATTATTTTTTCTATTTGAATAATAAATAAATAGATGTAAAAATATATTTTGTAAATGAACTTTTTGATTTTTCTTTTAATTATATTAATTACGGACTGTGTACATCACTTTCCTTTATTTTGACAAAGAGTTTTCAAACTTATATATTGTGTTTAGCTAATAAACTCATATTGTGTTTATCCAATAAATTTGTTTAGCCGATTGTTGAAACAGAAAAAGAGTTGAACAGGTATATTTTCTAATGCAATTTTAGTGTTTCCATTTAGTATATGCAAACGGGATCGGATGTTTTATTCTTCAGATCTGCAAATTCAGAGCTATGAATTTCGCGGAATATCGCTAACTTGGCAACTTTTCTTTAACGTTGCCAAATTGACGGAAATGTCGACAAATTGATAAAAACGACGCAAATCAATTAAATTAAATTTGTTTTCTTAGAAGAGAGTGCTGAAATGATGTTTAGGTAGTATTTGTCGGCCAGTCCATCCATCCTACTTAGTAACACATTTAGCGAATTTTTAAGATGTCACCAAATTGATAAAATGTTTGCAAATCCATAAAAATATAATAAAATTGATGAAATTGCGCTAATAAATGCAATTAATTGTGTTTTGTTAGGGCATAGTATTGTGATGATTATTAGTCAATGTGTCGCAAAATGGGACTGTCAGTTCTACAGTCCCACTTGGAGATAAATTTGGCGATGTTTTAAATTGTCGCTAAATTGACGAAAATGTCGCTAAACCTTCAATGGAGATAGAATTATTCAAATGATGAGATTCCCATTAATTCATTTGAAGCAAATGATGTCATGTCGTTTAGCAACGGATGTAAATCCAATGTGTTTATGCGGCATACGATTTTTATTAAATCTTTTCCGATTTGAATAACAAAGATATGTATATAAATGAAATTTCATTGGCATTGCATTGTTGACTGGATAATATCAATTACGGTCTCAGGTTACGGTCTTCAGGTTTGGTATTTTCGTGGACTGTTGATTCAGGGATTATTGATATTTTCATATTAATTCTATGCCATTGTTTTATTATGACAAAAATTGTTGAAATTCACATATTGTACGTTGTGCGAGTAATCTTCTATAAATGCACGTGTTATCTTCTAATCTACGAGAATATAAGTAGTACAGGTATATTGGCATATATTTTGATATATATATTGGAATCAATTACGACCTTCTGGTATAAAGATTACGGGGATAATTGAAATTTTCAATTTATGTCATCTGTTTTATTTCGGCAAAGATTTTTTAGACTCATATTGTAATAAGGGTAATCTTCGACTAACATACAGGCATATTTTCCAATCTGCGACAATATAAGTAGTACGGGGATATATATATATATATATATATATTCCCATATAATTTTTAGTGCTTTCATTCTGGCATATATTGGAATCAATTACGGGTTTATTGATATTTTCAATTTATACATGTAATCTACTAATACAGGTTATATCTTCTAATATTCGAGTATATAAGTACTACGGGTCCCACACAATTTTAGCACTGTTATTTTGAATATATTGATTCAATTTAATATTTTTTGTATATTTGCTTTCGAAAGGGGCCAGGATGTTTTATTCTTCAGATCTGCCCGTGAAGATAATTTTGCATGATGAGAACAGATATTCATGAACTTCTCTTTAGGAGCAATAAATTTAATATTTTAACATAATTTGCATATGATTCTGAATTATAAATGTCTTTATATAATATACTCCGTACGAAGAACGGGTATGCTGCTAGTTACCAAATAAAAACAGAAATTGAATTAAAAATGCAAATTTCGTGTTATCTGGTGAAATGGCCCGCAAAATATGTCTGTATCTATTCCAGCTAAAAACTAATCTGCCAAATGTCACAAATTTTGGTGGATAAGTCACGTGTTGATTAACCTGGTGCTGAATAGTTTTTGGTTTGATTCAGAAAACAAGAACCTGCCTGTTTTGCAAAATGACCCACAAAGCAGTAGTATCATCAGATACTTAGATGGTCCGCAAAACTGTACTAAGTACTAAAATACTTTGATGGCCCGATTGCGAAATGGCCCGCAAAAATCTTCAAAATCTAATATAAAAGATTACGTATGCTTATCAATTAAATGCTTTTGGACGATAAAGAGAGTAAGACCAACCCCATTACTCTAGGACTAGCCTTTGTCAAGATATGTAGTTTTTTCGCATTTCTGCTACGCCTGTTTCAAAAATACGTCTAATTGACAACTGAGAACGAAAGTTGAATTAAAAGTGTAAATTCAGTGTCATTTCAAATAATTATACGTGTTATTTATGGCAATTAATCTCAATGTAATGAAATATTAAAAAAAGCTGATGTGGGTAACACATGAATTTCCTTATATAATGCAATGAATTTACTACTTTTACAGTAAAAAAAAATAGATTATTTTTATAGTAATAATTTATATTCTTTCCAAGATATAGAATTTTCATCAATGAGTCGTCATTGATTTAGCGTCATTTTTATCCATTTCGCGAGATTTTCGTTAATTTAGCAACATTTTAAAAAGTCGCCAAGTTGGCGAGATTCCACCAAATTCGTCGCCAAAATCTCGCCAAGCGCTATGGATGGAGAAATAAGTTATTCTTACAGCAGATAAATGACTATTGGCGCTTAAATACAAAAGTATTACTCAAAGTATCTTTTTTCATGAATGGAACGAGTTAGATTCACGAGAATGATGTCATCCAATTTATCGCATGGTATTACATATGACAAGTGAACATATTTCTCAATAGGAAATATTTTGTTTTTTATTTTATATGACTTTTTGATAACTTTTTTGAAAAATGTGCAATATCTCGAGAACGGTTCATGTTAGCGTTCTAAACTTTATGTCAATCGTTTTCTAATGAAGCATTACATATGATATGTCCATTTGCGTAACTTTATTAGCGGTTTTGATTTTTTGACGATTTTTTCAAAATTTCACTTGAAAATTTAGTGGGGTTCTGAACATTCGATTGAACATTCATTATAAAAACAATAGGCTTCCAGTGTTTACGGATTGTGGTTTTTGTACCAAATTTCGTTCGAATCGGTCCATTCGTTCGTCAGTTATGGTCTCCACAGACTCACTGACACACACACACACACACACAGACATCACCTCAAAAATGTTCGATTCGTAATCACGGTTGCTTGAAACGTGCTCTCCTGTCGAAAACTTGAATTCGAATTTTCGACCCCGACACAATACTTTCCTTATACATTATGTATATAAGGAAAGTAAAAATAAAGAGAAAATGAAGTTAAGTCTTTAGAGAAAGTCATATGTTGCTTACATAAGATTTTTTACTGGCTCTAACATTGGCTAATATTTTCATTACGGTATTACGTCAATACTGGTGTCACGTTGGAAATATCGGCGTAATATTGTCCTAATATTTTAAGCTAATATTGGGCCAATTCCATCCAAATATCCACTTTTTACCACATTCCCTGCAATACATGGTAATGTATAAGAAAAGTATTGGAATCGTGCCGAAAATCGCAACTCGAGTTTTCGACGGATCTACGCGTTTCGAGACTTCTAGAATACGAAAAAATATTTTTAGCTTGACGTCTGTGTGTGTGTGTGTGTCTGTCTGTCTGTGCAGATTTTGTATCCACTCTAACTAAAAAAATAATTGACCGAATTTCATAAAATTTTGTAGGTAAGTCACTTGTGGGCGAGTCTGGTGCTGATTAGATTTTGGGTACGATTCGGAAAAATATAACCTGCCTTTTGTTGCAAAATGGCCCGCAAAAATTGTCAAAATCTAAAATAAAAAACTACGTACGCTCAAATCCATTAAATGCTTGTTTTTTTAACGATTAAAAGAATAAGACCAACCCCATTACACTAGGGATAGCCGTTCTCGAGATATTTTAGTGTTTTCGTATTTTCTCTACACCACATTTGAAAATAACTCCAGTTACCAAATGAGAACGAAAATTGAATTAAAAGTGAATTAAATTTAATTAAAATAAAGAGAACGTGAATATAAGTCTGCAGGGAAAGTCATGTGCTGTCCACATCAGATTTTTTACTTTCCCTGCAATACATGGTAATGTATAGGAAAAGTATTGGAATCGTGTTGAAAATCGCAACTCGAGTTTTTGTAAGATCTACACGTTTATGAACCACTAGAACATGAAAATCTATTTTTAGCATGAAGTTTGTATGTGTGTGTGTGTGTGTGTGTGTGTGTGCAGATTTTGTATCCACTCTAACTGTAAAACTAATTGACGGAATTTAATAAAATTTGGTAGAAAAAGGATTGTACCGATATCTGATCAGCACCAGAGTCACCCTTATGGGTGACTCTGGTACTGATTAGAAATTTGGTACAATTTGGGATAAAAGAACCCACCTTTTTTTGTGAAATGGTCCGCAAAAATTTCATGTATCCACTCTAGCTAAAAAGTAATTGACCAAATTTCACAAAAAAAAAAAGGCAGATAAGTCACTTGTAGGTCAATCTGGTGTTGATTAGTATTTGATACTAGAGATTTTTACTTTCCCTGCAATACATGTTAATGTATAGAGAGAATATTGGAATCGTGTCAAAAATCGCAATTCGAGTTTTCGACGGATCTACACGTTTTGAGATCTGTAGAACAATAAAAAGCGGTTTTGGGCGTCATGTGTGTATGTGTGTGCAATATATTTATCCACTCTAACTAAAAACTTAATTGAATGCACTTCATAAAATTTGGTAGGTAAGTCCCTTTAAGGTGACCCTGGTGCTGATTAGATTTTGATACGATTCGAAAAAGAAGAACCTGCTTTATTTTACGAAACGGCCAGCAAAAATCGCCAAAATCTAATATAAAAAACTACATATGCTTAAATGTATCAATTAAATGCTTGTTTTATACGTAATTTTTGACGAGGAACAGAATATATGACCAACCCCATTCACTACTCTAGAACTAACCATTGCAGCGATATTTTAGTTTCTTAGCATTTTTGTTTCGCCGCCTTAAAAAAAAAATGTCCAGTTCCCAAGTAAAAACAAAAATTGCATTTTAAGTGCATATCCAGTGTTATTTTGTGCAATTTCAACTCAATTTAATGAATTAAAGAGATTAAGGGGAAAGTGAATATAAATCTGCAGCGAAAGTCATGTTCTGCCCACATAAGTTTTTTTTATATTGGTCCAATATTGAAGCTAATGAAAAACCAATGTTGTGTTGCTAGTAGGTTATGTGATGACTGATATGGATTCTGCATCAAATTACGGAGAGAATAGGAAATTCTCTTTTTCACTTCCGGTTTAATAAAATTTCTTGAAACATCCGCTTCTCAAAATTGTCTATTGTTAGAGCATGGATGATCTTTGATATGAATTCAGCATAAAACTCTAGAGGAGGTGGTGTGTGGGTGTTGAAAGGAGCGGGGGGGGGGGGGAGGGCGTGACTATGGATTTCAGTTCTGGATATGTCACATCCTGTTTTTCTGAAAATTTGTATGACTGCACGAAATAAGCCTGCAAATTAAAATAAAAAAGCTTTAATAATTACGACAAAAATGAAGTAAACTCACTATTTGCTGCTATATGAAAACTCTTTAAAAATATCTTGTATAATATAGTATGACGAAAATATTGAGACTTTCTTGAGAGATAATTTGAACTTTCGTTGTGGATGAAAATGGTGTTGAATTAGTATTTATTAATTCCAATAATCTGAAATGTATGATGAATTTTTAATGAATATTGAACATATGCTAATTTTTTAACCATGATTTTGCTTCTATGATAATAAAACAATGTCTGAGTGTTTCGTACAGATGTACCTTGGTTCTCGAGAGGGAATTGAGTTCTTTGTAATTCGAATTGGTTTAAAAGATATAAATATAAAAGTCGTAATTTCAACCGATTGTATTGGTGGAGTCATATATTACACGTTGCTAAGCGTAAAATAATCTTTCCATTGCTAAAAAAATATTTCCAATTATTTCATTGATAAACAAAATCAGTATTTCATTGAGAAACGAAATCAACTTCGATTTATTAATCAACTACCTCAAACTCAGAAACTGCGAAAAGACTTGCAGGTGTCGGATTTCTACAGAAATCATCACCATCTAGCCAATTGTATTGGTGGCTATTGCATGTTCCTAACACTAAAACGAATTTATCTTCTTTCATTAACCCCATCGTCCTTTGAAAACTAGAAAATAAATAATGTTGCGAACGCACAATATTCTGTTTGAGGCCTCCTCCTTTGTCTGTCCCGAAGCCAGTCGAAGAAAATACAGTGCATGACGTGCGGATGACGTGAACCCAGGGTTGCCAGAATTTCCCAGTTAGAAGAAGAGTTTCCAGATTTGATGATTTATCATCAATTCGGCGACATTTGGCGACTTCCAGAATGTTTCAGAAACTTCTCGATAGAACGATTATTCTTTAAGATATAGATATTTCCAGAAGTTTCAATGGAGAGACTATAAAAAGGACCACCCACCCCCTCGTTGCAGCGGAGTTGACGAATGGACGTGACACGAGCTACATTAAACTGTGATTTTTGTTAATGTTTTGAGATTAGTAGCCTCTGTCTCGTGAAATTACTTTCGTCAACATTTTGAGAATAATACGGCTTATTCTGTGAAATTTGTGGAGCATTTAAGTGCTGTTTGATTGTATATTATTTCTGTTTACTTTGTGCTTATGAATAAACGTTAGTTATCCAGAAATTTGGACTCGTTCTTGTATCCAGAGTATACACCCACGATTCTTGAGAATACATTTCGCAACTATAAATTCAATTATCAATGCTTTAACGCCAATACAGCGCCGCTAATATTTTTTAGCTAGCTATATTTACAGCAGTTTGAACCATTTTTTTAACGATAGATATCAATACGTGGTATATACACACCACCCCGCCTTTCCCCTATCCCCATCGCTGATCCCAACCATCTTTCTCTCAAAAGCCACTCGGATAGATAGAACTTCAAAAGTTGAACGATAAAAAGTACTATAAGATCCCTATTATTCTTGCTTGATTTAAGCGCATCAGAATTGGAAGAGAAAGTTGGGGGATTTCAAAAGTCTGTTTTCTCCCCTCCTCTTGTTTATCTTGACACGAGACGGGGAAAGAAAAATATAGTGTAGGAGATATTTATTTATCGTTTTGTTTTACACTTGAAAATTCGAGTTTTCTGAAAAAAGATGAGTTGAGAAACGGGAAAGAATAAATAGAGTATTAAAGATATGTCATTGATTTACTTTTTACTAGAAAATGTACCCGGCGTTGCCAGAGAATTAAAATAAAAAACTCTGATTAGAAGTACACCGGAGCATGCAGGTGAATTTTACGATACATCATTATGGAACATGCAGGTGAATTTTACGATACATCATTATGGAACATGCAGGTGAATTTTACGATACATCATTATGGAACATGCAGGTGAATTTTACAGTTCAACATTATGGAACATGCGGGTGAATTTTACGATACATCATTATGGAACATGCAGGTGAATTTTACGATACATCATTATGGAACATGCAGGTGGATTTTACGATACATCATTATGGAACATGCAGGTGGATTTTACGATACATCATTATGGAACATGCAGGTGAATTTTACGAACAGCGATTTTGCGATACACACGCGCCAACAACAATAACTTTCTGCACGGATGTAATACACCCTACATAGGCTTGCAAACTGGATATTAGACCCTCGTTAGTTCAAGCTAATAAGTATAGTTTTTAAAACTAAATTCTAACATAATCAGAAGCTGAGATATGATCAAATTTGTGAAATTCCTAAAATTGGAAAATTCGAAAATCATATTAATACATTACTTTTAAAGTCCAGTTACTTCTGTGCCGAATTTCGCCGCCGTTCGAAGCTTCGATTTTTCACTACAAACAATACACATACACACATACTTTTATTTATTATGCAAGAAAGAGTGCCAAAGAGACTTTTAAAAAGTTTTAAATAACATATTTTCCAATTTTACATTTTTTAGCCCAGTAAATACATGAATGTAATTCCTCTACATTTTTTAAATGTTTCGTATTATTAAATATACCGAGGTTTCATGAAAGGCGTCTGACGGTAATAAAAAAAAATCTGATGTGGGCAGCACATGACTTCCCCTGCAGACTTATATCCACGTTCTCTTTATTTTAATTAAATTTATTTCACTTTTAATTCAATTTTCGTTCTCATTCGGTAGCCGGACTTATTTTCAAAGATGGCGTAGAGAAAATACGAAAAACTAAAATATCTCGAGAACGGCTAGTCCTAGTGTAATGGGGTTGATTTTATTCTTTTCTTCTATAAAAATTACGTATGAAACAAGCATTTAATGGATATATCTGAACATACGTAGTTTTTATTTTAGATTTTGACGATTTTTGCGGGCCATTTTGCAAAAAAAGGCAGGTTATTTCTTTCCGAATCATACTAAAATCTAACCAGCACCAGGGTGACTCACAAATGACTCATCTGCCGAATTTTGTGAAATTCGGTCCATTAGTTTTTTAGTTAGAGTGGATACAAGCTTTTGCGGGCCATTTCGCAAAAATAGGCGGGTTCTTTTATCCCGAATCGTACCCAAAACTAATCAGCACCAGACTCGCAGCACCAGACTCAAGTGACTTACCAAATTTTGTGAAATTCCTTCCATTAGTTTTTTAGTTTCAGTGGATCAAAAATCTGCACAGACAGACAGACACACACACAGACGTCACGCTAAAAATTGTTTTTTTGTATTCTAGAGTTCTTGAAACGTGTAGATCCGTCGAAAACTCGAGTTCCGATTTTCGACATGATTCCAATACTTTCCCTATACATTACCATGTATTGCAGGGAAAGTAAAAATCAACTGTTAGCTGTCGATGTAAAATGAAATATGAAAAATTATCAGCAAACAGGAGAATATAGCTATAATAGTTAGCAACCCCTCCCCCCTGAACTTCCAATTTAATAAAAATGCAACAGTTTAATTTTTATACAGTCCCCACTCAAATAATATCAACTAGTAAAAGTTGCACCTCACTTAATTAGGGCATAGGTAATTCGTCCGGTACCTTCTAATAAAACTTCTTTCAGATATTCCAATTATTATTATTAGGTATTCTCGTTCATTGCGAGGAAAAACAACAAATAAATTTTTCAAAACTAAATAATAGCAAATTTCAATTAGTGTTATTCCTATTTTAAATAGATCTGTAGATGTATATATTTTAATTCCCACATATTTTAATTCAGAGGAAGATAATTATTCATACTTCTAGTTCTGATAAAATGGATTAAGTCAGTAATTTTTTAATGATCGATATCTCTGGAATTTTTCATTAAAAGGAATCGAATGAATTTTTTTAGACCTAACTAAGTACGGTTGAAATTTTACTATTATTTCCTTATATACAATAATGTATAAGGAAAGTATTGTGATGGTGTCAAAAATGCGAAACCGAGTTTTCGACGGGAGACCACGTTTCAAGCTTCCCTGATCATGAATGGAACATTTTTGAAGTGGTGTGTGGGGGGAGCGGGAGAGATGATAACTGACGAACGAATAGACCGATTCGAAAGAAATTTGGTACAAAAATTACAATTCGTAAACATGTCCGGCTACACAGTAAGTTACCGTAAGCCTTAGGGTTAGTCGTGTGATCTGGGCCTTCCAATCCGTAAACACTGGAAGCCTATCGTTTTTATACGCAATCGAAAGTTCCGCCCTAAATTTTCGAGTGATATTTTGAAAAAATCGTCAAAAAATCAAAACCTCTAACAAAGTTACGCAAATATACATCTCTTATGTGATTTTTCATCAGAAAACGATTGACATAAACTGTAGGACGCTAGCATTAACCGTTCTCGAGATATTGTACATTTTTCAAATGTAATACCATATGTAATATGTTTTCATATGTAGTACCATATGTTTTCATATGCAACACCATGCGATAAATTTGGTGACATCATTCTCGTGGATCTAGCTCGTTCCATTCATGAAAAAAGATACTTGGAGTAATACTTTTGTATTTGACCATCAGTAGTCATTTATCTGCTCTAAGAATAACTTATTTCTCCGTCCATAACGCTTGGCGAGATTTTAGCGACAAATTTGGTGTAATGTCGCCAACTTGGCAACTTTTTAAATATTGTTAAATTAACAAAAAAACTCGCTAAATGGATAAAAAGCACGCTAAACCAATAAAAATGACGACTCATTGACGAAAATTCAATATCTTGAAAAGAATGTAAACATCTGCCGATGTGGTGGCCGAGCGGTCAAAGAGGCAGGCGTTTCCTCGTGATGGCTCGGCTGCCAGATTGCGGGTTCGAGTCCCGCCTGCGGGCATGGATGTTGTAATATCTTATTTGGGGCAGAAGTCAGACTTCTACCTTCGGGTGCCCCGGGTCATTAGACTAAACAGAAGCAGTGCACTCATTCTTCCTTAAATGTAATGTTAGGGACAAAACAACAACAACAACATAAACATCTACTATAAAATATAAAAATAATCTATTTTTGTTACTGTAAAGGTAGTAAATTCATTGCATTATATACGGAAAGTCATGTGCTGCCCACATCAGTCTTTTATGGAACGCCCACATTTGTCTTTTTATAGAATTACCAAATTCGAGGGGCAACTATTAAAGTTAAAAAAAATTTTATTTGCTGATTAATGTTTAACATTTTACCACATAGTTGAAAAGTGTTTATGACGTTGTTCATTCTGTCTGTCTGTCCGTCAGCACGATAACTGCGTGAAAATAACTTTATCAAAATGAAATTTTAGTATGTTGTTGAAACGGTCTGCAGGACATATGGAATGTAAATGAATAATATCACCCAATTAGTTTTTGATTGAACTCGGGTTGAAAAAATGAAGTACATTGAACCCTATGGCACCTAATTTTTCAAACATTTTTTTAAGCGAAGTTAAAATTCACAAATTGTTTCTAAAATTTCGTAAAATATTTAAATTATCTCATAAAATATATAAAAAATGTTAGCAACATATCTTCGGGTAGTTTTCTGAATAAAAATTAAAATATTAATTACACCCTTATAATATGTGAGATCACGTGACCCACTTCAAGATAAAATATGGAACCAATATTTTTACCAGTGTAAAAATCGTAATTTTTAACGTTCTTTTAAATTTATATTCAGTGTTGCATCCGTCCTAAAACCGCTTTATTTCTGCGTATTTTCTGTGCATCTATATTCTGTGCCAACGCAATTACAATATTTTTGACTTTAAATGATCATCAAACTTTGATTATTTCTACAACGGAGCCTAATTTTAATGGATGCAGAATGTAAACAAGTGATTGTAAGATGAATTATATAAGAATTGCTTCTCGACCCAGGCCGGGGGAGCTTGCCTATATAGGCTTATAGCGGCTGTTTCTGCGGCCAGGAAAGGTATAAGAATTGCTGAATTTTTTTCAAGCGAAATTATTTAGCTCTGGAGTCTGGAATAAAAGGGATATGCATGAAATATTCATTGCTTTTACATAGAGAGTCAGGCGACTTATATTTCGATGACGTCAATTGAATAAAGTTCATTTTTTTCGATGAAGTTTTCAACTACAGCAAATTATTGCAGTACTGAGATAATTTAAAATGTATCAGCGCTGAATGTATCGCATTTTAGAAATGCTTAAATAAAATTGCATTTCAGTTGGAAGGTGTTTCATAATCAATGCTTTATGCATGATTGATCTTTCTTGTGCATATTTACTTTTCTTACCAACCATTGCTTTCATATACCTTTTGGACACTCTTCGTGAAGCACTTGGTATAGGTTACAGAATGTCAGAAAATTTCATATTATACTAGAACGAATTTCTCGGCGTTATCAGTGTCTTGCATAAGCAACCAACTTCATACATAAGTTCTGCACTACTTAAAATACGCAACAAAATTAAACATGTTTGCTAATAGATGGCGGTATTGGTCAGGAGAAAAATTGTCCGGACATCAATGCCAATCGGTCCGCTCATTCAAAAGTTTGAAGAGTTCGATTGAATAAAGAGCGCACTTGGTTTACATCGTATTATAAAAATCGGGAATTTTTAAAACGAGCGAAAAGTATATATTTCATTTTAAATTCAAAATTCAAAGAATCAATGTATAACGTAAAAGACAATGACATACCAAATTTCATGTTACTATGATTATTGGAACTTGATTTGGTTAGAGTCGTAAAGATTTGAAAAAAAAAAGTATTTCTGCGGGGGGGGGGGGGGGGGCATGACGATATGGTTGATCAAAAGAATTAAAATACGACACAAAAGACAACGCCGTACCAAATTTCATTTACCTGTGATTAATGGAACTGAATGGCTTCAAAGATTTGAATCACACTGATAAACAGACAGCAAATCATGTTAAATAAAAAGTTCTAACAAAAAAGTACCAAATTTGCCTTTACATTTTGAACGTTTTCTGCGTTTAAAGATCACTTAAATCTTGCACGCCTCTTGTAAATACACATACATTTTTATAAAAACCTGAAACTAACACAATTCCTAGAACAAAACAAATGTTTCCGTATGATAAATCCTGCTGTACGGAATCTAACTACAATTCAATTCATTTTGAACACTTCAGTCAGTTCAAATTCATATTTTTGCCACTCGATTTTTAAATCCTCTTAGAGGGATATGAAAAGTGTATTAGAAGTTCACGATCAAAAGCAATTTTAATCTCTGGCTGTACTTTATTTGAGAACAAGAAAGAGAAATTTTAGAGATTGCAAACTTCTTGCTTCCCTCACCATTCTTGTTTCTGCGAATGCGAGAAATAGGAGATGGAAGTTTAGTGTGAGATATAAATATTTTGTTTTGGGGGAAATCCAGGGAAATTCGGTTTTGCTCCGGAAGATGAACACCGAAATGTGAAGAAATGCATAAGTGGAATGAAGATATATGTCTATGATTTACACAGGCTGATTTGAAACTCGCTGTATAACTTTAATAAGATATAAGGAACACTAAAACAAAAATATTTCGGTAATGTATGTACTCAGCCGTCACACTTTGGGGCTACAGGGCGCTAGAGAGAGGTGGCGAATATGTCTATCTTTGGACGTCGTCATTCATGTAAAATGGAGCATTTCATGAATACTGAGATGGCCGATATTCATGTGGGTCTGAATAGCGCAGAGGTTATGCCTGAAAGGTCGCATGACCACGATACCTGACACCACTCATAACTCTCCCCATATCTACGTGGAATATGAGCACGATAAATCTGTAGATCTGAAATGCGAGAGATGTAATGGGTTAGGGAAAGATTGATGCGGTTCCTGAGAGTGACCCCCCCCCCCCCTTGGAGTTCTGTTTGAATTGGGTAGCTCTCCCTGCTAGAGATCTTCACAGGATCGGTCTTGGCCACAGGGATTAGGCCCGACCTGACTCATGAACCGGAATCTAGACAGGTTTTAAAACAATTCGAGTCGGGTAAAAATAGATAAAAACTAAATTTTTTTATTCGCTGAATCCTTTTGAAATTCAATTTGATGGCAGAACCTCAAAATTTCATTGTGGTCCAAATTATGCATTCAAAATTTTACGCGATTTTTAATTTTAAAGAAAATGCACACACAATTATTACGTCGCTGAACCCGTGGAATACTGCAGCGAAAACTACACGTAACACACTTTGACAAACGCTGGTCAAGCCAATATCCTTCCAACAGTCTAGATAAATATATCTGGAACAATCTTGAGCAATTCAAATGAAATGTTGACTATTATTTTGGTCTGTAAATGGAAGATGATTATAGTGTAGCTATTTCCCCCACACCTATGCAGTTAAAATAAAAGTTCTGAATATCAAAATCTATTTCAAATTAAACAAGAAAATGATGTCCATTTTATAACTCTGTCAACATGGAAATTGTGATATGTAAAACATTTCTTCTTCGATAACTGTGACCGATTACTCTACATTTTCGATCTTTAGTTTGGTTCTATGTTCGATCAATGTATATTTTCAACGTTTTCAGGCATTTCAATTTAAAAACCGTTCATTAATCTTGTATAATAAAAAAATATGTTTGTTTTTCTGTGTGTCTGTCTGCATGTTATGTAGTCTACAGCTGAAAATCTAAGCGTCAGATAGCGAGGAAATTTGCTATAGAGGTGCTTCACGTCCTTTTTTCGATGCACTTCGGCGAGATTTATAAAAAAAATTGAATTAATTTATATACGCACTTTTAAAATCACAAATCGGCCATTTTGCCATTTAGTCCGATTAAATCTATTCACTATTTGCAGCAGCAAACGATATTCAAAAGCAGACATTTTTATTGACAGATATTTTGTCTCCACGAAAAAACAGCTGTTTGCAAACTGATAGGATTTAATTTATCGGTTTTCTAACTTTGCGAATTGAAAACATTCAGTTGTAATTTCTTTATTGTTTAGTATTATATTATTAGTTAGAGTATTGTGCTAAAATTTTACTCCAATTGGATGAAAACATGTTGAGATAGCAATATTTTTTTTTAATTTTACTTCTGGGGTAAAGGAGCGAGGTTTCTGCGACTTCAGGAGTTTTAATTTATTTGTGTTCTACAATATAGCATTTAACGCATATAAGTTATTCTTGTGTCATTGAGCCAGCGATTAGCGATCAAGCTCTTATTTAGGGCGTATCAAAGGATATTTTCAGGGAGTTTATACCCACGTTTTACAATTAGTATGGTTGCACATGGAAAAAACTCGCGCGAGAATAATTTTTGCTCAAAATAGATTATTTGAAAGTTGAGTAGTGTTTTATGTATCTGTATTATTACTTTTCTTATATACATAATGTATAAGGAAAGTATTGTGACGGGGTCGAAAATTCGAATTCGAGTTTTCGACGAGAGAGCACGTTTCAAGCATCCATGATCGCGAATCAAACATTTTTGAAGTGATGTCTGTGTGTGTGTGTGAAAGTATGTGTGTGTGTGTGTGTGTGTGTGTGTGTGTCAGTGAGTCTGTGGAGAAGATATCTCACGAACGAATGGAGCTAGTCGAATGAAATTTGGTAAAAAAACTCACAATCCGTGAATACTGGAAGTCTATTGTTTTTAAACGTAATCGAATGTTTAGAATCCACCTAAATTTTCAAGTGAAATTTTGAAAAAATCATCAAAAAATCAAAACCTTTAATAAAGTTACAGAAATAGACATTTCTTATGTAATTTTTCCTTAGAAAACGATTCACATAAACTTTAGAACGCTAGCATGAACCATTCTCGAGGTATTGCACATTTTTCAAACAAATTTAGCAAAAAAATCCCATAAATTAAAAAAAAAATATTAACTGTTGAGAAACATGTTCACTTTTCATATGTAATATCATGCGATAAATTGTGTGACATCATTCTAGTGGATCTAGATCGTTCCATTCATGAGAAAAGATACTTTGAGTAATACTTTTGTATTTGAACTCCAATAGTCATTTATCTGCTATAAGAATAGCTTATTTCTCCATCCATATCGCTTGGCGAGATTTTAGCGGCGAATTTGGCGGAATGTCGCCAACTTGGCGAGTTTATTAAATGTTGCCAAATTAACGAGAATCTTGCCAAAATGATAAAAATGACGCTAAATCAATGAAAATGACGACTAATTGTCGAAATTTCAATATCTTGGAAAGAATATAAGTAGTATCTACTATAAGAAAACCCTATTCTTTACTGTAAAAGTAGTAAATTCATTGCATTATATAAGGAAAGTCATGTGTTGCCCACATCAGATTTTTTATGTAGTGATTACTTATTTAGGACTCTGACAACGTAGGATAATTCGTTTTATCTGCTAATAATACAGATAGAACACCAAATTGGAACGACAAAACACTTTCATTAATTCTGTCATCTCAGTTGTTTTAACAATTTCGATCTTCCTAAATCAAAGTTGTGAGATTTGGAACGTCTGACTCCCTCTCCAACATGCCCCGTCTTGTTTCTATTGGCGCAAAACTGAGATGAAAAGGTAATGTGGAATATATTTAATTTCTCATATTTGTCAAACATGTAAAACCTGATATCGCGAATGAGGAGGCCTAGAAAACGGGAATTTATGTATGATATAGTGTCTAGAATATTACCATAAATTAAGCTTGTATTTAAATAGAAATTAAATTAACTATTGCACATTTTACTTTTTAATATTGCAACTTTAATTTTCTAACTTTCCCTGTCTAGAGAGAGAACATTATTTTCTAAGAAATTTCGAATTATAAATTTTAATGATACGTACGTTTAAGCAGTTTAAGGTCAAATTTATTAAAAAGTTGCTAAAATCTACTAAATTTAAATATTCAAATGAATTACAAAAACATTTTTTAATTACCTTGAAATGTTAGCAGATGTAACCTTATAAGCGATGATTTTTTATTTTTTATCATCGTAGAATTAAGTTTTTTATAGTGGTAGTTAACATCATTTATGGCATACTAAAATTTTTATTAATTATATTTAAATGCCGATATTCACGTTTTATGTTTCTTCAAAGATAATGCACACTTTGTTTTTCAAATTTCTCATTGTGTTTTAGAAAATTTAAGTCTGCTGCAGAAAATTTTATGAGAAATGTTTTACTTTTCAGCGCAACACAGAAAAATATTGCATGTGACACGTTTAGTGTGTAGTCTAGATTCTCTTGCTTTTTTCATTGCAAAAAACTCTCATCTGCTTCAAGATATTTCAAATTCCGGCCAGTGGCACCTTCTTTTTTTAAAGCGGATGTCTTTTGTTACTCAGAATTTTTTCTTTCTATGTTTGGCACAATACCCTGGAACATTTGCGGAAGGACTGGGCCTGACTCGCAGTTCCGATCGAGTCTTACATTGTGTGAGAAGGCTTAACGGAACTATATTGTTCATAGAAGTTATTCTATATTTTTTTCTTTTCCCGATATTTTGCAAACCAAAATGTTATATCACACATAAGTATAAAAAATATAATAAGCAAGTTTATTTACCTGAACAATGAAGAAAATACACTGAAATTTTAACTTCGTTCAAAACGAAAGCACATGGGCGATATGATTCAAACAGCATTGCGTGAATTATCCAAACCAAAGCACTGCGCTACGGAGCTCCTGTGAAGTGACGTCACTTATCCCCACATCAGAAAATAGAATTTGTCAGCTCTGCATTGTATAGCAATATGTTTAGCATTGTATAGCAATATGTTCAGCATTATGTATAGCAATAGGTTTCGCACGCCTTTCCATGGATGCTGCTGTGATCTGAAAAGAACAGGGCAAAAGCAGGAAAGCGTGAGCCAACGGCAATTGGAAGGACAAAGAAGTTAAATTATGATATGTAAATTTAGAATTAAACAAAATAAGAATTTACAATTGAATGGAAAGACAAATAGAATTAAAACTGCATCATACAGTAATTGCCTCAATCTAGAAATAAGGTCTAGTGCTACCATCTAATGTATTTTCAGCGAGCTACAAAGGGGGGGGGGGAGAAACATGGATGTCCCAATATATGCTGTTTGTATATATGTGCATCTGTGAAGTGTAACCTCAAAAACACAAGAACAAATAAACATGAAATGAATACATTTTGTCCAAAAATATGTTCCGAATTTTTGAAATAAAATAAATATTGTCTCTATGCGTAAAGTACGCACAAGATCCACCAAGGGCGAATGTGCGAATTTTTTCCCCTAAAATGTATATGAAGACACATTTTGTCAAAATATAGAAATAGAAATAAATTTTATATTTCGAACCATAATAACAATTCCAAACTTAAAATGAAAGGTGGTCAAGGTAAGTTAACCATGTCGATCTGTAAGTTAAATTGGCCATGTGCAAGAGGAACAGTTAAAATAACGTTCTTAGCGGTAATTTTTTGAAATACAGAATGGTATACGTCGGATATAGCCAATGGCGATGGATATGGCAGTGGTTTTGTGCGTTATAATCCCCCGTCAGGAACCCATTGAACACATTGAGTTTCAAAAAAATGATACATGGGAAAATGGAAAACAAAATATTTGATTACTTCTCCCCCTCCTCCCTCCCACAGATTTTTTTCTTGAGGCTCTACTGGGTATAGTTTGCGAAAATCGACTGGGTATTTTTTGCAAAAATCAAAACTATGAACACTATCATGAACACAGTGAATTATCGATAAGATAGACAACCTAATGCCAACATTTATTGCCCGTATTATCGGAAACCGATTATAACAGGAATCCATAAATCTGAAGTAATTATGAAAGAATAATTATGAAAGTTAGTTTCCCTAACCTTTATGTAAAGTATGCCATATTGAAAATACAACTTTAAAAAAATTAACAAGAAAATGTACGTCAAATTAATTGATAGTATGTATAATGAGAGAAAGTGGCAACATATTAACATTCAATGTGCAAATAAAATCTCTTGTCGTACGTATTACTATTCAAAAATGAAGTAATTCTTCGTTTGTTTCGTCTAGGTATTACCAATCCCTGCCCCATTCACAATTTCAGCCAATTGTTCAAAAATATTTTCGGGGACATTTCGTTCATTGCTAAAATTACATAAATTATGTCTGTTATAACGACTGAACGATGCGTATTAAGCGATGTTCATAACATGCGAAATGCATAAATTTTCTAAGGGGAATCCATATTTGTACGTAATAACGAGAAATACATCTTAAATGGGTGCCGTCTTAACTAGAGTTCACTGCATTTCTCTTGCACAAAGTCAACTACTAGTACATCATCACATTTTCCATAATAAGGATTGTAATTTTATATTTTTCATGGGTTTTATGCTTTATCCATTGTTTTGTAATTCTATCCATTTCATTGGTTTCATTTATCCATTTTATTGGTTTTGTCCTATTTTATTGCACTAATTACTGTTTATAAAGCTCCATGGTATACTATGTGAATGGCGCAGCATAAACGAAACCTGGAGTTTGCTTCATTAAACCCATATCAACCAACCAACCAACGAACCAGCAGAGCAATAAAACTAAAATACTTTCAAAAAATCAACCCATGGATATCGGTATACTATGTGTATCATCGGTCTCTCAAATGCTGTTCAGATATATAGAACATCAAAAAGTTTTGGAATAGAAAGCACCAAGCTTCTTAGAGATTCCAAATCTGTTTTCTTCCACATCTTTACCTTAATACGAGAAAAAAGACAGCATTGTGTGGCAAATATATTTATGTTATCATTTTAAAATTCGTCTTTTTTTTTTTTTTTTTTGTGGTGGGGAGGGGGATTTTAGAATTGTTTTGGAAAATGTATGTAATGCATTGAAGATTTGTGCATCATTCATTGCTAGCAACACATACTGAGTTACGCGATTTTCAGCTTTTTAGTTTAAAATAGTTCAAGAATGAAATCATACATTTCACACGATAATAATTTATCTTTTTGATGTGGAACATCTTGGGGCACGGAGTAAATCATGAAAAAAAATGTGACGGGGATGAAACTAAAGTATGTAACGAAAATTGCATCATATTGTTAAAAATACCTAAACTAAAACCACTGTTTTGATTTGAAAATCTGGATAGATTGGCTTTGGCGACGAATTCAGTGATCTTGCGACAAATTTGGCAAAATTCGCGTCTTTTGGCGAATTTTATAAACTACTCGAATTTCGTAGATTGGCTAAGAAATTCACGAGTTACGGAATTTTCTACCGAGCTTCCGGAATTTTCTACCGAGAATATATAATCAGGGTACATAATCGTTCAATTGGATTGTGGAGGTGATACGTGTAAAAATATCTGCCAACATCAATGCAGTGCCCAATACTTTTTCTTTCTCTTGATTATACTTACTCTGATTATATGTACTCTTGATTATATGCAGAACAAAAGCTATAATTTTATGTCTAGGTTACCTTGTTGAAGGTTCCTAAATCAGGTTCATGGTCAATACTTTCCGGTAAAAGAAGTATGTATATGAAAACATCCACTCATTTGATAATACATTGAAATCCGGTTATACCGCTGTCGGTTATACCGCAGATTTGGGTATAACGCGAGTGTAAGTATGCCTTATCTCTCTTAGATTATGTCACCCTTTCTTTTCTTTTTTTATCACCCCGCGTTGTGTCTCTTTGTTTTCTATGTGCAGATGGTCAAACACAAGACAACAGTGTTTTTTACGATGACTAAGATTTGCAGAAACAATTGGAAGTTAGTGACTTGATATCGACGCACAGGAATCAAGCTGTCAAGTTATCACTGATGAGAAATTAGCTGCTGCACCAACCTATGAAAATATTGAAGCGTTAGGTTCTGGACGTGATTCAGAGGTCGAACATAACGATATTCTAACAATATAATGTTATAAAACGTATCCTTTAGAATCATGGATGTAGACACAGGATACAAGAACGAGTCCAAGTTTCTGGATAACTTGCGTTTATTCACAAGCGCAATGTAAACAGGAACAGTATACGATCAAACAGCATTTAAGTGCTCCACTAATTTCACAGAGTAAGCGATATTATTCTCAAAATGTTGACTAAAGTAATTTCACAAAACAGCCGGTACTATTCTCAAAACATTAACAAAAATCACTGTCCAGTGTAGCTCGTTTCACGTCCATTCGTCAACTCCACTGCAACGGAGGGGTGAGTCCTTTTTATACCCTCTCCATAGAAACTTCTGGAAATATCTATATCTCAAAGAATAATCGTTCTATCGAGAAGTTTCTGGAACATTCCGGAAGTCCCCGAATTTGCGATAAATCACCAAATCAGGCAACCCTTCTTCTAACTGGGAAAACCTGGGTCCACGCCATCCTCATGTCATGCTGACGTCATGCACTGTATTTTCTTCAGCTGGCCTTCGAGACAGACGAAAGAGGAGGGGCCATACGGATTATTGCGCGTTCACAACAATAAGAAGATTTGGTGGGTATTGATACTGTTCTGCCGTGGATTGAAAGGCAGGAAAACATCACTTGGTCAAAAATTACTCCAATTAGTTCCATGAAATAGGGAACAACGAGCAAAAATGTACAGGTGGACTCAGTTCCAATTCAGTTGTCAGTTTGGAGCGTAGAACTACAACTTGCAGATAGGAGAATTGAAACGAACTAGTTTAGTATGGTTTCAATTCGTTTATTTAATTTGGTATAGCCAGCATAGATCTATGATATGAAAAATATGTATTTCTATGGCGAAAAACCTAAAATATTTATTTAAACTGTCAATTTTGTAAAAATAAATTATTAGCACATACAAATTAAAACTGTTACTGTCCTAGATGCTGTCAAGAATCGAGAGATGACTACATTCTACCTATGGAGGTAAAAGTAAGGAGTTAAAACTTCATATTAAGTAAAAGCTAATATCGTTTGAGACAATAATTCAGGTAGCGCTGGGGTAAGATAAGTAGTCCTGCATTGCATGTATTTCTATGGCGAAAGGCCTAAAATACTTTTATAAGCTGTTCATTTTGTAAAAATAAATTATTAGCGCAATGCAAATTAGAACTGAAACAATAAAGAATATTCCTACGTATTCAAAATTATTTTACCTTTCAATTTATTTTTATTTCTATATATTCTGTACTCTACTCTGATACTATAAGAAAATACTGATTAATTATACTCATAATTAGGGAACCGTTAATTTAAAAATAATCAAAAATACATATACTAAATATACTACGTTTTTCTGTTGTACCAACTAAAAATAGCGACCACTTTACTAAAACTAGCGGTACCTAGATATAATTCTCAAAGCGTTATGGCATTTTCAAGTGTTCCACAGGAGTTTTATCTCCTCCATTCTATGTATCTCCATGGCTGTATATTATTGCTTGGGCGTTACTGTTGTTGTTGTTGAGATCCAGACCGTCCGACCTACCAGAAAGGTGTAAGGTAACCGTTTGGACGGCCGGGAAGTGCCACCCAATTTAGACCGGAACCCAGTGGGGGAGGCATCCACAGGGACCGCACCCTCCTTCCCCTACCACCAACCTCTCGGAAGGACTTCCGGACCGACATGTTTAACGTGATCGTACTCCGCATGAACACGGCGGCAGTTGAGGCAGCGTGCAAATCCAGCGCGCAAACCACCGGGCTACCGCACCCGAGATGTGCCAACAGCACGCGGTGTTCCCAGGTGGTCACCCACCCAAGTACTAACCGTCCCCGATGCTGTTTGACTTCGGTGATCTAACGAGATCCGGTGTTTTCAGCACAGTAGGACCGTTGGCTCTTGAGCGTTACTGGAAAGAATCAGTAGGTAGCACATGAATTTCCTTGTAAAATTCAAATTTGTTTTTTCTTACATAACCCATTAAAATGAATTTAACTTCTTAAAATTGTATGCAAAATGTTTTCTATAGAATAATTTCCGCGTGCGTGTGCATGTTATGTACTCAAATTTCTTTCCTTCGTTAAATATGCTAATTTTTAACATGAGTTTATCTTACTTGATATTGGGCATTAATTAATTATTAATTGCAATTGCATTAGGATTTTGCACGTGAGAATCAATTGGTTAATCGCTTGATAGAAAGATGCAAAAAGCCCCCTATTTCAATTTAAGCAGTGTTAAAAAATCTGATGTGAGCAGCACATGACTTTACCTGCCGACTTATATACACATTCTTTTTATTTTAATTAAATTTAATTCACTTATAATTCAATTTTCGTTCTCATTTGGTAACTGGACTCATTATCAAAGATGGTGTAGAGAAAAAACGCAAAAACAAAAATATCTCAAGAACGGATAGGCCTAGTGTAATGGGGTTGGTTTTATTCTTTTCGTCGTTAAAAATTACGTATAAAACAAGCATTTAATTTATATATTTCAGCATACGTAATTTTTTATTTTAGATTTTGTCGATTTTTGCGGGTTTTTTTGCAAAAATGGCAGGTTATTTTTTTCGAATCATACCAAAATCTAATCAGCGCCAGGATAACTCACAAGCGACTTATCTACTAAATTTTGTGAAATTCGGTATATTAGATATTTAGCTAGAGTGGATACAAGCTTTTGCGGGCCATTTCGCAAAAAAAGGCGGGTTCTTTTATCCCGAATCGTACCCAAAACTAATCAGCACCAGATTCGCCCACAAGTGACTTACCTACCAAATTTTATGAAATTCGGTCCATTAGTTTTTTGGTTAGAGTGGACACAAAATCTGCACAGACAGACAAACACACGGGCGTCACGCTAAAAATAGTTGTTTCGTATTCTAGAGGTCTCGAAACGTGTAGATCCGTCGAAAACTCGAGTTGCGATTTTCGACATGATTTCAATACTTTCTCTATACATTACCATGTATTGCAGGGAAAGTAATAAATACAAA
This sequence comes from Amaurobius ferox, assembly GCA_951213105.1. Classification (NCBI taxonomy): domain Eukaryota; kingdom Metazoa; phylum Arthropoda; class Arachnida; order Araneae; family Amaurobiidae; genus Amaurobius; species Amaurobius ferox. Next base: position 94,397,491 of record OX578150.1, read on the forward strand.
AATCGGTGTCCTGTGGATTTTGTACACCATTTATTTGCCGTAAAAGAGGTAAAGTCATTGCATTATGTAGATAAAGACATGTGCTGTCCACCTCAGGTTTTTTTTCGTTCTGATAATGAGTGCGATACAAGTAGAACTAAACACTATGCGTGTATGAGAAAGTCGAAGGGAATCGGTCTTCAAATACATTTTATTTTATTCGGCGATTTTCAATAATCTCTTAAGTTGCTGCAAAATATTTACGCTTTAATTAAAGCATTTTGGACGGAAATAATGTTAAAATAAACACTACATTAACTGTAAATTATTACGCCTTTAAAATCATTCTTAAACTAAATACATAAATAAATAAATAAATATTAAAAAGCGGTACTCAAAATTTCGCAATAAAAATCTGTTTTACTTCATCTTAAAGACAAAATTAATCGTTTTTGATGGAACGAAGGAATTCCGATTACATAGACAGAATGGTTGTTCTACGGCGTTGAAGGAAGAGATTTATTTTAAGTTTTCTTCAAACTAAGAATATTTTGATTTGTTTTTTAAAAACTGAAACACAATATTTAAAAACATTGGATTTGTAAAATGTGATTTGGAATGTTGACATTCCATCGAAATTTTTACTTCGAAATTTTGTTCCTAACTTTATTTTTTTTGTTACAGTGTTTTACAGTGTTTTTGGAATGTAAATATGGTTTTAAGTACTTCAAATGAAGTTATGGTACTATGAAACGATTTTAATTAGTAAGTCTGTAGTCGTTAATGGATTGCTTAACACTTCTCTTTCTAAATTAATTATGAAAGGGGGGTCCTATAAGTCCCGTAATGATATAACTCTGAAAATAGTGATGTTAGAGTTATAACTCTCACAGCAAAGATCGTCACATGTGTGACGGTGACGTTCTAGTCACGTGACGCCTGGGCCACAATGTGACATCATATTTGTGACTTCTATGCGACGATATTCTGTGACGTTTCCACAATTTAATTAACACGTAAAAATTTGACGACATTACAATGGCAATTACAATGTGACGTCACAAACAAGTTAATATGCGACGTCACAAACGACCTTGAAAATGACCAAAATGACTTCGCTGTGACCTCAATATGACATTGCCGAGACGTACTGCGACGTCCTGTGACGTCCCAAAGTCACAGTGTGACGTAAATCTTACGTCACTGTGAAAAAAAATGCTGTTAGGGAAATGTTACATAAAGGTATACAAAAAAAGCTCATGTTCTAATCGTTGAAAGTGATAAAAGTGATGAAAGTGATAAAAGGTGTTTAATGAAATGCCACGTTTACTAATGAATAATTACATAAAAAATGGTCACTCATGTAACATTATTATTATAACATTACTTACTCAGTTCAAGCCGAGTTCAGGGATGCTTGAAACGTGCTTTTCCGTCAAAAACATCCGAATTTTCAACCCCATCACAATACTTTCCTTATACTGTACTACCTATATAGAGAAAATAAAAATGAAGACTACCTCAAGAGATTTCGAAAATCTGTGCACAAATGTCTGTGAAAATTTTCGCTGAAATCGCTCAGCCACCAAAATACTACCCTGCTCAGCGGTATACATATAATGGCCTAACTATATCCAAGATTATACTAAATTTCAGAATATAAACGTTTATTAAATCAATGTAATGGATTGATTTAAGCATTAATGTAAACAGGTTGGTTTTACTATGTATGGTTCTGAATACATAAAATACCTTATTATTCTGTTATATTCAATATTTGTATTCAAAACATGCTCAAATCTGTGAATAATACACAAACTCAGGAGATATAATTGCGCTATTGACAGATTTATCAGGGCTGTTGTCAAACATCCCGATGCAGAGGAGCTACTTAGTTCGTTTTTCAATAGGAATTGTTTCATTTATGATAGTAAAATGAAATATGGCATATTGGTGCATATAGGATAGGTGCATATAGAAGTAGAAAAATAGGATATATTGTCACTGTCTTGAAGTTTTTTTTATCAATTATCATGAAGAAATGACAGCCGAAAACATTTGTCTGCCGTTATCTCCCAAGCGGTTTATTGAATCAAAATCGCCGCATTATCGTAATGATATTTCGGTAGCGTCTGCCCGTCAGTCCAATCGTCTCACTTGGCGATAAATTTGGCGAAATTTTAAAATGTCGCCAAATTGATTAAAATATCGACAAATTAACGACAATAATTGCAAATCGATAAAAATGACACCAAATCAATAAATTGTGTTTTGAAAGGGGATAGTATTGTAATGATGTTTCGAAAGTGTTTGTCTATAAGTCCAACCGTCTCACTTCGAGACAATTTTTTCGAGTCTTTTAAAATGTCTCAAAATTGAAAAAAACATCTCAAGAATTAACGACAATGCCACCAAATCGATGAACAAATATCTTGGGAAGAATATACAAGTAAGAATCTACTATAAGAAAAGCCATTTCTCTGTTCATTCGTCCGTGATATTTGGCAAAAATTATTGGCAAAGAATTGGGCGGGATGTCGCAAATGTCGCCAAATTCATAAAAATGACGCCAAATGGGAGGCAATATTTTGCAAAATTTTGAATTCCATCATATGAGGAGCATGAATTCTAGTCTAGCATAACAAAGGAAGATGTGTGTGGGGAGGGGGGTAGTCTGTAGCTGTAAATCTAAGCGGCTTGCGACCATGAAATTTGGTACACAAGTACTTCAGAACCAAGTTCATCTGGGCGTTATTTTATTAAATTTCGAATTGGTGTTTTAGTTATTTTATATTTTAGGGTTGATTTTAAGATTTTGGATGATATTCACACATATCGATTTATTAGTAACCTAAAATATTACACCGTTTCCATCTCGTGGCCATTATCAGAAAGACTGAAGAACATTCTCACCAGCAATGTTTAAACCGAATTCGTGGAATAATTTCTCCATATTTATTTATATTTTAAAAATCGAAATTTGCATTTTTTTACTTGTTATATATATATATATATATATATAGACATTTTTTATACTGTTGAGGTTATTCGCATATACACGTGGCGAAAGAAGGGTTCCTGCCACATGGTAATACAAATTTTCCTAATGTTTCTTATCTTCATTTTTTCATCTTTTGGTGCCTGTAGTCTGAGTTTGGACATTTATAGTAATGTACAATTGTCCAATCTGAAACAGTTTGGGTTAATTAGAATTAAATACTCAGACCTGAAGATGAATTTAATTATTTTTAACACTTTACAACAAAGTTGAAAAGTGTTTATGACTTTGTTCATTCTGTCTGTCTGTCTGTCTGTCTGTCTGTCTGTCTGTCTGTCCGTTAGCACGATAACTGCCGTAAAAATGACTTAATCAAAATGAAATTTTAGTATGTTGTTCAGACGGTCTGTAGGACTTATGGGAATATAAATGAATAATATCACACAATTAGTTTTGGATTGAACCCGGGTTGAAAAAATGAAATACATTGAGCCCTATGGGACCTAATTTTTCTAACATTTTTTAAGCGGATTTAAAATTCACAAATTGCTTCGAAAATTTTAGGTAATAGTCAAATTGTTCCATAAAATATATAAAAAAAAATTCAGCTAAATATATTCAGTAGTTATTTAAATAAAAATTAAAATAATAATTGCACATCTTATATGAAACGATCACGTGACCATGATATGAAACGATCACATGACCCACTTCAAAATGAGATATGGCATCCATCTTGTTTCAAATTCGTGATTTTTTAAAGTTCTTTTTAATTCATATTGAGTGTTGTATCCATCCTAAAACTACTTTATTTCTGCTTAAATTCTGTGCATCTACATACTAAAACAACACAATGACAATATATTTGAGTTTAAATTCTCATTCAAATTTGATTATTTCTACAATTAAGCCTATTTTTCACCTATGTAAAATGTAAACAGCAAAATATGTAGAATGAGTTGTATTAGATTTACTGTATTTCTTTAACACAAAATAATTCAGTCCATGGAGTCTGCATGGCTGATATGAATGAAATATTAATTGATTTTATAAACAGAAGGACGATATTTTTCGATGAAGTTTTAAGCATAAAGTTTATGAATTGTAGCTCCATGGTCTTAATTTTTAAATAAAATAAATTATTATAGTATTGTGATGAATGAAATGGAGAAAGTTATGAATGAAATTCTGCTTTTATAGAGATCCAGGCGTGTTATTTTTTCTATGACGTCATTTGAATTAATTTCAGTTGTTTTCGATGAAGTTTTCAAATATAATAAATTATCGTAGTATTATGATAGATTTAAAAATATTACCGTGGAATGTATTGCATTTTAGATATATTTAAACCACGCAATTTATATTTCAATGCCGTCTTTTGAATGAAGTTCATTTTTTTCAATGAAGGTTTAAGTTTTCAAATATAATAAATCAATGTAGTATCGTGATAAGTTTTAAAATATTACCGAGGAATGTATTGCATTTTCGACTTTTTTAAATAAAATTGCATTGAAGTTGGAAAGTGTTTCATAATCAATGCTTTAAGCATGATTGATCTTTCTTGTTAATCTTTGAATTTGGGCCGGTGCTGATGTTTTCTATTATAGGCATTATGGCCGTGGTTTTGCTTCTATGGTGATGTTAATATTTCACGATTACTTGAATTAATTATTTTTATTATTACTTCTTTCTAATATATATATATATATAAAATATATAATATAAAGAAAGTGGATTATCAGAAATATATGTGTTATAGTAATTATGCGCAAAGCAGCAAGAGGTACTATACACCATATAATGCATAAAAAAGGAATGGATAAAAAGTGAAAAAAGGAAGGAAGGCTTAGCAAAAAGCTTACTTGATGGCGGTAAGGGGTTGTGACCTCACGCCCCAGTTTTCAACGAGCTCGTCATAAATGCCGCGGCACTGCACTCCTGGTCGCCAGCTTTGGCTCAAGCCCACCTCCGGAGTGACAATAAAAATTGTCACAAGACCTTCAAAAAGGAATGAACCGAGGACAAGAGTAAGTTCACTACCGTACAAGCGATCTGTATTGCTGACCTCGGTGAAATGTATACAGCATCTTAAGATCGTGCTGCGGTCCTGTCATATGCATGATACGATCCCTCATTCTCTAATTAAATATAAAAAAGACTTGATCTTTACACCATACGCTAAATTGTTTCGGTATAAATTATCTATATTTTTAAGCATAAAAGGAACTGGATATTTTTGAATATATGCTTGCTTTAAAAATACTTGATCAAAATCAATACGTAAATTTTCTGCTTTAATAGTTCTTTTAATTCTGACCAATCCTCCCAAGAATACATTGCGAAGTATATTCAAGTGTAGGTTGGAGTGCCAATGTATTATTCCATTTATAGGTATTTTAAAATGGTTTCTTTTGTCATAGATGGTAAATATGATTGGGATTTGTCTAAAGTTGATACTCAAATCCAAAAACTCAACCACGTTGTTATTTTTAACCGGATTTTCCTTCAATATGAGGTTGGGTGTGTAGAAATCCAAGTTCATACAATAGTTTTCATTTTCATATCCAATAATCACGCCATCTACATAACGCAGGTAAACGATTTCGTTGTTAATATGAGACTGGTTTTCATAAAAACTAAGGTAGAGATCGGCTAGTATGGAAGAACATCCCCCCCCATGGGGATGCCTTTAATTTGTTGATATGCAAAGACTCCATTGAAAAGATAATTTTCTTTGATGACTATTCTAATTATAGTCTTAAATTTATTGAATTCTATATTTCTTTTTAATTCATATTCTTCATATAAACGGTAAAGGATATTTGATAAGTCTTCTAGATCTATAGTGTTGAAAAGTACTTGGAAGTCATAAGTCTTTAAGTATAAATGATTTTTATGATCTTTTAATGAATTTATCACTGGTTGGCTATTTTTTATGATGTAACTTCCTTTATTATTAATTTGTAGCAAAATAGGTTTTAAAAGCTTTAGTAACATAGAATTGGCTTTAGTGAGATACGTATTACATCCGACAGTAACCGGTCGGAAACATATACGGCTTTTATGTAGTTTTGGAATATTTATCAAGTAGGGGTACTGTATTATTCCAGTGTATTTGATGCCTGTTAATAGATATAAGGCTTTAATTTTATTTGAAATTTCCCTAAGGGGAATGTTGATTTTGCAATAAAGTATATCATTCTCATATTTTGCTCTCAAGGTGTTAATATAAAAGAACTTACAGGTGAATGCGTAGTTGCTTGAGGCTTTGTCAGTATAAGTAATTATATACCGTTCTTGAATGGTCTTGAGAAGCTGGATCTTCAATTTACATTTATCAGGTGGTTGGTAAAGTTCATTATAATAATACTTGAAGTCTCTGCATATCTGGTTGTTGCCTTGGTTTTTCTTAATATGATTGCGATGTAGGTTGATACGGATATTTAAAGGATTTTTTGTTTGTCCGATGTATGACTTCTCACAAGTATTGCATTTTATTAAGTATATGCATTGGAATGCCTTACAGAAAAGGCGATATTTATATGATTGACCAAGGATGTGAGGATCTGCACAAGGGCAGAGCATACATCTTTTGGATTTACATTTTTGAAATTTAAATGTCATCATATAACGAAAATTACTTCTATATACTTCATCACATACAGAAGTTAAAACTTCGTCACTCATTTGTAGATCAGCAGGTATATCACGATATGCACAATTATCCACAGATTTTACATTTTTTAGTTGTATATCACGCTCCTCTACAGGTTGAAAATAATTTCTGATTGAATTTTTGGCAGGTTGCATGATATCGATCTTACGGGTATCTGTTACCGTAATACCGGGCAATTTAAGATTATAAGAATATAACTCAAATGTTGCCAGTCGCTATTTCAATATAAAATGTTTCATCATATAAATAATATAGTTTACACTCCTATAAAGAGTGAATAGTAAAAAGTCCCCATCTTCAAGGCTGTAGTTATGAGTTTGGACAATAGTACATTACTATAAATGTCCAATCTGAAACAGTCATTTGTTTGGGTTAATTAGAATTAAATACTCAGACCTGAAGATGAATTTAATTATTTTTAATCTTTGAATTTGGGCCGGTGCTAATGTTTTCTATTATCGGCATTATGGCCGTGGTTTTGCTTCTATGGTGATGTTAATATTTTACGATTACTTGAATTAATTATTTTTATTATTACTTCTTTCTAATATATATATATATATATATATATATATATATATATATATATATATATATATATATATATATATATATATATATAATCATCGCAACCGATGAATTAAGCTTATCACAATTCTATAATTTGGCTAAATGTACACCATAAACCTCAGTACTTTAACAAAAATGTTTTTTTCGATTTTATAAGTAATTTTAAATTTTGTAATTCTTTAAGTGATCGCATTCAGATCTTCCGTGAATTTCTCCCACTTTAACCGGAGACTCAACCTTCCCCTTCTCTGGATCACACCCATTTTAAAGTTTGAGGCTTGAACAATGTGCCAACCTTCTGCATTTATTGGAAATTTCCGGCAGTATCTTGTTTCAGACTCTTTCCTGGGGGTTTTAAATATTTTATTATTTTTGTTTATGCTTTTTCTGAGAGCGTATTTCGAGATTTGGAGTACCGTGCTATCTGTATTATAGGAAATATAAAAATTACGTTGTTTGCTGTAACCAATAAATATATAGATAGGTTTAATTGTTCAGAGATTGTTGAAATTAAGATTTAAATTGTGTCCGTTGACATAGAACGTAGACTCCGCAAATGATGGATTTCGGTTTTGTAATTTGTCTGGGGGGGGGGGGGGGGCGTATCACGCCAATTGTGTTCATTGCTATGTATACTAATAAGATTGATTTATTTTATTATTTTATATAACTATTCTGCTTTAATTCTCGGACAATTTCGGGTACACAAAATAAGAACCAAATTCAACACAAAAAAAGGGTCCTTGCAATTTTCTCTGTAACTTTAACTATTTAAATTATAGAACGAATGGTTGATAAATTAATCTAAATGGTTTATAGATTACGCGATGAAGGCATGATCAATGACAAAAGGAATGAGATGAACAATTTTAAGTTACACCATAAATGATTGAGCAGGGCATATCTTAAATTTTTTAACCAAACACTTTTCCTCTCACAGGAAGTTGAGCTCACTATACAGAATTCCTATAAAATTCCTTAAGCACCCCGATATCTTTATCAGGAAAAGTTCATGACTGTATACGGTAGAACTATATACAGTAAAATGACTATACCCAATCGAATAAAAGTGATTGAAACGCCTCTAGCGGAGAATTAAAAAGTTAGGATGGCAAACACTGTCGCAAAGTCTGATAGAAGAAAACCGCTAATTGTAAAGTTGTAGACTATTGTTCAAACAGTAGTAATTTATATCGTAAGCGTACGAAACACTAATATGAAAGCCGGTATTTTTTTCTGAAATCCAAATCTGCATCGTCTCTAACGGAGGGCATTCTAAAAAGTCTCTGCACTATATTCCTAGGCATGCAAGTGTTGTTTATTGTAACATTCTTGAATGTGACAGAAATTCGTATTTAATTATATTTTGTCAAAATATTATTTCTGTAACTGTTTTATGGTCGATTCATCTTTATTAGACAATGCTTTGCAACTTCGTATTTGACACTTTTCTTTTATCTCGTTTTGTTGCCGAGTTCGTATTCCTAAATTTTCATTCCTTAATTCTTAACTTCGTATTCCTTGTATTCGCTTAACTTCGTATTCCTTGTATTAGCTTAACTTCGTATTCCTCGTATTTGCTTAACTTTGTATTCCTCATATTAGCTTAATTTAACTTTATATTCCTCATATTCGCTTAATTTAACTTTGTATTCCTCATATTCGCTTAATTTAACTTTGTATTCCTCATATTCGCTTAATTTAACATTGTATTCCTCATATTCGCTTACTTCAACTTTGTATTCCTCATATTCGCTTAATTTAACTTTGTATACCTAAATTCTACGCTAGGAGCGCTGAAATCACTGATATTCAATCCGGCATAGTCACTTTATTTTAGAAAGATCTAACGTGTACACTCAAGGCCATTTCCTTACGAAGTTATTGGACAGCTTAAAAACTTTCCTAGAAAGCCTGTGTAGAAACAAAGTTTTTAATGTAATGAAAAGTTTAAGCGATTATTTCAAAATATTTTCATACTAAAATTTTTTCAAAATGGCGAATATTATATTTTATCTATCATAGAATAATACTACATCGATATGGCAATATTTTTATTAATATTTTATTACCTATTCGATGTCTGCTGCTAAGTATACAATACGTGCTTAGTAATTCCACTAATACGTAAATGTCCAAAGTTTAGCCAATATAATATAATTTACAATGTCTAAATTTTAATTTTATAAATCGTCAAAATGTTAATCATAATTAACATCTAAAGTATTTTATAGCAAATATTGATTTAAAATATCATAATTTTTTTTTTGTTCTGTTGAGATTCTAGATATTCATATTCTAAGCCGTCCTAGGACTTCTTACGCTTACATTCTGATTAAAGCACTTTAAACGGAAACTCCTTCATTAAATAAAAATTTTAAAGGGATTTCATTACCTGCAAAATCATTAAGCCTTTCAAGTTATTATTGGAAAAAAAAATCTTGAAATATAAAAATTCTCACAAAACTTTTAAAGTTTAAATGTGCTTCATTTTTCATCTGTGAGAGAAAAAATAATCTCTTTTAATGAAACGAAAATATTCAAAAAAGGTAGATTTAGCTTAGAATAGAGAAATATTTATTTTAAGATTATATCTCTAAGATTATTTGTATTTCATTCAAAAAATGAATGAACACGAAATTCGTTTCAGAGTTGAAATTTTTTAGTGTCCACATATGTTTTTCTTGCCAGTTTTCACTCTCTGCCCTTCTAAATGCTTTTAAAATCAGGGAAAAACTCTTAAAATATTTACAACATTTTAATAGGTTTTATTACTTTCCTTATATACATAGTATAATGTATAAGGAAAGTATTGTGATGGGGTCGAAAATTCGCATTCGACGGAATTTTCGACGGAAGAGCACGTTTCCAAGCATCCCTGAATACGAATTAAACGTTTTGAGATGATGTGTGTGTCAGTGAGTCTGTGGAAACGATATCTCATGAACGAATGGAGCGATTCGAACGAAATTTGGTACACAAATTACGATCCGTAAATACTGGAATCCTATTGTTTTTATACGTTTGAATGTTCAGAACCCCCATAAATTTTCGAATGAAATTTTGAAAAAATCATCAAAAACAGCAAACCTTCCATATAGTTACATAAATAATCATTTCCTATGTAATGTTTCTACGGAAAATGATTGACATAAATTTTAGAACGCTAGCATGAACCGTTCTCGAGAGATTGCACATTTTTCAGAAAAGTTATCAAAAATCATATAAATTAAAAGAATATAACCTAATTATGAAATATGTTCACTTTTCATAAGTAATATTATGCGAAAAATTTGGTGATATCACTCTCGTGGATCTAGCTCGTTCCATTCATGAGGAAAAATACTTTGGGTAATACTTTTGTAATTGGACTCCAATAGTCATTTATCTGCTGTAACAATAACTTATTTCTCCGTCCATAACGCTTGGCGTGATTTTGGCGGAATGTCGCCAACTTGGCAACATTTTTAATTGTTGCCAAATTAATGAAATTACCACTAAATTGGTAAATATTCCGCTAAGTTAATGAAAAAGACGACTAATTGCTAAACGTTCAATATCTTGGAAAGAACATAAGAGTAGAATATAAAAATAACCCATTTGTGTGTTCGTCCGTCCATCCGTCCATCCATAACGCTCGGCGAGAAATTTTGGGACTATTGACGTTGCCAATTTTGCGACTATTTTAAATGTTGCTAAAGTGACAAATATGTCACCAAATAGATAAAAATGATGCCATATCGAAAGTAATGTTTCGGAAATTCTAATTTCCGTCATATGACGGGCATAACTTCTAGTATATAAGAAATGCTCTTCTGTCCGTATGTCTCCCCCCCCCCCCCGGGGCGGGCCACCCAAGATGGTGGTTTCGGATGTTGGCTCTGTAGCCTTGATCCTCCAAACTGGGGGGTAAATTAATCCGGGGGTATCTCAACCTCGCTGCTGATGACTCACGGATGCAATCGCGGAAGTGACGAGGCAGTCCCCGGACTCTTCCAGGTGGCCGGATCACGGGACTGTGGCTATTTATGCCCTGAGCCCAGGTCTGGCCGGTGACCGGAGTCGGGCCCGGCAGGTGCCTTCGGCCCCTGCCCGGTGAATGATTCCGCCGAGTTTCGCGACCGAGGTTGCGGCTTTGCTGGAAAAGAGATGTAGCGGTTGCGCCTCGATGTCCCACTGAATGCTAATAACCCAAGCTGGTTAGCAGGGCTCGCTGGTATGTACTCTGTCCGTATGTCTGTAACACGTGGTGATACATTTGCCGAACTTGGCGAATAATTTAGCAAAGTATCGCTAACTTGGCGAAATTTCGCTCCAGATTGTCAAATATATCGTAAAAATAGCAAAAATGTCGCTAAATTAATGACAATAACGCCTAATTGATGAATTAATTATTAAAACATGGACTATATAGCTTATTGAGCATGCAATCAATATTTATAATTGTTTATTTAGAGTTGCGAGAAATATAAGTTAATTGGGTATATTGATATATTTTATATATTATCATCCAGAAAAGCGCCAAATGTACAATTCAACGATAAAAACACATTACCGTGGATCTTATATATTATTTTATGACTGTAAAAGTAATCAATTCATTGCATTATATAAGGAAAGTCATCTGTGGGCCACATCACATTTTTTATTAACAATCTATGGCGTCGAAATTTATCGTCTTCATCAAAATATTGCTAAGTTTCGTTTTTGCACCGGGGTTGATACTATATGTGTGCTAAGTTTCAGTATTCTAGGTCTTTAAGAAGGGGATAATAATAACATGTCAATATGGTTATGTATTCAATGTATTAATTTAATGTTGCTAATTCAATTTTGAATGCAGATTTCCTTGAAAAATATGCAAACATATCCAGTAAGATAAATCCCATGTTGAACTCTATGCAACAAACAGAAAAGGAAATATTTTTAGGAATAAGATATGTGTATTTGAATTTAGGTTATAGAATGAAATTTCAACTGAATGTTTGTCACGGTGGGTGTTCTTAATTAATCTTGAGTGCAGATTTCTTTTAAAAATACGCAATCCTACACAGACAAAACCTCGGCCATTTAAAACTTTATTCATGAAAAGAAATTGTCATTTTTACTTTTCCTGCAATCCATGGTAATGTATAAGGAAAGTATTGGAATCATGCCGAAAATCACAACTCGAGTTCGGATTTACACGCTTCGAGACCTCTAGAATACGAAAAAACTATTTTTAGCGTGGCGTCTGTGTATGTGTCTGTGCAATGTATGTATCCACTCTAACTAAAAAAATAATGGACCAAATTTCATAAAATTTGCTATGTGAGTCTTTTGGGTGAGACCCTGGTGCTGATTAGTTTTTGGTAGGATTCGTAAAAACAGAACCCGTCTTTTCTTGAGAAATGCCTGTAAAAATTTCATATATCCACTCTAGCTAAAATACTAATTGACCAAATTTCACAAAATTTGGTAGATAAGTTACTTGTAGGATAATCTGGTGCTGATTAGATTTTGGTATGATTCGGCAATGAACAACTTGCTTTTTTTTTACGAAATGGCCTGCAAAACTCGCTAAAATCTAAAATAAAAAAAATACGTATGCTCAAATATATCCATTAAATACTTGTTTTATACGTAATTTTTAACGAAGAAAATAATAAGACCAACTCCATTACACTAGGACTAGCCGTTCTCGAGATATTTTATTTATTTCGTATTTTTTCTGCGCCACCTTTGAAAATAAGTTCAGTTATCAAATGAGAACGAAAATTGAATTACAAGTGAATTAAATTTAAATAAAATGAAGAGAACGTGGATATAAGTCTGCTGGAAAAGTCATGTGCTGTCCACATCAGATTTTTACTTTTGGAACAAAATACGTGTGTTTGAGTCTGGATTTGAGATGAGATTTCAAATGGATTTTTGTCATCGCGAATGTTGCTAATCCTATTTTAAGTACAGATTTCTTTCAGAAATGCCATTACTTGTGTTTGTGCGTTGTTGTCTGTTAATCGACAACTTAATTTCGCTAAGTACGAAAGAAATTAATGTAGAAGAATCTTCATTAAAGTTGACAGCCATTGCTGGTAATGCAATATACAAAGAAGAATTAATGCAATTCCCAAACATTACTGTAAACTAAACTCATCAGATCAGTACGCACGTCTGCCCATTCACTTTGAAGTACGCAGGACCTTTCTTTGCAAAACTTTGGGGGTGCTTAAGAACTTTTCTGGGAGCGCTGTATATAAAACACAAGACACCAAAACAGTAAGGTACTTTTTATCATGAATGCAAAAGCATTAAAATTTAAATATGGCAACTCTATTCAAAAACACATTCTGCAAGTAAAAGAATTTCTAAGTATTCCCATTCAGTCTTTGAAATAAATCAAAGTAGTTTTATTTCAGAAGGAGGGGGAATCTAAAATTACTCCATTCAACTTATAGAACGATACACGCAGCCGGCTATTTTTTTTTTCTGTCAAACGCGATTAATTTATTTTGAAGATGAAGCAGAGCAGCGATTTTTATTTCAAAGTTTCACGTAATGTTTGACTTTTGGGGTTCTTTTTCTAAACTGTAATAACTTTAAAAGAGGTAATGGTTCGCAGTTAATGAAAGATTTCTTAAATTTTATTGAATAAAAACGTTTCAAATTTAACGTCCTTGTGCATAATTTTTCAGCATAAAAAGTTCAGGAAGAGATCGGGAAAATTTTATTTCAAAACGTCTGATGAAAGGGAAAATTTAACTGCATTGATAAAAGGAATTCTTATAGATTCTTATAGAATATACTTTTTATTTAAGTTGTTTCAAACTGTGATATTTATAAATATTTGTAAATACATAGTTTTAATTCATTGACGTAGAATAAAGTCTTTGCCAGCAACAAGGTGAGGTTTGGGAAGATTGTAGCTCGACGTGAGATAGTAGGAAGGGGACTGAAGTGGAAGGAAAACTCTCGGATTTGCAATTGATAGTATCCATTGACCGGTTTCGGACTAATTATGCGTTCATCAGCATGGATTAACAGTTAACTGCAATGACAACAAGAAAACTTGATATTTGCTGCAATTTTGCCAACTTCTGAGGTAACTGACAATTACTGTCCTTCCCCGTAGTCGGCATAAAATTCATTTAAACTTTAGCTTGGGCTACTGAAAGATGCCAAAGCCAAGTTCAAAATCACCAGAACCCGCCAGAGAGGAGCATTCCTTGAAATGAGGAATACACTCTTATTGCAGATAACAGCATCCATGGGCCGGTTTCACGCTTATTTTGATGCGCTTATCAGCATAGGAAAACAGTTAAGTATAAAGACAGCAAAAAAATTTGCTGTTTGCCGCAATTTTGTGAGCTTTAGTGGTAACTGTCAATTGCATTTCTTCCACGTAGGTAACATAAAATTCGTTCAGAAATGGACATTCCCTAAAATAAGGTATATATACTCCTGTTGCAGATAACAGTATCCATGGACCGGTTTCGCGCTTATTATGTGCTCATCAACATGGAATAGAAGTTAACTACAATAGCAGCAAGAACACTTGATATTTGCCGCAATTTTGCCAACTTCTGCGGTAACTGACAATTAAAATCCTACCACATAGCCGGCATAAAATTCGTTCACACAAGTGTTAGGCCGAGTTTAATATGTGCGTGTTATAAGGGATGATTCATCGGGGTGACGCGCTCAAGAGATGACTGCAACCAAACGCGAGATAAGATAAGAAATGTAAACAATCTATAATATTTGATATGACAGATTTAAAATTTAATTTTTTTACACTTTTCTAACAAAATGCATCTTAAAGGGTAGTCGCAGAAATAAACGAAAATCTTAAAGAGTACATATAATCAGAATAAAAATTATGTATTGGATTCTGTGTTGCGACAACCCAACTGATTAATTACGAGTATGTATTCCTTCTGCGGAAAATTTTGAATAAAGCTCATAACTCGTGAAGTTCTATAACAAGTTTCTATAACATACCAAAATACGCCTAAACGATATTTCGCGACATCCGCCGCCAAGATTATCAATTTTCTCGCCAAGGTAAAGTGATCCAGACCCTTTAATTATAGCAATAGTTTTCTATTACGTATTCGTAACGAACGTTTATGATGTCATTTCAGTTTCAACCCGTCATATTTCTTTTATGATTTACTCCGTACCTTGCCGAGTAATAAGATTTTTCCGGTCAATGATGTTGCGAAAGTGCAATATTCCATCACTGGAGTTTTTTCTTTTGAGAAACAGACGGAGAAAACACCCGTACAAGCATCCTTTCCCAAGACGTACGTCTAAGGATGCATATAGAGAAGTTTAAAGAAGGGTTGCCAGATTTGGCGATTTATCACTAATTTGTCGACATTTAGCAACTTTCGGAAGCTTCGAGAAACATCTCGAAATATCCAATATTCTACATGATATGAGATATTTTTAGAAGTTTCTTTAGAGTCTATAAAAAGGAGTCGGAGAGAAATTGACTTGATACGAACTACATTGAACTGTGATTTTTGTCAATGTTTTTAGAATAGCAGTGTCTGTTTTGTGAAATGACTTTAGTCAATGTTTTGAGAAAAGTATCAGTTATTTTGTGAAATTAGTGACGCATTTAAGTGTTGTTTTACTGTATATTGTTCCTGTTTACGCTGTACTTGTAGATAAACGTGTCGGTTATCCAGAAATTTGAACTCATTCTTTTATACTGAATGCACACCAGCTATTCCAGATTATACATCGTAACAATACACTGAACTTTAAATCTAGCTTTAAGTAAATTCAAAGACATATACATCGTCAAACATTTGAAAATGTACTCCAAGGGAAGCGGATTAAACATTTCTGCTGAGATCAAAAGGAGAAAAATTTAAATAAATGTCCCTTAAGCATAAAATACTCCGTCCAACTGACTTCCTCCTTTTTATACATAAAGAAAGATTAATTTCGACAGAAATTAAGTGGATTTTTTTTTAATTTAAAAGTGCATCTGCAGGTTTTATTTTTAATTTACTTCTATTTAATTTATTTTTAATTTACAATGGTAACTTTAATTTCGCAATGGTTTTCTGTTAAAAAATATCTAAATTTTATTTAAAAAAAAACTCTTTTAGCTCACATTTTCATTTATATCTCTCGCAGTTATGTTTATAAAATTGTCTTATTTGATTATTTAATCTTTGATGATATAAGAACATATCATCTCTTAAGGACTTTTAAGTCTAAGGATCATCCTTATACGGCAATTTTATTTTATAAAACAATTTTAGCTCACATTTTTACTTTCCCTGCAATACATGCTAATGTATAGGGAAAGTATTGGAGTGTAATGTATAGGGAAAGTATTGGCGTCTGTCTGTCTGTGTGTCTATCTGTGCAATGTTTGTATCCACTCTAACTCAAAAACTAATGGATCCAATTTCATAAAATTTGGTAGATAAGTCACTTGGGTGTGACCCTGGTGCTGATTAGCTTTTGGTACGATTTGGAAAGAAAGAACCTGCTTTTTTTTGCGAAATGGCCCGCAAAAATATCATGTATCCATTCTGGTTGAAATACTAATTGACCAAATTTCACAAAATTTGGTAGATAAATCACTTGAGAAACACTCTGCTGATTAAATTTTGGTACGATTCAGAAAAGAACAACCTGCCTTTTCTTACGAAATGGCCTACAAAATTCGCAAAAATCTAAAACACTGACTACGAATGTTGTCAAAATGTATCAATTAAAAGCTTATTTTATACGTAATTTTTGATGAGGAAGAGAATAAGAACAACTCTTTTTTCTCTAGGACCAACCGTTCTCGAGATATTTGAAATTTTTCGCATTTTTGTTATGCCGCCATTGGAAAAATATCCAATTACCAAACAAAAAATTGAATTAAAAAAAGCAAATTTAGTGTTATTTTGTGCAATAAAACTCAATTTAACGAATTATACGAGAAATAAAGAAAAATGAATTTGAGTCTGCAGCGAAACTCATGTGCTGCCCACATCAGATTTTTATTTATATTTCTGGCAGTTATGTTAATAAAATGGTCTTAAATTATTATTTAATCTTCAATGATTTAACATCATATCATTGTCTAAGGCCTTCTAAGTAGAAGCATCATGAATTAATCAAAATCCTAATGTCTTAACGATTATTATATTTATTTTGTACTGCATGTAAAGAGAACAATTACGTTGCAATATTATGGAAATGAGCGTTTTAGAATTAATTTTTAATATACATTTAGCATAACATGCATTTTAATATACATTAGCATAATATGCATTTTGGACAATAAGATATACATGAATATATAGTATTGTTTTTAATTGAATCTGCCTGCACCCTCAATTTTATTCAATTTTGGTGTGATTAAAGTTTATTTCTACTTTTCTATGCACAACTGTTGTATGTAAGAGAGGCTATTACAAAACCTATGTTCATTTTCTATTTCTATTTACGTTCATTCGCGTAGTTTACGTTCAAATCTATGTTGTATGGTTCAACGTGGCACCAGAAAACTATTTCCTCTGAAGACACTGAATTTAATTTGAGAAGAAAATCGAAGAAAAGAAAAAATAAATAGGCATAACATACGTTACGTTAAACAGATAACGTTAAAATAAAGTTAAATTAAGGTAAAAAATACTAACCGTACAAATGACACCTAAAATGTAATAATAAAAATCTGATGTAGGCAGCACAAGACTTTCCCTGCAGACTCAAATTCATATTTTCTTTATTTCTTTAATAATACAATTAATTGAGTTTAGTTGAACCAAATAACGCTAAATTTGCATTTTTAATTCAATTTTTGTTTTTATTTGGTAATTGGACATTTTTCCAAAATCGGCGTAACAAAAATGCAAGAAATCTCAAATATCCTGGAGAACGGTTAGACCAAAAGTATAATGGAGTGTGTTACACTATTGTCCTCTTCAAAAATTGCTTAAAAAACAAGAATTTATTTGATACATTTAAGCATACACAATTTAGTCATTTTTTTCAGATTTTGGCGGTTTCGGCGGGCCATTTCGTAAAAAAGGTGGGTTCTTCTTTTCCAAATCATACCAAATTCTAATCAGCACCAGAGTATCCAACAAGTAAATTATTTACCAACTTTTGTTAAATTTGCTCAGTTAGTATTTTAGCTAGAGCGGATAAATGAAATTTTTACGGGCCATTTCGCAAAAAAAAGGCGGGTTCTGTTTTTACGAATCGTACCAAAAACTAATCAGCACCAGAGTCACATCCAAGTGACTCACCTACCAAATTTTATGAAATTCGATCCATTAATTTTTGAATTAGAGTCGATACATACATTGCACCGACACACAGACAGACACACAAACACACAGACACCCAAACACACAGACAGACACACACACAGACGTCAAGCTAAAAATAGTCTTTTCGTATTCTAGAGGTCTCGAAACGTGTAGATCCGTCGAAAACTCGAATTGAGATTTTCGACATGATTCCAATATTTCCTTCTACAATACCATGTACTGCAGGGAAAGTAACAAAATGCGAAAATTAAGTTTTTCAGTGTTTTCCTTCTACACAGTGCCGTATTGAAAAGAAAAAAATACATTTTAATCACTCATTGAATTGAACCAAATTGAGAGTACAGGCAGAATTAAAACAATCTGATGTGGGCAGCACATGACTTTACCTGCAGACTCATATTCACGTTCTCTTTATTTCTTCCGTAATTCATTAAATTGCGCAAAATAACACCAATAATTATTTTAAATTGCACTGAATTTGCACTTTTAATTCAATTTTCGTTTCCATTTGTAGCTGAACTTATTTTAAAAGGTGGCGTAGCGAAAAAATTAAAATATCTCAAGAACGGCTAGATTTAGAGTGATAGGGTGCACCATATTCTTTTCATCATCAAAAATTACGTACAAAACAAGCATTTAATTGATAAGCATACGTAGTCTTTTATATTAGATTTTGACGATTTTTGTGGACCATTTCGCAAAAAAATGACAGGTTATTTGTTTACGAATCGTACCAAAATCTAATGAGCACCAGGGTATCCCACAAGTGACTTATCTACCAAATTTTCTGAAATTCGGTCAATTAGATTTTTAGCTAGAGTGAATGCAAGCAATTTTTGGGGGACATTTGGCAAAAGAAATACAGGTTCTTTTATCCCGAATCGTATCAAAATCTAATCAGCATCAGGGTCACCGACGAGGAAGTTACCTACCAAATTTCATGAAATTCGGTCAATTAGTTTTTCACTTAGCGTGGATACATACATTGCATAGACAGACACACATACATGCGTTGCGCTAAAAATAGATTTTTCGTGTTCTGGAGGTCCCAAAACGTGTAGATCCGTCGAAAACTCGAGTAACGATTCTCGGCACGATTTTAGTACATCCCTATACATTACCACTTATTGTAGAGAAAGTAAAAATATTATCTTATTGTCCAAAATTGATATTATGCAAAATTGTCTATACTTTTTAATCTACTACACCCTCATTTCCATTTGGCAATTTTGCATAATACAAATTTGGGATAAAGATAACTTTTACATAATATAGTTTTGAATTGAATCTGCCTACACATTCCATTTGGTTCAATTTTATCTATGATTAAAATGTATTTTTACTTTCCCTGCAATACAAGGTAATGTATAGGGAAAGTATTGGAATCATGTCGAAAATCGCAGCCTGAGTTTTCGACGGATCTACACGTTTCGAGACCTCTAGAATACGAAAAAGCAATTTTTAGCGTGACGTCTGTGTGTTTGTCTATCTGTCTGTCTGTGTATCTGTCTGTGTGTCTGTCTGTGTGTCTGTGCAATGTATGTATCCACCCTAATTCATAAACTTATGGGCCGAATTTCATAAAATTTGGTAGGTAAGTCATTTGGGTATGACTCTGGTGCTGATTAGTTTTTGATACGATTCGCGAAAATAAAACCCGCCTTTTTTTTGCGAAATGGCTCGCAAAAATTTCATGTACCCACTCTAGCTAAAATACTAATTGACCAAATTTCACAAAATTTTGTAAATAAGTTACTTATATAATACTCTGATGCTGATTAGATTTTAGTATTAATCGGAAAAGAACAGCCTGCCCGTTTTTAACGAAATGTCCCTCAAAAATCGTCAAAATCTAAAAATAAGCTACGTATATTCAAATATATCAATTGAATGCTTGTTTTATACGTAAATTTTGATGAGGAAAAGAATAAGAACAACTCTTACTCTACGACTAACCGTTCTCGAGTTATTTGAGATTTTTCGCATTTAGTTATGCCGCTTTTGAAAAAATGTCCAATTACCAAATAAAAACAAAAATTGAATTAAAATGCAAATTTAGTGTTATTTGGTTCAATTAAACTCAATCTAAAGAATTATTAAAAAAATAAAGAGCATATGAATTTGAGTCCGCAAGGAAAGTCATGTGCTGCCCACATCAGATTTTTTACTTTCCCTGCAATACATGGTAATGTATAGGGAAAGAATTGGATTCATGCCGAAAATCACAACTCGAGTTTTGGACGAATCTACACGTTTCGAGACCTCTAGAATACGAAAAAACTATTTTTAGTGTGACGTTTGTGTGTGCCTGTCTGTGCAGATTTTGTATCCACTCTAACTGAGAAACTAATAGCCCGAATTTCATAAAATTTGGTAAGTCCCTTGTGAGAGACCCTGGTGTGTGTGTGTCTGTCTGTGTGTCTGTCTATGTGTCTGTCTGTGTGTCTGTCTGTGTGTCTGTGTGTATGTCTGTGGGTCTGTCTGTGTGTCTGTCTGTCAGTGCAGATTTTGAATCCACTCTAGCTAAAAAGCTAATTGACCGAATTTCGTAAAATTTGGTAGGTAAGTCATTTGTGGGCGAATCTGGTGCTGATTAGTTTTGGGTACGATTCGGAAAAGAAAAAACCCGCCTTTGTTTTTGCGAAATGGCCCGCAAAACCTTGTATCCACTCTAGCTGAAAATCTAATGGACCGAATTTTACAAAATTTGGTAGATAAGCCGCTTATAGGTCACCTTGGTGCTGATTAGATTTTGGTACGATTCGGAAAAGAATAAAATGCCTTTTTTTGCAAAATGGCCCGCAAAAATCGACAAAATCTAAAATAAAAAATTACGTATGCTGAAATATATCCATTAAATGCTTGTTTTATACGTAATTTTTAACGAAGAAAATAATAAAATCAACGCCATAACACTAGGACTAGCCGTTCTCGAGATATTTTCATTTTTTCTGTACGCCACCTTTGAACATGTGTCCAGTTACCAAATTAGAATGAAAATTGAATTAATAATGAATTAAATTTAATTAAAATAAAGAGATAATGTGTATATAAGTCTGCAGTGAAAGTCATGTACTGCTCACATTAGATTTTGACTTTCCCTGCAACACATGTTAACGTATAGGGAAAGAATTGGAAACATACCTAAAATCACAACTCGAGTTTTCGACGGATCTACACGTTTCGAGAACTCTAGAATACGAAAAAACTATTTTTAGCGTGACGTCTGTGTGTGTGTCTGTCTGTCTGTCTGTGTGTTTGTCTGTGCAATGTATGTATCCATTCTAACTCAAAACTAATGGACCGAATTTCATGAAATTTGGTAGGTAAGTCACTTGTATGTGACCCTGGTGCTGATTAGTTTTTGGTACGATTCGTAAAAAACAGAACCCGCCTTTTTTTGCGAAATGGCCCTTAAAAATTTCATTTATTTGCTCTAGCTAAAATACTAATTTACCAAATGTCACAAAATTTGGTAGATAAATTACTTTGTGGGATATACTGGTGCCGACTAGATTTTGGTACGATTCGGAAAAGAAGAACCTGCATTTTTTTACGAATTGGCCCGCAAAAATGTTATGTATCCACCCTAATACTAATAGATAGAATCCTATACTAATTGACAGAATTTCACAATATTTGGTAGATAAGTTACTTGTGGGATACCCTGGTGCTGATTAGATTTTCTTAAGATTCGGAAAATAACAACCTGTCTTTTTTTACGAAATGGCCCGCAAAAATCGCCAAAATTAAAAAAAAAACTGCACGTATGCTGAAATGTAACAGTTAAATTCTTGTTTTATGCACAATTTTTGACGAGGAAAAGAATATAACACACTCCATTATACTTTAGGACTAACCGTTCTCAAGATAATTGAGATTTCTTGCATTTTTGTTACGCCGCAATCGGAAAAATGTCCAATTACCACATAAAAACGAAAATTGAATTAAAAATGCAAATTTGGTGTTCATTTGTGCAATTTAACTCAATGTAATGAATTGAAGAAATAAAGGAAATATGAATTCAAATCTGCGGGAAAAGCCATGTGCTGCCCACATAAGATTTTATTTTTTCTATGCGCCACCATTGTATAGAAAAAGACACTGAGAAAATTTGTTTTTCTTACAATATATCAACATTATGAATAATTTGACTGAAAATCACGGTTTACAGTGGTTCCAAAAACTCTAGGAGAATAATGTTTTGAAAATGTTATTTTGCTACCGCGAGAGTTACTACTGACTGAAATAATCAAATGAATTACAAAATTCACAATAGCACAATCTGCGCTTGCACTATTATTACTTTTCTTCCAATACATGGTAATGTCTAGGGAAACTATTGGAATCATACCGAAAATCACAACTCGAGTTTTCGACGGATCTACGCGTTTGGAGACCTCTAGAATACAAAATAACTATTTTTAGCGTGACGTATGGGTGTGTCTGTCTGTCTGTCTCCGTGTGTGTCTGTCTATGTGTCTGTCTGTCTGACCGATGTATGTATCCACTCTAACTAAAAAACTAATTGACCGAATTTCATAAAATTTGGTAGGTAAGTCACTTGGGTGAGACACTGGTGCTGCTTAGTTTTTGGCAGGATACGTAAAAATATTTCCGCGTTTTTTTGCGAAATGGCCTGTAAAAATTTCATGTATCCACTCTAGCTAAAATACTAATCGACCAAATTTCACAAAATTTGGTAGATAAGTTACTCTGGTGCTGAATAGATTTTCGTACGGTTCGAAAAAGAACAACCTGCCTGTTTTTACGAAACGGCCCTCAAAAAATTTCCTGAATGCACCCTAGCATACTAATTGACCAAATTTCACAAAATTTGGTAAATACGTTACTTGTGGGATATTCTGGTGCTGATTAGATTTTGGTGCGCTTCGGAAAAGAACAATCTGCCCTTTTTTACGAAATGGCCCGCAAAAATCGCCAGAATTAAAAAAAAAGACTACGTATGCTAAAATCTTTCAATTAAATTCCTGTTTTATACGCAGTTTTTGACGAGGAAAAGAATATACAACACACTCCATTATACTTTAGGACTAACCGTTCTCAAGATATTTGAGATTTCTTGCATTTTTGTTACGCTGATTTCGGAAAAATATCCAATTACCAAATAAAAACAAAAACTGTATTAAAAATGCAAAGTTAGTGTTATTTGGTGTAATTAAACTCAATCTAATGAATTAAACAAAGAAATAAAGAAAATATGTATTTGAGTCTGCAGAGAAAGTCATGTGCTGCCCACATCAGATTTTCTCTATTTGCAAATATGTTACTGAGAGTTTCAGGGGAATCAGCTGTCCATAATGGGGTGTAAGTCTCCTGAATATATATATATATATATATTAATAATATAAACACCTTGATCCTTGACGTATCTGCCTGTTTATCTATCTATCGCTGGATGACGCTGATACAAAATGTTGCCAAACGTGTTTCTATCACAAATAAACATTTCAATTTAGATACTCATCCAGACCAACAGAATTTTCAAAACCTTTTACATGAACACTCAATTTTTCGGATTACCCATTGACTTTCCACGTTTACTGCTGCTTGAATACAGTGCTCATATTAAAAACCTGAGCGTTCTTCTTAACTAATTAAATTTTTGCTGGAACGCGGTTCGTTTTCTTGTTTTTTTTTCTTTTCTTCTTATTTTTTTCCTTTGAGTGGTGTCAGCAGATTTAAATTTTTATTTAAAAAGATTGAGAAAATAAAGTTTTTGACATTCGAAACAAATTTCATTTCACAAACGTGTTGGTCAACGAGAAATGAAGAGGATAGAAAGGAAGAAAAGCGTCGGGTAAGCAAAGAAAGAGTGAGAAGATGGCGACCCCAACAAAGTCAAGAATCTTTGGGAAAATGTCGAAAAGGGAAGTCCGAAGCATATGAACTGCTAATTGAGCAGGAACTCTACAGCAATCTCAAATCCCTCGCCAAATTGGTAAAAATGACGTCAAATGGGATATATACATATATATACTGCTGGTCATCCAAAATGCAGCACCATGAAAGACAAGAGATATCAAAGCCAAATTTATTGGACAAAGAACATAAAGTACAAGGATGAATTGATTGAAATACAGACCCGTTCGACTTGCGGAACACGAAGAAATCAGTATTTTGTGCAGCCGCCATGGTTGACAATAACTGCTACTACACGCCTCGGCATTGAAAGAAAGAGACTTTGGATGTGTTGACTTGGGGTATGTCAGTCCATACTGCTTCCACACGTTGCCAAACTTCATCTCTCGAAGTAGCTAATGGTGTTTGCTGGGCCAAACGTTTTCCAATCATCGACCAGACGTGTTCAATGGCCGACAGATCTGGAGAACGGGGGGGGGGGGCCAAGGGAGCAGTGGAACTTGGTGGGCACTGAAGAAATGCTGAACGATGTGTGCTACGTGTGGTCTCGCATTGTCCTGTTGAAACTTGGCCGCAGGCAAGCCTTGATGGTAAGGTAAGACAACAGGCTCCAAAACTTCAGAAATGTAGAGGTGGCTATTGAGTGTACCGGCAATGCGTATTAGGGGGATGCGAGAGTAAAATCCACTGACACCCCAAACCATAACGCCAGGTGAAGGACCGGTATAGAGATGCATAATACAAGAGTTATGGCGCTACTGGCGCACATGATTTGCATATGAGCTATAAAATTCTAATCATTGTATTTCCTATCGAGGCCTACGTATGGTGCAAATTTCATGTTTATTGGACGTTTCCTTCATGGTGGTGCATTTTGGATGGCCAGCAGGATATATACATGATGTGCAGTGCTATCGGTGCCCCATGGCTATTTCCTCAACCGTTACTCACAGAGATATACTTCCAATTGCAAAAATGTTTTAATTTTAAAATCTATTATCTTAGACACAGTTTAAATCAATAAATGCATTTCTGCGAGAAATACGAAATATAAATTTTTATACGGTCCCCCGGTCCTACCAATTATATTTAGGAAAATCATCCTCATACAATTTCATGCAAAATAAGAAAAAATCTTTCTTTTACGACCAAAATTCACCTAGTTATGAAGCATTAAGTTTTATGACCTAAGTCGCTTTTCCACGCATAAACATGTCCCGTTTCTGGCAAACAACAAATCAGGGACTGTATTGACCATTTCTCCAGGCAACCAACCAATCAGGGACCGTATTGACCATTTCTCAGCACAAAAAGTGCTCCAACTTTTAACAGCTGTAAGTCGGTCAATTTTGATCGTAAAACGATGATTTTTTAACACTTTACAACATAGTTGAAAAGTGTTTATGACATTGTTCATTCTGTCTGTCTGTCTGTCTGTCCGTTAGCACGATAACTGCCGTAAAAAGGACCTTATCAAAATGAAATTTTAGTATGTTTTTCAGACGGTCAGTGGGACCTATGGGAATATAAATACATAATATCACCTAATTAGTTTTTTATTGAACCCGGGTTGAAAAAATGAAATACATTGAACCCTATGGGACCTAATTTTTCAAACATTTTTTAGGCAAATTTAAAATTCACAAATTGCTTCGAAATTTTTAGGAAATATTCACATTATCCCATAAAATATATAAAAAAAAATTTCAGTAAAATATGTTAGGTAGTTTTTTAATTAAAAATTATTTAATATAGGGAGAAAAACAAATTCAATTAAATTCTGACTTTTGGAATATCCTCCAGAAAGAAAAAAGAAATATATTATATAATAAATATCTTTCCAAGAGTTTAATTATTTTGTATATGAGAGATGCTTCACATTTTAAAATATATTTGGTACATAACAATTTTTCAAATTTTTTTTTAATTTTATATAACTCTTCATGATATACCTATTTGATGGCATTTTTAATACACTTTCCTATATATTCTTAGAGAGTAAAAATATACACAGTTCTACTCTATTCTTAGAGAGTATATTCTACTCTATTCTTAGAGAGTAAAAATTTGGTACACAGCTTAAATTTGCTGAACATTTTATTCTACAAAAATTTGGTGGATCTTTAAATATAAATCCTACATTTTTTTCGAAATGGCCTGCAAATAATCCCCGATCACTTCTATAAATCATTGTTGTAATATTGTTAAAAATTCTGATGTGGGCAGCACATGTCTTTCCCTGCAGACTCATATTCACGTTCTCTTTATTTCTTCAATAATAATGTTTATCTACACAAAATAACAGCCATTAGTATTTTAAATGACATTGAATTTGCACGTTAAACTTGAATTTGGTTCTCATTTGATAGCTGGACTTATTGTCAAAGGTGACGTAGCGAAAACGCGAAAAAACTAGAATATCTCAAGAACGGCTAGTCCTAGAGTAATGGAGTCTTATTCTTTTCGTTGTCAAAAATCACATATAAAATAGGAATTTAATTGATATAATTGAGCACACGTAGTCTTTTATTTTTATATTTAACGATTTTTGCGGGCTACTTCCCAAAAATAGCCCGTTCCTTTTTCCTGAATCATACTAGAATAACCTACAAATGATTTATATACCAAATTTTGTTAAATTGGTATATATATCACTTGTAAGTTATTGAAATATTATACACCAAATTTTGTTAAATCTGTTCCATTAGTTTTCAGCTAGAGTGGATAAAGGCAATTTCTGCCGGCTATTTCGCAAAGAAGGCAAATTCTTTTATTCCGAATCGTACTATAATCTAATGAACATCAGGGTTTCCCACAAAAAACATACCTCCCAAATTTTATGAAGTTCGGTCCATTAGTTTTTCAATTAGAGTGGATGTAATATCCTCACAGACACACAGATACACTCTTACGCACACAGACGTCTTCCTAAAAATAGTTTTTTTTTGTGTTCTAGAAGTCCCAAAACGTGTAGATCCTTCGAAAATTCGAGCTCCGATATTCGGCACGATTCCAATACTTTGAATACATACACACACACATACACACATATATATTATCTGTGTATCTAAATTCCGTGCCTACGCAATTACAATAGTTGTGATTTTAAATGATCCCTAAACTTTTATTAGTTCTTCAACGAAGCCTAATTTTAACTTAAGCAGATGGCAAATATCTCAAGCGATTGTAAGATGAGTTACATAAGAATTGCTGAATTTTTTCACACAGAATTACTTAGCTCTGGAGTCTGGAATACAAGATATATGAATGAAATATTCATTGATTTGGCATAGAGAATCAGATGATTTATATTTCGATACAGTTTTAAATATTTAAGTATAATAAATTACTGTAGTACTGTGATAATGTAAAAGATATCACCACTGAATGTAGCATATATTAGAAATTTTTAAATAAAATTGCATTTCAGTTGGAAAGTGTTTCATAAAGAGTGCTTATGCACGATTGATCTTTCTTGTTTGTTTTTTTATTTTGCATAAAATTGTATGAGAATGATTTTCCTAAATATAATTGGTAGGACCGGGGAACGGTATAAAAATTTATATTTCGTATTTCTTTCAGAAATGCATGTATTGATTTAAACTGTTTCTAAGATAATAGATTTTAAAATTTGAAACATATCTGCAATTGGAAGTGTATCTCTGTGACTAACGGATGAAGAAATAGCCATTGGGTACCGTTAACACTGGGCACCCATATATATATATATATATATATAATATTAAAACACCGTGAAATACTACATTACAAAATCATCTGAAATCACACTTAAAAGGCGCAAAGCTGCACTAAAAAGAGGATTAAAATATTGTCAAAAAGAAAAGAGGTATGGATGGAAACAATATGCGATTATCGTTTCCTACAAAACACCATCTCACAGGGTTTTCCCAAGAATTTTTTAAATGACATTATCTACAAGTTTTATAAAATAACTGTAACCGAAAGTTACCGTTTATATTTAAATAAAACTGTTGGCAATATACATACTGGATTGTCACAGGTAAAGCGTGTGATAACTGATATGGGACCTCTTGAATAGGGTATAATGTATAATACGTTATAGCAAATTTGCATGGTCTTGTATGACACAATATGGGATGTACATCTGCATGTAATATGCTATTGTTTGTCATTCAGGTATATGGTTTTAGAAATAGACTTTGTTATTATTGTTCTATTATGTGTCAATATTTAAATTTTTCTTTAAGTGGAAGCTTTGTAATTTTGTTAATTTATACTTGTGAACATGTTTCAAACATTATTCACACACTTTTTAACATATTTCAAACATTTACTGTAGATGAATTTCGATAGGGCTGGATCTCGACAATTATATCTTATATTTGTTTCTGTATGATGTATATTTACATCTTACAATTTGATACATTCGTATTCCTTTTTGCAATGTACCGGCTCTCCGGGAGTGTTGTCGCGACGTAAAGCATGCTTAACCGGGGTGAGGGGGTCACAACTCCCCCCGGCCATCTTTTGGTATATTGTTTCCATCCATACCTATTTTCTTTTTGACAATATATATATATATATATATACAAAAATAACACTTCGGCAGACGATATATAGCTGAATATTTCAGAAATGAAACTAGAAATTTCATAAACGTCTGTAATAGTGGTTTTTCTTATCAGTTTGCCGAAATTATCAACAAATTAGCTGCAAAAAAAGATGAGCAAAGGCTGTAGAATGCTTTACAGTGTACAATTTGTAAGAAAATAATTATGTTACAACACTACGAAGATAAGCGTTTCAGGCTGATTTCTTTTGTGTTCGAGTACAATTAATTCCAATATGCAGAAGTCACGTGCTAGATAGTCTCAAATAAAACGTGGCAGACGATAACAGTTCTTTCCCGAGTTTGGGCGCAATTAATCACAAAACTTTTCGATTCGGATTTCGAAGTATATTACGATTAATGATGCTCATGGACTAACTCCGTGAGAAGTGGTGTAAATTTGCGTTGAACGGAGAAAAGCAGAATGGTTTTGTAAAATGGTATTTATGACTGTAAGGTATATTGACTGCAAACAAT
Organism: Amaurobius ferox; assembly: GCA_951213105.1. NCBI lineage: Eukaryota > Metazoa > Arthropoda > Arachnida > Araneae > Amaurobiidae > Amaurobius > Amaurobius ferox. Next base: position 94,426,938 of record OX578150.1, read on the forward strand.
TTTCATTCTCTTATATGGCAATATAAAAAGTATAGTTTTTATCGCAATTTTTCGAATATGGCATGTTATCGGAGGGGTGGGACAGCCCAGTGGTTAGCGCGTGGGGATTTACGCGGAGTACGGGCACGGTAAATATGTGAGTCCGTAAATCCTAAGTGGTTGGTGGTTGGGTAACGACAGTACGGTCCTTGTGGATGCTGTCCCAATGGGTTTCTGTGTAAACTGGGTGACACTTTCCTGCCGTCCAAGTAGATACCTTACACCTTCGGTTGGTTGAACGGTCTGGGTCGACGAAAAAGAACATGTTGGAAATGCATATTTTAAGACATCCTGAGGAAATTACAAACATATTCGCAGAACCCGACTGAAGGTGGCGCTCCTATATTTACAACTGTCAGTAGGAACTTGATCATTATACTCCTGCTCATCATAAGGTCAATCTTTATGAAATTTGGAACTTAATTCATGGTAAAACAGAAATCGTCTGACTTAATAGAGTTTCACAAAATAATAACATACAGAAAGTTTTCTTTTTGCCATTGCTGATAGCAGCTACTATTCAGTGCTGAAAGATGCGAATGCTGGTATCTATTATGGGAACACGTTGCTACAACTCAAACAGTTTTGAAATTATCTTAATAGTGTGTGCTTCGATTAATCACTTGCCGCTATCGGATTGATTTAATTGACTTTTAACTACACTGTTATTACTTTCCTTATATACATAATGTATAAGGAAAGTATTGTGACGGGGTCGAAAATTCAAATTCGAGTTATCGATGGTATCAAGCATCCCTGATCACGAATCAAGCATTTTTGAGGTGATGTCTGTGTGTGTATGTGTGTGTCGGTGAGATTGTGGAGACAATATCTCACGAATGAATGGAGCCTTTTGAATAAAATTTGGTACAAAAATCACAATCCATGAATACTGGAAGCCTATTGTTTTTAAACGTAATCAAATGTTCAGAACACTCCTAAATTTTCGAAAGAAATTTTGAAAAAATCATCAAAAAAATCAAAATCTTTAATAAAGTTACGCAAATAGACATTTCCTACGCAATTTTTCCATAGAAAACGATTGACATAAACTTTAGAACTCTAGCATGAACCGTTCTGGAGATATTGCACATTTTTCAAATAAATTTATCAAAATATCCCGTAAATAAAAAAAAAATATATTACCCGTTGAGAAACATGTTCACTTTTCATATGTAATATCATGCGTTAAATTGGGAGACACCATTCTCGTGGATCTAGCTCGTTCCATTCATGAGAAAAGATACTTTGAGTAATACTTTTGTATTTGAACTCAAATAGTCATTTATCTGTTGTAAGAATAACATATTTCTCCGTCCATAACACTTGGCGAAATTTTGACGACAAATTTGGCGGAATGTCGCCAACTTGGAGACTTTTTAAAATGTTACCAAATTAACGAAAATGTCGCCAAATGGATAAAAATGACTCTAAATCAATGAAAATGACGACTCATTGAGGAAAATTCCGTAACTCGGAAAGAATATAAGCAGCTTCTATAAGAATAACCTATTTTTTAACACTTTACAACAAAGTTGAAAAGTGTTTATGACTTCATGTGACTTCGTGTTCATTCTGTCTGTCTATCCGTTAGCACGATAACTGCCGTAAAAATGACTTAATCAAAATTAAATTTTAGTATGTTGTTTAGATGGTCTATAGGACCTATGAGAATATAAATGAATAATATCACCCAATTAGTTTTGGATTGAACCCGGGTTGCAAAAATGAAATACATTGAGCCCTATGGGACCTAATTTTTTAAACATTTTTAAGCGCATTTAAAATTCACAAATTGCTTCGAAAATTTTAGGTAATATTCAAACTATTCCATAAAATATAAAAAGAAAATTCAGCGAAATATATTCAGTAGTTTTTTAAATAAAAATTAAAATAATAATTACACCTATATGAAGCGATCGCGTGACCATGATATGAAAAGCCCACTTCAAAATGATATATGGCATCCATCTTGTCTCAAAATCGTGATTTTTAAAGTTCTTTTTATTTCATATTGAGTGTTGTATCCGTCCTAAAACCACTTTATTTTTGCTTAAATTCTGTGCATCTACATAATCAAACACCGCAATTACAATATATTTGAGTTTAAATGCTCAACCAAATTTGATTATTTCTACAACGAAGCCAATTTTCCATTTATGTAAAATGTAAACAGCAAAATATGTAGAATGAGTTATATTAGAATTGCTGTATTTCTTTACACAAAATAATTTAGCTCATGGAGTCTGCATAGCTGATATGAATGAAATATTCATTGATTTTACAAAGAGAAGGACGATTTTTTCGATGAAGTTTTAAGCATAGAGTTTAATTACTTGTAGCTCCATGGTCTTAATTTTTAAATAAAATATATTATTATAAAATTGTAAAGAATGAAATGAATGGGTTTGTGAATGAAATGCCGCTTTTATAGAGAGAGCCAGGCGTGTTATTATTTCTATGACGTTATTTGAATGCATTTCAGTGGTTTTCGATGAAGTTTTCAAATATAATAAATTATTGCAGTATTATGATTATTCTAAAATTGTTACCGAGGAATGTGTCTCATTTAAAGATGTTTAAACCAGGCAATTTATATTTCAATGCCGTCATTTGAATGAAGTTCATTTTTTTCGATGAATGTTTAAGTTTTCAAATATAATAAACTAATGTAGTATTGTGAGAAGTTTTAAAATATTACCGAGGAATGTATTGCATTTTAGACATGTTTAAATAAAATTGCATTGAAGTTGGAAAGTGTTTCATAATCAATGCTTAAAGCATGATTGATCTTTCTTGTTTAAATTTTTTCTTGTAAAATATGAAACAAAAACGAATTCTGCTATGATAAGTTCGAGCTGAACTCCTTTTTAATTTATATGGTAAATTGTTCGATTTGGAAATGTTGGTCTATAGTTTAAGTAAATTCTCATTCTAATAATAAATCGAGTTACAAAGTTGACAAAAACACAATCTGCCAGAACTTTGTAATCCTAATTTATAATCCTTGTGAGGAAATAATATTTTGTGGCACTGCAGAAATATAACGTTCCAGGCTGCTTTTCTGATGCAAATTACCTATTCTAATGCCTTCGTGATCGAAGTACAATTAATTCCAATATGCAAAAGTCAGCTGCTGAACAAAGTACCAAATAAAGCGGACAGTCTATAACAGTCCATTCCGAGTTTGGACACAATTAATCACAAAACTTTTCGATTTGGATTTCGAAGTGTATTACGATTAATGATGCGCTGAGGCCAACTCTGCTAGAAGAGGTGTAAATTGACACTAACAGGGAAAGGCGAAAGGATTTCGTGAAGTTTTATATTTGGCGAAAAGAAATATTGACTGCTAACAATTTGTACTTTCCCTGCAATTGTAGTGTATAGGGAAAGTATTGGAATTGTGTTGAAAATCGCTACTTCGTTTTCGAGTGAACTACATGTTTGGGGACCTCTGGAACACGGACAAATTATTTTTAGCGTGATGTGTGTGTATGTGTGAGCGCGCAATGTATATATCCACTGTAACTCAAAAACCAATTGACCAAATTTTGTAATATTTGAAGATTCTGGCGTGTGACCCTGGTGCTGATAAGTTTTCGGTACGATTCGGAATGAAAGAACTCTTATTTGTTTACTTTTCCTGCAATACAAGGTAATGTATAGGGAAAGTATTGGAATCATGTCGGAAATCGCAACTCGAGTTTTCGACGGATCTACACGTTTTCAAGACCTCTAGAAAACGAAAAGCCATTTTCAGCGTGACGTCTGTTTGTGTGTCTGTCTGTGCAGATTTTGTATCCACTCAAACTAAACAACTAATGGACCAAATTTCATAAAATTTGGTAGGTAAGTCACTTGTGGGCGAATCTGGTGCTGATTAGTTTTAGGTATGATTTGGGATAAAAGAACCTGCCTTTTTTCGCGAAATGGCCAGCAAAAGCCTGTATCCACTCTAGCTGAAAAACTAATGGACCGAATTTCATAAAATTCGGTAGATAACTCGCGTATGGGATACCCTGGTGCTGATTAGATTTTGGTTTGCTTCGGAAAAGAATAACCTACCTTTTTTTGCGAAATGACCCGAAAAAAATCGTCAAAATATGAAGTAAAAACTACGTATGCTTAAATATATCCATTAAATGCTTGTTTTATACGTAATTTTTAATGAAGAAAAGAATAAGACCAACCCCTTTACATTAGGACTAGCCGTTCTCGAGATATTTCAGTTTTTTCGTGTTTTCTCTACGCCACCTTTGAAAATAAGTCCAGTTACCAAACGAAAACGAAAATGGAATTAAAAGTGAATTAAAACGTGGATATAAGTCTGCAGGGAAAGTAATCTGCTGCCCATATCAGATTTTTACGAAATGGGCCACAAAAATATCATATGTTCATTCTATCTAAAAAACTAGTAGACTAAATTTTACAAAATTTGGTAAATAAGTAATAACTAGATTGGTGCGTCATTGTGATAATTAGATTGTTGCTGATTAGATTTTGGTATGATTCGAAAAAGGAAAAAAAGGCCCCTCAAAAATCTAACATGAAGATTACGTAAGCTCAAATGTGTCAATAAAATGCTTGTATTATACGTAATTTTTGACGATAGATATAATAATACTAACTCCATTACTCTAGGAGTGGAAGTTTTCGAGATATTTTAGTTTTTTCTCATTTTCGCCATGCCCTCTTTGAAAATAACTCGAGTCGCCAATTGAAAACGAACATTGGATTAAAAGTGCAAATTCAGTGTTATTTAAAGTGATTATGGGTGTTTTTTTTTTTTTTTGCATTTGAACTCAATTTAATGAATTGTTGATGAAATAAAGAGAACGTGAATATGAGACTGCAGGGAAAGTCATGTGCTGCCCACATCAGATTTTTACTTTCCCCGTAATACATGGTAATGTATAAGGAAAGTATTGGAATCACGTCGAAAATCGCATCTCGAGTTTTCTACCTACACTTTTTGACACTTCTGGAACACGAAAAATCTGTTTTTAGCGTGACGTCTGTGTGTGTGTGTGTCTGTCTGTCTGTCTGTGCAATGTATGTATCCACTCTAACTCAAAAACTAACTGACCGAATTTTACGAAATTTTATAGGTAAGTTACTTGTGAATTACCCTGGTGCTGATTAGATTTCGGTACGATTCGAAAAAAAAAATAACCTGCCTTTTTTTTTGCGAAATGCCCCACAAAAATCGACAAAATCTAAAATAATAGACTAAGTTTGCTCAGATTTATCAATTAAATGATTATTTTATACGTAATTTTTGGCGATAGAAATAATAAAACCAACCCCATTAGTCTAAAACTAGCCGTTCTCGAAAGATATTTAATTTTTTTCGCATTTTTGCTAGGACGGTTTTGAAAATACGCCCAGTTATCAAATGAAAACAGAAATTGAATTAAAATTGTAAATTAAGTGTAATTTCAAATAATTATGCTTTTTTTTATTCAATTAAACTCATTTTAATGAAATTAAGAGAACATGTATTGGAATCTGTAGGGAAAGTCATGCGCTGTCCACTTAAGATTTTTTACTTTTTTATAAGATAATATAGAATATTATTTTCCCAATAGTTTTTGTATTAGGATTCTGATTGAAATGCATACTTTAAGCATGCTAAGCACATTTTTAATAGATCTGGAATGATGTTAATTGTTTATGTTTCTGTTAGTTGTTTGCAGGCCTTTGATTGTCCTGGATTGCATTATTTTGGCTCGATTTGTTATTTTATGTAAGATCAACATGTGTACATACACAAAAGGGCTTGGTTATTTTGCACTAGAGAGGCATCTGTGCGGTATAAAAATCCAGACAAATAAATTAGCAAAATCATTACTTACATGCGAGGTAAAATCTAATAAAATCCTTAAAAGATTCAAGATTTATATAATATAGAAGAAATAAACGCCATCAATGTGAAACATTTGCAAGCATGTTCCCTAGTAGCATTTAATGTTGGGCCAATATATCTTGGAATTACATTGGAAATATTTCCAGTGTAATTCCAATATTGGCCTTCAATATTGACTGCTATTTTCATTATAATATTACGCCAATACTGGCATGATATTGTCCCAATATTTTAAGTCAATATTTAGCCAATTTCTTCAAAATGCCCATTTTTTCATATTGGTCCAATATTTCCAATATTGGCTGCCAATATTTGGCCAATATTGTATTGCTACTAGTGTTAAAGTTTCAGAATAATCAGCTGTCCGTAAGGTGCCAAGGGCAGGGTGTTCAGTTAATGCGGCGACAAACTCAGAGGGTTGTTAGTAGACATCAAGAGGAACAAAAATTGAAATGGAAAACATGGTTTCCCAAACCACTTTTAGCTGGTGAAAATCGCGGAAATACGTATGCAAACTCTGAGTCTAGGTGGAAGGGAAGGCGGATGTCAGTTGATCGTTGAATGCGTTCGTAGATTCTTTCACAATGTCTGACGTAAGCAGCGTCGCGTTTTCTGCAGCAAGTCCTTCCGGAATTGCTGCAGTGCAGCGAGGCATGTGGTTCATGCATGATGGTGCCCTAGCACATTTTTTCCGCACGATGCGTAACCATCGATGCTACATACTCAGAGTGGTGGATTGGACGCGCAGGACCCGTTGCTTGGCCTCCACGTTTACCGGATTTCAATCTGTAGGATTTCTTCTTCTGTAGCCACTTTAAACCACTCTTTTATGAGACGCTTGTGGACACACCGGAGATTTGCATAGTCGTCGCTACGGAGGACATCAATAGCAAACCCTGTATATTCGAGGGTGTCCAGAAATCATTTTTACGTCATTAGAGTATGCAATGATATCCGCCACTTCGAACATCATCTGTAATAATTTCGTTCACCATTTTCAACGTTCCCTTTTCAGCATTACACTGTGCACCACAAGCTGTATTGTTAACATGCTGTCAAATAAATATTTTTGTAGTTATTATTGTACATTCGTCGTCCCTGAGTGACGTCAGAGCCTGCTTGCGTATTTTCGCGATTTTCACCGACTAAACGTAATTTGCGGCAGCATGTACCTTTTCAATTTTTGTTTGTCTTCATGTCTACTAACAACCCTCTGAGTTTGTCGCCACATTAACTGAACATCTTGTATATATATATATATAATCTAGAAAAGGACAGTCAAAGTATTCAATACAAAATGAAGTGAGTAAAGGCGCAATATGCAGCACTTAATTCTCATTCATAATATATACCATCAAAATTGAATACTTAAATTTATGATTCAAGTGTGAAAGATATCAAAAGGAAAAAAAGAGTGCAAACGAGGGATCATTAATGTCTAGGGGGATTGTGACCCCTATTCCTGATTAAAAGCGTGCTTTTTATTCCTAGGAAACACTCTCAGAAACGGAATTCCATGCACATTTTGGCACTGCTACGAGCGATCACCGTTTCTGAGAGTGTTTCCTAGGAATAAAAAGCACGCTTTTAATCAGGAATATGGATCACAATCCCCTAGACATTACTGATCCCTCGTTTGCACTCCTTTTTAACACTTTACAACAAAGTTGAAAAGTGTTTATGACTTTGTTCATTCTGTCTGTCTGTCTGTCTGTCTGTCTGTCCGTTAGCACGATAACTGCCGTAAAAATGAGTTTATCAAAATGAAATTTTAGTATGTTGTTCAGACGGTCTGTAGGACCTATGGGAATATAAATAAATAATATCACCCAATTAGTTTTTTATTGAACCCGGGTTGAAAAAATGAAATACATTGAACCCTATGGGACCTAATTTTTCAAACATTTTTTAAGTAAATTTAAAATTCACGAATTGCTTCGAAATTTTTAGGAAATATTCACATTATCCCATAGAATATATAAAAAAAAATTCAGTAAAATATGTTAAGTAGTTTTTTAATTAAAAAAATTATTTAATATAGGGAAAAAAACAAATTCAATTAAATTCTAATTTTGGGATATCTTCCAGAAAGAAAAGAGAGAGATATTATATAATAAATATCTCTCCATTTGTTTAAACGTTTTGCATATGGGAGTGGCTTCATATTTTAAAATAAATTTGGTAGATAACTATTTTTCATTTTTTTTTAAATTTTATATAACTCTTCATGATAAATTTAATTGATGGCATTTTAAATGCACTTTCCTACGTCCTAGAGAGTTAAAATTTGGTACACAGCTTAAATTTGTTGAACATTTTATTCGACAAAAATTTGATGGATCTTTAAATATAGATCATACATTTTTTTCGAAATGGCCTGAAAATAATCCCCGTTCACTTCTATAAATCATTGGTGTAATATTGTTAAAAATTCTGATGTGGACAGCACATGTCTTTCCCTGCAGACTCATATTCGTTCTCTTTATTTATTCAATGATAATTTGAGTTTATCTGCACAACATAAATATTTTAAATGACATTGAATTTACACGTTAAACTTAAATTTGGTTCTCATTTGATAGCTGGACTTATTGTCAAAGGTGGCGTAGCGAAAACGCGAAAAAACTAGAATATCTCAAGAACGGCTAGTCCTAGAGTAATGGGGTTAGTCTTATTCTTTTTGTTGTCAAAAATCACATATAAAATAGGAATTTAATTGATATAATTGAGCACACGTAGTCTTTTATTTTTATATATAACGATTTTTGCTGGCCATTTCGCAAAAATAGCCCGTTCCTTTTTCCCGAATCGTAGTAGAATAACCTACAAAGGATTTATATACAAAATTTTGTTAAATTTGGTATATAAATCACTTGTAGGTTATTGAAATATTATACTCCAAATTTTGTTAAATTTGGTTCATTAGTTTTTAGCTAGAGTGGATAAAGGCAATTTCTGCGGCCATTTCGCAAAGAAGGCAGATTCTTTTATTACGAATCGTACTATAATCTAATGAACATCAGGATTTCCCACAAAAAACATACCTACCAAATTCGGTCCATTAGTTTTTCAATTAGAGTGGATGTAATATCCACACAGACACACAGAAACATACACAGATACACCCTTACACACACAGACGTCTTCCTAAAAGAAGTTTTTTCGTGTTCTAGAAGTCCCAAAACGTGTAGATACTTTGAAAATTCGAGTTCCGATCTTCGGCACGATTCCAATACTTTGAGTACATACACATACACATATATATTATCTGTGTATCTAAATTCCGTGCCTATGCAATTACAATAGTTGTGATTTTAAATGATCCCTAAACTTTTATTATTTCTTCAAGGAAGCCTAATTTTAACATATGCAGAATGCAAATATCTCAAGCGATTGTAAGATGAATTACATAAGAATTGCTGAATTTTTTTCACACAAAATTATTTAGCTCTGGAGTCTGGAATACAAGTTATATGAATGAAATATTCATTGATTTTGCATAAAGAATCAGGTGATTTATATTTCGATACAGTTTTAAATATTTAAGTATAATAAATTACTGTGGTACTGTGATAATGTAAAAGATATTACCACTGAATGAATCACATTTTAGAAATTTTTAAATGAAATTACATTTCAGTTGGAAAGTGTTTCATAATCAATGCTTATGCATGATTGATCTTTCTTGTTTCCTTTTGATATCTTTCACACTTGAATCATAAATTTAAGTGTTCCTTTTGGATATATATATATACAAAAATGACGCTTTGGCAGACGATAAATAGCTAAATATTTTAGAAATGAAGCTGGAAATTTCATGAACGCCTGTAATTGTGACTTTTCTTAGCAGTTTGTCGAAATTATCAACAAAGCTGATAAAAATGAACAAAGGTTGTAGAATGTTTTACAGTTAATATTGAATTGTAATCCAAGCGCTTTCATCTACACATACAAAAATGGTTTTGGTGTAATGTTCATGAAATTGGTCTTATGAACACAGATCTCTGAACTTTATTGGAGTTTCTTGACATTAATTCACATATGTTACCACATGTCTCAGATCGATAAAATTATACTTCCCACTAGTATTTAAAACTGTCAAAAATAGAGAAACGAACACTCAATTAGTAGCTAAATATTATGTACAACTTTGTGTAATAAGTTTTATTTTGCATAAAACAATACAGTGCGCTTAGCATTCGAAATGGTTATGCCAAATAAAAATTGGCTCAGTTAGGTTTTGCCCCGGGTCCAAATTCAGCCTTTTATGTCCAGGATGGGGGGCTTCGTGGAGGTTGAGAAACTTTTACCCATCCCATTTTGGTGTAATCCAAGAGAAAAATTGAAAATTCAGTTCCCTTAGGTTATGTCTAGTGACACTGTAAATGTATACAGATTCAGCCTTCTAAGCTGCCAACGGCTGCTTGAGGATCTGGAAAGCCATAAAGTAAACTCACGATCTCCGTTCCAGGGTGAGAGATCAAAAGCCCAACTACACAGGTCCTCTCAGATGGTAGTACAAATGTTCATCATTCCTGGTCATCAGGGGGATTTCTGCGGAGGTTTAATACAACTCCCCCCCCCAAAAAAAATAAAAGGTTGTCTCCGTCCCAGAAGTTAAATCGAAACTCCATAGTTACGTAAATTCTGTCCAATGGCCGATACTACCGCGGCCCAGACCCGAGGGCTCACTAAATATATGGCCGAGCATCTAAAATCTCGGGCCGGGAAAAAGGCCGATCCCCAACAAAAAGAAGAACTAACGGGCAACCCAAGCCCAGCGGACAAGGAAAACCAAAGCCGTCGATTTCCCTAAGCGACGCACCCACAACCACGAACACCAAGGGATTTATTAACAGAATCAAAGGAGGTGTCTGGCCAGGGTGGTTACGGGTGGCCTACAATCTTCCGCATAGTATGCGGGCAAATTCAAATAAATAAATAATTTTACAACAAAACATATAAACAACAAAAAAGAAGGCCAAATTAATACAAATAAAAATATTGATCAAATGGCCGATACTGTCAGACAGCTAAGTGGGGACCTGTTCTGCCAACTACGGCCTTCAGGTTTTTTCCCCACCGCTGAGAGTCGTCCATGGACGACCCAGCTGAGGTCCAGAAGAGGCACAGTGGTCTAAACTTGACCGAAAACCCAGGGCAAGACTAACGCCAAAGAAAGGAGGAGATTTTATGGACCCTTGATCAAATGGCCGATACTGTAAGTGTGAAAGAGTCAGTCTTCTCAGTCACTTTGGGGGTGGGGGGGGTGGGGGGGGTGAGGTCCGGTTGATCTGAGAAATACTTTTCAAGACCGCCTTCATTTTCTCCATCCTTGCGGAGTGATGGAAATTCCAGCTGGTTTAGGTTCTGTACCGTAGTCGATGCTGTACGTATGCAAATATTCAGCCTTCTAGGTCTCCATGGGGGTCTGGAAAGACAAAAATACTTTTGATACGTTAGATAATTCATAATATAAACACCTTGATTTATCTGTCTGTTTATCTATAGATCTCTGGGTAACGCTGTTACAAAATGTTGCCAAATGTCTTTCAATTACGGTTAAACATTTCTATTTATATACTAACCTAGACCATCAGCATTTTTATAACCCTCCACGTGAACACTAAATTTTTCCAATCACCCATTAACTTTCCACGTTTATTACTGCTTGAATTCAGTGTTCATATTAAAAACCGCGGCGTCCTTAGCTAATTAAATTTTTTCCTTGAACGCTGTTCGGTTTTCTTATTCCTTTTCTTCTTATTTTTTCCTTTGAGTGGTGTCAGAAGACTTAAATTTATATTTAAGATTGAACGAAAAAAATTTTTTTTTTGATATTCAAAACAAATTTTATTTTACAAACATATTGCCCAATGGAAAATGAAGAGTATAGAAAAGAAAAGAAACGTCGGTTAAACAGAGAAAGAGTGAGAAGATGGCGATCACGTCAAAGTCAAGAATCTTTGGAAAAAAATTCGAAACGAAAAGGCCGAAACATATTGGCTGCAAATTGAGCAGGAAACTCTACCAAATCCATCGCCAAATTGATGAAAATGACGCCAAATGGGAGGAAATGATTTGCAAATTTTGAATTCCGTCGTATAACGAGCATACCTTCTAGTTGTATGTGATACTTTTTACTTTCCCTGCAATACTTGGTAATGTATAGGGAAAGTATTGGAATCATGTCGAAAATCGCAACTCGAGTTTTCGACGGATCTACACTTTTCGAGACCTCTAAAATACGAAAAAACTATTTTTAACGTCACATCTGCGTGTATGTCGGTCTGCCTGTTGTCTGTCTGTGCAATGTATGTATCCATTCTAACTCAAAAACTAATGGGCCAAATTTCATAAAATTTGGTAGGTAAGTCCCTTGGGTGTGATTATGGTGCTGATTGTTTTTGGTACGATTCGTAAAAACAGAACCCCCCTTTTTTAGCGAAATGGCCCGTAAAAATTTCATGTATCTACTCTAGCTAAAATACTAATTGACCGAGTGTCACAAAATTTGGTAGATAAGTTACTTGTAGGATACTCTGTTTCTGATTAGATTTTAGTACGATTCGGAAAAGAAGAACCCGCTTTTTTTTACGAAATGGCCTGCAAAAATCGTCAACATCTAAAATAAAAAACTACGTATGCTCAAATATATCCATGAAATGCTTGTTTTATACGTAATTTTTGACGATGAAAAGAATAAGACCAACCCCATTACACTAGGTCTAACCGTTCTCGAGATATTTTAGTTCTCTAGCCACCTTTGAAAATAAGTCCAGTTACCAAATGAGAACGAAAATTGAATTAAAAGTAAATTTAATTTAATTAAAATAAAGAGAACGTGAATATAAGTCCGCAGAGAAAGTCATGTGCTGTCCAAATCAGATTTTTTACTTTTGTTTCTTTCCATATATCACGTCTTTACCTCCAGAAGAGACAAGTATTTTCATTAATCTAAATGTATACTTTGATACTTATCGCTACGAGAAGTATTCGTAATCTCATTAATTACAAGCAAATTGCAATTGACAGAAATTATATTGGTTAATGGACTTTCACCACCGCATGCCAAATCCATTCAAACAAATACGTGATAAGGGAAGGAATGGTATATACATACAGCTAACATTGTTCTAGTGTTTTTGCATGCCAATTTATCTACATTATTCTTATTTAGTCTTATAATTTATACATATATGATTTACTAAAGTAGTGTTTCGGTTGCATTCTACAAATACGATAGAATTTTTTGTTCTGAATTTCTATATATGGCATGTATAATACAGATCTCAATATTTTGCCCAAGATATATTTGGATTTGTTTATTATAATTCTGCATTATGAGTAATAAGATCATGTGATAAAGCTTTTTTTTACATGTATAGAAAGTATCATATTCATGTTTGTTGTGTTAACTTCAAGATAGTATTACCAGCTTTCTAATATACGTTTATTTACTTGAAAAACCTTCATGTGCCTATCCCAAACCAAAACTTGACACTTTGTATAAACAACCAAATTAATCTTAACTTTACCACACTTTCTTGGTGTAAACTCACGAATCTGAAATTACTACATTTCATTTTGGACAGAAAGAAATTTATACTTTTTAGCTTTTACCCACTTTTTCATTTCGGTTTCATTTTGAATCGCTTCTTTCTATTGGGAACTGGCAACTGTCATTAATCAAAATGCAATACCAATTCAAGATAGCTATGAGAAAATATCGGATGTGGGCAACACATGACTTTCCTTATATAATGCAATGAATTTACTGCTTTTACAGTAAAAAAAAGGTTTTTCTTATAGTAGATACTTATATTCTTTCCAAGATATTGAATTTTTGACAATGCCCCTTCATTTTCATTGATTTAGCTTAATTTTTATACATTTGGCGAGATTTTCGTTGATTTGTCAACATTTAGAAAAGTTGCCAAGATGGCGACATTCCGCCAAATTCGTAGCCATAATCTCGCCAAACGTTATGGAAGAAGATATAAGTTATTCTTACAGCAGATAAATGACTATTGGCGTTCAAATACAAAATTATTACTCAACGTATCTTTTCTCATGAATGGAATGAGCTAGATCCACGAAATTAATGTTACCAAATTTATCGCATGATATTACATATGAAAAGTGAACATGTTTCTCAACAGTTAATATTTTTTTTTAATTTAGGGGATTTTTTGATAAATGTATTTGAAAAATGTATACTATCTCGAGAACGGTTCGTGTTAGCGTTCTAAAGTTTATGTCAATTGTTTTCTAAGAAAAAATTACATAAAAAATGTCTATTTGTGTAACTTTATGAATGATTCTGATTTTTTAATGATTTTTTCAAAATTTCATTCGAAAATATAGGGGTGTTCTGAACATTCGATTGCGTTTAAAAACAATAGGCTTCCAGTATTCACTGATTGTGATTTTTATACCAAATTTCATTCGAATCGCTCCATTCGTTCGTGAAATATCATCTCCCCAGACTCACTGACACACACAGACATCACCTCAAAAATGTTTGATTCGTGATCAGGGATGCTTGAAACGTGCTCTCCCGTCGAAAACTCGAACTCGAATTCGAATTTTTGACCCCTTCACAATACTTTCCTTATACATTATGTATATCAGGAATGTAATACCATCATCATTAATTACAGAGATTTAAAGTGAAATGCAATTGGCAAACTTATATCGGGGGTTATATTTCACGTACATTAACTTATGTTATTTAAGACTGAGATGCACAAATAAAAAATCTGATGTGGGCAACACATGACTTTCCTTATATAATGAAATGAATTTACTACTTTTACAGTTAAAAAAATGTTATTCTTATAGTAGATACTTATATTCTTTCCAAGATATTGAATTTTCTTCAATTAGTCGTTATTTTCATTGATTTAGCGTCATTTTTATCAATTTGGCGAGATTTTTGTTAATTTGGCAACAATTAAAAATGTCGCCAAATTGGCGACATTCCGCCAAATTTGTCGCCAAAATCTCGCCAAGCGTTTTGGACGGAGAAACAAGTTATTCTTACAGCAGATAAATGACTATTGGCGTTCAAATACGAAAGTATTACTCAAAGTATCTTTTTTCATGAATGGAAGGAGCTAGATCCACGAGAATGATATCACCCAATATATCGCATGGTATTACATATGAAAAGTGAACCTGTTTCCCAATAGGAAATATTTATTTTTTATTTCATATAACATTTTAATCATTTTTTTTGAAAAATTTGCAATATCTCGAGAACGGTTCATGTTAGCGTTCTAAAATTTATGTCAATCGTTTTCTAATGAAAAGTTACATAAGAAATCTCTATTTGGGTAATTTTATTAGCGGTTTTGATTTTTTCAAAATTTCACTCGAAAATTTAGGGGGGTTCTGAACATTCGATTGCGTATAAAAACAATAGGCTTCCAGTGTTTGCGGATTGTGAGTTTTGTACCAAATTTCGTTCGAATCGGTCCATTCGTTCGTCAGTTATCGTCTCCACAGACTCACTGACCACACACACATACACACACACACACACACAGACATCACCTCAAAAATGTTTGATTCGTGATCAGGGATGCTTGAAACGTCCTCTCCCGTCGAAAACTCTAATTCGAATTTTCGACCCCGTCACAATACTTTCCTTATACATTATATATATAAGGAAAGTAAAAATCGAATTTAAATATGTAATCGAACTTAGTATGAAATTAAACTTTATATCATTGCGAGTATTAGCTATTTTATACTAATGGACGCATAAAAAGTGAAAACAAGACCATGTATACTGTTATCTGCAATAAGATGATAGTCCTAGGATTTAAGACGACCCATATAGGCTGTTCTTTTTAGGATCCACTAAGATTCTGTAGTTTCTAATTTGAATTAAAGTAGTAGTCAGATCGAAATATCATATTTTCACACTGCAGTTCTTACAAGGGAGGTAATCTCAAAATCGAGTTAGGAATTAAAACTTTCGTCTTAATTATGGGTAGGATAAAACTATGAATGAAGTCGCAAATAAAGTTTGCACAGATGCTAATACTTCTAAAATTGACAAACTGGCACATTGAGAGTTGTTAGAGTGTTACAGTTGTTACAGTGAAATACAATTTTTAACGTTAATTTTACAACATAGTTGAAAAGTGTTTATGCTTTATTCGTTCTTTGTCTGTCTGTTCTCACGATAACTACCGCAAAAATGACTTTATCAAAATGAAATTTTAGTATGTTGTTGAGACGGTCTGTGGAACATACTGGAATATAAATGAATTTAATAATCACTCAATTAATATTGGATTGAACCCTACGGGATCTAATTTTAAAAACAATTTCTAGTGAAGTTAAAATTCACAAATTGGTTCGACAATTTTTGAATATATTCAGGATCGTAGTTTCGTACAAGACAGAGCACCAGGCGCGAAGCGCCTTTAATCTCCAGTTTCAATATGTGGTTCTTATCGTCAAACTGTGACATTAATTCAGTGCAAGTTATTCTATAAAATTTATAAAACAAAAAATTATTGCAAAATATTGGTAGTTGTTTTTAATAAAATTTAAATAATATTTGCATCCATATTACATGAAGAGATCAAGGGCAAGATGCCCTTCCTGGAGGATAAATTGTTATACTTTGTATTATGGGGAAAATTTTTTTAAACAAGACGAAAGGGTAGCATGCTATAATTGTGACCATTTGGAACAACGGTACAGAAGCAAAATTTTTATGAAGTTTGGAAAAAAGTTACAATCTGCTTAAAAATAAATTCTAGCATGAAAACGCACTCCAGTTAATTTATTATATTTTTATATAAATAATTTAATATATTTTTACTTTCCTTATATGCATATTGCATAAGGAAAGTATTGTGACGGGGTCGAAAATTCGAATTACAGTTTTCGACGGGAGAGTACTTTTCAAGCATCCCTGATCACGAATGAAACATTTTTGAGGTGATGTCTGTGTGTGTTTGTGTGTGTGTGTGTGTGTGTGTGTCAATGAGTCTGTAGAGATGATATCTCCCGAACAAATGGAGCGATTCGAATGAAATTTGGTACTAAAAGTCTATTGGTTTTAAACTCAATCGAATGTTCAGAACCTCCCTAAATTTTCGAGTGAAAATTTGAAAAAATTATCAAAAAATCAAAATTTTTAATAAAGTTGCGCAAATAGACATTTCTTATGTAATTTTTCCTTAGAAAACGATTGACATAAACTTTAGAACACTAGCATGAACCGTTCTCGAGATATTGCACATTTTTCAAATAATTTTATCAAAAAATCCCATAAATTAAAAAATATATATTAACTATTAAGAAACATGCTCCCTTTTATATGTAATATCATGCGATAAATTTGGTGACATCATTCTCGTGTATCTAACTCGTTCCATTCATGAGAAAAGATACTTTGAGTAATACATTTGTATTTAAACTCCAATAGCCATTTTTCTGCTATAACTTATTTTTCCGTCCATAACGCTTGGCGAGATATTGGCGACAACATATGGGGGATTGTCGCCAACTTGGCTACTTTATTAAATGTTGCCAAATTAACGAAAATCTTCCAAATGGATGAAAATGACGCTAAATCTATGAAAATGACGACTAATTATCGAAAATTCAATATCTTTTGGAAATATATAAGTATCTACTATAAGAATAACCTATATTTTTGCTGTAAAAGTAGTAAATTCATTGCATAATATAAGGAAAGTCATGTGCTGCTCACATCAGATTTTTTATACAAATAAGCTATGCCCTAAACTTTATTTTTTTATCTAAGATCTAAAAAACCGCAATACTTACGTACTTTTTCACTTCGTGCTTTATTATGTCACTGCCCTCTCTGTCTGTATACCCGATTCCATCATCCATCAAAACGTAATCCCGAACGCAACGGAACTATCGCCATTCATTATGTGGCTGTTCGAAATGAATTGGAGTTGGCAGAACTTATATTAGGGGGTGCTGTTTCACAAGTGATTTACCATAATCCATCCCAGACAATGATGGATTAATAAGATTAAAGTACTCCGTAATATTACTGTAGCGTAAGAGTCGAATAAAGTGGACTTATCACGATATGCATGTAAGGGTTGGGTTTGCCGATCGCAATTTTTTCAAGAAATTTTATTTTAGTGATTACTAATGAAATTTAGTTAAAATAATGTCAATTATCATCTACTGAATTCGAAATAAATTATCTGGAGTGTTGTTGAGGCCCAGACATCCGACCTACCAGAAAGCTGAAAGGTAACTGTTTGGACGGCCGAGAAGTGCTACCCAATTTAGACCGGAACCCAGAAGGGGAGGCATCCACAGAAAACGTACCCTCCTTCCCCTACCACCAACCTCTCGGAAGGACTTACGGACCCACATGTTTAACGTGATCGTACTCCGCATGAACACGGCGGCAGTTGTGGCAGCGTGCAAATCCAACACGCAAACCACCAGGCTACCGCGCCCAAAATGTGCCAACAGCACGCGGTGCTCCCAGGTGGTCACCCACCTAAGCACTAACCGCGCCCGATGCTGCTTGACTTCGGTGATCTAACGAGAACCGGTGTTTTCAGCACGATAGGGCCGTTGGCTTAACTCGACATTTTCATACCAGAAATATTTTTTTTTTCTTTTTCAAATTTCACAAGAATTTTGAAAAATCGGTATGCTCCAAATTATTCAAATTATAGCGTGTTACCCTTCACTTTAATGGGCTTGAATA
This sequence comes from Amaurobius ferox, assembly GCA_951213105.1. Taxonomy (NCBI): domain Eukaryota; kingdom Metazoa; phylum Arthropoda; class Arachnida; order Araneae; family Amaurobiidae; genus Amaurobius; species Amaurobius ferox. Next base: position 94,445,579 of record OX578150.1, read on the forward strand.
GAATCTTTCGATTGATACTGTACTTGACATTATACTCCCAGGGGAGGAGGTAACTTGCCTGTGAGGAGGGCGAATGACGCCACGAGCAAAAAAATTGGAGCGCGGCTATTTTGTACTACAATGATTGAAATTACTTAGTCACGTGATCATTGAGTCATAAATAAACCTTTTTATGCGTGATTATGTCAAATTTTGTCCTACGCTGCCATGTTAAAAAGTATAAAATTTCGATTCAATTTCGAAGTTTTCGCTCGAATTTTAAAAATCTGATGTGAGCAGCACATGACTTTCCCTGCAGACTTATATTAACGTTCTCTTTATTTTAATTAAATTTATTTCACTTTTAATTCAATTTTCGTTCTCATTCGGTAACCTGGCTTATTTTCAAAGATGGCGTAGGGAAAGTACGAAAAACTAAAAAAATATCTCGAGAACGGCTAGTCCTAGCGTAATGGGGTTGGTCTTATCCTTTTCGTTTTTAAAAATTACGTATTAAATCAGCATTTAATGGATATATTTGAGTATACCCAGTTCTTTAGTTTAGATTTGGACGATTTTTGCGGGCCATTTTGCAAAAAAACGGCAGGTCATTTTTTTCCGAATCATACCAAAATCTAATCAGCACCAGGGTAACCCACAAGTGACTCATCTACCGAATTTTGTGAAATTCGGTCCATTAGTTTTTCAGTTAGAGTGGATACAAGCTTTTGCGGGCCATTTCGCAAAAAAGGCGGGTTCTTTCATCCCGAATCGTACCCAAAACTAATCAGCACCAGACTCGCTCACAAGTAACTTACCTACCAAATTTTGTGAAATTCGATCGATTAGTTTTTTAATTAGAGTGGATACAAAATCTGCACAGACAGACAGACACACAGACACACACACAGACGTCACGCTAAAAATAGTTTTTTCGTATTCTAGAGGTCTCGAAACGTATAGATCCGTCGAAAACTCGAGTTGCGATTTTCGGCATGATTCCAATACTTTCCCTATACATTACCATGTATTGCAGGGAAAGTAAAAATGAAATCTATCTAGTTCTATATCTTTTGATAACAAACCCGGATATAAAGTTCAATTCCGGAAATTCATTAATATTTGTGGCCGCTATCGTGTAAATAAATCGACCACAGACGGGCATCACTCCAACGTCAAAACGTGTTTAGAAGGTCTTAAACGTATTCGCTCATATTTTGCGGCCGAATCGTAAATTATTTTGTCGTCCTATGACATTGCCTCGGCGCACCAGAGTGGACAGAACAAATTACGCCCTAATGCGTATCGCAACATGCATGCCTACAAGTGGGACTCGAACCCTCAATCCGGGAGCCGAGAGTTCATGAGGAAATGCTTGCCTTAGACCTCAATTATAGCCAGCCATCTGGCCGGCATTTTTATTCTATGTAATTCTTATAATGTTCAATTTAAATTTTTTTTGTAAAAGAAGCAGGTAATATAGAAACGTCTTGAATAAATCAATTATTTGATTTCTCACGTGAGCCTGCAGTACATCAACGTCATCGAAGTTTAACCGTTCATGACGATGACTGTTCGATGGCGAATTTCGGAAAGACTAATGAAAGTTAGCATGGAAAGAAGATTTTGAAAAAGCACATATCATTAAATTAGTTACAGAATTAACAGTTACTGAATTATAGTTAAGGAAGTTCGTGTAATTTAGCCATTAAATGACTGTCCTTGAGATAATTCTTTAGGATTTTGTGCCATAAAACCCGAATCAACCAACCAACCTTAAGCTAATTTACTGAACGGAAAAAGTGTTCCATTTTAGGGAACACAACTTTCTTTAATAAACAGTAATGAACTAGATTATAACATAAAATAAGGCGCAAAGAAAGGAAAGTAAGCATATGTACGTTATGGAAATCGCTGGAATTCCATCTTCGGGGCACCGAACCTATACTAGACCGTCCAAATAAAAGCAGACTAACAGAAAATTGCTGAACCTCGGAACCCAATACAGTAGCGCCATCTAGTGTGACACAAGAAAAAAAATACTAGGAAAAGGTAGGAAAAATCAAGGCTATATAAAATGTAGAGAATCTAGTAAATATCAAATGCAAGAAATCCAGGAAATATGAAGAAAAAAGAATGCTGGAATTTTAATTGATATGAATTGATACGCTTCAAAGAAATCCCAATTCAAAACTGAAGAGCACTTTTGAATAATAGAAACAGAAGAAAAATCAAACCGATTACTATTCAACCAGTAATAATTAGCGAATGATGATTTATTGCTTTTTGACACAATTTTGTCATTTCTTAAGCTGTACTATTATGTACGTTTAGTTTGACCAATATATGGTAGAACGCAATGACAAAGAATTTGATGAATTACCCACTTATCGAACATTTCAATAAGAGACATTTTTTTCCTTATTGATGGGAGAGAAAATCAATATGAAGTCAAACTTATGGAGAATACTTGTAATTATATGACTAATTTTGGGATAGAAAAGAATACAAACAATATTGTTCTATCTTTCACAAGGAACCTTCAACAAAATATTTGCTTGGGTCGCAAACAGACATTTTTCTATAGAGGACGACTTTATGTTAGCTGAAAAGCCTTAAACAGCTGTCCTTCAAATCCATAGATGCCAAGCCCTGGGGTATACATATTTGTAGTGATAATAGTTTAACTTCCTTTCATAAAACATTAGAAGTTTACATTCAGATGCAGTTAGATTTCGTATTTAATCCGTAGCAAAATTATGCCTATTAATTTTTAGAGTTATAAGAAATTTCAAATTTGTATCATTGTTTTTCCCCAATATTAAAAGGTAATCGGTAAGAAAAATCATGATTCTGATATATATTATTTTTGACACGAATAACTTCTATGTCGGGGTATTATCCATCTAAAATCAGAGAGTTAGAAAAAACATGTTAATACTTTAGATTATTCTATCTCGGAACTTAATACATAAGAATAGAAACAATGTATACTACTTTTGTTGATAATAGGGTACCATTTATTAATATAAAAAAATAATTTCTATATTTTAATACTTTAAGATATGTCCGTCATATGACGGGATGTAAAATGTTGCAAAGCTTTACCTCCCACCCCTTCGCCGGCAGCTCTTGCTCCCCTATACCACCTGGATACGTGGCGAGCTATATGCACCTTTCCCAATTACTATTGTTATTGCCTATACGATTCCCTATATAAACATACATGCTATACCAATCCCTAACAAAACTCAAATCGACAGGGATTATCAAAGAAATCAGACTTATCTTTCAAAGAAATTGAATTTCCATCAAAGTTTAATCAATTAGGCACTTTCATTGATTTAGCGTTATTTTTTTTTATCAATTTGGTGACATTTTTGTCAATTTGACAAAATTTTAAAAACGTAGCCAAGTTGGCGATATCCAGCTAAATTCAGCCAAGCGTTACGGAAGAACGGACAGACGGAGATATGGGTTATTATTATAGTGAATTTAAAAAAAAATATTTCAAAAATAATTTTTTTTTTTTTTTAGTTCGAGCGAGTTTTCTCTTCATTTTGCTTAATTTCACTTGAAATACCTTCTAAATTATAAAAGATAATGAAATACAAATAAAAAATGACAAAAATATTCGTTGATTATATAGTTTATTGATCAATAATTGTTTTTGCAAATGTTTTTATAATTTACGAGCAATTGTTTTGCCAATTTGAAATGTTTTTTTGTTTTAACAGATTTAATACTTCTATCTCGAACACAAAAAGAGTTAAACATAAATATTAAGGAAATAATGAATAACATTTTTAACAGACCCAACAAGAATACGTAATTGTATGTCAAATAGAGTTCTTAATTTTTGAAATATAGTGGTTATAATAGCAAATAATTTCAGAGTTTCGAAAATGCCCATTTTATTGGTTGACGATTTTAGCGTAGTCATTAAGAAACTAGGACATACAAAGTTATTAGATTTTAATCAGACGATGTACAACTTAAAAATAGTATCAAATCCTGTAAAACTTTCTACCCGTAATGAAAGTTGTAGTTAAATTTTGATGTGAATATCATCTATGCTTGGAGTATCCGAAACGGAAATCGGATCAATACGAAAAACGTAAACAATTTGAATGCTAATATCTGCAAACCCAAAGGATAAAAATGTAAGTACTTTTTTTGTTTTATCGGAAATACGGTCCAGATCATGAATACGTACAATTTCAATGTATTAATATTTTGAACTTTTTGATTCTCAAAAATATTTAAAAAAGTAGCCAAAAGTAGTAACCGAGTGATCGGTTTTTTTTTTCCAATTTTCGTGCTTTCACTCGAAATATCTTCGAAACTATAAAATATAACTGTATATAATAGACGAAAAGATATGTATCAGGAAATTTAATATCTAAATCTACTTATTTTTAAAAAATCTCTTAGATTTCGAGCAATCATCTTGCCAAGTTGAAGCTATCTGAATTTTTTTGTTTTAACAGTTTTAATATTTAATTTATATCATGGAAACCAAAAGAGTTTATAAACTGTAAGGAACTAATGAAAAACTCTTTAAAAGTCCTATAAGAATATATGATTGCATTTCTGATAGAGTTCTTAGTGTATGAAATTTAGTGGTTATAACAGCGAAGAACCTCATGGATTCAAAAATGCTCATGCTATGAATTGACGATTTTTACGTAGACATTAAAAAAAATCTGATGTGGGCTGCCCATGACTTTCCTTATATAATGCAATGAATTTACTAATTTTACAGTAAAAAAAATGTTATTCTTGTAGTAGATACTTATATTATTTCCAAGATATTGAATTTTCTTCAATTAGTCGTCATTTTCATTGATTTAGCGTCATTTTTATCCATTTGGCAAGATTTTCGTTAATTTGGTAACATTTAAAAATGTTGCTAAGTTGGCGACATTCCACTAAATTCATCGCCAAAATCTCGCCAAGCGTTGTGGACGGAGACATAAGTTATTCTTACAGCAGATAAATGACTATTGGCGTTCAAATACAAAAGTATTACTTAAAGTATCTTTTCTCGTGAATGGAACGAGCTAGATCCACGAGAATGATGTCAACAAATTTATCGCATGATATTACATATGAAAAGTGAACATATTTCTTAACAGTTAATATTTTTTTCATTTATGGTATTTCATGAAAAATTTATTTGAAAAACGTGCAATATCTCGAAAACGGTTCATACTAACGTTCTAAAGTTTATGTCAATCGTTTTCTGAGGAAAAATTAGATAGGAAATGTCTATTTGCGTAACTTTATTAAAGGTTTTGATTTTGTGATGATTTTTTCAAAATTTCACTCGAAAATTCAGGAGGGTTCTGAACTTTCGATTGTGTATTAAAACAATAGGTTTCCAGTATTCACGGATTGTGATTTGTGTACCAAATTTCATTCGAAGGGCTCCATTCGTTCGTGAGATATCGTCTCCACAGACTCACTGACACACATACACACACACACGCACACACACTTTTACACACACACACTTTCTCACACACACACACACACACCGAGACTTCACCTCAAATATGTTTGATGCGTGATCAGGGATGCTTGAAACGTGCTCTCTCGTCGAAAACTCGAATTCGAATCCGTCACAATACTTTCCTTATACATAATATTTTCTAGTTGCTTTCCTTATGTACATAAAGTTGTTAGATTTCATGGAGACGATGTTCAACTCCAAATTTTCATCATATTCATTAACCGTGCGAGTTCAAACTTGTAAAGCCTAGTGATTTAAAACGATTAAGTTGTTTCAATTATGCATCTGTAAGTGTCAAACGGGAATGCCCGCATTCGATGTTGCAATACATTTTGATTTATTACGATGCGATGTTATTTAATGAATTTTGGTAATTTTATGCGCTAGAATTATTCATTAAAATTCTTCTGCCTGATACATTCCTTACATATCTAACGTTATCTGTGTAAACGAAAAAAATGAGCCTGAGAACAACGAACAAACTTATTGAACTTTATTGGAACTGTATTTCACAAGACTGTTTTAATGCAAAATTATTTCAGCTCCATCGAACTGAAACCACCGCTGATTTATACTTTTTCGTACCATATAGTGAATATCAAAGAAAGTATTGTTTTCACGAATTTTCGATTTTGAAATTCTGATGCCAATATATTCCCATGTAGTGGCGGGTTGCAGAATAACCCTACCACCCCCCTGTGTTTCGTAGAAGGCGTAAAATGGGGCTCCAGTGGCTGGGGGGATAGCCAGGTACCCCTGCCCCTGGGGATTATATCAGGAGACTGGTCCTCCAGGTTGGGGGTTGGACCGGGGCCGGTCTTATCGGGTCTAGATGCAGGTTTCGTGACGTCACAACTTACATAACATCCACGGCGTTTACACTTTGCTCCAGTTCTTAATCAGCTTCGATTATGGAGTCGATATTTTAGAGTGATAGAAGTTGGTTGAAGTAAAAGTGATTTAATTGAATAAATATAACGAAAACAAATTAAATATATATAAAGAAGGAATATAAATAAGATTGTAAAGTAAAAAAATACTGAATATTTCCGTAGTTACGAGTTTTTTTTTTTCTTTTCTTCTAAAAGATTCAATGCCAGGTTTTAACCTTTTGAATTTTATTTTTTCATAAAATTCATTTTCTTGAGAAATCTGGCTTTTGTTCTTAAATAACCTAATGCATAGAAACACATTATGACCTCTTATATATATATATATATAATAATGCTTTTGGGCAGAGTTAATTAAATTTCTAATTACATAATTCTCCTAAAACATTTTTGTAATAAGGTCTTTCAAAAGTTTTAACTGTCAGATTTACATAACATTTAGACTAATATACATACATTCTTAATAATAATATTTAATAATTAATATACTATTAATAATTATTTAATACTATTAATTGATATTATATTAATACTTATTTAATAGTAATATACATATATACTTAATAATATATATATATACTTAATAATAATACATACTTAATAGTAATATACATACATACTTAATAATATATATATACTTAATAATATATATATACTTAATAATAATATGCATACATAATAATAATATACATACATAATAATACAGACATTAGATTTATATTTAAGCGTCAATAAGTGATCACGCCCATTATGAACGACTATTTCGGTAGTTACATTTGTAATTGACAGCAGGGTTGTGATAGAAGAATATTTATTTTTTGTTATTGTGCACTTTCAGATTAAATTGAAATCCCTGCTTTGGTAAAATGAAATGTAGAGATTAGCGTGAATTAAGAAAAGACAGTAGTCTCAAATAGTTATAATTTAAAAAAACACTAAAAAATCGCTTTCGGGTGATACGCTTTTTTACAAGAGAAATAATTTAATATATTTGAATAAATCGGTTAAATATCAAATATAATACTGTATTACAATGACAAACTATTTTACCAAACTTATTTTAATAGCATAAATCTCACCTGTTGTTTTTTTTCAACGAAAATCATTTTAGACGTTACTTATTGACAGACGATTTTCACCTGTGATGTGAAGTTTTGAAAATTCTACTTTTAACACTTTAAGGTTGCTGAGTGTTATCATCTGCATTTTAATGAAACAATAATAAGCTAAATAATCCACGAAAAGTTTTCGGAGCCAATATGAATTTCAGTTTTTCCAAAAAAAAATTATGAAATTATTATTTTTTTTTTTTTGTAATTACAAAAATGCATGTAAAAAACCCCAAAGAACAATGATTTGTGTATTTCACATTTTTATATTTAATACACATGTGCATAAAATAAATAAAACCATTGGTTTCCAGTCTCTTTGGAGGTCAGATGATTGAAAGAATAAAGTTACATTATTCACTAATTGATAGTACTGTAGCAATAACGTTCTCTATTTTAATCTTGCCTTTTTCTACGACAATAGGACAATTGCCCATAGACCATTTACAAATTGCAGATCAATGATTCCTTTTTGACTCACTAATAAAAAATCAAAACACGTACATAACGTAAAAATTTTATTTACATGAAATTTTCTGCACATTTACTTTTTTAATTACTTACACCAAAAAATTTGAGGGTGTATAATCCATGAATTTCTTTGGGGGGGGGGGGGGTACCAAAAATTTTAGGGAGGTGCAACAACAATCCGCAAAAATGTCTAACTCTACACTTTACATATATAAATCGAACAATTGTTTATATTGACAACAACAAACCTTACTAAGAAAAATTTCATTATGCTATGTCAGTCACATCCATGAATCTAGTTCTAGATCACTTCTAACCATGTTCTAGATTTTAAAAATACACTTAAAAGAAAAACCCTTTCGATGATACGTGCGTTAGACCTATACTGCATGTGCATCACTTTAAGTATCTTGAAAAAAGTGGACAAATTGATTACATTTTCCCTTAAATATTAGAAATTAACAACACCATGCATTATTATTATTACCTAGATAATAAAAATATTAACGATATAGCTTACCTCATTCAGATAGATCTGTATCTTCGTCAATATTTACACGATCATACTTTCAAATACATGCTGTAAGTTGCAAATTGTGGGATGTACTTTATGACGTCACGAGCTACAGCAGCGCCGCAGACATAGGCCCGATAAGGAGCAGAACTAATCCCGCCGGCCCCGGTTGGACGTGGGGCTCAACTCCACCCAGGAAAAAAAAAATTCTTGTTACGAAACCTTAAAGGAGGTCTTAACCCTACAAGGGCTGTTGTACCATGATGATGATGATGCCAATATATATATAAATCTTTAGGTCCTCCTGACCACGTTTTAGACTAATTTTGGTCATGTCCGCCCGTCTGTCTGTGATCGATATCTTATATATATGCGATAGCTGCCACAAATATTAACGAAACCTAATATTTACTTCTGCTAACAGAAATATTAGAACTAAATAAAATTTTTTGAATATCGAGCGAAAACTTTGAAATTTATTCGTTTTCTTTTCATTTCAGCATAGGATAAAATGTGAGGTAATCAGCATAAAAGAGGTTGTTTATGGCTCAATGATCGCAAAACTTAGCAGTTTCAATCATTGTAGCAACAAATGACAGCGGTACAATTTATGTTCGTGACGTCATTAGTTCCCCTCGCGTGAGGGTGGGAGATGTTATTCCCCCTAGAGGGTACACTGTCGAACTTTTTATCAATCTACAGATTTTTTCAAAATGAAGGGCTATAATTGTAATTATTTGAGCCAACGGTACAAATTTTTCAAATTCTTTTATAAAATTTGCAATAAATAAATAAATAAATAATAAAATCGCAAGTTACTTAAAAATGGATTTTTATATGAGAAAGTCGAATGGAGCCCAATGCAGTTAATTTAATTAGTAGTCTTGAGCAGTAATGCGCAGCATCTCTGTTGGCGCGACCTCTCTGAAGTATTTTATTTAGGAGATCCCATATACCACCATGTTGATAAAAGAGTAAAAATTATAATTAAACAAAATATTTTTAAAAAGCATTTATTTTACACTCACAAATAATTGTTTGTTATCCATTGAAGGTGTCAAAATGATTCATCTAGCTAAAAAATAATATCTAGAATATTTTTTGTAAAAAGAAAATACTATTAATACAGAGATTATACAAAATATTGGAGTCCTAATATGAAATTTAAGCTTAAATCTATGCACTGAAACAAAAGATTAACCTTATTTCTTTCGCTATCTTCTCTAAGAGATTTCAGTGACCAATTTAACAAGCACTCGCATCCCCAAATAAGGTCGCGATCAAAGGATTACGAGCCACTGGTTTAAACTCTAGAGCATCTGATATTTTTCTATTTTTTACTATTATTTTATCTAGATCATTTATTATTATTCTACTTTGTCTTTTGTATTTACTATGTAACGAGGCTATTAATAGAAGTGGGGTCATGCCCTCCACCAGGCAACCTTCAACTACAGGGTGATTATAAAAAAACTTTGCCGAATGAAAAGATATTTTAGATGCAGGTATTTTAAGGTATGCGCTCAAGAATGATGTGAAAAAACAACAGTCTTGCTCTCGCAGTTAGGGTTACATTGACACAATTTCGAAATTTTCAAATGGCAACACCTACTTTTTTATTGGAATGTGATCTTCACAGTGAAAAACCATAAATGGCGTTGAAACGGTACCCGCAGCACGAAAAACGCCGGCGCTAGGTAGAGACTAAGAAAATAATAGTGAAAACAAGTATCATTTCAACGCCATTTATGGTTTTTCACTGTGAAGATCACACTTCAATAAAAAAAAAAAAAAAAGAAAAAAATAGGTACTGCCATTTTAGACTTTTTGGACACATTCAACTGCTTTCGATTCGACTGCTTTGGTGTGCTTGGTCGAGGAAGGACGTTTTTACGAAGCTCCTCACCACGTGTTAGTGTAATTTGTGTCAGTGCTTTTGATTGTGTTTTGGTGATATGGCGTCGCAACCGCGACGTGAGGTTATGAAGCTTTATGAGTTTAAGCGCATGTTTGGCGAAGATAAGACGATTGCGGAGTACAACAAGTAGCGAGAGGAAATGTGGGGGACCCTTGTTGCACGTGCTCAGACACGTGCAGTGCAGTATGAAGAGGAAATCGTCGACGATTTCAAGACTTTTCTGATGGAACTGAGCTACTCAGAGTTACTGAACCTCAGTGAAGACCCCCAGGACATGGATGCCGAGCAGAGAAATCTCATGCGTGCCATGCTGGCACAGTTGGAAAACAGCAGATCCAACAAAATGGACACTTCTGCGTCTCCTGATAATGGTGAGCCCCCCTCGAGTTCTTCTCGTGGGAGTATTCCTTTTCCTGCCTTCGCCGCTAGTCTTGATCACCAGCCCAGTTTTAGTAAGGCCACACAAGTGGCGACATCTAGAGTTTCTGTGAGCAGTAAATCTGCTAACCCCCCCCCCCCCCAATGATAGGGAAGGTGCTGAATTTATCCAAACTAAAAAACATCCCAGGTTAGATGATGAGGGCTTCCAATTAGTGCAAAAACGGCACACTGCCCGTGACAAGAAGACTGACCTCCCCCCCCCGCCAGTACGGTCGATCACGTGCTCGAACCTGAGGTTCCTGCGCCTGATGGCGAAAATGTTATAGATGCCCCCCGGAAGGAAAAACCCCCTCCGCCCTTTTTTATAGTCCCTGCGCCGAATTGGCACAGTTATATCACGGAGCTTAAAAATCTTGCCCCCTCCCTTCAGGGTAACCTGAGAGGAGCGCTAGTCAAACTCCAAGTAGGAGGTAGAGAAGAATATATAGCTATTCCACGTAAATTAACTGATGATAAAATTTATTATAGGACTTTCTTGTTAAATGAGGAAAAACCACTTAAAGTAGTCATTCGTGGCCTCCCTGTTCCTACTGATATTGATGCCATTAAGGCTGAGCTCTCCCAAAATAAAATAAAATTCAATAGTGTCACTCAATTATTTAAGGGCCCTAAAGCAAATAAAATTTTAATGCCTCTGTTTTATGTACAGTGCCCTAAAACGCCAGAGACCGTCCTGATCTATCAGATCAAAACTATGTTAGGCCTAGATGTAAAAATAGAAAGATATAGAGGAAGGGCTCAAGCGAGCCGATGCTTTTCATGCCAGACTTTTCACCACTCATCTAAACAATGTTTTCTCCCCCCTAAATGTGTAAAATGCGCAGGCCCCCATAGATCTTATGAATGTCTGAAGTCTAAATCTACCCCCTGCACGTGCGCTAACTGCGGTGGCGCCCACCCAGCCAGTTATCGTGGCTGTCCAAAGTTCCCCAAACCCAAGCCTAGGCTCCCCGTAAACTCAAACCAAAATCTAAATAATAAATTTAACTCTAAATATGTAAATAAAAACATTTCATATGCCAAAGTTTTCCAAAACAACCCTGAAGATTTTCCAGAGCTCCCCACCCACCTTGTAGATAAAGCTAAAAATACAAACCCTTCCATTTCGAAGGAATTAAAAGAAAAAGACGAGTTAAATCGTGAAATAATTGGTATGTTGTGTGGCTATCGGAGTTATTTTTCATCGAAGGACATCCACAAATGCTTCACTAAAGTTATCCCCCTCTTAAGAGCTGCCGAGGACTATTTATACAGAATTAGTATTTTGTATGCCGCCTTTAACGGCCTCTCCGTCGACTCTGAAGGTCACCCCCCCCCCCTTGCTTAAATTGTTGTAGGGCCCGTCAGGTTGATCTCTGTTTGTTCGTACTGTTTCCGCGTGATTTTTCACGCAGCTTTTCATTGATTCAAGGCCGGTGCTCTACAGAGCACTGCTCGACCCCCCCCCCCTCCCCTTTCTTTTCGAGGAAATTTAAATCCTCCTTTTCCAAATTCATGCGACTCGTTAGATTCCTGCTGTGACTTGTCACAACAGGGTTTGAAGAGCATTGCCCGTTTCTTGATTGCATCTTCTTTCATGTAATTTTTCTTTCGTTACTATCCCCCCCCCCCTAAGTTTGAAGTTTAAAGGCAGCCTTCGGCTGCCTGGGCACTTCGTTAATTGGAATTCCTTGAATCCTACTGCCATTTTAAAATTTCGAAATTGTGTCACTGTAACTCTAACTGTGAGAGCAGGACTGCTGTTTTTTCGCATCATTCTTGAGCGCATATCTTAAAATACCTGCATCCAAAATATCGTTCCGCTTCCGTGAACGGTATGATCACTAGGGGCTCATATATCGGCAAAGTTCTTTTATAATCACCCTGCGTATAACAATATAATAACAAGAACAAGGGACAGAGCAAAATCAATTATTTAAACATATCTAGTCGATCTTTTTATTGTTTCTCCAGTACATCAACGTCATTGGATGTTATTCATGCAAAACGTGTAATGGCTTTTTAATGATGGAAACCCAAAAGGCTAATGAAATTCGACATGGAAGGAAATGCTCGGAAGGAACGTTTAAATAAATTTAGTTTTCACGATCCGAATTCTGCCACTTTTCTGCTTTTATAACTCTAATATTATTTTATTCGAAACGGCCTACAAAAAAGAAAGAATAAATATGCATAAATATATTAGTTGAACCATGGAGGTAAAAGGAAGGAGTTAAAATTTCATATTAAGAAAACGCCAATATCGTTTGAGACAATTATTCCAGTAGCGCTGGTATAAGGCAAGTAGTTATTCATTGTATGCATTTCTATGGCGAAAGACTTAAAATATTGATTTAAACTGTCAATTTTGTAAACATAAATTATTAGCGCAATGCAAATTATAACTGAAATTATAAAAAATATTCCTACGTATTCAAAATTTTTTTCCCTTTCAATTTATTTGTATCACCGTATATTCTGTACTCTATCCTGCAACTATTAAAAAATTATGGTTAATTATACTCATAATTAAGGATTACTTAATTTCAAAATAATCAAAAACACATATACTAAACACTACGCCTTTCTGTTGTGTCAACTGACAATAGCAGCTACTTTACTAACACTAGCGACACCTGGATGTAATTCTCCGAGTATTATGGTATTTTCAAGAGTTTCATTTTTAAGAGTTTTATCTCCCTTTTTCCATCTCCATGTGTTGATTCCTTGTTTTTCATTTTAGTTATATTTTATTACACTAGGAGGCACCACCAGTGCTATGGTTTAACGTGCCGTGGTGTTTAGTTCCTGACTTGTACACACTGAAAAAGAAAATCCAAGCCTTCGCCAGTTTTGAATCATTTTATTTGCGCAACAATTTACACCGTGATGTCTTTATTCAAATTAGACTTTTCTGGCATAAAATACGTAAAATGTTAAACAATATCTGAAGTAATTGACTTTTTAAAAAAATTTTCAATAATTCAGTACAATATACTTCAAGCTACCTTGTATGTACTTTAGTATCAATAGTGATTTTTATTAACACTTTACAACAAAGTTGAAAAGTGTTTGACTTTGTTCATTCAGTCTGTCTGTCTGTCCGTTAGCACGATAACTGCCGTAAAAATGACTTAATCAAAATGAAATTTTAGTGTGTTGTTCAGACGGTCTGTAGGACCTATGGGAATATAAATAAATAATATCACCCAATTAGTTTTGGCTTGAACCCGGGTTGAAAAAATGAAATACATTGAGCCCTATGGGACCTAATTTTTTAAACATTTTGTAAGCGGATTTAAAATCCACAAATTGCTTCGGAAATTTTAGATAACATTCAAATTATTCCATAAAATATATAAAAAAAATTCAGCGAAATATATTCAGTAGTTTTTTAAATAAAAATTAAAATAATAATTACACCTCTTATATGAAGCTATCACGTGACCATGATATGAAAAGATCACGTGATCCACTTCAAAATGATATATGGCATCCATCTTGTCTCAAAATCGTGATTTTTAAAGTTATTTTTAATTCATATTGAGTGTTGTATCCGTCTTAAAACGACTTTATTTTTGCCTAAATTCTGTGCATCTACATACTGAAACAACGCAATGACAATATATTTGAGTTTAAATGCTTATCCAAATTTGATTATTTCTGCAACGAAGCCTATTTTTCATCTGTGTAAAATGTAAACAGCAAAATATGTAGAATGAGTTGTATTAGAATTGCTGTATTTCTTTAAGACAAAATCATTTTGTTCATGGAGTCTGCATAGCTGATACGAATGAAATATTCATTGATTTTACAAAGAGCAAGCAGGACGATTTTTTTCGATGAAGTTTTACGCATAGAGTTTAATTACTTGTAGCTCCATGGTCTTAATTTTTAAATAAAATAAATTATTATAGTATTGTGATGAATGACATGAATGGGAAATTATTTATTAATGAAATGCTGCTTTTATAGAGAGAGCCAGGCGTGTTACTTTTTCTATGACGTCATTTGAATGAATTTCAGTTGTTTTCAATAAAGTTTTCAAATATAATAAGTTATCGTAGTATTATGATAATTCTAAAATTATTACCGAGGAATGTATCACATTTTGGCGATGTTTAAACCAGGCAATTTATATTTCAATGCCGTCATTTGAATGAAGTTAATTTTTTTCGATAATGGTTTAAGTTTTCAAATATAATAAATTAATGTATTATTGTGATAAGTTTTAAAATACTACCGAGGAATGCATTGCATTTTAGACACGTTTAAAAAAATTTGCATTGAAGTTGGAAAGTGTTTCATAATAATGCTTTAAGCATAATTGATCTCTCTTGTTTCTATTGTATTTGGTTTAGAACATTTTGAATCTAGAAATAAAAGAATTCTCTGCTGAAATTTAAACTGAGAATCAAAGGATTAATGAAAACCTCTTAATGTTAGGTATTTTACCACCTCCCCCCTCCTCATACACACACTCACATTGTACAGATGCAGCTCCATGGAAACACTTTATGATTACTATTATTGTCAATATAAAATGAAAATCATTTGGACTTGTGAAAACTCGTTACACAGTAATGAATATGTGGAAATCAATAGGGTCAATCAATTGAATTTTAAGTTTTAGATGGATTTGCTAATATTGGGCCATCCAGGGCATACAGATCCATTATTTTCAACATAACGCTTGTGCATCTGCAATGTATATCCCAACTAGAGCAGAAACTATCCAACCTAATTTTATTTAAAAAAGAGCTTACATTTTTCCAAATTACCGCAAATGTAAAATCTATATATACTAATTGCCAAGTGTCCGTCTGTCTGTCTGCCACGCTTTTTTAGGAACTTCCCGAATAAATGGAAACTTGCAATTTGGTACACGGGTCAATCTTTCGATAAAACCCCTGGGAAAAATCGTATTTTCCGAAAATGTTCTGTAGAGGGGGTGCTGCACAACAATACGTTTGCAAAGTGAAATGATAGAAAAGCATGCTCTGCAATGAGATATAGACTTCAAGTTTGATGTATGGATAAATCGTTTAAATGGAAGAAAGTGTGCAATTTCCGATTTTCAATATTTTCTTCTTTAGGGGGTGTCTCACACCAAAATGTTCAATTTGCCGGATATATTAGAAATGACTCCTTTAAAATTTAATAGAGGCTTGAAATTTGGTATATGGACATTTGATAAAAACAATCAAGACGAATAGAGATTTTCAAAAACGTTCGTTTAAGGGGGTGCTCCAGACGGAAACTTTCGAAAAGTGAAATGATAAAAGAAAAAACATACTTCGGGATAAGATAGAGATTTCAAATTTGGTGTACTGGTATACAGTTCAGAAGGAAGAAAGTGTGTAATTTCAGTGTTCCAATATTTTCTACTTTATGTGGTGTTAAGCACAAAAATATTCCATTTACGGAATAAATGAGAAACGCCCCCTTTAAAATTTGATAGCGGCTTGATGTTTGGTAGATGGGCCAATCAACTGATAAAAAAAAACAATAATAGAATGCTCAAAAATGTTCATTTAAAGGGGTGCGTACTCCACACAAAAACTTTCGAAATGTGAAATGATAGAAAAAGCATGCTTCGCGATGGGAAAGAGACTTCAAATTTGGTGTATAAATAGCTCGAAAAGAAGGAAATGTGAAATTGATATTTTCCAATATTTTCAATTTTAGGGGCGCCGCAGACCAAAATGTTCGATTTTCCGAATAAATGAGATACGCCTCCATTAAAAAAATGTGATAGAGGCTTGATATTTGCTCCAATCATCTGATATAAAACTCCAATAAGAATAGTGTTTTTCAAAAATGTTCATTTAAAGGAGTGCTCCACAGAAAAACGTTCGGAAGGTGAAATGATAAAAAAATTATATTTCGGGATAAGATAGAGATTTCAAATTTGATGCACCGGTATACAATTCGGAAAGAAGAAAATGTGCAATCTCAGTTTTTTAATATTTTCAACTTTAGGGGTGCCGCATACCAAAATGTTCAATTTTCCGAATAAATGAGATACGCTTCCTTTAAAAAAATGTGACAGAGGCTTGATATTTGGTCCAATCATCTGATATAAAAAACCCAATAAGAATAGAGTTTTTCAAAAATGTTCATTTAAAGGAGTGCTCCAAAGAAAAACGTTCGAAAGGTGAAATGATATAAAAATTATATTTCGCGATAAGATAGAAATTTCAAATTTGATGCATCGGTATACAATTCGGAAAGAAGAAAGTGTGCAATTTCAGTTTTTCAATATTTTCTACTTTAGGGGCTGCCGCACATCAGTATGTTCGATTTTACGAGTAAATGAGAAAAACTCTATAAAATGCGATAGAGGCTTGAAATTTAGTACATTTGATAAGAAAGCCAAGAAGAATAGAGTTTTAAAAAACGTTCATTTAAAGGGGTAGGTACTCCACGCAAAAACGTTCGAAAGATGAAATGATAGAAAGCCATACTTCGCTATTAGATACAGACTTTAAATTTAATGTAAAGGTAGGTAGTTGAAAATAACGTTAAAATGTTCGATTTGCCGAATAAATAAAATGCCCAGTCTGATGTGAGGCAGATATTTGAAACTTGATGCATGAGTGAACAGTCTGAAATGTACCACTGGAAAAAATCGAATAATCCAAAAATTCACTTTATTCGAGGACTTCTTTTAAGACAAATGAATTTCAACAGGTATTCGGCTAATAAAATAATAACTATCTATAAGTAATTTTATGTAACTAATTTTAAATGTTTGAATTATGTAAATATATAATTACGTATTTTTATGACAAAAGAATAAAATCAATCTGATTAGCCTTCGAGAAACAGTCAATTTATTTCGTCAACTAAGCATAAACATAATTCAAAATCTCCACCAGTAATAAAATGAAAGGAACTGCCTTAAATATAAATCAATTAATTTATTTTACAACACATTTAATATTTATTCAATCTAAAACAGTCTAAGTAACAAAGTTCGCTTTGAAAACTAAAGACTTTAAAAGAAAACTATTAAATGTAAAACTGGATAGTGCAATTGACTTGAGGGAGTTCTGACATAATTAATTTTGAAAAATGTATTCTATTTAATCTTTAGTTTATGCTTTCCGCGTCGGAACTTTCTGAAGTATTCCAAAATACGAAATTTCTTGGCGGAAAGGTGAAAGTGATGTTTTCGTTTAGAAGAATAATCTTAATTAAGTCGTTCGTACTGACGCGGCATCATTTATCACAGTATGCTAACAATAATTGGCTTTTTATTGGTTCTGAATTATTACCTTCAGCAACTCGGAAAAGGAAGATATTTCAGGAATTTGATAATGGGATATAATGTTCTATACATGTTTTCAAACTTGAATAAACATGAAAGATAGAAGCTGGCTAAGACGCTTCATGAAAGACGATAAAATATAATCCATTTTTGCTAATTTTATTAAATTTTTATTATCAAATTTTTAAAATTATATACACAAGGTGGTCCAACAGGATTTAGACAAACCTTAGTAGGTCAGGCATATACAAACAATCTCGTTTTGCATGGGAACATGTGGCCACAGAAGCCACAGTGGAGTACTACAGATACAGGGAGAAATAAAACGAAAGGAATACATATGATACACCACAGATTTATTAGACATAATAATTACAAGTATCAATTACAGTTTATTATAGCAGTAAAGAGGTGTTAAAATTTATTTCTATCCTCAGCTGTGCAAGTTTCAGCTAGGATGTGCAGGATTATCTCAATAGAACCTTTCCTGCAAGATGGATCGGCCTGGAAGGACCCCTCAGTTGGCCACTACATCCCCATAACTTGTCCCCCATTGATTTTTTCCTGTGGGTTTACCTCAAAAGCCTGTCTCTCCTGTAGCACCTAACGCAGACCTTGTCGCTTGCGCCTTGTCGCCATTGAGGCAGCAACAAGCGTCAGCGAGCGTTAAAAATTTTTTAAAGACGTTCTCCAATCCATGAGTCGACTATACCAGGCATGCAAAACTGCATAGGCCGTGCCATAGAGGGTGCTTCAGCACCTCCATTACAAATTACGCAAACATTCCTTTATACTTAACAACTACCCCTTATTTCAACAGTTTTCAGTTTCTCCCTCTCTTTATTTTAACTCGTTATTTTACTTATTTTTTTTATGGATTTATAAATCTGAGATCAGATACTTTTAACCCCGTTTTTTATTTATTAATTTATTTATTTTTTACTGGAAACGGAATGCTTTTCATTTAGAAGAATAGCGTTTTACATTAAGGATATTCTTTCCATAAAATCAGATTCGCCAAATAATGCCAAGAGAATTCAAGTTTTAAAATGCCATTGATTTTGAAAATGATAAAGACATGTTCTATAGAAATGTGGAAATCAAATGGGGAAAAATTAGGAAATCAAATGGGAAGACAAATAATTTAAAATGCAGTTTTAGAAATTAATTGATTTTAACTAAAGCTATGTGATTTATTCAAAATATTTTAAACTTTACTATTTATAATGTTAAACCAACTGGACCACATTCCTCATCCGAGGCTTACAGTTTTTCTATACTTCTCTGTTGTCAAATTAGGTTAAGCGCAAGTATACAAACTCCTTCGAAATCGTCTGCGTATATAACAAGTTTCCTCTGAAAACCCAAAACTTCAAAGCCGAAATGATAAAATTTAAAGTTAGATTATGTAATTCACTTAGGGAGTTAGAATGTAATGAATTCTAAAAATATATTCTATTTCATCTTTAGTTTGTGGTTTCTTCATCCTAACTTTCTTACGTATTCCCAAACACGAAATGTCTTAGCGGAAGAGAATCTTTTCATTTAAAAGAATCGTAATTAAGCCAAGTTCCTTCTGAAGCTACATTGTTCATTATAGCATGCTAACAATAAATGGTATTTTATTGGTTTTTAATTTTTACCTGTCGAGGCTAGGAATTGGAAAATATTTTAGAAATTTTGTATTGGAATACAGTATTTAATACTTACTTTCAAGATTAATTAAGCATGAAGATTTTTAAAAAGTTAAGAGAAATCCATACGAACGATAAAATGTAACTAAATATTCAGTAATTTAAGATATCGGTGAAAATCAAAAATACATTAAGGAAAAAGAATCTTATATTTGTCTAACTATAAATAATATTTAAAAGAAATATTTACAAATTTTTCTTTCCAACTGCTAAGAGAGAATCTGGAAAATATATTCTGCGTTAGATCACATTTATTTGTTTTGAATTATTACCTGTTGTAGTTCAGAATTGGAAAATATTTTAGAAATTTTGTATTGGGATAAAATATTTAATACTTGTTTTCGAGATTAAATGAAGATTGTAAAACAGTTAAGAGAGGATTCCAGACGAACAATAAAATATAACTAAATATTCATTAATTTATGATATATGTGAAAATCTAATGCATTAATCTAATGCATTAAAGGAAAATAATTATATATTTATGTAACACTAAATAATATTTAAAAGAAATATTAAAAGTTTTTTGGCTCCAACTGCTGAGAGAAAAATTTAGGAAAGAAAACAATAAATAAAAAAATTATTTGTTAGATATCATATAAGGTTTGAATTACATAACCGATTTTAAAGAAAAAAAAATTCC